>JAGFBZ010000841.1:0-600000 GCA_018398805.1 Hirundichthys speculiger | reverse complement strand
GCCCCCCTCTACTGCTGCTTCTCTCCTCCCTCCCACTGGAGGAGACACAGAGGACGACGAAGGCATGAAGCACCTGCAGCAGGTACGGGTCCGTGTTGGCGCATTTCAGGGGGTTTGATACCCCAAAACCACGTGAAGAAAAAAACCTGTGATAAAGATGACGAATGAGAAGAAACTGTGTGTGACATGTCTTCCTGTCATCACTCCTTATATACTGGGTCGCTAAAATGAAAAGCCAATCTTGACATGTTCTGAAAAATCAAGGATGACATTCCTGACAGCCAGCAGTCGTCTTGGTGTGTACGGGCCTTGATGAATATTTCAGGAAGATGACAGTAAAGCCTTTTGTTTCTTTACTTTAGACCAGAGCATAAACTTGTGGCAGCTGCACATTTCTTACTTTGTAACAAAACTCAGCGCCTCTAGTGTCGGTTCAGATTAGGGATGGGCATAATTAATCGATGATTGATCATTAAGAATTTGGTCAAAGACATTCATTTTCGTCGATGAACCGAATGTTTTTTTTTTTGTGTTTTCTTTTTGTTTTTTTAAATAATCTGAATGTAGGTTATCAGTGCACGTCCTCAAACAATGCGATGCATTTCTCTGTGCCACTGATAGAAATTTGGCAACAGGGGGCAACATTTCACCATCACCCTACCCTGGCTGGACTCAGTTGTTAAATGCGAGCTGTAGGTCATCGCCTAATCATGAAGTGGTTGCGGCGAAGTGTGACGTGGGACCATTTTCGTTTAGAAAATGACCAAGTGTACTGCAATCACTGCAATGCTAATTACAAATACAATTAATCGACAACGACAATGATGTATCACTTGAACAACACGCATCCAAGCCTTGTAAAGGACGGTGGAGGCGGTTCATCATCAGCCTAGCCTAGCCTAGCCTAGCCTAGCCTAGCCTCAACTCGGTGTTAGCACGGACCAGAAGGAGCTGCAGTGCACATCGAGCACACAACAAGCGCATCTTTTTAAGAAACAAAAAGCCTGTAATACTGGCGCCTTGATATAAATTCTCATTGTTAAGTAGTCTCCTTGATATCTCTTGTTTTATTATCGTTTTTTTTTTAAAGAAAAGAAACAGGAAATGTCACGTTATTGTCGACCAAAAACATCCGGGCCACTGAACACATCTGGGCATGTGCGGGCCATAGCAACCAGGCCAAAGGGGAAAACAAACGTCACGCTGATATCGAGAATAATTGTGATAGTTTTCAATATAAAAATGTTAATGATTAATCGATTATTAATCATTAATTCTCCCGACAATCGACGAATAAATCTCGACCAGATGCCCATCCCTAGTTCAGATTAGACTTTTTTCCCCGTTTGTGTTGATTTTACTGTTGTCTTTCATGTCTGGTGCAGTCTGTTATGAGATTATTAACAGTTACCTCAGCTGAGCTTCAGAAACGTCACCTCATAAGGGGGCGTCCGGCCCAGTTGCAGGGGCACTGCGCTGAATGAACGGTGCATCTGATCCGGTGCCTGTTTGTTTGTGCAGGAGGCAGAGAAGATGGTGGCGTCGCTGCAGGACACGTCGTTGGAGGAGGAGTGTTTCACCCGGGCCCTGCAGGAGAGCAGGAACACAGCCGCCGCGCTGCCGTTATCTCACGAGGCCGCCATGAAGTGGTTCTACAAGGACCCCCAGGGGGAGATCCAGGGTACCCCCTTCATTCGCAGCCGTTCGTCCAGACGTCACACGCCGACGACGCTCGTCTGGAACTAACGGCTCCGTCTGATTTCTGCTCATCAACCAGGTCCGTTCACCACCGTGGAGATGTGCGAGTGGTTCCAGGCCGGCTACTTCACCATGACCCTGCTGGTGAAGCGGGGCTGCGACGAGGGCTTTCAACCCCTGGGGGACGTCATTAAGATGTGGGGCCGCGTGCCCTTCGCTCCGGGGCCCTCCCCACCGCCCCTGCTGGTGAGACAGCTCCCACCAACGCAGCGCCCGCAGCCCAACCGGGGGCCCGCCGGGACTGTGAGTCAGAGCTCAGCCAACTTAGAGGATGGGGGGGAGGGAGGGGAGGGGGGATGCAGATGAGTGGGCACATTAACAGACAGACCCATAATGGATTTAATGCTAATTGTGTTTCAGTTATTAGGTAACTTGGGACAATGTTTTGACTTGCAGATGATCTTAACACCAAACTGAACATATTCAACCAGGGTCATTGAAGCCTTTATTGGCTCTTGATGTGGATCAGATGATGTCATTAAAAGACTGGATCAGAGAAGCCCGACACTTTTAACTATCTTTAACCTTTACAGCGATCCCTTATTTTTCACGGTTAATGTGGACCGGCGCCCCCCACCTCGCTAAGATCAAAATCTGTGAACGGGAGCCTGAGCCCCGAGAGCCTAAATAATGTGTTTAAAATGTTTAAAAACCGCAAAAAAGTAGCAAAACAAGACAGAGGCTCAACTGTGGCCTTTCTGTTACCTTCACAGCCTCTGGTCTCCGAACCATAGTAAAGAAACCGCTGGTATTGTGCTATTTTTGGCTCATAATTAGCGGCTAACACGCTAACAACAACTTAAGAAAAAGTCCGGTTTTCTCTGCATGGAACGGGAACTTTATTCTGTCACTGCAGGAACTTGTAACATCACACAGGTTGTATTGTTGGGCTCCTGTCGGTTGCCGTCCCACGACACACACTACATTACACATAAGGCCACCTTCTTAAAGGGGCCAGGCAACATTTCTTCGCTGTGAGAGAACGCGCACAACATCCTGTGATGTTTCCGCGATTTTTTTCTTGATTTTTTTTTTTTATTTTTTTGTTTTACTATATTATATATTTCTGAAAAATCCGCGAATAACTAAAACCATGGAACTTAAAGCGCGAATTGGCGAGGGATCACTGTATTCCAGTATATATTTGCCATGGCATTGTTTTAATAAGCTCATGCAACATCACAGTATTTATTTCTGGCTAGTTACATAAATTTTTTATTTATTTTTTGATCTTGCATGGATGTCAATCCTGTCACTGTTGTCTTGGAATATGTCCGTGCCATCTGGGGGAAAACCTGGCCATTCAGTATATTCACTGTAGTAAGATATGATTCTGTGGCGCTCCAGACCATAATACTGCCGCCGCAGGCTTCCTCAGTCGCCACACATGACTTCATCTGCTCCACATCTCACCCTGCTGTGCCCCAACCCTGCTAGAAACATTACCTGTGTGGGTGTAGCTGTCTGGTTTTTGGTGCTCCGGACTAGAAAAATGCTTTGCGGCTGAGCGTCTCCTCCCATTTTCAGGGAAACCTGGACCAGGAGCGCCTGAAAAAGCAACAGGAGCTGGCGACAGCAGCGGCTCTTTATCAACAGCTCCAGCAGCAGCAGCTATTCCAGCTCATTAACAGGTGGGCCCATTCACTGCATGACGTCCGTGCTGCTGTTCTGACCCTGAAATGGTGACTGTTGACTGGAATGAACCCGCTGCGTTCTGCCGTTTGTCCCAGGTGCAGTGAGCAGGGTATGATGCCTTCGATGAACAGGTCGATGTCAGTGCCAGATACAGGGTCCATGTGGGACATGCATACCTCAGCTTCACAGCCGTCAGGTACAGTGTGGACTGATGCAGTCGTTGCATTCATGAATGAGATGATGAAGTCACTGCAGTTTAAAAGTTTATCCCAAATCACTTCCACGCAGGCGGTGAAGCCAATCTTTGGGACATAATGAATTCTTCTCAGGGTCCAACTCTCGAACAGCTTCAGAAGGTAAGTTCAGCTGGAGATGTGCTGCTGCTCATTTTGATCGTCGCTAAAGCCAGGATCGGGCTAAGCTCATTTGCATATAAGCTCCTCCGGTAAACTCGTAATGTCCCCCTGCCAGCTCCAGCAGGAGAGGCGAGACGCTGAACTCAGGGCGAAGCGTGAGGAGGAGGAGCAGCGTAAACGGAGGGAGGAGAAAAGGAGGCAGCAGGAGGAGCAGAAAAGGAGGGAGGAGGAGGAACTCTTCAGACGCAAGCAGGTAATGATCAGCCCACTTGGGCACGCGCTAGGGGTGTGAAAAAAAATCAATTTGGCAATATATCGTGATTTTTGGCTGCCCAATATAATATCGATTTTTTATTTTATTTTATTTTTTTTAAGGAAAATTAATGTATTCATGTATTAGACGCATTGTGAATACTTAAATGTACAAAAACACTAAATAGGTTGTTTTGAAGCAAATAGTTTTGACTCAATGTGTCCTCTGAATGATCAATATCATCTGATGAACATATACAGCAACTTGATTAATCTCTACTTTTAATTTTGATATTAACTGGGTAGAATATCGCAATATATTGTGATATCGTGAACATATACAGCAACTTGATTCATCTCTACTTTTAATTTTGATATTAACTGGGTAGAATATCGCAATATATCGTGATATCGTGAACATATACAGCAACTTGATTCATCTCTACTTTTAATTTGATATTAACTGGGTAGAATATCGCAATATATCGTGATATCGTGAACATATACAGCAACTTGATTAATCTCTACTTTTAATTTTGATATTAACTGGGTAGAATATCGCAATATATCGTGATATCGTGAACATATACAGCAACTTGATTCATCTCTACTTTTAATTTTGGTATTAACTGGGTAGAATACCGCAATATATCGTGATATCGTGAACATATACAGCAACTTGATTCATCTCTACTTTTAATTTTGATATTAACTGGATAGAATATCGCAATATATCGTGATATCGTGAACATATACAGCAACTTGATTCATCTCTACTTTTAATTTTGATATTAACTGGGCAGAATATCGCAATATATCGGGATATCGTGAACATATACAGCAACTTGATTAATCTCTACTTTTAATTTTGATATTAACTGGGTAGAATATCGCAATATATCGTGATATCGTGAACATATACAGCAACTTGATTCATCTCTACTTTTAATTTTGATATTAACTGGGCAGAATATCGTGATATCGTGAACATATACACCAACTTGATTCATCTCTACTTTTAATTTTGATATTAACTGGATAGAATATCGCAATATATCGTGATATCGTGAACATATACAGCAACTTGATTCATCTCTACTTTTAATTTTGATATTAACTGGGCAGAATATCGCAATATATCGGGATATCGTGAACATATACAGCAACTTGATTAATCTCTACTTTTAATTTTGATATTAACTGGGTAGAATATCGCAATATATCGTGATATCGTGAACATATACAGCAACTTGATTCATCTCTACTTTTAATTTTGATATTAACTGGGCAGAATATCGTGATATCGTGAACATGTACACCAACTTGATTCATCTCTACTTTTAATTTTGATATTAACTGGGTAGAATATCGCAATATATCGTGATATCGTGAACATATACAGCAACTTGATTCATCTCTACTTTTAATTTTGATATTAACTGGGTAGAATATCGCAATATATCGTGATATCGTGAACATATACAGCAACTTGATTAATCTCTACTTTTAATTTTGATATTAACTGGGTAGAATATCGCAATATATCGTGATATCGTGAACATATACAGCAACTTGATTCATCTCTACTTTTAATTTTGGTATTAACTGGGTAGAATATCGCAATATATCGTGATATCGTGAACATATACAGCAACTTGATTCATCTCTACTTTTAATTTTGATATTAACTGGATAGAATATCGCAATATATCGTGATATCGTGAACATATACAGCAACTTGATTCATCTCTACTTTTAATTTTGATATTAACTGGGCAGAATATCGCAATATATCGGGATATCGTGAACATATACAGCAACTTGATTAATCTCTACTTTTAATTTTGATATTAACTGGGTAGAATATCGCAATATATCGTGATATCGTGAACATATACAGCAACTTGATTCATCTCTACTTTTAATTTTGATATTAACTGGGCAGAATATCGTGATATCGTGAACATATACACCAACTTGATTCATCTCTACTTTTAATTTTGATATTAACTGGGTAGAATATCGCAATATATTGTGATATCGTGAACATATACAGCAACTTGATTCATCTCTACTTTTAATTTTGATATTAACTGGGTAGAATATCGCAATATATCGTGATATCGCGATAATATCATATCGTGAGGTCCTTGCCAATACTCACCCCTAGCACAGTGAGATTTGTATTAAGTTTTCAACACCAGTAATACAAATTAGCCAGAGTGCAGCCGTTCTTTATTTTGTTCTTCTTCTTCTATCCCGTAGTGTCGTCAGCAGCAGGAACTGATCCTGAAACTGCTGCAGCAGACCCCCCAGCAGCAGGGACCCGGGACAGGCTCGTCCAGTTGGAGCGGGGGTCCCTCCTCTGGGCTGGGAAAGGCAGGGAAGCCCCCGGCTCTGGCTCTGCTGGAGATGCAGCAGGAGGCAGAGAGGCTGCTGAAGCAGCAGCAGCAGCAGAGAGCCCAGCAGCAGAGAGACCGAGTGAGTTCCCACCGCCATCCTTCCGTTTTAGAAAACTGGAAATAAAGAGTATCAGTCATGTAACCAGCCTCCTTCGTCCCTCTGTCTGCAGCACTCTGGGATGTCAATGGGCAGCTCTTCCATGGGAGGCCAGTGGGTGGAGGGTGTCGGCATGTGGGGTGGTCCTGGTGGTATGGAGGGAAAGAGTGGAAGTGGAGGTTCTTCAGGCAGCATGGGCATGTGGGACGAGGCCGTGAAGAACCAGGCCGGCCTGCGTGGGAACAGCAACAACAACCTGGGCCTGAAGAACAGCCGCAGCAGCCCCTCGCTCACGTATGTATCAGTAGAATAGCACATTACATTTTTTTCTCAAGAAAATGAACCCTTTTTGAGACACGTTCCTCCATCTTTCAGCTGCTCTCACCCGTGTTTTTATCCCCCCCGTCTCCTCTGCAGTGATCAGTACATGATGCGTCGGAAGAGGACGGAGGACGAGGAGAAGCTGCTGAAGCTGCTGCAGGGCACGAAGGCTCAGGACGGCTTCACCACCTGGTGTGAACAGATGCTGCACGCTCTCAACACCTCTGCCAACAATTCCTCCTCCTCTCTGGATGGTAGGCCGCCCAACTTTGAATGCACTCATGACGAGGTCGTGTGGCGTCTCAGCGTCGCTACAACACTGAGTCAACATTTACACGGTTATTCACTGGTTTGTAGACATTTTAAAGACTCGTATTTTAGGGTTGCGCGATAACTGTTTTTTAAAACTGATAATCGATAACTTTCAGCTCCTAAAGGCCCATACTGATAACCGATAACACACACATATACCTAAGATCATTACATCACTATCATTACTATCATTACAAACTGAAAAAGTGCACTCTATAGTAACCAAAAATTACGTTTAAAGGATTTTGGCCTTTAATTAAAGTAAATGAGGTTCAGTATTTATTTATTTTTAATCTCATGGAAGCTTTAGATGAGAGAGATGATTTCGAGCGGAGGGGAGACTTGCTGCTGGCTTAGTCACGTTAGCGCGATTTCAAAACTCCATGGAAGTGATGGTTATGTTTCAGGTGGCTGATCGGGTTTGACGTATTAAAGCTTGTGTTTTTTTTTCCTCCTTCGCTAAAAGCATTTGTCACAAATAACCAGCGAACTATCTTCTACTGAAACTTTAACGAAGTTCCATACAGTTGCCTCTAGTGCTGGGCGATATGGAAAAAATCATATATCACGATATGGACTATTTTATATCACGATAACGATATATATCACGATATACCATAATAAAGTATGTTTTCAGTTATTCTCTGAAAAGTTTGACAAAAATTTCATTGCTTACTTTTCAACTTTATTTTGAAAGTGACATTTAGCTGAACTGTCACAAACATACATTTTAGTGCAGCAAAAACAGGTAGGTACAGAGGTACAGTAGCTTTCACATTTTTTTTTTAAAGTGCACAACAGTTTCTGAGAGGAAAAACACATTTTTGCACTGAAGTTCAGCTATAAAAAATAAACACAAATTATTTTTCAACTTTCTGAAATCTGTAACCTTGTAGTGCAAAGTTTGCAAACCAATATAAAGTGTCTAAAGTAAACATCAGGGTTGAAGAGAACTCTGTTTAAGGCATTAACCATGAATAAAAGTGCAAACATAAAAGGCTACTTTGTAGAAGTAGATATGTTTCTATCAAATTTATCATTGCAGGTTATTTAATTACATATTTGCTGTAATAATTGATAAAATTAGGTTAGAAACGATAGAAATGATAGAAGAGAAATGGCACGATACACACTTTTCTATCGTCCCCACAATATGTATCGTCATATTGCCCAGCACTAGTTGCCTCCAATTTATTTATTTTTTATCAGCACACTGTGCCGCAATGCTGAATTCAAGGTGTAATGTAAATTCCTCCGTTCCCTCGTTTGCTAGTCGTTCTTTCTGCCTTATCTATTTTTTCTATTTTTATGTGTAACATGTGGGGAAATACTATGAATATCAATTCAAGTCGTTTTTCTGATTATGCCGACGTCACTTGAACATAACATTCACTGCCGGTCATTCAAGGCTCAGAGGGAGCGAGGGCACTGCCGTGTTGACAAAAATATAGTATGTTATCGAGGCTGTTCGTCATGATATCGGACTTATCGGGATGACGTCATAATTTCCTGTAATGGGACCCGATAATTATCGGGTGGATAATTATCGTGCACCCCTGTGGTATTTGGTGTAGTTGTAGTTGAGCTTGAAATGACCGTTCAGGTGAGAGGGAGCTGGTTAGAAAGGCCAGTGAGGTTTTCATGGAGTTGTTACCGGGAATCACCACCAACTTCCGTGAATCATTTGCGCCGTTACTCTAGAATTATAACAGTGAACTGTAACCCTTACATGCATCGGTTAATTTGGGGAAGAAAGAAAAAACAGTTACTGCTGAGGACATGAAAAGGGTTTATTTAGTTTTATTTTTGAGTCCAGCCCTGTCTGCAGTCACAGAGGAATGACTGTTCAAATTACAGTGGATGTGCGTTGACTGTGCAGAAAAGGATTCACTGAATAAACGGGGTGAATTTTCAGCACACTGGTGACTGGATGGTCTGGTGACACCACTGTTGCTCGTGAGGTCTTGACTCATTCAGGGTCTTTTAGAGTCGACGCCAAGCGATTTTTGGTGTCCCTTTTCCACCAAAGTGTCTCCAGTGTTGGTTCAGGTCCAGCGCTTTACTTAGAACCAGCTCCAACCTGCCAGCGGCCGCGGGCCAGGACCACTGGTGGCGCAGCTTTTACGAGGCCCAGGGAGACGGGGTTATGATGGCCATCCCATTTTTGAAGAATTCAAAGCCACGGAGGCATTTTTAGTTCACACAATCCAAGAGAGCAGAGCGAAAACATGCAAGATTATGAGGTTGAACCGGCTCTCAGCTGGCAACCAGCAGGTTTGGCTTCACTTTAAAACAAACAAACTGAGCTTCAACATGGATGAGCAGATGAAACGGTTTATTGCTGTTTTAATATCTCCAGTTATCATCAGTGGATGCTCCCTAATGTGCCACAGCTTTTTAGAATCACATCCATAAACACTGTTCAGTGTTTTTCCTCTCAACACCTAACATTTATAAATATTGCTCAAAGAAGTGTTCAGAAGAACCAATTGGACCAGCCCTTATTCATGCAGATTGGTGGTTCTAAGACAAACGCTGTCATTTTTTCCATTGACATTAAGAGTACACTAGAAACTGAACCAGCTCTCCACTGGCACCGGCACTGGTTTACTGGTTTACGTTGGTCAGGTACCTGAGCTGCCTTTTAGACATGATCATACAGTCATGGAAAAAATTATAAGACCACCCTTGTTTTCTTCAGTTTCTTGTTCATTTTAATGCCTGGTACAACTAAAAGTACATTTGTTTGGACAAACATAACGATAACCACAAAGATTGCTCATAAGAGTTTTATTTAAGAGCTGATATCTTACCATTTTCCATGGTTTTCTTGATTATAACCTAAATCACTTAAGTTTTACATCAATAGCTATGGCGTTGTACTGCCAAAAACACTGCTTTTATGCATTCAGTGTTTCTTTTCTGTCTGTTTTAGTCACATGATGACATTTAGTGGTACCAGGTATTAAAATGAACAAGAAAGTGAAGAAAAAATGGTGGTCTAATAATTTTTTCCATGACTATTTGTTGCCTCAGTGAGTCGTCACAGTGCAGTATTATGCTCTCGGCTCACACTTGCTAACTGAACGATCTGTGTGTCTCGGTTTAGTGGCCACGATCGTGGCGTACCTGAAGGAGGTGGAGTCTCCCTATGCAGTGCTGGATTTCATCCGGTCCTACCTTGGGGACACAGTGGAAGCCAAAGAGTTCGCCAAACAGTTTCTGGAGCGACGTGCCAAACAGAAAGCCAACCAACAGAGACAGCAGCAACAGGTAGGCCTGAGCTCCGGGGGTCTCCTGGTTTGGGAATGACGCGTCACAGGACTTTAGGGATACGCCCCCCCTCAGTTAAGTTGGACATCAGTCACTTACAGGTTGGGACTCTGACAGATGACCGGCCCTCTTCAGAAAACAAGAACGGGCTAAAATGTCTCCTGGGTGGGTCATTTTCAGAAAATACAAGATCTGAGTTATCCACAGAAATAAATGCATGAAGTCACTGTGAAGGAAGGATTCGTATGTATCCTCCACAGAGAGGTTGCAGTATCAGTTCCTTTCAAAGGCTTTACGGGACACGTTTTGGTAAAAATGTTGCTTCTAAAATAGATTTTTCTCAGGAAAGAAACTCAAAAACCCAGGTATTCAGTAGGTTTTCAAACTGGACCAGGATGTGATGCCACATATTCCAGTAATTCAAGGAGGAAATTTGGATGCACCGAGACTCACAAAGCTCCACGATTCAGGGCTTCTGGAGCAGACGACCGCTTCAGAAGAGGATTTTATTGTTTAAATACACCTGTTAAGCTCAAGATATTGCAGATTTCCTCCTCATGACCAAGTATGTCTTCAGATTTACGTCTCAGAGGTCAGGAAGGTGTTCATCCGCATCGTCTGTCAGATCATCTGTAACCGGATGTGTCTTGGTGTTAATGCACCTAAGTTAATGTTTTATTTTTTCAACTTGGATGCAGAAATAAACCACACAGAGCTGTGCGTGCACGTGTAATCCACGGACTTGAATGAGCTCCAGAGCGCGGTGCTCACATCTGAGCGACGGTACCCGTTGTGATCGATGTTCTGCTAATGACTACTGGTTAATCTGCCTCGTTACACGGCGTGACGTGTTTAAACAGTCCAGTGAACCGGCTAACAATGGTCACAATTCCTCCTCTTCTCTTTAATTCCCAGTTATCAAAAGAAGTGGGCGGATTGAACATGAACTTCCCACTGCAGGTAAATTCAGACACATTTCACTTTACACACAAACTCAATAATCAATAATCGCTGCTGGAGTGCCTCTGAAAGCGACAGTAACATGATGTGGGGAATGTTGGGTTTTAATGGAGCTTCAGTGGGACCAGTGGTGGGAACACGGAGCTACTGAAGACGATCACTCTCATGTGGTCAAGACGATATTTGGACTTTTCTTGAAATGATTAAAACACAATTAGTAGATAAATGGCATGACGACATGGGAAATGTCTTGTTTGAATGAAACAGCTGATCTTTGAGACTGTAGTTTATAATACAGATTAAATAAAACTGGTGGAGTCAAGTATACCTTATTATACCATATCATTTCTTGAATTTTGATTTTGTTTGTTTGTTCAGGACTCGATGCGAGGTATGAACCCGAGCACTCTGCAGTCCATGTTTCAGGCCAACCACATGGGCAAGGCTGGTCTCTATGACAACCAGGGGGGAAAGATGAAGAAGAAACAGCCCATGATGCTGCACTCTGACCCCAGCATCTTAGGTATCCCACCTCATCAGCACGTGACACTCAGACAGACGGAGTTTCCCGCTTTGAACAGCATGTTTCTAGGTTAATGCTGCAGTTACCACCAGACCTCCAGATGTTCAGACAGCTTCTGTTTAGCCCGTCACGCAGGAAACTGGTGTTTTGCTCTTTGGATTTGTCACCCGTCCGTGACCCTGGACAGAGCTGTTAAATATTAAACTACAGCGACCCCTTATTTTTCGCAGCTAATGGGGACCGACATGTTTAAGCTTCAGATTGTGTCTCTGGAAGTGTCAGTGGGTTAATTAAATGAATGATCTGCTGACAGACACCCACACAGCGACTCGGGTAATATAGAGTATCAATATTGGTGTCATGAACAGGATTTCTGACAGGTTTCTCAAATAACAGAGGTGATGCAGTTGTCTGCAGCAGAGTTTTGCTGATAACAGCGATCCCTTATTTTTCACGGTTAATGGGGATCGGTACAACACTTGCACTTAGCGGGAGCGCTCATTTTTGAGATTGAGGGTTAAGGGAGGAATTGGAATTTACCCTACATTACCTATAAAGCCACTCCATTACCCATAAGGCCACCTTCTTAAAGGGGCCAGGCTGGCTCACAGCATTTCTTTGCTGTGAGAGAACGCGCACAACATCCTGTGATGTTTCCGCAATTTTTTCTTGATTTTTAAATTTTTTTTTAAAATGTTATGTCTTTCTGAAAAATCTGGGAATAACTAAAACCGCGGAACTTAAAGCGCGAATTGTCGAGGGATCACTGTAGTTCCTGTCACGTGGGAATGCTTATGTTACTAATACAGCCTAGACCAGTGATGGCTGGTCGGTCCTGGAGGTTTTACATGTTTCCCTGCTTGAACACACCTGATCCTAATTAATGGCCGTCATCATCTTGTCATTAAGGTCAGTACATGTTGTTAATAACGGTCACTGGTATCAGGAGGGAAACATCTAGGACCTGCAGGACCGACTGGCCACCCCTGGCCAGATGTTTTACCTTCTCCTGAACTAACCTCCCCCCTCGTCCTCCTCTGATCTTACAATGCTCTCTGGTCTCTTCTCTTTGCCCCCCCCCTCCCCCCCCCCCCCCCCATGCAGGGTACTCATTCCACAACGCGGGCGACTGTCTGAGCCTGAATGAGATGGAGATGGTGGAGGATTACTGATGTGAAGCAGCGCAGCAGCAATAGCTACCTGAGGCCTTTCTGTCTTTTAATCAGACAAACCTGATGACGAATGTGCACTGCTGGGGGAAACCGGGGGGAGGTGGGGGGGTCTGTTCGGGTCGGGGGAGGGGGAGGTGCGGGGGCGTACCTCCCTCCCTTTCCTTCACTCTGGATAGAAAAACAAAAGGGCTCCCTGCTGCACCAGTTGATCACTAGAGCAGGGGAGAGGGGGGTGAGCCGGGGCGAGATAGGGGCGAGGTTGGGGCGAGGTAGGGGCGAGGATAGAGGCGAGGTAGAGGCGGGTATCCTCTGGCACTCAAAAGATTAAGCACCTTATACTGAACTAATGCACTTTATTGAGATGGGATTTGAGTAGTTTTTTTTTTTTTTTTTCATACGTGTGTGTTTGTGTGTGCGTTTGGAATCAGTGCGCACACGGCATGTGTGCACACGCGTGACCCGCGTGCGCCAGAACTGGAAAGGGTGGGGGTGGGGTGGGGGGGGTGTTGGTGTGGTGAACGGTCAGGCTGTCAGGGGGACCTTTAGTTGAAACCTTATCAGAGAGCAAATCCTTTCTCAAAAGACAAACACTGTTGATATTTCTCTTGTTGAGCATTTTTTTCTTCTTTTTTTTTTTTTTTTTTTACATTTATATAAAAAGCAAAGCTATTGAAAAAATGGATTATAAAAAAAAAACTTGAAGATTTGCACTTGCCTAAAAAAGAAACAACAAAAATGACAAAAAAAAAAAAAAGTTTAACAGATGGGGTTAGTTGTAGAAGTGAATATTTTTGTGAATGTGTCGGAGCGACTGATGTGTGCTGGTGTGTGTGTGTCAGTTTAATACAGTCTGCACAATGTTTGTGTGTTATTTTTTGTTTCTTTTGTTGCTTACCAAGATGTATGAAACATAAGAGGCCATTTCTGTCTTTGTCTTGTTTGGTTCAGACGGTGATTTTTTTTGTATTCATGGTTTGTGTCTCGTCCCGATCCAAACAGGGATTTTGTTCTGTTCTGTTTCTGAAAGTGTGACTGAAAGAGAGAGAGAAGGGGGGGGGGGGGGGGGGGGGGGGGGGGATCGCACAAACATCCTTTCTCTCACCATTTTTCATCCCCTGATGTAGAAAACAAAAAAATAGAAATGCATTCATTTTGTAAATGTCGGCTTTGTTCTCCTCATTTCTGACGGCCACCGCTAGTGTTTCCTTTTACTTCCCTGCTGTCTGTTGACCTGAGAGGATCGACAGCGCGGCGAATCACCAAGGGACGTCGGTGTGTGTGTGTGTGTGTGTGTGCGCGTGTGTGTGTGTGAATGAGATTTTGTATCCGTGCGAGTGTGTTTTCAGAGGACACGTTCATTTACTGTTCATAGAAATGAGTTGAGACTACAGGTACTCATTTTGAATACATGTGCTTATTTTTTTTTTTTTTTTGTAAGTGTATGAATGCACATTTGTGCCTAAGAACTTTGATAGGGTGCATGGCCATCGAGACATTAACTCTTTTTCGAGAGCGAGTGCGATGTGTGTCAGTGCTCAGCACATTGTATGTAAAGTATGTAAGTTTCTCTGAATAGTTCTGGTTCGGTCTGGGGGGGGAAGGGGAGGGGGGGGTGATCCATCGGGAGGTCGGTCCGCTCTGTTGTTCCTGGGGTGCGATCACGTTGCCTTTTTTTGTCAGCTCTCGAACTCGTGAATGAAAGGTGTCGAGTTACTGACTCTGGAGAAAAAAACGAAAAAGAGAAAAAAAAAAGAGAAAAAAAAATCCAGCATCTTAATGTGCGAGCGCACAGGACGGTGCATGATATGTAAGCATATTGTGTTACTTATTCGTTGTTGCAATTTGATAATGACGAGTTTTCTTTTTTAAAATGACAAATATATATGGAATATATACATTATATACAAAGTTTAAAAAGTATTTGGACTAAGATGATGAGCACTTGGGGCTGCTATTTTTTGTTGTTTTTAATTTTTTTTTTTCCTTAATTTTTGTTTCATTGCCATGTGAAGTGTGTATTATTTCTTTCTTAAGAAAATATTGAATGTATTCCAAAAAAATGACAAGAAATCCGTGCTGATACCAGATATTTTTTTTTTTTCCTCAGAAGATTTCAAAAATGGAAACGAAATACAAAAAAAACAAACAAAAAAAAAACAAACCATGGGGGGGCGGAGCTTCAGAGGTTTTCATATACACAGTGGAGAAGGAAAAAAAAAAACTCGTGATGGATACAGTTGAACACACTGCCTCTACAATCCTGGTCGTAGTGACTAAGAATTAAAAGAAAGGACTCTTTCTATTCCATACTGGAGCTTTGGTTGTTTACAAGCCACATGGATGACTGTGGGTGCAGTTTTATTTTTATTTTTTATTTGTTCCCACATCAGATGGGTGGGGTTTGCAAGTGCGCTTCTGCCATACGGACACTGAGTGGTGGTGGTATTTTTTTTTATTTTTATTTTTTTTTTTCCTTTGGGGTTTTTTTTCCCTCTTTTTTGAGGACGAGCGGCAGGCGTCACAACAGCACGGACGAGATCCTCTCACTGGGCCTTTTTGTTCGCGGTCGTCTGATCCTGTAGACTTGACGATCGGCTGTAGAGCGGAGGAGGGAAAAAAAAAAAAAAGAAAACAAAAATCAAGGACGGGCTTGGTTTGGTGGAGAAACGGAGTGCAGGGCTCCACGACCCGACAGGAGTTCAACCCGGCTCCTGCACCCGCAAGCACTCGCACCCTGCCCTCATCAACTCACCTATGCACTTTTGTTCATTCAAGCTGTGAGGTACAATTTTTTTTGGGGGGATGGGAGCACATTTACAACAGGAGGATTGCTACGACTTTTTTGACTAAAGTCACCTGAACAGATATTCCCAAACTGAAATAAGAGACTCGAGAAGCTCGTTCTTCTTCCACCTCCTGTATATAACCATATTTTTGTATGACCTTTCAGAATAGAAAGTTAATTGCAAACCGATGAAGGAAAAAAAAAAAAAAAGAGAAATCTCTCGAGACGTTTCTATGGAGTGAATGTTCTTCATGAAAACCAATCTTTTTCGATATAGTTTTAGACGGACTCGCTGCGAGTTTCCTTTAGTTTGTCGGTAACCTGGAAATAAACGGGGGGATGGAAGGGAAACCCAGGTGGACGGGGACAGTGGCTCTGAGACTGAATGGATGCTGAAGTGGCCACTAAAGAGCCCACGAAGTGAACAGGCAGACCCGGGTGTGAAGAGGATGTTCTGGTTCTGGTTCTGGTTGCCTGGAGAGCTGTAGAGGAACCGCAGGAGGAGGAGTCCATGGTGAGACGTCCAGACATGTTTCTGTTTTTAATCTAAGGAGGGAGGGATTGAGCCGTGTGCTGATGTCTTGTCCTCTTTCGTTGTGTTTTCTCCTAGGAGTCTGGCTGTGCGTTATTTGCTGCCCTCTGCAAGGAGGATTTAATCTACAGCCGGCCCATGTTGAGTTAAACTAATGTCCCTTTTTTGAACTTGAACCCTAAGACGTTTGTCTTGACCTCAGACTGGGCCGGGCCGCCGGCATTATCAGTCGCACCGTCGCCAGATCAACTTACTGGTCCCTTCTGCGTTGGAAATGTTCTGTTTGGGACGAAAGCGGCCCGCGTCGCCCAGATCTGACGGTCCACCTCGGCCCGAGACGCCCGGGCGGTCGAGCAGAGGTCGTCCCTGCGACGGTGGACGTGACTGAATCGCATCTCAGTCACCGGAAATCCCTGCAGCTGTGGAACTGGATGAACTGAAAAAGTATTGTACAAAAAACAACAACAACAACAAAAGACTGAAACATGACAAAAAAACAAAAAACATGTCGCAGAAATTCCAAAGGAGCGGCAGACACACTACATGCACATCTGCAGCAGATGTTAGGTTGGCTGTCCTCTGGAACCACGTCTGCACACACAACAGGGATACATGAACATCAGACACACAAGCATCAACGCTCATCACTATAAACGCTGAGCTCTGTAAATAACCTTAAACTTTGTGTTTTTGATTTCTCATAGTGTTTTTTTTTTTTTTTTTTTTTTGGCTTTATTACTCTGTTCAACATGCCTTAAATTGTATAGTTCAGTCTTGAACGGCTAGCTGAAAAGAAGTTTTTACGTTGGGAACCACCTCGTTCATCCGCTCAGCTTTGAGGTTACTAGTTAACTAGTTAACTGCAGAGTACAACGGCAGGTGTTTGTTTTTTTTTTTTTTAAATCTAGTTCTGCTGGTGGTTGGCTTTTGTTGCCCTTTTTGTTTTCACTAAAATAAAGAGTGGATTTGTTCAGATTGCTTATACAGGTTATTGATGAAGGTGCAGGCGTCTGTACTGGGTGGAGATGAGCTGATTGGATCACATTTAAAAAAAATAACATTTTGCTGTTTAAAACCCTCATTTTGAGAAATTAGTCATCCTTAATTTGAATTTTTCTTTTTTTTTTTTAAATAAGCACTCCAGGATATTCATGTGGAAGCCGGAGTAAGAACAGGCTCACCTGATCTGTAATATCTGTGGGTTTTGACACTAAACCGTTGGTGGCTCATTAACATAGTTGATCATTTCTGGCACAGACAGAGTTAAAGAGTCTGACAGGAAGTCTTGGGCAGTGTCTTATGCTGTGTGTTTATATCTAATTGTCATGTGGAAGGTTCATGTTTTTAAATCAGTAGTAGTTGGTTTTTCTTTTTTGTATCTTGGTACCTACAGATCAGGCAGTTTTTAAATTAAATTCGCAGCATCAGACATGGGCTAGGCTTGTACATTTTGATTTGCTGAGTCTTTGGTGTGTAGTCGCCAGCTAAACAGGACTGTTTAAACTCGTATTAAATTGTCAGTGTAAATGGCCAAGTAGATGATTTGTGTTAGAAGCTGCAATATCCCTTTATTGATGAACTTTAAAAAAAAAAAAAAGGGAAAAAAAACTTCTATTTGACATTTTTAAAAGCTAATATTGTGTGGTATGCTTATATATCTGCTTATCTATTTTACTGCACCACAAAGGCTTTTATCATTCAATTAAACTACAGTATTGTGTTGTCAAAAAGGTTTTTGAATTTTTTTTTTTTTGATGCAACAGGCAACTGTGAATCCAACTTTAAGATTTGGACAATAACTTGTGTCCTGTCAGCTCATCTCCTCTGCTTAAAAAGTCTTTTAATGTTGCTAAAATAACAGCATACATTTAATGAAACTGTTGCAGAAAAGAACAACAATGATGTGTAAATAGTTTGGTTCATGTTTGTTTGAAGAACAAAATAAATACTAAATAAATAGCATTTAGCTGTGATGACTTCTTCTTTTTTTTTTTTTTTTTTAACATATAAATATGTACCTGAGAGGAATTCCAGTATAATCAAATGACACCTAATAAAACTTTGATCACGAAATGACGTTTTGGGCGGAAGTCTCGCGATAGTTCGTAACACATGGCTGACCGAAGTGTTTACAACTTCTCGTTATGAGCTGGTGAACAGAAACAAAGTTCGCCCCCGCAGAGGACCCGGACTGGTTTAACGGGACCGCGGTTTCGTCTCCGTCCGCGTGCAGCTCTGAAACCGTGGAGGAGGAAAGCGTCTAACTGCGAGCAGAACCAAGCCACGGCTAAGGTACGTAGCTCCGGACCGTTAGCATGGGCTGATGCTAAGCGGCGGCTCGCGAGGCGGCGCTTTCATCTGTTATCGAGGGGGTTCGTTCAAAGGAAACAGACGCAGCTGAAACGACGGTGATGAATTAGACAACAGGCATGAAGGCAACGGGGCCCGTTTGATGTGGCGACTAGCCACAGGTGTTTGCACGAGCGGTTTAGAGTCCTGTTTATTTAATACACACTCACTCACCTGACTCTTTGTGGGGCGCACCCGGACCTGGACCCCTTGTTGCCTTCAGAAGTGCCTCGTTTCTTAGTGGGATAGTTTCAGAACCGTCCCTGGAGCATTTTTGTTATGGTAGCGTTGTTATCAGTCCAGGTGAGGGTCCCCCTGCTCCCGCTCACCCTCTCCACGTTCACAGAAGAAGAAAGTATTCCTTGGTTGCAACAGGTGCTGCCTTTCTGTCACCTCCAACCAGTCTGCCCATTGTCCTCACATCCACACTGGATCGCTGGATATTTTCTCTTTTTCTGCTGTAAACTAGTGATGAAGTGAGCCACTAAAGCCAGTTGGTCCTAGAAAGGAAACCACAAAGCCACCTGCTGGCCAGGTGTGTAATCACAGGCAGCTGGATGTTCACTAGGTCACGGTACGGTCCGTACCTCGGTTTTTGTGTCACGGATTCGGTCCAGTTTCGATACGTGTTTTGTACATAAAGTGATCATTCATTTCTCTAAATGATTTACAGCGGTATCTCTACTTACGAAATTAATTGGTTCTGGAAGTATTTTCGTAACCTGAAAATTTCGTAAGTAGAGACGTGTTTTCCGTGTAAATGCTAGCGCTGGGCCGATACGCTTTTGTGCCAATTCGATTCTCCTACGAATTTTTGGGTCCCGATTCGATTTATATTGCGATTCTGATTAAACAAGTGGGTCATTCCACCTCAGTTCAACAGGACCTTCCCGCATGACCATCTCTGATTTGCTTGATTTTTTTTTTCTTTTGAACTTTGACTATAATGTAGTAACTTTGTGCAATATTATCCTGGTACTAGCAATAATTTCGGATTTATAACATTTTTGAAAAAGTGCCCATACGTCCATTTTCGTGACATTCCTAACGCTTTTAAAATTATTACCATTTTTGAGGGGCTGTATCTTTGAAACCGTACAAGCTAGAGAGCTGATTTTTTTTTTATGCTGTTAGTCCTGTACGGCAAAAATGCTCAATTTAAGAATTTTTTCTACGTAACTTAGAGACTTAGTACCAACTTGAAACTTTGCATATAAACAGATATTGTCATTACCTTTCTGGTAGTATATTTAGTTTTTTGGTACATCTTGTCATATTTTGTCAATTGCCAATTGAATATCGACAATAAAATGCGAAATTTGTTTTTGCTGGGTCATATGAGAACTAAAATACAATTGTTTTTTGCAAATTCTTTATGTATATTTATAACGCGTTATTATCGCATTAACGCATTCATTTATTAACGCCGACAAATATTTCAACGCGCGTTAACGCACGTTGATCACATGCTTTTGTTTTGAAAAGTCTGTTACTGGCTGCTGCGGAACCGGAAGATACTTGGCAGGTAAACATGCGAAAAAACCTAGAACAGACATGAAGAACGATAAAAATCTGTATACTTAACAGTTCAGGTAGCAACTCAGGTAGCAATATTAACAATTCTGTCTGAAAAAGAAAATTCTGGACTGCAACAAAACTTTGCGCGTCATTCCTCCATCAGATCTGATCACTTACTGGTTACTTGCAGTGCGGCTCCATCTAGTGGCACAGATATGTAACGACAACAGAAAGTCCAGTTTGATTATAAAACAAATTCAGTCCTGTGGACCATTTTTTTCATTTCATATTTTTGATCCAAGTCTAAAATTGAAATATATATATTATATTAGGCATTTTTCTTTTATAAAGAGGCCATTACCATTCCATCCATTCTGGTGAGCCACAATCTTTTTTTTTGAATTTTGTTTGTAGACTTTTCTTTTTAAAAAAAAACAAAAAAAAACAGGATGACAATAATGCCCTGGCAGTGACAATAAGCTTTATTATATTTTACATTTTTTAAGATGAGATTTTCACTAAATATGTGTTACTGACAAGTGCTGATGTTAAAGTGTTTGAACAACAAATGTTATGGCACTTAAGTTCATATGGCAGCAGAGCATTTAAATAAAAGTTGATTTTACACCACTTTTGAATTCATTATTTGATTTTGCGTATACAATGCGATTAATCGCGATTAATCAGGAAAATAATGCGATTAATCGCGATTAAAAATTTTAATCGTTGCCCAGCCCTAATTTTTATTCTATAAGAGAAGGAGATTGTTCAACAAAAAAAGTAAGTCTCAGCTACTATTACAAGTGGTCCAAATAGGGACTTGAAATGTGAACCCCACAAAGCAAGTTAAATTTATTTTGGATGTTTGAAATTTATTTTAAAACAAACAGCAATGAATAGACACCTGGAAACTGACCCCATACAGAGTGCACATACACGACTAACAACATAAAAAAAAAATCAGCTCTTTAGCGTTAGGAATGTCACGAAAATGGCCGTACGGGCACATGTTCAAAAATTTATAAATCCGAAATTATTGCTAGTACCAGGCTAATATTGCACAAAGGTTACTACATTATAGTCAAAGTTCAAAAGAAAAAAAAAATCAAGCAAATCAGAGATGGTCATGCGGGAATTTTTTTTCTAATCTGCTGATTTGAGGTGGAATGACCCAAGTATTGCATTTCGATTTTACCAGAAAAAAAATTGCACCTAGCAAAGTGGCCGGTGAGTGTGCGCTGCGTTGTCTTGACAGTTGTTCGCCTTCATCTTTGCCCTCCTCACCTGTGTTCCAGGTGGGTGGCTGCTGTGATGTCCTCCAACCCCAACAGACTCAACCATCCACACCGCAGGAAGAAGCACTATCCCAGTAGCACCTACCTCACCCACGTCTGACAGCCCACCGCTGGACACGACACACCTGAAGCCCGGACAGAGGAGCCATGTCTGATTCAGCCGGCGGTGGAGAAGGTGGGGGGGCGGCCGGCGCCGGGCAGGACTCTGAGGGAGATAGCGAGCCCCCTCAACAGGTCCCGCCTTTATTACCTGAATCTGACAGCGCAGAAGCAGTGGAGACCCCAGGAGAAGGAGCTCCGCCGTCTGCCAAGCGGTCCAGGATGAGTGAGGAGGAGGAGGGGCTGGGGGAGGTGGTGGAGTCCGTTAAAGCGTACGAAGAAATACAAGCACAAGACCCCGTCCCATCTGCACAAAGTACCTCTCCGCCTCCATGAAACCACATATCTGAGGTCTAGCAGAGGTTTCATGTTGTATTTACTCTGTGATGTCATCAACAGGAGAACAATTACAACGTGGGGAGGAAGATGGAGAAGAGGAGGAGGAGGAGGCGGAGTCCTCGCTGGAGGTGTAGAGGAACGCCATCAGAACGGAGATCACGGTCACGGAGGTCCAGAGGAGGAAAAGGAAAGAGCAGAAGAGGAGTGTAGATCTGCAGACAGCCCCGGTGTCGGGCAACAGTGAGTAGAGGAAGATGGGTAATTTTTAACTTTTACTCCATGTAACCAGGGCTAAAAATAATGCGGCGCGGACCAAACGCTAGTGAGCAGTTTGAAAAGAAGCTAAATTCACGCGCAGCTAAAACGTCACCGTGAACTGTGGGGAAAAAAGTTACAGTTACTGAATTCAGATGGATTAAAAGATGAAATTAAAAATAAAATAAAAAGTACCAAGGTTTTGGCTTCACCCTTGTTGGGTCGCCACAGGAAGTCATGTTCCTGGATACCTGTCGGATCTTTTCAAGGCTGTCAGCGGCGCTACGGGAACTCTGACCCGTGACCCCGGGGTCAGCAGTGGCGGCTGGTCAGTAGAGGGCGCTAGGGCGCCGCCCGGCCTCTCCCCACATCCAACAACTTAAGTGAAGAAGACTTAATTACTTAAAAATAGGGATGCACGATAACTGTTTTTTAAAACTGATAGCGATAACCAATAACACACATATACCTAAGATCATTACATCAATACGATGAACAAAATCAAAAATAGTTTTGACTTTTTAACTTTATGAACCCTTTATTTTTTCCTTGAAAAACTGATTGGCAAGCCTCTCAAACATTTTCTTGATCGATCAAACAAACCTATTTGATATCTCACTTCAAAACTTAAAAGGTTCTTACTGACTGATAAAAAATAAAGGCTCCTTGAACTGATGGAAATACATGCATCAGAATTACTAACTGAAAAAGATTAACATTTAAAGGATTTTGGCTTCTGTTACCTTTAATTAAAGTAAATGAGGTTCAGTAGTTTTTATTTTTTAATCTCATAGAAGCTTTAGATGAGAGGAATGAGGGAGAGGAGAGGAGAGACTCCTGCTGACTTGCGCACGTTAGCATTAGCTTCCCGTTAGCTCACGTTAGCGCGATTTCAAAACTCCATGGAAGCGATTGTTATGTTGTAGGTGGCTGATCAGGTTTTACGTATTAAAGCTTGTGCTTCCCTCCTCGTAGAATTCACTCAGAGGATTAATCACAAATAACCACCAAACTATCTTCTTCTGAAACTTTAACAAAGTTCCACGCCGCCATGTTTGTTGTGATCAGCACAATGCATGCTGCATTCAAGGTGTAACGTAAATTCCCACATTCCCTCGTTTGCTAGTCGTTCTTTCAGCCTTTTCTATTTTTTTCTATTTTTTATGTGTAACATGTGGGAAAATACTGCGAATATCAATTCAAGTTAGCAACTACCAAAATTAAAACCGAGTTAACGAGTTGTTTTCTGGCATGACGGGGTATTCTTGATTTTCCTGATTGAGTAATCGTTTTTCTGATTATGCCGACGTTACTTGAACATAACATTCACTGACGGTCATTCAAGGCTCAGAGGGAGCGAGACACTGCTGTGTTGACAGAAATATATATGTTATCGGAACTATTCGTCATGATATCGGACTTAACGAGATGTCGTCATAATTTCCTGTTATCGGCCTGACAGTTATCGTGCACCCCTACTTAGAAATATATACTGTATAGTTTGAAAATGAGTATGGTAATTAATTGTCATAGAGTTAGTGAGTAATATGTGTAATCTACAATAAAATATGGATTAAAATATGTTTTATGATGTCTAAAGTCACGGATAGGTCACATGTTTCCGGCTGGGGCGCAGTTTTTTCGTCCATTCACTCTCGCTATAAGTTGTACATGCGCAGTCCGCTTGATGGGGCGCACGTTACCTGCGCCCTCAGCATTCATTTGAATGGTGCTGCTGTACACTCTGTCAGCCACAGGGTGGCAGCAGAGAGCAACCGGCTCACATCTGTTCAAAGTGCGCCGGGGAGAGAGTGTATTTTCGCTAGCAAGAATGGAAAGAGAAAACTCTGTTCACTCATTAAAAGCAACACCTTTTGAGAGGAGAACATTGCAGGAGAAGTTGAGACCCTGATCAGCCTGACGTCGTCATTCAACAGCCGTCTAAAGACAGAGGACGACGGTACAAGCCGGCTGGTTCAGTAAGAAGGCTCGGCTAATGGCGTGTAATGACAGCAATCCTTTATTTTGCTTTCCTTGTCTCCTTTTTCAAACCTGTTCTCAGCTCAGCAAAAACAAAAACAGGCATTTTTTTTAAATATACATATATTGATATTAAGTATATCGTATTACATTTGCTTCTTGGTTTTTGGTGTAGCCCCCCCCCTGGAGAAAAGTGCACCAGCCGCCACTGGAGGGAAGCCAACTCTACGCACAGCTGTAGTGACTCCATCAGACCACATTTGAGATTTTTTTTCTTTCTTTTCCATTTTTACTGAAACATCTGGGGGCAGATTTACAACCTCAGCGCAGATTTGCATGCAGCTGCAAACTAGACCCGGTTCCAGTTCGTTGCACATTTAAACGGCACGTCTAAGTCAACGAAGCAAACTAAACAAGTACATGTGTGATGTTTTTAACGCCTGTAAATGCGTTTCCTTCTTCAGGATCTTGAGCAATCAGCCTTGAATATTTACAGACGTTTTCAGTTTAAAGCTTATGTCTACTTCTAATTTGACAGTTTCCAGTTTCTTTGTTTTAAAATGTTAGGTGAAATATGATTTACAGCCATCTCCGCTGTGTTCGTTTCTGCCTGAAAATTCACCGTTAATTGTCCTTTTGAGCTTTGAGCTGCTCCCCAGTCTGGTTTACGTCACTGAAATGCATCTGATTTCATATATATTTTTCTGCGCAGAGCCCGGCCAGGACTTTTATTGTGTTCAGCTGATGCGTTTATATCCCCAAACAGAGAAATTCAGTTATTATCTTTATCGGAGTTTTTCTTTTTGCCTTTCCCTGACAACCTTTTCTCTCTCTGCACTGCTTCTAGCCTTGGCCTGGATTTTACCCACAACCCCCAGATGCTGACCGGCTCCTGGAACGAGTACTCGAACTTTCCGGAGAATTACCTTAAAGGCTGCAAATGGTAATCCTTCTGAGTACGAGCCAGAATACTGCGTTAATGATGAGTCGAGCTGAGTATAAATATCTCCTCCTGTTGTTGTTGTGGGGTTCTCGCTCTGATCGTGCTACTGGATTTGATCCAGCGAAGGTTAAACAATTTGAACTTTTGTGCTCGCAGCCAGTTGCTGGTCTGCTGAATGACTTCTTGCTAATTTAAGCAGAGTTAAAGAAGTTGTCTCTCTTCGGTTAGCCGTCTGTTTTCTTAAAACGGCCCCAGTGTGAAGTCCTCTGGGCGTGAAACTGATCAGCTCTTTAGCTCCGTTCACTGACTTTAAATTCAGCGTGACCCAAACCCGGGTTCAATTTTTGCTGCGGGTTAAACGTTCCGGTCTCACGCTGGTTCTTCTCTTCACGCAGGGCCCCCGACGGTTCCTGCGTCCTGACCAACAGCGCCGACAACGTGCTCCGTGTTTACAACCTCCCCGCGGAGATTTACAGCTACAACTGGGACCTGCTTCCTGAGATGGTGAGCTCGTCATCGGGGACCCCCCCCCCCCGGGCTTAACGAGCACCGTAAACACCTTTTAAGGAGTCCGCGGATCAAGATATCCTGTTTTATTAGTCAGTCTTGATGCAATTATCAAACGTTTGTTCACAAATCTGCTGCTGCTTTTTATTAGCTTTTGTTTCATTTCCTCCCAGACGTCAGTCTTTGTGTGATTAAGTCTCTTTTTTATAATAATCAGTAAGATGCTGAATGTTTTCACATTTATTATAATCAACTAAAACAGACAGACATTTCAAGGCGACAGACTCAAAGTGTTTTATTTAGCATTAGAGGTGAGTATTGGCAAGGACCTCACAATACGATATGTATCCGTGATACTTAGGTCGCGATACGATGTGATCACAATATCACGATATCACGATATATTGCGATATTCTACCCAGTAATATTTGTATTTTTTTTAACATATATGAACTATAACAGTCCTTTTCATAATTAATGAATGAATAATTATACAATGATTTATCAAACAGATTTATTCAGAAAAGAAAAAATAAAAAACTTATATGTTCATCAGATGATATTGATCATTCAGAGAACAAATTGAGTCAAAACTATTTGCTTCAAAACAGCCTATTTATTGTTTATTATTAGTGTTTTTGCACATTTAAGTATTTTCCTAAAAAATCGATATTAGGAGCTAAAGAATAGATATTATATCGGGCGGCCAAAAATCGCGATATATCGCAAAATGGATTTTTTTTTCACACCCTATTTAGCATGTATCATAACGTGTTTTCGGGCTGGTTTGCTTATTGTATTACTGAAATTGTGACCCATTTAACTGCTATTACAGAAATCTCACTGCTGCAAGTCTAAAAGCAGATGAAGAGGACTGAGTAGAACGTTTAAGTGGTCTTTTATTGAGGAAGATGATCCGGTGTTGACTACCTGTGGCTCAGGACTTCATATTAACCTGTTTCAGCTCCGGGACGTGGATTTGATTCCTTCACTGTTCAGTTCTTTCATTCTTTGGTGCTGAAATGCACATTTTTATTTTTCCCTCTCAGCCAGAGTTTCTCCTGAAGGTGGACGTATGAACGTCGAACGATGTAAATTTACATCGTTACAGCAGCAAGTGGAAATAGCAATAAAAAAGAATATGGACAACAATAAAATAAGATAAAAACAATAATAAAAACAAACAATAACCACAATGGAGAATATATAATAAATAATAACTCTGACTCTTAAGATTATCAGCTTTCACGGAGGAGAACTTGTGATCGGATCCAGGTTTTCTCTGCACCTTCACAGCAGTCGTGTCTCAGAGTGAGACGAGTCCTCACAGCTGGATACAGCAGCTCATTGAGGGTTGGCTCCAGCTCAAACCAGATGGTCTGTAACCTCAAGAGCATCTCAACCACATTTAGACTGGCCGTCCTCCAACCCACAGCTTCATCTCTATTGATCCGGGTTGTTCAAATGAGACATTATATTTAATTTTTAAAAAAGTTAATTCTATTTCTTTTATCGATTGAAGTGTCTGTCACATGTTTTGGTCAGAAAATACAGCAGCTGCTGCGGCTCGCTGAGCTCCCTCTTTCTCTCTTTCCCAAGTCGCCACTTCCAGCAAATGGACCAGAATCTGAGCCGGGCCAGCATACGTTGGTCTGCTCAGATCTGAGTCTGTGGTGTCATCAGATCCTGCAGCTCCCAACGGCTCACTAACCGGTCCGCTTTAAAACCCACAAGTGTATCAACTACAATGCTGACGGATCCAGTTGGGCCTTTCAACACTAAATGAAGCCTGTCTGTTTGTGTTTTATTCTATATTTATCATTCTTTCTTTTTCTTTTTCCTGGAACAGAGTCCAGTGCTGAGGATGGCTGAGGGCGACACCATCTATGACTACTGCTGGTACCCGAACATGAACTCCCTGCAGCCAGACACGTGTTTGTGAGTCCCCCCACCTTCATCATGGCTCCCCACCTGAACCCATCCAGATAAATGGCTGACTTTAAAGTCCGTTAACAGTCGCCTACAGGATGTTCCTGTACAGCTGATGGGTTAAATGCCCACCACAGCGTATAAAATCTAAGATAACTGAGGAAAGAGGCAGAAATGAGACGCCTGTCATCGTGCTTTAATCCCACCTCCAGAGTACTGAGGCGGGTAAAACGTTCTCCCCGTCTACGTCCGCTTTCTGTTTCTCGCGGTGGAAATGAACAGGGGGTTGAGGAAATTGACCCCCGAAAGGATTTTAATTCCTGGAAAAAAGACTTCAGTGTTGAGAGTCGATCTCTTAAGCTTCAGCTCGTAGCAGCTGGATGGATCGTGCTCTTAACACTAGAACCGCCAACATTCCAAACTTCCTAGAACCGCCGAGGGGGGTCATTTTGACCCCCTTGCTACAACAGTGTCAGTGATGCTAAGATGTCATTTCTAGATGTTGTGAGGTGGCTAATTCCTAAATATTTCTGAAATAATAATGGACACTTGTCAAAATAAGTGTTTAAAATGTATATTTTATGGGTAAAAATGACCCCCTTGGCGGTTCTGGTGTTAAAGTTCGTCTGGCAGGATGGCGAAGCACCTGCGTCGCTCCTGTCGGCGAGCGGCGGAAAGCTCTTCTGTCCAAACTTTAAAGATATCATCGAAGGACTGTGAGTCATTATTTGATCTCCGTGGAGAGAAAAGCCGCGATGCTCTTCATCACGAGTGAAAAGGTGGCCTTGACTCGAGGCCTCACATGTGAAGGCGTGCGTCTGGTAATTATGACATCACCGGGTGTCGGTCTGGTGCTGTGAAACGAAGCGTCAGCGACACCCATCCGTCCCCAGACAACGCCTGATCGTCTGCAGTAAACGAGTTAAAGCTGCGCTAACGAGCCGAGGTCAAGTCAACACAGCTCCCATCATCCTCCGCTTCTGACGGTTCCCTCTGATCAGGCCCCGGCGTCGACGGCAGCGCTCGGCGTTGATGCCAGGCGGCCTTCGGAGAGCGAGGCGAGGAGGGCGGGAGTGAAGAGATCAAAGTTCTGTGAAGTTCAGAGCGATCAACAAGCGTCTCCTGTGGTCATCGACCCACTCGAGAGGCGTTTTGTGTCGGTGTCAGAGCTTTGGCTGTCAGCAGGAGCTGACAGCACTTACCGTTGATTATCTTCAGATCGCTGCCACGTACCGGGGAGGAAGCGCCCGCCGGAGCACGGACAGGCGGTCACATGTTGTGTGCTGTTAAGGGCTCAGCCAGCCAGATAAAAGATTGTGCTTATGATTATTAAAAAAACATCCCGTCTCCAGCCCGCCCGCCGCTCTCCCTCGGTGCTCCTTGAACTCGACGTCTGCCAGAAGCGGCGTGTAGTCGGATGCTCCTCCTGTAAAGAGGGAATAAGGGTCCCTGTTATGGCTCGGTTAAGTTGCACCGACTTCCTAGGCATCACTCCAAGCTAGCAGCAGTCTAGCGTTATAATTGGGCATTTTCCTGCTCTGGAATAAAGCCGCGGCTCAGAGGGGCCATAACGGAGCGCCGCGGCGGCGGTAGGGGCTAATTTCCTGTTGTCTAATTGAGCCGCAGTGATGTTTCAGCATTTGTTCAGCACCCAATAATTAGAGTTAAAAAGGCACGGCTCAGTGTTTGGCCCTGATTTGAATCAATAAGAATGCACTCCGGTCTTGTCTGTATAATGAGGCAAAGTTGTTTTGATGCATTGCGCCCAGTTAGTTGGTGTTAGAAACAAGAACGAATCAAACAAAGTTGTTTTTTTTTTAGTTTTTTTCCCCATCTCTCATGCACATGTTTGCATCATTGTTCCTTTTTCATTCTCTACCACTTGTTACATAGTTTTCATTTTTAATCATAGAGCGTATAAATGGGCAAAATCGCTGTTATGTCACTCAAGTTTACTGAGGCCTTGTCAACGCCATCTTGACAGGAACTGACTTGGCTGCCGCCAGAGCCTCTTGGCTAGCCGCCCGAGGAAGGTTACTGAGCTGGAGATGAAAGTGGCTCAGCTAGAACAGCCGACAGCCACCTCGAGACATCTAGAACTGTCTGCAGCTGTCTACAACCATCTAGAGCCATCGAGAAGCCACCTAGAGCCGCAGAGAACTGTCTAGAAGCAGTCTAGAGCTACTTAGAGCCACGTAGAGATGTCCTGCATCCATCTAGAGTGATCTAGAAGCCATCTAGAGCCGCTGAGAGCCATCTAGCAGCCACCTAGAGCCGCCTAGAGCCATCTGGCAGCCACCTAGAGCCGCCGAGAGCCATCTAGCAGCCACCTAGAGCCGCCGAGAGCCATCTAGCAGCCACCTAGAGCCGCCTAGAGCCAACGAGAGCCATCTCGCAGCCACCTAGAGCCGCCTAGAGCCATCTAGCAGCCACCTAGAGCCGCCTAGAGCCATCTGGCAGCCACCTAGAGCCGCCTAGAGACATCTAGGAGCCACCTAGAGCCACCAAGAGCCATCTAGCAGCCACCTAGAGCCGCCTAGAGCCATCTAGCAGCCACCTAGAGCCGCCGAGAGCCATCTAGCAGCCACCTAGAGCCGCCGAGAGCCATCTAGCAGCCACCTAGAGCCGCCTAGAGCCAACGAGAGCCATCTCGCAGCCACCTAGAGCCGCCTAGAGCCATCTAGCAGCCACCTAGAGCCGCCTAGAGCCATCTAGCAGCCACCTAGAGCCGCCTAGAGCCATCTAGCAGCCACCTAGAGCCACCGAGAGCCATCTAGCAGCCACCTAGAGCCGCCTAGAGCCATCTAGAGCCACCTAGAGCCATCTAGCAGCCACCTAGAGCCGCCTAGAGCCATCTATCAGCCACCTAGAGCCATCTAGCAGCCACCTAGAGCGCCTAGAGCCATCTAGCAGCCACCTAGAGCCGCCTAGAGCCATCTAGCAGCCACCTAGAGCCGCCTAGAGCCATCTAGCAGCCGCCTAGAGCCATCTAGCAGCCACCTAGAGCCGCCTAGAGCCATCTAGCAGCCACCTAGAGCCATCTAGCAGCCGCCTAGAGCCATCTAGCAGCCACCTAGAGCTGCCTAGAGCCATCTAGCAGCCACCTAGAGCCACCTAGAGCCATCTATCAGCCACCTAGAGCCATCTAGCAGCCGCCTAGAGCCATCTATCAGCCACCTAGAGCCGCCTAGAGCCATCTAGCAGCCACCTAGAGCCGCTTAGAGCCATCTATCAGCCACCTAGAGCCGCCTAGAGCCACATACAGATGTCTTGCAGCTACCTAGAGCTTCGTAGAGCTGTCTAGCAGTCAAACTGGATGTAGCCTCTTGGTGTTTTTTGTTTTGGTCCTTTTTTTTTTTTTATAGTAAAATGATAAATCGCTGGCTGTTTAAAAGTTCTGGCATCTCCATTAGAAGCTCTTATTATTTATTACCCTTTGTCTGATAAATTATTCCCAGCCATCTCAGGTCTTTTTCCTGTACGTATTAATAATTCACTTCTTTTCCCTGTTGCACATTATTTTATTTTATTTTTTTTTCCTTGTCTGGTGCTTGTTCCTCCTGCAGTCTGGCCAGCAGCAGCCGAGACAACCCGGTGCACATATGGGACGCGTTTTACGGGGAGGTGCGAGCCAGCTTCCGACCGTACAATCACCTGGACGAGCTGACGGCGGCTCACTCGCTCTGCTTCTCGCCGGACGGAGCGCAGCTCTACTGCGGCTTCGATAAAACGGTCCGGGTCTTCTACACGGAGCGGCCCGGGCGCGACTGCGAGGAGCGGCCCACCATAGGTCAGTTACGAGCCCCACGTCGTTCCTTCACACCAGGGATTTATCGCCATTTTAAGTGCTATCGTGGTGCATTAATTAGCCATTAATTCCCATGTTGGCTCTGATTAATTCCACCAAGTAAAGGATTAAGAGTCATGTTACAGTCATGGAAAAAATTATTAGACCACCCTTGTTTTCTTCAGTTTCTTGTTCATTTTAATGCCTGGTACAACTAAAGGTACATTTGTTTGGACAAACATAACGATAACCACAAAGATTGCTCATAAGAGTTTTATTTAAGAGCTGATATCTTACCATTTTCCATGGTTTTCTTGATTATAACCTTAAATCACTTAAGTTTTTACATCAATAGTTATGGCGTTGTACTGCCAAAAACACTGCTTTTATGCATTCAGTGTTTTCTTTTCTGTCTGTTTTAGTCACATGATGACGTTTAGTGGTACCAGGTATTAAAATGAACAAGAAAGTGAAGAGAAAATGGTGGTCTAATAATTTTTTCCATGACTGTAGACGTGTGTTGCCACAGAGAACAAGAACAAGAAAACTTTGTTGTTCAAGGGCACAGTTGGAGGAGATGATAGTTTACAACAAAACAAAAAAAAATCACATTCACAGCAATATTCTCAGGAAATTAAACCCAAAAAGAAACAGTAAACATGTGAAAAGGGAGGCCTGAAGTCTGTTGTTTGGCGTCTCCAGTGAGTTGCAGCAGTTTGAGAGCTGGTTGTCACGTCTCAGATGCTCCAGTCTCCTTGAGAAAACCAACAAGGACACGTTTTATTGATGTATGTTCGTGACAAAAGGAAACAGATCTCGCTGGTGGATCCGCATCTGGCAAACGGCTTCAGTTCGTCGCAGTTCCTTAAAAGTGAAGACGGACCCGCCGCGTGGGCGCGTTCAGGCGCTTTTAAAGAGTCGGCTCAGACTTGAGACAAAAGGATGCTGTTACCTGTGAGGCGTGAAGGTTTTAACGCTCTGCCAAACGTCACTCACCTGTCCCGTCTGCAGTGAAGAAGCGAGGCCAGAGCGGCATCATCTCCTGCTTCGCCTTCAGCCCCTGCCAGTCCGTTTACGCCTGCGGCTCCTACTCCCGCTGCGCCGGCCTCTACTCCTGTCAGGACGGCACCCTGCTGGCCCTGCTGCCCACCCGCCACCACGGCGGCCTCACGCACCTGCTCTTCTCCCCCGACGGCAACTACCTGTACACCGGCGGCCGCAAGGTGAACACACACACACACACACACACACTCCTGCTGCTGCCTGTATTTTAAAGGTTTTCTCTGAAAGCTCTGTGATGGCGTAACGCAGCAGGGGATGAATCTGATGAGACATTAACGTATTCCCCTGAAGGATTTACTTCTTATTTCTTTTCCTTTTTATTTGTTTGAATTGATTTCAGCAAATTATGCGCCCAGAGGAAAACAATCAGCATGAGTCAGTGGTCACTTTTTATTTCCGATTAAATATTCACCAGATGAACAGATGGGAAGTATATCAAACTTTTTATTATTTTGTTTGTTTTTGTCAATTTGTGTTTTTTAAATGAGAGACAATGTAAAAACATTCATATTCGTATTCCGCCAGATCTGCTAAAGCCGCTATTAAGGGATAGCGGGTAGCAGGAGGGGCGTTCTCTCGCAAAGAACGCAATCTTCCACCTTGCTAAACCCGCTATCCCACCTGCGCTAACCGCTACATTATCCATAGGAGTGGTTAGGGCGTTCCACCTGTTAAACCAATCAGTGCGTCAGCAGCCATTGCCTTTAAGAGCAGGTTGCGCTAACCGCTAACCGCTATGGAGCGTCTGTTCATCCAGATCAGAGCAGCTCTCTGCTGTAGAGCTTCCTCCTCTTCCTCCCTCCTCCTCTGCACTGATATATACATAAAAATATTTTTACACAGACAATTCCTATCAGCTACCTGAAAGTCCCAGATAGTCTCTGCGCTACCAGTAAACTCGCTCTGGTCGTCTGTGGTTTAACTGGCGATCAAGCCGTTTAAGACGATCTCTGCTATTTTCTCAGGGGTTCAACTGAGGTCAAATCACGCTTTTTATACAAGAGTTAATTCGAGAGGTAGAGCCGTTTGTGCACGTCCACATGTGACCAGGTGGATGCACATTGATACCATTTGAACGCGCTCCCGTACGCGCCGACATGCGGCTAGCATGTCGAGTTTGCAGAGAGGGCAAAAGACACGCCCATTGCCACACCTACAAAGTGAGTAAGGGAGTCGGCATAACGGGTAGCGGCTTTAACGAGTCAGAAGATAGCATTAGCGGTTAGCGGAGGTTAACGGGTAAGGGGAAGTTTACGATTCGGGGCCGTTGTCAAAGAAATGTTTCTCGTTCATCCAGATTTTTCTAAGTCTGTGAAACTCGAACCCTTGTCGAGGTTCACCTGAGGTGATGACAGTCCTCTGAAGTGGCACACCTGTGTGTGGTGTGTGTGCGTGTGTGTGTGTGTGTGTAGGATCCAGAGATCCTCTGCTGGGACCTCAGAGATCCTGGAGAAGTTGTGTTTTCACTGAAGAGGAACGTGACCACGAACCAGCGCATCTACTTTGACTCGGACCAGTAAGTTCACCCTCCTGAAGCAGAATTTATTTATTTATTTATTTATTAGCAACGAGAAGATGTCAGTTTTCCCGTGTGTGCATGTAAATGAGCGTGTCCCTCAGCATCCCTCTGATCTGAACGTATTTGATTGACACCTGAAACCCTGACGCTGTCAGAGGACCAAACCCACCGACAGTGATGGGTGTGTAGTACGGTGGTGCACGTACATGAACGTGTGGTGGCGGGTGTCGTGATGCGTGATCTGCCGGCGCCCTCGTATGTGCGTGATGAAGTGGCAGCGCAGCCTGAAATGCTTTCGACCTCCTGACCTCACCGTCATTCATCCAGTTCTCCTCTTCGTGTCCAGGTCCGGCAGGTACCTGCTGAGCGGAGACACCGAGGGAGTGGTGTCGGTGTGGGACACTCAGACGGCGCCTCCTGATGGCAGCGAAGAGCTCCTGCAGCCTCAGCTCAGGTTCCAGGCCCACTGGGACTGCACCAACGGCGTCAGGTATGAGCTCCTCATTCGCCGCCGAGCCGTGTTGCAAATCAGGCTGTCGGTTTTATTAATAATAAAGACAGAAGCCGACTTTTTCACAGAACTGTTCCTGGCTGCCGTTAAATTGGTGTTCATTATTTACCGCGGAGTACGGGAGAGCTCATTACAGAGCACAATAAATAATTCAGGAGCTTAAAACTGGAGATTTCTTTTTCTTCTCTAACAAGCAGGCGTCTTTTATGAGAAAGATTTCATTGTTCTTCAGTATTAACTGATCAACGGCGAGTAGAAGAAAGCAGGTTATTATCTCATTTAGGTAATTCACTGCACCTCTCACCTGTCCTGCTGCAGGGGACCGTTAACGTCCCCTCATCATTCCTCACAAAAATACGGGAAACAGCGAACAGCCTCTGATTTTAGTTTCAGTTTAGAGGCGCTCAGTGGTTTATCAGAGTCCTGCATGTATTCATGAGATGCCCAGAAATGTCCCTGTTAAGTAGCACTTAACATCTGCAGAATAGAAGAAGGTATCTGGTGAACAAAAGTGTATTCGTGTTGTTATTTAATATTCTGCCATAATTATGCTGTAAATACGCTGCCTGGACCAAATAAAAAGCCCCACGCTTTAATGTTTTAAGTAGGGCTGGGCAAGATTAAAATTTTTAATCGCGATTAATCGCATTATTTCCCTGATTAATCACGATTAATCGCATTGTATACGCAAAATCAAATAATGAATTCAAAAGTAGTGTAAAGGTCACTTTTATTTAAATGTTCTGCTGCCATATGAACTAAAGTGCCATAACATTTGTTGTTCAAACACTTTTAACATCAGCACTTGTCAGTAACACATATTTAGTGTAAATCACATCTTAAAAAAATGTAAAATAAAGTAAAGCTTATTGCCACTGCCAGGGTTTAAAAGTCATCCTGTTTTTATAAAAAAAAAAAAAAAAAAAGTCCAACAAAATGATTGTGTCTCAGAACAATCAGAACATTAAAACAGGTAATTTCTGAGGTAACAGCAGAAACTTTTAACGGGGAGTTCAACTTGTCAGTTGTTACAAATAACCTTGTTTCTGTTGAATCCTCCGTCTGGGAGAACTTTAAAATGAAAATGTCCATGTTAAAGTTCAGTAACTTTACCAATCCATGTATCAATCATTCTTTCCATTTTCAATTGTCAATCAAAAAAAAAAAGTGACCTTTTATTACGTTTTTCATTTTTTAATTTAACTGAAAAAAAGGAAAAAAAAAGGTTTTTTTTTTATATTTCAATTTTAGACTTGGATCAAAAATACAAAATTAAAAAACGGCCACAGAACTGAATTTGTTTTATAATGGAGGACTGGACTTTCTGTTGTCATTACACATCTGTGCCACTAGATGGAGCCGCACTGCAGTAACCAGCTAGAGAACAGCAGGACAGTGAACACATGGAGCAGATCTGATGGAACATGGAGGAATGACCACAAAGTTTTGTTGCAGTCTAGAATTATTTTTTTTAGACTGAATTGTTAATATTGCTACCTGAGTTGCTACCTGAACTGTAAAGTTCACGGATTTTTAACGTTCTCCATGTCTGTTTTTAGCTTTTCCTTATGTTTACTGTTTTCCGGTTCTGCAGCAGCCAGTAACAGACTTTTCAAAACAAAAGCATGTGAGCAACATGCGTTAACGTGCAATAAACTAATTTTCAGCGTTAATAAATTAATGTGTTAACGCGATATCAACGCGTTAACTTGCCCAGCCCTAATTTTAATGTTTAATTAAGGCACATGTTCACTGTGGCGTCGTTTTAAATGGCGTTGATTTTTTTTTTTTTTTTTTTTTTTATTGAGATCTTCTGGAAACATACTCATCTCATCATCTAGGACTGGTGGTCATTGTGGGTTTAATCACCCCGTCCTTTGTCTCCTCTCTCCATCCGTCCCTCTCGTCCCATCTCGTCCGCAGCGTTCACCCCTTCATGCCGCTGCTGGCGACGTCCAGCGGCCAGCGCCAGTTCCCGTGGCCCGGCGACAGCGAGGGCGACTCGGCCTCGGACACGGAGGGGGGCGGAGCCGGGGCGTCGCGGCAGGAGACCCAGCAGGACAACACGCTGAGTCTGTGGTGGGCCGGACCGCTGGGCCCGCCTGCTGAGGAGGACCGGGACCAGAACCCAGCAGAGCTGGAGGCCTGATGCTCTGGTTCTCTGCTGCTCTGGTTCTTCTCTGCTTTGGGAGTTTTTGTTTTGTTTTCTTTCATACAGCTAATTACTCTTCCAGTCTAATTCCTTCTGCCATGAAACCTGATGGACAAAAGCAAGATTTGATCATTTTTAAGACGGTTTACATTCCCAGAACGTTCCTGAGACTCGTCCTTTAATCAGATTTAACTTTACAACATTTTTGACACTCTGACTGAGTTAAAGCACAGACCTTCAGGCACAGCCATTTCTAGCAGCATACAGTTAACTTTAATGATAATTTATTCGTCCCTGAAAGGAAATACATTTTTAAAATGGTTATTGAATTAAATATTTGCACCCCGTAGCCACCAGGGGGTCCCCAAACTCCAAGCTCAGCCTGAATGGGGAGAACTAAACCTGTCTTCATTTGTCTTCAGCCTGCCTGAGAAAGTAAATTTAAATAGTTATCCTTCACACATTTGTAAGTTTAGAAACTCACAATTTCACTTGAAATTTTGTGAAGTTTCTGAAGTCACAATTTTTATATTTTCTGCAGAAATTTTTCAAGTTCATCAAGTTTTCTCTCATAAATATGTGCGTTTATAAAGTCAGTTTCTACATTTTCTCTTGGACTTTTGTGACCTCACAGTCACTTTTTTTTTTCTTTTATCCCAAATTTTCCACATCACACATTCGAGTTATGAAATTAGTAATTCTGACTTTTTGAACTCGCAAGAGAATCAGATTTAAGTTTGACAAAGATTTTTTTATTCCCCACTCGTATGAATTTTCCCCTCCCTGCAGCAATTCTTCTTCTTCTTTCCTCAAACAGCAGATATAGTCAGTCTTCTTCATGCGATACAGTTTAATGCATCATCGTGGGTCTCCATAAGGGTTTGGGCTGTCGTTTCAGCAAAATAGGGGCCCCGAAAGAGCTAGAAACGGCCCTGCCTCCATGTCTACATGCACAGTTACGCTGTAATGAGCCTGTGGTTTAGTTAAGGAGCCGACTGGAAGCCAGTTTTTCCTCAACGTCTGCTTAATTTGTGAACATTTGTTATTAAGATCCAGTCAAGGTCAGATGTTACAAGTCTTGTTTATATCTCTCTTCTTTTTTTTTTTTCAAATGTAAGAATCTGCCTCCTGAATCGCTTAAATTAGTATCAAGTGAAAGCTGTTGACTGTGTTGTGAATCATCGTGAGATAAACTGGGAGTGTTTGTTTCTACGTGTCAGGCTGTCCCGCAGGTTCCTCTCTGCTGTAGTTACAGTTAAGTGCCATTTGTTCTCGAGCTTTGCTTTTGTAAAACCGAGGGGATCTCCTGTTTTTTACCCCGTCTTTTAAAGATGCACCAAGTCGTTGCTCTGTGCATGCCTACAGATGTATATTTTTGTAAAAGTCATGATAATTCTTTGAATGTACTCTCGATAAGCAGCTAGCTTAACTCCATTACGGTCGGTGAATGAGTCTTTTCCTTTCCAATCAGTCAGATCTTAGTTTCGCTTGTGTGAGTGAAACAAAACGCATCATGTTTGAATAGCTGTATTAATGCTGCAGTGATTTTTATTACTTGTTTCTTTCCCTCGATTCCTTCGTTGCCATTAGTGGGTGCGTTTGCTGTAGAGCTTCACGCTCCATCAGCTAGCCTTGTGTCTTTGATACTGAAGCCTCCGCAGATTCAGGTTTCACTTCTCTGGACTCAAATGTGTTGCCACGCGGTAGTAGCTATGACTTTATAGCTATTATTACACAATATTATACAAAATGTACGCTTAGCCAAGAAGCTTTGGGGACCACGTTTGGCCTCGAAGACGCCAAACAGACATCTTGTGTCTGCAACAGGTGGTTTCATTCAAGCTGGAGTGAATTAAAATCATATCTCAACATATTCAACGAGTGTCCTTTTTTTTTTTTTTTTTTTTTTAATGCTAAAAGCACTTAAGAGTCGCTGCCCCACAATTCCTTGATGAACACAAGATGGTGTTAGTGGAGTCGATTGGCAGCTCTTAAACCCTGAAGGGACGTCTTTGGCTAACAAGGTGGAAACTGTTCATGGGTTTCATCACACACACACACACACACACACACACACACTCGTGCATTTGATTGTCAGAAACCACAGTGGACGCATCAGGTAAAGAGCCAAGTTTGAGAGCTGTGCTGTTGTGTTGTGCGGTTTGCTTAGCAACCGTCTCCGGGGGGGCTCAAAGGGAAGAACGCCAAACAAGTGCACCAAATATTCCAGCCACTTGATTTTTCTGATGTTCTGAAGCTTCTAATCACCTGTTTGCCTTCAGGAACAGAGGGCCCAGGTGGGCGGGGACTGGATTGATTCAATCTGTAGACACATATCTGGGTTTTGTTTAGTTCTGAGCTCTGAACGCTCTAATAAAAACATCTTTCATTTATCCAGTCAAAGGAACTTAATGAAATTATTATTCAATTCGGCAAAAATCAAGAGGGGGAAAAAAAAGGTTAAAAGCTGGTGGAAGTGAAGGACAAAGGCTTTGATTACATACAAAATGATGAATTGCTGTACTCAGATTTAAAAATGGGTCTGATGAAGCGTTTTATATTAATGCCTAAATCCACACTGTGCAGTGGAAGAGGGGTCACGCTGACCCGTCTAAACCCAGTGAGCTTTTTTTGATCTGAAAAGACATTTCATAACATGCTTTAGTCACCGGTGAAAAGCTGTGCAGAACCACTCCAAAATTAAGCCTTTTGTCTCCAACTGTGGCTTTTAAGCAAATTTATGATCACCAGAAAGGACTTGCAGCACATGTCTGGAACACTGTGATGTTTGCTTTACTGGTTTAAAAAACAATTTTTAAACAAAATAAAATAACAGTAATTGTGATCCTTTCAAAGTGTTCATTTCTGTTGTCAGAGCGGAGGGTTGGGAATCTTTACTTCATTGTTGTTACATTATTTAATGGGATTTTGTTCTGCAGCAAACACGGATGTTCCTGAATTTTATTCTACTTCTCTGGACTTCTCTGTTTCTGGCGTTGTTTGTTAAATCGTGGTTTGTGACCTGCCATTTTGAAGGCTCAGTATTCCCGCCTTCTTCACCATCTTGGTCTTTTTGGAGCAAAGTAACAAGATTTGGGGAGGAAGAAAATGCCCATCCCTCAGACCGTTCATCTCTTTTTATCATGCAAATATTTTTAGACGACTTATTAGAATGTGTTGTAGCTAAATAAAGGCTCATTTGTACTTCTGCGTCAAAGCGACGCGATTTCTTCTTCTTCTTCTTCGTATTACCCGCCGCTACTTCTTCGTCCTTTTCGAGTCAGGTAGAATATTTTACAGCAGTGTCCGCAAAAACGACCGATGCCTTAACATTTATCAGCTCCAAACTCACGGAAAATATACGTTTATTTGCTCCGTGAGCGGCATATGGGAGGTAAACAAAAAGAAACTCTGCACCACCGAGCCACAGCGCGGCAGAAAAGAAGCTGCACCGCCATCTAGCGACCGGAGGTGGAGTTACAGAGGGACGCAAACAATAATGCAGAAGTACACAGAGATGACGTAGCTCATATAAATCGGCCTATAGTCGTCAGCTGTGGTGGGTAAATCACTTACTTAGTATTCTTGACATACTGTAAATATTATTGGAATGCGTATAGGCTATTAGAGGTGTCTCCTTAACAACCTTGATGTTTTATAAGATAGCACCTTGAGTCTAACATGGTCGTTGGAAAACTTGCATTTCTGCGAATGACCACGAAGAACAGACTCCAAAAGTGACTCGCTCTTCTTTGACCCTCAATGTAAAATGTACAAATGTTTTATCAGAAATACTAATACAGCCTAATACATTAAAAGGTTTTGATCTCCATAGCTATATTTATATAAATGTAGGGTGAATTTATTTTCATGTACCTCTTTAGGTAGAATTACATAAAAATAGAAATGTATGTGGGGAACCCACAAGTCTGTTTGGCAACGCTGGACGTCATCCCATCCAAAGCCTATGGAGAAGAAGACACTAAAGATGCTTCTATGGGGGGGGGGGGGGGGGGGGTAACCGGACATGAGCCAATGGCTAGGCCACTGGATGGCTAGCCTCCACCTGGATGGCTAGCCTCCACCTGGATGGCTAGCCTCCACCTGGATGGCTAGCCTCCACCTGGATGGCTAGCCTCCACCTGGATGGCTAGCCTCCACCTGGATGGCTAGCCAACTGAGCTTGGTGACGAAGGGGCCGTGGGGCCCAGCAGATCTCGATCGGACCCTGGGAGTTGTCCTTTCAGCTCAGGCTGCTTATTTGGATGTAATTTCAGTTATGACATCTGAAGCCAAGGTCAGTTCATCACAGGTCAGTGTTAAGCTAAATTAGCTTTCTCATGCTAGTTGAAGCATGGTGTGCTCGTTCCGCCCGTTTAACAGTTTCTTAAATTAATTAGGACTGGGCAAAGTTAGCTCCAGCCTCTTCAGAAAAGCTCTGGGTCACGTCACAGAGAGTTTTTCCATTTCTTTTTATGCGGTCAATAACCCACGTTAATGTACACAATTACTTCCACAGCGTCTTTGATGGCAGCCCGCAGGTTTCCGTATCTATGACGCATTAAAACATTTAATGCCTCCACGTGACATTCGTGCGTTGCGTTTCGCACTGTTTCGCCTTCCAGCTCGAAACGGCTTGTAAAGTATCAAGACGCCTGAACAAATGGCAAAATCCGTTTCACTGTTTTCAGACACGTCGATGCTGGAAGAACATTCTGGTTGAAAAGAGAGTTAACGGTGGTCTTTGGCTTTCACGCTGCCAGCCACCTTTCAAGTAAATTTCCTTACTGGGTTGCTGATTGGTGCTCGCTGGGATCCCACGGTTCTGCAGCCCAGATCGCTCTGGCGCGCTTCAGTTCGTTGGTTTGTTTTTCCATGTCCGTGTTTTATTTCACTGTTTATTTCTCTTTAATGGCTGTAATAAAAACCTGCAGCCGCTCTCATGCGACGGCTTCTGTTAAGACTTGCAGGATGCACGGCGGCGGCGGCGGCGGGAACGCTGCGTTCACGTCGGCCTTCAGGTCGTGCAAAGATCAGATGAAACATTCTTTGCTCACATAACTTGAATTATGTAATAGATGAAATCAGTTTCAGTAAATAAAGCGTCCTTTGTTCAGGAGGAATAGTGATTAAATATCTGGCATCATCCAGCTGTAGCGTAAAGTGTATATTTATGAGCAGCAGTAAATCTGATCGCTTTAATTCTCCATTTCAACTCTCCCTGTTTTAAATCCGCTCTTTTACGTTATACTCTTTAAGGGATTTTTTTTTAAAAAGCCACACAGTTGGTGTAATCTAATGCCAAGCTTACATGAAAAGTACAACTATTCCTCAATTTTAAATTGAGGTTTTATTCTCCACCCAATCCCCCCCCCCCCCCCCCCAGCACTGCTCTAAATCCTTAAACTGCATGTGATAAATGTTTATTGTAGGTTGTAGTTTTCAGTAAAGGAGTTCCATTACTAAATCAACTCTCAGAGGCTTATACAACTTACTGAGAATAAAACACTCAAAAAAACTACTGACGAACGCTCATCTTTAATTAAATTCTGGATATATGTTCAGGAAACGTGCGGCTGAGCTTCTTAAAGCCGCGTCATCCGAACCTCGCCGCCGCACGGATGACAGCGAAGCTGTTATCTTCGGTCCTTCCACTCCTGCAGCTAATGAGCCAAATCCACATCAAGTGTTTCTGCATTTTTTGTTTCCCGCGCACCCATCTGGGTCTCCACGGTCGCGCGTAAGTGCTTTCCATTAGCCGGGCCGACGCGCGAAACCAAGCGGTTCCAGCGCTCGTCGCCGGGGAGCACGTGGAAGGGTAAGTAATGGGATCTTGATATTAAGAAAGACATTTGAAAACAATTATTTAAATAGCTCCGGCTCCCTTGTTGAATCTCCCAATCCCACAGCGATGCACTCAAGCTAACGCTCGGCGCCGTGACCCCGGCTGAATCAAGATGGAGGGACAGCTCTCTGGTTTGTCGCTCTAATGTTGCCTTTGAAAGGAGGAGAAAGTGCTTTTCAGAACATGAAGCAGAAGGAACAGGACTTCATGTTGCTTTTAGACGTCGTCGTATCGTGGCATTTCTCCAAATGTCAGAGATGCGGCTCCTTTATCTCGGAGAGGCTTTGAATGTGTTTGGCAGTCGCTCAGCTCGAGGCTTCGCTCTGGCCCGGCGTTGACACGCCAGCGGAGCAGAGTTGTTACATCCACTTTTCTTCAGTGTTAATTGGATTTTGTGCGGCGCATCCAGAGCCGGCACACTTGTTGGTACGATCTACAGCTCAGAGATCTGGGAAATGTAAAGCATCCAGGCACAATCCTAGTCTGAGCAGTACAAGAACGAGAGTTGAACCGTCTCACTCATCAGATGATTTAACGAAAACTGAAAGAAAACGTATATTTCTTGGGATTACTCCAGCAATCCCAGACATGATGGTGGGGACACATGAGTCACCCGTAAAGACGACTAGCTTTTTATATTTTTATTAGGGCGGTGACGTGTTAATAATTGCATTAATAACACGTTAACAAAGCCGTAATAACGTGTTAATAACGCATTAACGCAAATTCTGTTTAACGCCACTAATTTTTTTTCAACGTGAGGATTAACGCACACATGTTTCTGTAAATATGACCTTCAGCCAATAAGTGTATTTACAGTCAACGTGTGGGACAGACATGTCGACAAAAAAGGGTCTTATGAACGGTAAGTTTAGCTTTAACGTGCTGCCAGATGGGTCTGTTGACAAGAAAAAGGTTATTTGTGTTTACTGTTGCTGTGAATTAAGTTACCACCGCAGGATGGTAAAGATAGTTTCACATCCGACATTTGCTTGTTTTTTTTTTTTTCTCTTTAAACTTTAATAGCGTCATGAAAACGGCACCGATTTCATCCAGGTTGGTATCATTTTGTAGATATAAGTATGCCAGACATTTCACCAAGTGTCATCAACCCTCCAAGCTCAGTGGGCGTGGCTAAAACTCTCAGGAACGGCGCTGAATGTCCTTCTGAGTACCTGCTGCTGCCGTGGACCGTCAGCAAATTACTGCGGTCAAAAGTACGGCAGCATTGGTTTTCAAACTAAAGGCTTAAAAAAAAAATAAAGCAGATCCCCGTGACCCTGTATAGGACAAAATGGGTATAAATGATGGATGGATGGATAAACAGAACATTAAAAAAATGCGATTAATGTGCGATTAATCGTGAGTTAACTATGAAAATCTTGCGATTAATTCGCAATTAGAAAATTTTAATCGACTGAACATGCCTAATATTTTTACATTTCCAAATTAAAGGGGACATTTTAAAGGGAAAAAAATAAGATTTTTTGCTCTTAACATATTTTTTTAAATTAAAACCAACTCAACAACTGTAACAGGACATAACTTGTCACTTTGAGTCAGAACATCTCATTCAGCGTCCCACTCACATTTCCACGGTATTGTGACATCACAGACCAGGTCATGGTGGTAGAAGATGGTTAACTTGACCTTTCAGTTCCACTGATCTTAACTCTAGCTACTCTTAACTAACATGCAGTTGCTCTTCATCTCATTCCTCTGCAGTAACAGGTCAGTTTTTCCTACTAATTTTGGCTTCCAGGCAAAATGAACTTGTTTGATGTAACCCAAGTAGCTGGCTAGCTGTTCAGGATGCACAGATGACATAGTTACACGCCATCGAGGCTGATATATAGTTGTAGGTCATTTATGATATGCTGAAGACTCATTATAAGGACTTCAATGTTGTCCCAGTCCAACTGGGAGAAGTTGTTACCCACCCAGTCTTTATTATCGCAGGAGCAACTACTCAGTCAACTCAAATGTCCCGCGTCTGTTGGTTTTACGGGCAGGTAAGTGTGTGTGTCATCAGCAGGTAGTGTGTGTGTCATCAGCAGGTAAGTGAATTACAGCTGCAGCTCCAAAAACAGTTGTGTAAAACGTAAATATAAACCGAATGCAACGGTTTTCAAATCTCATAAACCCACATTTTATTCCCAGTAGAACATAAGAAACATGTCATATGTTGAAACTGAGGCATTTTACCATTTCATTAGAAAAAACAGCTTATTATGACTTTGATGGCAGCGACACATCAAAACCAGTTGGAACTGGATGATGTTTACTACTGAGTAGCATCACCTCTTCCTTTAACAGCTGTCTGTAAAGGAAACCAGATGGAGGAGGTTTTAAGAGAGGAATGTTGTCTTCATTCTTGTCTGATGCAGGATTCTAGCTGCTCAACGGTCCTGAGCCTTAGTTGGATCTTCGTGAAACTGTGCTGCTGTGATGGTGCAGTATGTGGTTTAGCGCCATCTTGCTGGAACATTCAAGACCTTCCCTGAAAGAGACGTCATCTGGATGGGGAGCAGATGTTGCTCTAAAGCCTCTAAGTTCTCTTCAGCATTGATGGAGCCTTTCCAGATGTTCCAGCTGTCTGCACCATAGACACTAATGTAACCACATAGCATTAGAGATGCAGGCTGTTGAACTCTCAGCTGATCAACCAGCTGGATGGTTTCTCTCCTCTTCAGTCAGGACACTTGTCCATGGTTTTCTAATTTTGATTCATCTGACCACAGATCAGTTTTCCATTTATCCTCAGATCATTTTAGAGGAGCTTTGCTCCAGAGAAGACGTCAGCGTTTCAGGATTGTGCTCACATACCTGCGTGATCCAGCTTTAACTTGGATTTGTGGATTATAGGTGAACCATGTTGACAGATGGTGATTTCTGGAGGTGTTTCTGAGTCCAACAGAGAATCACGACTGTTTTAAACACAGAGCCTGAAGATCACATCATCCAGTTTTAACCCTCAGCTTTGTCTTCTACACACAGATAATATTTTGTACCGTAGATAGTGGGATCCTCAAGGTCTTTTCAATTACGTTGAGGAACATTTTTCGGTCAATCAATCAAACTTTATTTATATAGCACTTTTCATACAAATAGAATTGCAACACAAAGTGCTTCACAGATTAAAAGCAAACCCGCTCCACCCACCAATTCGTCTTCCACAAGTCCAAAGACCCCCCTGCATCCACCATAAACAATGCAGTGAGTATTAAAATGTAATATAAGCCTGGGCTCAGATGAGTCAGAGGAGGAAACACACCCAGGGAGCCGTGTGGACCAATAGCAGCAGGTCGCCCATGGCAACCAGGACTCCAGCACAGAGGAGATGTGGGAGTGACCCCCAAACCTCCACCATGAACCCACAGCACAGGAACCTGACAGCCACAGGTGAGCCCCGCTCCCGATGCAGAGGACTCCCTCAGAGGAAACATTGGAATGAGCTAAAAAAAAATAATAAGCAATAATAGGTAAAAACATAAGCTTAGACAAAGGCTAAATGAGGCTAAAATATAAGATGAAGCACAAGCATTATAAAATATAAATAGGACAGTGAATTAAATACAACATAAGATAAATAAAACAGATAAATGACTAACAAATTATTACCAAGTCTAAACTAAACTAAAAATAAATATCAGTTAAAAGCTAGACCAAAAATGTGAAGGTTCCTCTGCGTCCCTGAGGTTCTGCGGCAAGTCGTTCCAGAGTTTAGGACCATAAAACTTAAAGGATATCTCACCTTGAGTCTTTAAATTAACATCAGGTAAATGTAAGGAGACGCTTGCCACAGGACCTCAGGGTCCACGAAGGTTCATAGAGTAAAAGCAGTTCTGAGAGATAAGAACGGCCCAAGACCATTAAGGACCCTTAAAAACCATTAAAAGAACCTTAAAATCGATCCAGAAAGATACGGGGAGCCAATGCAGCGATTTTAAAACTGGTATAATGTGGGCCTCGCTTTCTGGTTCTTCGTTGTAGACCTTTAATTACTCTGCTTCAGAAGAGCAGAAACCAGGCACCTGCAATAGTCAATGCGACTGGTGATAAAAACATGCATTAGCGTCTCCGCGTTGGCCTGAGAGAGAATAGGGCGACTCTGGCAACGTTTTCTGAAATTGTTCCACAATCTTTGGACGCATTTTATCTCAGACTGGTGAACCTCTGCCCATCTTTATATCTGAGAGGCTCTGCTTCTCCTGAAATGCTCCTTCATTTGTTTTTGATTTGCGCAAATAACCTTTCCAGCCTTTTCTTTGAGATGTCTTGGATTCTGTCCCATCTTATTTTGATCTGCGGTTGCAGAGAGAAAAAAAGAAAGGCCACTTTGCAAATGTTAGTTTCAACTAAAGGGGTGTATAAGACATTTTTTTCCTTTACTTCATCTCTTAATGTTTCAACTCCTATTCAGTTTGTTCGCTCCATCATGTCACTGTCGGTACCGGGTCGCCATGACCAAACCAAACCAATACATACATGTCAAAATATAGCCATGAGGTAGGTCAGTAAAATGGATATTTGGCTCATGATTATCACATCCTCATCCAATATATTGAAATCCCTGATGGTCACGACTGCATTATGAGTCTCTGTCGTTTGCATCAGTTTGGTGTCAGGCTGCCTGCACTCATGATCAGTGATTTCTTCTGTTAAAACTCGTCTGGTTAGAAGCAGAATCTCAAAATAATTACTGTCACGACTCAAAATTGTTCACAGTCTGTTATAAGATATAATTTTCACGTCGCTGGCACAATTTCTGCTCGTGATAAAGGACCAGAGAGGAGTTCAGATGACTTTCCTTAAAAGGCTCGAATCTGCAGGGATATTTTCGAGAGTCCCAGCCAACTCATTTCATCAGCCGCCAACTCGCTGCGTTGCTATGAATACGTCCCATTTCCATTCCAAAAGGCTGCAGCTGTGATTGACGCGTCCTTGTTCTCTGGTTTACATTAGATGTGAAAATAATTGGCACCTGCACCGCTGCACATGCTCCGAAGCCAGGAAACGGCCCGGCAGCAGAGGTTTCACATCACCCCGGTGTCGGTTCTCCCTCTATTCGCTCCAGATGTGGAGGCGCGCACGCTAACATCCATCTGAAATAGCTCGGGACGTTAACGCTAACGTGTCGCATCGTCGAGACGAGTGGCTCTGGGTTGATATCTCTCTCACGGATAATCTCTATAAGCCCTCGTACATGTAGAGCAGTGATTCCCAAAGTGTGGGCCGTGGCCCCCTGGTGGGCTGTCGCGGTACTGCAGGTGGGCCGCGAGAAGGTCATTAAAATTAAACAAATATGTTTTAAATCCTCGATCTTTTTTAAATATGTTTTTAATTACTGTAAAATAATGAACGACATGATTTAAAAACATTAAGAAGTAACAAAACAAACCAGTTGAGTGTTATTCTAGCGTCATCTTAACTGAATATGACAAGTGTAACCGTATTTGTTGACCCCTTCATAGCTCCCTAGTCCTGTATGTTGATCACAGTTGTGATTAAAGGTTTCCAGTGGGAGATTTTTCACAGATTCAAATTGGGCCTTGGTATTCTGAAGTTTGGGAATATCAACCGAGCATGAGCACTTCTGCGTCCCCTTGCCTTCACCTCATCCTCCCTCGATATCCTCCTCCTGCTCCACTCACACTCCCTCAGGCGATCTCCGGAGCTAGTTATCCTGAGAGAGATCCCACTGAAGTACATTAAGAGTCCGGTCTCCCAGCCGGGCCCGGCAGATTGGACGTGATCTTGACAGTTTAGAGGGTGCGCGGCGCCCAGGGAGAGTAATTGCTTGCGTAATTGCGCCCTTGGGAAAGGTAGAGCAGCAGGGCCCGAGTTCATCCTTCCACCCGCCCTCAGGCAGCACGGACGACTTCCATCCCGGTTTGTTTCCAGTCTCCACACTGGTCTGGAGCTCCGGGGGGGGGGCGGAGCTCCGTGAGACGCAGTGACGAGGCGTCCTGTTGAGTTGGCGCAGAGGATACGAGATCTAAAGTAGGAAAGATGTGTTTGTTTGGTGTGTGAGGGTGTAAATTGTTGTGATAAAAGACCTCATAGATGTAGCTGCCGTGGGAGAAATCTGCCTTCAAGGCTTTTTGCTGGAAAGAAAGACTTTCTGACACCTGGGTAATGTTGTGAAGGAACATAATCTTTCAGTCCAACTCACCTAATTGCAACAATAACAGCTGAGTTCTTCTTAATATAATCGTCACTGACAACTGAGAGTAATAAAAGAAACAATGAAAATGAATCAGAGTAATTAAAAAAAAGAAAAAAATCAGATCTGCGCTCACTTCTGTTTCTCGTCGGGATACAAAACTCAGTCTCCTGGGTAAAAGTCCAATATCAAACCCGCTCATTCACCAAATCCTCCTGCCTTTGCAGAATTGATTTGTCTTATTGCCTCGGCTGAGTTTCCACAGACGCGCTGGCAGGAAGCTCTAATCACGAATGTTCACCCTCCTTTCCAGGAGGTCTGCACCTCATGAGCTCCACGAAAACCCCCAAAGCTCGCTGCGCTCTAGTTTGTCTCTTAATGCTTCCCAGTTGGAAATATAAAAGTTTAATGGTAAATAAGCAATTGCAACTTTTTTCTCCTTGTCGTTGATTTCAGCTACAAATCATCATTAAATCAGGCGCTGATTTGTCAGAGGCTATTGCTTCTACAGATATACACACATCTGGGTTCGTGTTAGCCTGCAGGGCTGCATTTAGGGGATTGATTCAAGATAATGCAAAGCAAATGGCACCGGAGGTTCAGCGCGGGTCACTGATACATAATCATTAGAAACGACTGCGTGTCGCATGTGAGCAGCAGCAGCAACTCAGATCAACAGAAACGGTCAAAAGCAAAGGTGAAACCTGATGTGCCGCCTCTAAAACAGCTCGTAAATCTCTCCGACTTGGATAACGGAGGCCGTATCAAGTCTCAGCGTTTGTGGAAATCTTTGAACTGGATAAAGTGAGTTATTCTCTGGAGGAAAAGCCAGAACTTTGCTGATTGTTAAACTTTATGTGGCAGAAAAGTACAGAAACGAAGATATATGGCCACGTGAAAAAACAAAGTCCACCCTGGTTTGATCCCGAGGTTTGGCGGGTCAGGAAGCAGCGCTCCAGATTGAAGTAAACCCTACGATTTCATCCCCACTTTGGTCTCGTCCGTCCAAAGAATATTGTCTCAGACGTCTTGTGGCTTCCATGTTCTTGTTTCTCCTGACATCCCATCAAAACAAGCTCTACTTCATCAACTTTAACCGACATTTAATGTCCCAACTTCGGGTTTTTGAAGTTTTTGTGAGCATCGCATGCTCTGACCTCCGGGTCAACTTCACCCGAGAAAACGGACGATCGTCCCGAATCTGTTCGCAGTTTTTCGTAATTTTTATCTCTCTGTAGATTGATGGGCCCAAACAGCTGCTTCTCTACAATCATTGCTGATGTCTTTCCTCTTTGGCATTGTGTTAACGGACACCTGAATGCTCTGAACCGTCAAAGCTAAATGACGTGTACCTGCTGCTTCCTCTCTGAAGTCTTCTGAACGATATCACGGCGCTCTTAGTTTTTCACAGTGATTGCTGCATTTTTGGCTTCGTTTTTGTTAAATAAATTGTGACACGCAGTGTACGACATTGTCGATTTAAGAGAGGAGAGTGTGGGAACAGTGGTGTCTTTAAAAAAAAAAAAAACGCCCACTTTTCTTTTTTTTGTTTGTTTCAGCCAGAAATCTGGAAGAGTCTTTGTGACGGTTCTCAGTTGTGATTTAGAGGCTCATATTTCAGATTGTGTAAATCTCAGGGCTGCGGTAGTCACTTTGTGTGAAAGAGGAGACGTTTATCTGCATTTTTATGTATAAATTATAGCTCAAGCGTAAACCCTGATGGAGTAAAAGGAATTGAAATGAAAAAATAAAACCGATCACAGCTGTACAGTCATGGCCAAAAGTTTATATTACATTTTCACAAAGTCTGCTGCTTCAGAGTTTTTATATTTTTGTCAGGTGTTTCTATGTTATAATGACATACAATTAGAAACGTTTCATCAGTTTCAAAAGCTTTTATTGAGAATTACATATAATTCATGCAATAAGTCAATATTTGCAGTGCTGACCCTTCTTTTTCAAGACCTCTGCAGTTCTCCCTGACATGCTGTTAATCAACTTCTGGACCAAATCCTGACTGATTCCAGTCCATTCTGGCATAATCAATGCTTGGGAGTTTGTCAGAATTTGTGGGATTTTTGATTGTCCACCCGCCTCTTGAGGATTGACCACAAGTTCTCAATGGGATTAAGATCCGGGGAGTTTCCTGGCCAAGGGCCCAAAATCTTAATGTTTTGTTCCCCGAGCCATTTCATTATGACGTTTGCTTTATTTGCTCCATCACGCTGGAAAAGGCATTGTTCATCACCAAACTGCCCTTGGATGACATCAGTCCTTTAATCCTGGACATGTTCTTTAAGGTGATAATAAGCCTGACTTCACATCTGTCTTAATGTGATACTGAAGTTCAGGTCTGAGTCCAGGACTACACACAGATTTCTGGCTTTGTTTTTGGTTTCTAACTTCGCTCTTTGAAGCTGAGTGGTGACTTTTAATCTTTCTTCCTTGACTCCAAAGACTATTATTTCAGTTTTGTCTTCATTTAACTGAAGGAAGTTCTGACACATCCAGTCTCTAATTTGATCAATCCATCTGGTCAGAGTTTGGACTGGACTGTAGTCTCCTGGTGAGATGGTTATGTAGATTTGTGTGTCATTAGCTTGTTGTTTTTCATAATTTGAGCGAGTGGGAGCATGTAGATGTTGAACAGCAGTGGCCCCAAGATGGAGCCTTGGGGAACTCCGCAAGTTATTTTAGTTTGCTCAGATTTATAGTTACGTATAGACACACAGTAGTCTTTTAGATAGGACATTAACCAATTTAATGCAGTGCCAGAAAGTCCTACCCAGTTTTTCAGCCGGTCTAGTAAGATGTTCTGGTCAACCGTGTCAAATGCAGCACTGAGATCCAGTAGTACCAGGACTGAAATGTTTCCACTATCTATGTTTCAAGTGAATGTCATTAAGGACCTTAACTAGAGGCATTCTTCCATCACCAAACTGAACTTGGATGGTTGGGAGAAGTTGCTCTCGGAGGACGTTCTGGTACCGTTCTTTATTCAAGGCTGTGGTTTTAGGCAAGATTTTGAAAGATCCCACTCCCTTGACCGATTGACTGGTCTCTGGATGCTTCACTGTTGGCCATGAGACAGGACTGATGGTAGCGCTCACCTCGTCTCCTCCCAACAAGCCTTCTTCCAGATGCCCCAAACAATCAGAAAGGGGATTCATCAGAGAAAATGACTTTACTCCAGTCCTCAGCAGTCCAGTCCCTGTACCTTCTGCAGAATACCAGTCTGTCCCTGATGGTTTTACTGGAGAGAAGTGGCTTCTTTGCAGCCCTTCTTGACACCAGGCCTTCCTCCAAAAGTCTTGGCCTCACTGTGGGTGCAGATGCCCTCACACCTGCCTGCTGCCATTCCTGAGCAAGTTCTGCACTGGTGGCGGCCCGATCCGGCAGCTGAAACACCTTCAGGAGACGGTGCTGGTGCTTGCTGGACTTTCCTTCTTGCCCAAGAGAAACTTTCCCAACCATCCAAGGGCAGTTTGGTGATGAAGAATGCCTTTTCCAGCATGATGGAGCACCTCGCCATAAAGCAAAAGTCATAACGAAATGGCTCGGGGAACAAAACATTAAGATTTTGGGCCCTTGGCCAGGAAACTCCCCGGATCTTAATCCCATTGAGAACTTGTGGTCAATCCTCAAGAGGCGGGTGGACAATCAAAGACCAACAAATTCTGACAAACTCCAAGCATTGATTATGCCAGAATGGACTGGAATCAGTCAGGATTTGGTCCAGAAGTTGATTAACAGCATGCCAGGGAGAACTGCAGAGGTCTTGAAAAAGAAGGGTCAGCACTGCAAATATTGACTTATTGCATGAATTATGTGTAATTCTCAATAAAAACTTTTGAAAGTGATGAAATGCTTCTAATTGTTTTTCACTATAACATAGAAACACCTGACAAAAACATATAAAAACTCTGAAGCAGCAGACTTTGTGAAAATGTAATATTTGTGTCATTCTCAAAACTTTTGGCCATGACTGCAGGTCAACCTGACTGGCTCCGCCATATAAACTGAAAAATTCACACAGTTTAAACTGTGATTTTTCAGGACATGAGAAAAGATTTTAAGAAGCTGAATCATGCGGTAAGAGAGGCGTTTAAAGCTGAAACAGCGCCTCACCAAGTCTGTCGATTAAAAAACTTCACCTCATTTCAAGAAGTGGAGACCAGATGATTTATTTATTATGTCCTGATATGTAAAGCCTCAGAATTGGTTTAGAAACTGCAGGTGTGGGCGCATCGGCACTTTTCTTCTTCATATCATTCTGGTAGCACAAATCAAGAGAACATTGTGGTTTTGTTTGAACTTGTGGCAGGAAAGTAAGAACCGTAAACACGACCCTACTTCAGCTTCACATCTTGGCCTCTGCAGACGGAGCCGGCCGGCTGTTTTCACCTGACTGAAGCATGGACGTCAGGCTCTGGGATAACAGGCAGTCAAGCATGTCTCTGTTCAGGGACGGTTTCAGGTGTCCAAACAGAATTACTTCTTCTTCTTTTTTTTTTTTGTCCAGCCATCCGGGAACTCCTGCTGGCGCTGAGGGATGTCGGGGTGAGATTTAGGACTGTCATTTCCAATCAGTGTTCACTGAGACAGAGACAAAAAAAAAAAAGAAGCAGCACATTTCTCATTTACGCAACTTTTGTGCATTTCATTTTCCATCCAAAGAGTCAAAGACGACTTAAAAATGTCAAAAGAGAAATAAAGTAATTGAAATTCAGTGCAGCAGTGGATGGATTCCTGAATGGTATGAAATTAGACCTTTATTTTGGTAGATCAGGGAAGGAAATACCTTCAAGTTCAGTAACAGCAACACAGGAGGCTGTTTAAGTTTGCAAATGTAAGTTTGTGCACGAGAGGGCTCAGTGCTAAAGTGAGTCTTATAATCAGGTAAGGAAACACACTTCAAAAGGTTTTTGACCGCTGTGGCGCTAACTGCTGGCATTATGGTTGTCAGATCAGTTAATGGAATAAATTAATATTTTAACTGCATCAGAAGAACATCGTTCTGGTCCTTTTTCGATCGACACGCAACGGTAACGTTTACGAAATGTGAGTTAGGGAAGCTCGTCAATCAGGTTACTCTTGGTCAAACGTCTAAGTAGCTTGCAGCATTAGCCTTAGCTCCTTCAAGTTGCTTCTACAAATTACGATAAAATGTAAACAAGTGCTCTGCAGACAGAATAATTGTCCTCCACCAGTTGTCCCTCTGTATTATTAAATAAAAAAATATGCTCAGACCTGGTAAATATCAGTAAATATCCTGCATGCTATCACCACTTTCTGCCATGCTAACGTTACGATGCCGATGTTACAAGCTACATATTCACGCAAGACACAGTCGCGAGTCGCTCGCAGACTTGAAGGAGGCTGATATTACATATCCCGATAATCGACCGCGATAATGAGATGAAGTCAAACATAAATGGTAATCGTTACCGCGTAAAATTTTACTGTAATACAGCTAACCGTTCCATCACTAGTGTGTGGTGATGACGCAGACGGTAGCCGGGGATGAAATGTGGTTATAAAGAGGAGTTGGTGCGGTAAATGAGGTGAGGCTGAATAAATGAGGGCTGATAAACCTCGACATACAGCCATGAAGGGAGATCAGGCAGAAGAACCTTCCTCTCACATGTCAACCACAGAGCGCTCAGGTCTCCAGCAGATCCAGTAGGTGGTTTCCTGCAGCTCTGCGGTTTTGAAACCGAGTCCACACACAAATAAACCGGCCGGTTTACACGTGCACACACGCACATGCACGGATTCCCAGACAGAGCAGAGGGTTTGTTTTTCATGCCAGCTCCACCTCTGAACCACCGCCGTCTGCGAACCGGTCCGTCTCCCTCCACTACTTTTAGCTCGGTCATGTGGTCCGCCGGGGTCGCCGGAGGTCAGCAGACAACAGCCTCCATCTCTGCTCGCTCTCCCTCTCCGTCCACAAACCTCCACGCCGTCTCCGCTCCTCGTTTGGCTCTCGAGGCCTGCAATTACAATCCCTGTTGAAAGCACGCTGTAATTTAGCATTTCTGAGGAAGCGTCTGCACTTTTGTCTCCGCTTGCAGATCGGATCCCCCGTGAGATCACTCGTCTGATCCGCGGCGGAGCCCTTTGAGCGTGACACCGAATCTGCAACGCTCTCTGAGACATAATTTTCCGATATGTCTTCACCCTGGCAGCTCTGCCTCCGCCGCTCTCTCAACCCCCCGACTGCGCAGTGATGTGCAGGAGGAATCGGTTGCGAGACAAACTTTCCTGTCTCAGTTGATGTGAAGTGAAATACTTCTAGTGATGGTGACAGGCGGAGCTGCAGCTGTTGGATCACTAGACTACAGTCGTATCTGAGGGAAGGTCCCCGCGGAGGACGGATCTTTGAATGGAAGGTTCTTGTTAACAGTACAGTGATCCCTTATTTTTTCACGGTTAATGGGGACCGACGCCTCTCCGTGAAAATCAAAATCCGCAAACTGGAGCCGGAGCCCCCCGAGCCTAAATAATGTGTTTAAAATATGTTTAAAAACCGTAAAAAAGTAGCGAGACACTGCAGTGAAACAAGACAAAGGCTCAACTGTGGTCTTTCTGTTTCCTTCACAGCCTCTGGTCTCTGAACCGTAGTAAACAAACCGCTGTATTGTGCTATTTTTGGCTCGTAATTAGCGGCTAACATGCTAACAACAACAAAAGAAAAAGTCTGGTAATTAGTGGCTAACATGCTAACAATAACAAAAGAAAAAGTCTGGTAATTAGTGGCTAATATGCTAACAACAACAAAAGAAAAAGTCTGGTAAGTAGCGGCTAACATGCTAACAACAACAAAAGAAAAAGTCTGGTAATTAGCGGCTAACATGCTAACAACAACAAAAGAAAAAGTCTGGTAATTAGCGGCTAACATGTTAACAACAACAAAAGAAAAAGTCTGGTAATTAGCGGCTAACATGCTAACTACAACAAAAGAAAAAGTCTAGTAATTAGCGGCTGACATGCTAACTACAACAAAAGAAAAAGTCTGGTAATTAGTGGCTAGCATGCTAACTACAACAAAAGAAAAATTCTGGTAATTAGCAGCTAACATGCTAACAACAACAAAAGAAAAAGTCTGGTAATTAGCGGCTAACATTCTAACAACAACAAAAGAAAAAGTCTGGTAATTAGCGGCTAACATGCTAACAACAACAAAAGAAAAAGTCTGGTAATTAGCGGCTAACATGCTAACAACAACAAAAGAAAAAGTCTGGTAATTAGCAGCTAACATGCTAACAACAACAAAAGAAAAAGTCTGGTAATTAACGGCTAACATTCTAACAACAACAAAAGAAAAAGTCTGGTAATTAGCGGCTAACATGCTAACAACAACAAAAGAAAAAGTCGGGTAATTAGCGGCTAACATGCTAACAACAACAAAGGAAAAAGTCTGGTAATTAGCGGCTAACATTCTAACAACAACAAAAGAAAAAGTCTGGTAATTAGCGGCTAACTTGCTAACAACAACAAAAGAAAAAGTCTGGTAATTAGCGGCTAACATGCTAACAACAACAAAAGAAAAAGTCTGGTAATTAGCAGCTAACATGCTAACAACAACAAAAGAAAAAGTCTGGTAATTAGCCGCTAACATGCTAACAACAACAAAAGAAAAAGTCCGGTTTTCTCTGCATGGAACGGGCACTTGATTCTGGCGCTGCAGGAACTTGTAACATCACACAGGTTGTATTGTTGGGCTCCTGTCGGTTAACAGAGAATGTAAATCTTTACACGTTGGGCTGCTGTTGATGCTCACTACACTTTTCATCTAACCTGCCGTCCCATGACACACACTACATTACCCATAAGGCCACCTTCTTAAAGGGGCCAGGCTGGCTCACAACATTTCTTCACTGTGAGAGAACGTGCACAACATCCTGTGATGTTTCCGCCATTTTTTTTCTTGATTTTTTTATTATATTATATATTTCTGAAAAATCTGCGAATAACTAAAATCGCGGAACTTAAAACGCGAATTGGCGAGGGATCACTGTATGTTGATGGTTAAGTCTCAAGATCTGGAAACGTACAGAACACTGATGCATTTTTGTCACTTTGAGTTTGTAAAATATTTCTTGAAATGGGGACTCATCTGAAGAGAGAAACTGCAGTTAGACATTTTGTTGTATTTTTACAGTAGTTTACTGGCGACACTATTGCCAGTAAGTTACTGTAATTACCACCTTACAGTATTAATCCTGTAATAATGTTTTACAGTATATCATCTTTACTGTAATAATGTTTTACAGTAAATCATCTTTACTGGCTAAAACCAAATAAATAAGAGAATTAAAAGATATAAGTGCAAAGACATGATAAAAATAACTAAAATTATACAATAAAATATGCCTAAAATTTACTATAGTAAAAGACTAAAACTATAAAAGTTAGACATATGTAATTTACCATCACAAAGGCCTACAGTAGCATTACTGTAAATGTCAACAGTAATTTACCACAATTTCAAAAAAATACACCAAGTTACTGTAAATAAAGGCACTTTACCCATAATACTATGCAAATTACAGTAACTTGTTGTAATCATATTTTGTGGTAGGTTTACTGGACATTTTGTGGTATTTTACTGTAAAAATTACAGCAAAGGCAAACAGTGTGTGGTTGTTGCTGTTTGATTGTTAGACTCGGTCCAAACTGTTTCATCCATAAATGGGCCAATCAGGGGAACGAGCTACGCTAGCAGTTTACTGCTGCTAAGTGATGTTACCCGACCCTCATCCTGGTTTAAATCTGTCCATCAATCCTCATTTCAGATGTCGCTACTGAAGCAACATTAGAAATAAGTACTTGTTCTGCTTCAGAACCTTCTAGACCAAACCAGAACTGCTCACAACAGTCTGTTAGTGCAACTGTATCTTTAAAATAAGAATGATCGAGCTCTGTTAGGTTTTAATTCACAGAAGAGTGCACTGCAGCTGTTAAAACAAATATATATATATATATTTTTTTAAAAAGTCGATTTTCTGAGGTATTTCTGGAAAAAAGAAACATGACACATCTTCCTCAACATGCATCTTTATTTTATCTTTTATCTGCTTCGGCCTCACAGAGACGAGCTGCTTCTGTCTGGACGGACGCTGATGCTTCTAAAGGATCGGCCCACTAAAATGTTTCGGATCCTGCAGAGGTTTTAAAATGGACGGTGCAGCAGAAACCAACACAGCTTGACCCCCCCCCCCCTACTAAAGTAACTCACCAGACAGCTGGGGTTTGGTGCTGAGAGCACATTAAGGAGCGTTTCGGGGTTAAATCGCTGCTCCACCGCCCCCCCCAGGCTCATGCAGCCTGTCCGCCACTTGAGGGCAGTACAGCCACAGCTTTGACGTCCCCCCAGTCTCACTACAGCGCGTGTTCACCGGTATTACTGGCCAGACAAGGCCCTCAGTGTGTGGCCCTCAGCAGAGCTCACCCCCCCCCCCCCCCCGGCGCATCTCTGCTGCTCATCCAGGATGAGGTTCTCACACCTTTAGTTTCAGATTGTCAAAACACTTTTTTAATCCCTCTCCTGAAAATGTGGGTGTGTGTAATCCCCCCCCCCCCCCCCCAACCCCCCACCGGTGCTCAGGTTGATCACTGGGGCCACCTTTACTGAAAACTGCACCTGGAGTGTCTCTTTATTCAACCACCCGTCACGTGTCATGCTCCGTGGACGCGCTGAGGGCGCTCTTGCTCTTCTGTCAGCGGCTCTGCAGACTGGCGTGCGCGCGTTGGTGCGCGTCTGGAAAGGTGGAGGGGGGGGGGCTTCTTCTTCTTCTTCTTCTTCTTCTTTTTCTTCTTCTTCTTCTGAAAGGAGGCAGAATAGAGCGCCGGGGAGTCCAAAGGTCCGAGTCTGAGGGGGGCCCCTGAAACTCTTTGGAGGGGGGGAGGAGAGAGGGGGGGGCGCTGAAAGGGACTCGATAGTAACCCCCCCCCCCCCCCTCCTTTCACTCCGAGGATAAAAAAGAAAAAGAGAAAGAAAGAAAAAAGCCTGGAAGAACTGCGCTCCGTCAGTGCGCGCTGCCTGCCAGTCGGAGGATGGGGATTTTTTCCCCCATTCATCCACGTCCCCTCTTTCCCCTCCTCCTCCTCCTCCTCCTCCTCCTCCTCCTCCTCCTCTCAAACAAGCCAGTCGGTCTGTCAATGTGCTGTGAGCATTAAGGCAAGTCAAACCAGTGGGATTTGGAGCAGGAGAGACGGATGAGATAGCGCGTGAAGCGCGTTCAGCTCCAAATGATGCGCCGCGCGAGACAAACGTCAAACCGGGGACCGACGCGCGCGACCACCGACTGATAGTTTCAACGTTTGCCATCGTTTAAGTTTCACGTTGGCCTCCGTGTGGCTTTTTCTGGCTTTTTGGTTTGTTTCTCTCAGTTTGTTTCTGCCAACTGATTCTCGGATTTATCACCTATTTTGGATCTTCTAATCCTTTTTTTAAATTTCTATTTTCAACGAACCTGTGATTTTTTTTTTTTTTTTGAGGATTTACAGCCTGTGTATTTAAAAAAAAGAGGGGAGAAAGGATTGTAATGTGCAGAAAACAGAACCCCAACACGTCCGTGCGGAGATGGAGCTGTGGACACGAGTGACATCTTTTTCTTTTTAAAAACGTTTTTATCTCCGCAAATCTGACCTCCCAACAAACGGACGTCGCCGCCGGTTCAGAGAAACCTGACATGTCGGGAGGTAGATGTTCCTGCCAGGAAACAAGGTAATGGGAGAGAAATCAGACAGAGTCGGCGAGCAGAACAAGGGAACATTGTTCGGGAAAAGACAATCTGGGCGCGCGGAGACGCATCAGAATTAGGTCCGCGGAGGCGACGCTTCTGATTCTGTGGAGTTTCATTTAAGGAGTACTGTTTTCTGAGGTTTTAATGGGAAAGTCATGGGATTGGCACTGAAATAGTACGACCGTGGACGCAAGAAAAAAAAAAAAGGAAAAGAAATCTCTGGTGGTTTTTTTTTGGAGATCCGTGCGCAAGGATTGAACAAGTTTCTCTTGCACGTTGAAGCGTTGAGCTCCGGCACGTTTGACTGTATTTCGGACCCATGTGGTTCCGTGCAGCGGGCTCCCACCTCGCTCTGTGACCGTCTCTGCAGCCCGGCCGCCTGGAGCCGCGCATCCATTGTTTTGCGAGTCTCTCCCGCAGAAGCGCAGCGACCAGCGCAGATTCCTGGTGGATGGGGCCGCGCGCGCTGGCTGCCGGGGCTGAAATGGCGTTCCGAGGAAGCGGGAGTGGATTGTGGATCCTGCTGGTATTCTTACTGGATTTACTGGGCACGACGGCCAGCAACATGGAGCCGATCTACTGGAATTCCCTGAACGAGAGGTAAGAGTTTGGGACGAACCGGTGCGTTTTTTTCGGTTGGCTGAGAAGTGCGGGTGATGGATGCGGGAGAGTCTGGAGAAGACTGTTAATAAGCAGCATGACCCGGGAAACAGCAGAAAGTTAGGCAGCAGCAGCAGCAGCAGCTCCCCGCAGAGGGCAGGCCTCGCACGGACACGAGCTCTCTGCGCGCGTTTGTTGTCATGTCCTTCCAAGAATTCAGTTATTATTGTTGGTCGCTTCGTCTAAACTGTGTAATCTGATTACTGATGCACCTTGAGCCGAGAGCTGCGTCAACCGGCTGCAAGGAGTTTGTCCCGCTCACTGATTGTTGCAGATAATCCGCTGCAGTGGTTCATACTGGGAAGGTCTGGGACCAGAAGGTCTGGGACTACAAGATCTGGGACTAGAGGGTGGAAGGTTTGGGACCAGAAGGTGCAGAAGGTGGAAGGTCTGGGACCAGAGGGTGGAAGGTCTGGGACTAGAAGGTCTGGGACTAGAGGGTGGAAGGTCTTGGGACCAGAAGGTCTAGGACTAGAAGGTCTGGGACTAGAGGGTGGAAGGTTTGGGACCAGAAGGTCTGGGACCAGAGGGTCTGGGACCAGAAGGTCTGGGACTACAAGGTCTGGGACCAGAAGGTGCAGAAGGTGGAAGGTCTGGGACCAGAGGGTGGAAGGTTTGGGACCAGAAGGTGCAGAAGGTGGAAGGTCTGGGACCAGAGGGTGGAAGGTCTGGGACCAGAAGGTCTGGGACTAGAAGGTCTGGGACTAGAGGGTGGAAAGTCTGGGATCAGAAGGTGGAAGGTCTGGGACCAGAAGGGTGGAAGATCTGGGACCAGAAGGTCTGGGACTAGAAGGTCTGGGACTAGAGGGTGGAAGGTCTGGGACCAGAAGGTCTGGGACTAGAGGATGGAAGGTCTGGGACTAGAAGGTAGAAGGTCTGGGACCAGAAGGTCTGGGACTAGAGGATGGAAGGTCTGGGACTAGAGGATGGAAGGTCTGGGACTAGAAGGTAGAAGGTCTGGGACCAGAAGGTCTGGGACTAGAGGATGGAAGGTCTGGGACTAGAGGATGGAAGGTCTGGGACCAGAAGGCTGGAAGGTCTGGGACCAGAAGGCTGGAAGGTCTGGGACCAGAAGGGTGGAAGGTCTGGGACCAGAAGGGTGGAAGGTCTGGGACCAGAAGGTGGAAGGTCTGGGACCAGAAGGGTGGAAGGTCTGGGACCAGAAGGTGGAAGGTCTGGGACCAGAAGGGTAGAAGGTCTGGGACCAGAGGGTAGAAGGTCTGGGACCAGAAGGGTGGACAGTCTGGGACCAGAAAGGTGGAAGGTTTGGCACTAGAAGGTGGAAGGTCTGGGACCAGAAGGGTGGACGGTCTGGGACCAGAAGGTGGAAGGTCTGAGACCAGAAGGGTGGAAGGTCTGGGACCAGAAGGTCTGGGACCAGAAGGGTGGAAGGTCTGGTACTAGAAGGTCTGGGACCAGAAGGGTGGAAGGTCTGGGACCAGAGGGTGGAAGGTCTGGGACCAGAAGGGTGGATGGTCTGGGACCAGAAGGGTGGACAGTCTGGGACCAGAAGGTCTGGGACCAGAAGGTCTGGGACCAGAAGGGTGGAAGGTCTGGGACCAGAAGGTGGCTGCTGGGTGACACAGACTGGTGTGATGCTCTCCTTGCTGTTGCTGGCTGACCTTGATTAAAACCCGGGGGCCCCCCTCAGGCCCCCCCAGCGCCCATCCTGCCCACTCTCTCCCTCATTTACATTTTCTTCTTCTCTCCTCCGGTGGAGGTGTGAAGCATTAGCTGAGGAAATGCCATTTTAAACACCTCTCCGCCGGCCGGCCCTAACGGCCGACAGCACTTTTCTCACACCTCTGCCAATTTCCCTGCTTCTGAGGAGAGCTGGTGGCTGTAATGGTGGTGGGTGGGGGGTGGTGGGGGGGTTGGAGGAACAAGGCAGGCCTCTATGGAGGTAGAAGTGGGGGTTGCTGAGACGTTTCTGGGTACCGAATGGAACAAAGACCCTTTCCATTGTGGTAAAACTGGTTTTCTTGCGAGTAAACCAACATTACACATGTCATTATGAAGCCCCCCCCCCCCAAACTATCCTCAGCTCACATAGTTGCCAGAGGCTTTTTCAGACACTAACAGGTTTCCATGCGCTGTAGGCTACCCCCCCCCCCCCCCTCCACAGATGTGACCATGGGCCCCTCCTCTGGAGCGAGGCATGAAGCCCTTAATGAGGGCTCTTTGTCAGGAGTGGGTGGATTTGCCCAACGGGGAGTCGGGTTGGACACGGGGGGGGGGGGGGAATTTCCACAGCTCGGGCTTTTCAGGCCTTACAGGTGATTCCTCGCCGTTGTCTCCTAATGGAGTTTGGCGTTCAGGTGGATGTCGGGGCTTCAGCTGGCGGTTAGATGGGCGGCGGCGGTGGCGTTGACGCCAGACCTCACAGTCATTTTCCCCCCTCATATATTCAAAGTACAAAGCCTATTGTATACGACGAAGCTTATTCATGGAGCTTACTATTCATGGTTAATCAGCTTACTCATTCCTCGAGTTTATTTTCTTAGTCCTTTTACATACTTTCATGTACTTGTTTCTCCTTGCTCCGCACTTGACGAGAGTTATTCTTCGGCGTCGGGCCGCCTCGGGGCGAAACAGCTCTGGCTGTGGGCTGAAATGTGCCGAGAGGCCCCGTTGCCTGTTCAAATACACTCTCAGAAAAGAAAGTACAGAATTGTACCTTTAGAGGTACAATGGCTTGTCACTGGGGCAGTACCCTCAGAAGGTACAGTTTTGTACCCTTTTGTACCTTTTTTACCCACTTGAGTACATATATGTACCTTTTGGACCATCAAAAAGGTACATATAGGTACCTTAAGGTCCAATAATTAACCCTAGGGGGTACATTTGTGTAGATTGTACCTCAGGGGGCAAAAAAGGACTCGTACTGTACCCCTATTTCTGAGAGTGTAGCGAGCGTCTTCCTGGCGATAAGGAGCCCGCACACACACATCTGGCCCGTCCGCACGTCTGAAATGAGGCGAAAAAGCAAGCGGGAAAGCGGTTCGGTATCAATCGGGCGCCGGAGTGCACCTACGGTTCACGTCCCGTCCGCGCGGCAAATGGACCGTCACGTTGTTGACCTCCGCTGGATACTTTGAAGTTCAGAGCGTCCACCTGCAGCTTCCCTCCCATCGCTCTTCTTGTCTTTGTGAGCCTTTTTCTCTTTGCAGCCCCCCCCCCCCCAGCTCTTCCCTCGCTCTTATTCCCCCTTCGTCAGTTTCCGTCTGTCTCTATCTCCACTTCGCTCTGTCACTCCCGTTGCAAATTGGAAACATGTGTCACATCCAGCCGCTAATTATGGCGCCGCAGCAGCAGCCAGCGATTCAACCCAGGAAGGTGGCGGCCATGCCTGTATGTCGGGGTTATCAAATGCTGCATCCACCCCCCTTTTTTTTTTTTTTTATTGACCAGCCGGAGCAACCGCAGCCTGACAGGAATAAAGGGAGATGAAGGTGTTCGGGGAGGAATATAAACAGAGACAGGTGCCGGGAGGTGAAGAGGAAAAACAGAGGAAGAGGCAGAGAGCAGAGTGGAGGTAGAGACTCTCCTAACCCATAAGTAAATCAATAGCAGTTAAGTCTCAAGTGCCAATACAGTTTCTGCCGGAGGAAGAGCCGACCGGACCAGAACGATCACCTTGGGAGGATCCCCCCCCCCCCCCCCCCCCCCCCCCCCCCCCCCCCCCCTCCTCCAACGCAGACGTGCATTACCCTTATCTCAGCATCCCCCATTATCGCTCTTACACGGTCGCCCTAATGAAAGATCGAATCCTGCTCAGGAGTCTGGGCGGGGGGGTGAGCGAGCGTTGGCTAGCCGCTCGTCTGATCGCAGCATATGGAAGTTTGTAGTTTTTGGCCCTTTTGCAAGTTTGATGTCAGCGTCTGCTCTAAAGGCCAAAACCTCTCACTCACCCCCCCCCCCCCCCTCCCCTTCGTCGACGCTCCCCTCCTCTTCCTCCCGTCTCGTACGCCGCTAAACGGCTGTAGATTATTGTAAACGGCTGCTGAGGGGTGGGCGTCTCCTCGCCCGGCGCTCGCAGTGACTTGTAATACAACTATTCCCCCTAAGATCCACATTAAAATTTAATCCCTCCGTTCCTGGTTCTCAATATTTTATTAATCGCCGACTAATTGGCTCCGGATAAAAGACTAGATAACTAGGCTAAGTGTTTCAACTGAGAGGAAGAAGAAGGGAAAAAAAAAAAAAAACTGGAATCACTGGAAGTCTTCGTGGTGAAGCGAGCAGGGAGAGCGAGTCGGGGTTTGTAGGTCAGTCGGGATGTGACTCCCCAGGAGCGGCGTTCCAGCGCCCGAAACTCCACGCCCACTTTCGCCCGTGTGAAATCCGTGCAACTTGTGAATAATGCATGTGGGGTAATTAAGCAGAAGCTTGGTTAGCTTGCGTCCTGAGGCGAAATGATTCAGCGGTATCTCCTCGGGCTGCACAATGCGTCGAAGGTTTACTGTCGTCGCAGAGTCAACGTGCACAGAATCAACGCCGCAAAAACAACGATAAAATTACAGTAAACGGGAGTCTAAATGTCTAAATGACTTTGCTAATGTCATTTAGTTATACTAGCAAAGCTTCTGCCGGGGGGGTTATCACATATACGTCTATTAACACCTCATATATTCTCCAATATCTTCTGTTATAACTTCTATTTGGTAGCAGCCGTGACTTACAAATAAAGATAAAAGCGCAGCAGTTGAACAACACGTAGCGCTGCAAAATCCTACGGGCAGCTAACGTTACAGTGATCCCTTATTTTTCGTGGTTATTGGGGATCGGCACCCCTCCTGCGAGAATCAAAATTTGCGATCTGGAGCCGGAGCCCCCCCGAGCCTAAATAATGTGTTTAAAATATGTTTAAAAACCGTAAAAAAGCAGCGAGGCACTGCAGCGAAACAAGACAAAAGCTCAACTGTGGTCTTTCTGTTTCCTTCACAGCTTCTGGTCTCTGAACCGTAGTAAACAAACGGCTCTTTCATCTAACCTTGTTTTCATTCTGCCGTCCCACGACACACACACTACATTACCCATAAGGCCACACCATTATCCATAAGGCTACCTTCTTTAAGGGGCTGGCTCACAACATTTCTTTGCTGCGAGAGAACGCGCACAACATCCTGTGATGTTTCCTCAATTTTTTCTTGATTTTTTATATTATATATTTCTGAAAAAAATTTGCAAATAACTAAAACCGCGGAACTTAAAGCGCAAATTGGCGAGGAATCACTGTACCTTGTAAATTTTAACTTCAAAATTTAAGAACTTTAAGTCAAATGTGTCACGTGAAACGCGGCGACTGCAGAAGCGTTAGCTAGAAACTCGCTCAATAAAGTGCTCAAAAATAAGAAAAAAGGGGAAAAACTGATGCTGCTCCTCAACTAGTAGAACGTTTATCTGATTGGGATTATTAAAGGTTATTAAAGGATTTTTGGTTTCCACCGACATCTTGAATATGACGTTCACGTCCGCGTACCTTTTTTTTTTAGCAGCATACTTAGCACGCAATTGGTTGTATACCTGTTCAAAATAGTTTTTTTGTTATAATTTCCGCACGTCAACGGTGAAGTAGAAATTGTAGCGCATGCTCTGAAACACATTTCGGTTGTTTTCCGGAGGCAGAAACGTGACGCTAACTCTGAAAACACGCGGATGTCCGACCGCTCGTGTCCAGCCTTGCTAGCATCCTGAGCAGTCGTCCTATTTCCTGTGACGGAGGGGAATATGAACCGAGCTGCCCGTTAACCCGAGCAGGCGGTCGGCCTCCCCCCCCCCCCGCTCTCTCTCTGGTGAAAAAGAGGAGCGTGCGCGAGTTTACGAGCTGAGAGCAACAGGAGCTGTGAAAAGAAGTTTCAGCTGAAGTGGCAGGATGGAAAGGCCACGAGAAGGACAGAAAGAAACCAGCCAACCCAGTCAGAGGTTCACCCCCCCGCTCATTCTCTGGGCGTTGTAAGCTAGCAGACACGCAGGTATGCAGCTGGACTGTGAAAGTACGGACGCGTGAACAGGCGGATCTGTTGCAGCTCCACAGATGCCTTCACCCGAACGCAGAAACCAGCCCCGCGGGGCCCGACCTCCCCCCCCGCCTCCGCCGGACACATGTGGTGACGACTGTGTGGTCCGAACGTATCGCCCGCGTTGCACGTGCAAGAGAGCGTTACGGATGTTGGCGCGGAATTCTTTAATTATTTTATGACTCGATTATGGGTTTATTTGGCGAGGGCAGGGAACATTCATCAACGTCATAGCGGCCATAAAGCGCCGCTGTAAATATGCTGGGTTAGCGAAACGGCTAATTCACTCCTGCCGTCCCCCCCCCCGGGCCTCAGGAGTGACTCTGGGATTTTGATAGTTGTTAGAAGTGCTGATGTTTGGGATGAAGGAGATTAAAAGTGTGCCGACTGGCTGAGCTGGTTCAAAATGTTGGAATTGCATGCAGAAGCAGGCATCCCCCCCCATCCCCCCTCCACCCCACCCCCCCACCCGTCTCCCTGAAAAAACACACATGCACAGAAACACACGGGCTTACATGGGGTGGCAGCGGTAATCCAGGCCATAGGTTGGAGGGGTCACATGTGTCCCGGCGTCTCTGGGCATGTTGCCCCGGACGGCTGAACCCGGAGCCCCTTAGCGAGGCTAGCCAACACACACTGGGCCGCTAACACACACTGGGCCGCTAACACACACTGGCCTGCTAACACACACTGGGCCGCTAACACACACTGGCCCGCTAACACACACTGGCCCGCTCATTAGCTTGCTTCACAGCACATCCTGCCTAAGCAGGATCATCCAATCCTCCTGGCAACATTTGGACCGGGCCAGGTCACCCCCCCCCACCTCCTAACGCCTCATGGGTGACAGAGAATCACACTGGTGGATTGAGAAGAGATTTTTCCTTCACCTCGGTGTTGGTTTCTCAGCTCTCGGCTTGTCCTCCATCACCCCCCCCCCCCCCCCCCCCTTTGCTGCTCAGTTTAGTTTTGGTTCTGTATCACGAGACCTCCAGCTCTGCTGCAGCTGTGCACGTCTCCGTAACGCCGGGTCGGGCTGACGCTGCAGCAGCGGCCTCGGCGTCGTTCCAGAGGAGCAGCATGGGAGCTGGAAGGAGCTGAAACTGTTTATTTGTCATTATTTGTTGATGTTTGTACCACAAACACGCTCTTCTGTGGGTTCTGATCGAGTAGTTCAAGTAGTTAATAAGTGCTTAAATGAGACATGACCTTTTTTTTTTACAAAAGTAGTCTTTTTATTTGGAGGTATTGATAAAATATTACAAAATATAACATTTTAGTTTACTCTGTATTATCTCTGTATGTCCGTTTACACTAGGTTACTTTTTTATTTTTTCTTTTATTATTAGACAGGGTATTTTGAAATCCCTAATATGTAATTTGTAAATTTGTAATTTTTTGTACATTGGGGCTTGCACATGTGGGCCAGAGTTATTTAGTCTAATTTTTTATTTTTATATATTTAATTCTTGGTAAGGTGTAGTATTTAAAGTGTTAATTTACTTATTTTATATGTAGAGTATTGTTGTCTTTATAGGATGGAGCACTGCAACGAAAGAATTTCCCGCAAGGGATTAATAAAGTATTTTCAATTCAATTCAATTTCAATTCAATTCAATTTACACATCCAGACATATTCTCTGGACTACATAAAAACTGTTTTCCCTCCATAATCTGCCCCCTTTAAGTCTCATTTTTCTAGTATATTGAGATGTTTCTGACCCGTTTCTAGCAGTACCCACTAGGGGTGTGAAAAAAATGGATTTGGCAATATATTGTGATTTTGAGCCGCCCAATATAATATCGATTTTTCAGCTCCTAATATCAATTTTTTAGGAACAATTTCAATGTTCAATTTCAATTTTCAAAGAATTTCAAAACAACCTTTTTAATAAGTAGGTTGTTTAGAAGCAAATAGTTTTACATTTGTACATTATATTACATTCGTTTTACAAAAGTGTAAATTGCAATATATCGTGATATCGTAATAATATCGTATCACGACTCAAGTATCACGATACATATCGTATTGCGAGGTCCTTGCCAATACTCACCCCTAGTATCCAACAATGACATACGACCCTTTGTGTGCATGTTTTAAGCTTTTAAACCCGTTCACTCCTCTGAACAGCTCCTCATTTGCCTCGTATATACAGTTATGCAAAACCAGAGACAAAGCTCTTCTCCACCGTTACCTCCCGGTCATTTCCTCTTTCATGCTCGAGCTCAGCCTTGTGTCAGACTTTATGTTCCGTCACTTTCATCGGCACCAGAAACGCCAGCGGACGTCAGCGCCGCGCTGCGATTGGACGCGGGCCTAAAACGGTTTCGTAACAGGGGCGTCCGGGGTCGTGCGCGTGTGTGCATGTTTGTGCGTCAGCACCCGAGAGACCAACGAGCGGGTTCGCCGGCGGGACAGCTGCGCCTCGTCACAGCTGAAGTTTTGGCCGACGTCTCCGACCGAAGTGAGCGTGAGGGCGAAAATAGAAGAAGTGGGTGTCGTCGGGGTGAGACGAGGCGAAGATGGAGGAGAGCTGGAAACAAAAAGCATGAAAGGGAGCGAGCGAGGCGGAGAGGTGCCGGGTTTGACGAAGGTCCCGGCTTATGTGACACGGCTCAGACAGGGAGGGTGACTGATGATCTGAGGGTCATCACCGTGACTAGCGGCTTCCTGTCCGACTACAGCTGAGCCGGGCCTCATCCCTCATTACTGACACGGCCCATAATATTTATCCCTGTGAAGTCCGGCATGAAACCCCGTAAGCTTTAAAGGCATCCGTTGACTTTTTGGGCAGAATGAGCCCTTTGATCAGCTGAGTACGGGGGCGACTGAGGGACGACCCGGTTAGCATGATTCACAGAAAACAGCAGAGCGGCGTGTTGATGGACTCCTTTTTCCAACGGCCAAATCAATCTCCTCCGCAGAGTAGCTGCTGTTGCACTCTACAATCTTTTTTTTTTTTTTAATTCACTGCTCTCCAGGATTAAGTGTTGTAATTTACATCTATGGAGGAGGCCTCTTTTGTTTGCTGATGTGCTGCAAAAACGGGGATAATAATACAACAAAGGCGCTTCTCTTTCAAAACTCAACTTCCAACGTCGTTCCTTTGGCCTCGTCCTTGATCAGTTTCATCCTGTGTCGTCGTCGTCTTTGATGCTCATTGATTAGACGTAGCATCAACACGCTTTCAGCGAGTCACAAAAAACACGCCGCCGACCCGCCGCTCTCGGGCCCAGAAACGCCGGCGGCGGGGGCCGGTAGCCGCTTTTTGCGAGTGATGAATTGGTTACAGGTGGTCTTTCTTAAAATAACTCATTTTGCATGTATATTTTTGGCAGAAGAAGCTGTTGAGGCAAGATTTGCAGAAATACAGAGCCGCAAAAGCGAGCGTTCATGAATCATCCGGCCTGAGAGGAGCCCGGTAACAAAGCGGAGCAGCTACTCGCTGCTAAGCTTCACAACGATGCATGGTGGTGGTGTAGGGGGGGGGGGGGGGGTGCAGTAGACGTCTGGTCTCATGTGTGGGAGATGTGGAGACCTGTTACTCCCAAGCATCTTAGCTTTAACATAATCTTCACCACCGACTTACAACGGGTCAGAGATGATCCTCGCGCTAAGAGGCTTTGGTGGGAAACCCGGTCCCGGTCTGCCCCGCGTCACTAACAGCCAGTCATCTCCAAGTCTGGCTTCCTAATGGACCGACACATTTATTAGCCCGTATATTCACAGGCCTTCTCCTCCACTTCAGATCTTTTTCAATATTCTTCATGCCCGACTCTCAGCACCTTGATTGTTTTTCCAGGCTTTGAGCTTTTTCTTTTTTTTTTTTTTCAGATGCTGGAGTGTGCGCACATATACATAGCTCTAATTAGGAGTTAAAAGACCGTACAGCGAGCGTCGAGCATCTGGCTTCGGCATTAGCCCATCACCGTTATAGTCTTTGGGGAAACTGACCTTGGCTTGCTGTGAGGGGAAAACTCATGCTCCATTTCCTGGGTTCTGCAGAAGATATAATTTAAGTGGAACTGACATTTTTGGACATTTCTTTTTTTTTTAATGTAAGCAAGATTACGATGAAACTGTAAGCCTGAAAACGAACATCTCTGTTTTTAGGTAAAGACGGAGCTTAAATGTGAGGGGAGCGCTTAGCCACCGCTGAAAAATCGTTGATTTATCTCTGTTCGTAAAAAGTCCCACGCCGAGGTGGAATCGGCCTCTGATTCTGTTTAAGTTAGCGGTTTTAAAGGCTCTCCTGTGGCAGAAAAGTAATAAACTGAAGTTGTTAAGAAAATTTGTGGATCAGGCTGTTGTCACAGCTCCTATTGGTGTCAGTATTTCGGTCTTAAAAGAATAATATTCCCTGAGAAGAAGAGGAGATGAGCCTCCCACTCTGCTCAGCTAGCGTCCACGTATAGTTGTAGGTCAACACCAGAAATGCAAATATGATTAAAAGACTAACTGGACCCGCTCCAAAATGTCTGCCTACCAAAATGTCCAAAGTGGGGAGGCGAGCGTGTATTTTACGACTGCAGCTGCCAGTTGGCCGTAACAAGAGCGGCTACGGTGATATGCCAGCTCCGCGGGGAAAGACCCGGTGTTCCCTGAAATTAGGCAGAAATATAAATGTGTGCATATCAGGACTGGCAGCCAGCCACTACGAGACGTAAAATACTACGAGCTATTGGCAGAAGTTCAATATCAAATCCACTAATCCAAACCTCAGCTATTATATTCACGTGTCCGGTTGGGTTTTATTCCCAAAGATCACGATAGCCAAGCCTTCGCTCCGCCATGAGCCGTTAAGCTACGCGTTTTTGCAGATTGCTCTTATGAAATGGCCACAAAGCTCAAATGCCCGGTTGAGTCATCTGGAGTTAAGCGGCCCGTTCTCAAATGTTCGCCCGCAGGCGCTCAAACTGGCGATTGGTCACCATGAGTCGTAAAATCCTATTTATGTAGACGCTTAAACGCGGGAACAACTCGTTCCATCATTGTAATGGCCGACGCTAAGCTAAGCTAATGGCTGTGGAGCGCCTGCTGCAGACTGTAAAGCTAGTTTAGCTACATGGTTACAAGATCGTTCAAACCGCAGTCACGTGTTCAACCGAGCCGTCGAAAATAAAGCTAAAAATCTCTGCTCTGTTTTCCCACGATGACTTTCTGCTAGCACCAAGTAGCACGAGAGCGAGCAAATGCTAAAATACAGCAGCGCAGTGACGGAGAGGGATGAGTCGTCAACTTTAGCACCACAGCAGGACACGATACCAAGTTATGACTCTAAATGGAGGAAGAATTGAGTAAATGTCATTATTTGTTCATTTTGAGACTCATTATGTTTATCTGTCTGTCTGTGTTCAAGATAACTCGAAAAGTTATGGATGGATTTTGATGAAATTTTTAGGAGTTGTCAGAAATGTGAAAAGGAAGAACTGATTTCATTTTGGGTGTGATCTGGAAGAAATCCTGGATTCTGGATCACTATCAAATTTTCGATAACATTGCGGTCAATAGGGGCGGAAAATGTTGTTTTTCAATATTTCCGTTAATTATTGCCCAAAACTGATGAAATTTGATTCAGGGATTGACAATGGGAACCTCTATTAAGTTTCAAAGGCTGTTCTGGATCTTATCGGATTTTATCGCAATCTGTAAATCGCTATAGGGGGGAATTGTTGCGCTTGTCTGCGCTCTCCAAGTGGTTTTCTAGTTTTAACTGTACATCAGTGGGAATCAGAGAGTCGGGAATCGTTTGAAGGGCAATTTCATCCAAAAATTAAATAAAAGAAAGAAAACCAGTCAACATAAACCAACAAGAATTATTTTGTAAAATAAAAAGGAAAGTACCTGATTTATTTATTTTCTAAACAGCCTTTGGAGCTAATAGACACTTTGAAGTTAGTTTTTTTTTTCACTCATGTCCTCTTTGATAATTACTATCATCAAACTTATACCAACTCATAAAAATGTGAATTAAAATGTGAAATTTGTCTTTAGAAGATGGCAGCTGTCACAACAGAGCGGTAGATTATTTTTTTTCTCCTGGCTCTTCACATCTTTGTGGAGTTTCACGGACCCACACATGAACCGGGCCATTAAAGTCCGTTTTGGAGCCTGGGTACAGCTGGAAGGAGCGGCGGCGCTTTGCATCCCAGAACATCACCGTTCAGCGTCGTCGTTACAGTTTCTGGTGTGAACAGAAGCAGAGGAGAGACGTTAACTTTAAAGGCGGGTTGTTAGTCACTGGCCACTGCAGCAAAAAACAAAAAAAGAAAAAAAGGGGGTTTATATAAATGCTTCTCAGTCTATTCTCCTTTTGTAAGTGAAGGCCCTGATTTGTTTTAGCTTAAAAACAGAAATATGTATTTAATTAGAGTTACATGGTTTTCACACCAGTTTCATTGTTTTCTCCATATTCCTGGGTTTATGAGCCCATTTCAGAGCTTCTATGGATCATTTAAAAAAAAAAAAAAAAAGCATGGCTGTCGAGGTGGAAACGACAGTTTTACTGATTGAAGTATTTCAACCTGAAGCAGTGATTTAAGACATAAACCCGCCGACTGTCTCTAAATTGTAGTTTTCCTGCAGCGCAGCCTCCGCTGCGGTTCTTTGTCGTCGTGGACAAGTGACTCTAATCGGATCCATGTTGTAGAGAAAGAAGTGGTGAAGCGGGTTGTCGGCCCGTTTACGTCCCGTCATCTGACGTCGCAGCTCTGACCACGACAGAGCTGCTTTCTAACCTCGGTACTCTCGTCTTCTTTGTCCTCATGTCTCGCGGTCCATGTTCCAGCTTTCACATATATGCTCTGGCGTGCACACATCCAGGCGTGCATGCACACGCAGACCCGTGCATGCAAAGATGAAAAATGTTATTGCTTCCAGTGCTGGAAAGAGTCCAAGCAGAGGGGTTGAATTTCCTCCGAGTTACACTCCGCCTCCCCTTTCTCTCTTTTTTCCTTCACTCCCTTCTTCCACTCCTCCGTCTCAGGGTTATAATAGTTTTGGATTTTCCAGTAGTTTTTATTTAGTTTTTAGTTTAGTTTTTCCAAATTCAGGTAGTTTAAATTCGTTTTTAGAGCAGTTTTGCTAGTTTTTATTCGTTTTTGTTTTTAAAAACTTAGTTTTAGTTTTTATTAGTTTCAGTGTTAGTTTTAGTTTTATTTTGTAAATTAGGGTTGTAATTTTGGTTCGAATGAAGCACTGAACTTTTTAAAGGCTATCGAATCACATAGTCGTGTTTACCTAATTTACCGCTAGCGTTAACGTTACAGTAGCATAATCTTTATGTCTTGTTGACGTTAGTTATAGCAAGTGTTGCATTTTTCACGTATTCCCACAGTTTTTAGTGTTTGATTATGGGAATAGATCATGTTATTTCCATAACCAATCATTAAAAACAGCGATAAACTACCTTCATCTGTAACTGGAGGCCACTGCCTAACATCATCAATCCAAGACATGTCTGCGTTATCAGTAACAGATGCTAACAGATGATTACATTAATACCCCAAAACTCTAATACAGCTCCTCTGTTCCAGGGTTATAATAGTTTTGGATTTTCCATTAGTTTTAGTTTTTATTTATTTTTTTTAGGTTAGTTTTTCAAATTAAGTTAGTTTTAATTCGTTTTTAGAGCAGTTTTGCTAGTTTTATTTGTTTTTTGTTTTTGAAATACTTCGTCTTAGTTAGTTTTTTATTAGTTTCAGTGTTAGTTTTAGTTTTATTTTGTAAATTAGGGTTGTAATTTTGGTTCGAGTGAAGCACTGAACTTTTTGAAGGCTATCGAATCACATAGTCGTGTTTACATTCTGGTCTCAATAAACATATTTATCGATGCGTCTTCCCTCTTGTGGTGTTCCTGCGTATTTACTGACCAGCAGCTATCTGGTCTCCATGGAAACAGTCCATTATAGTTGCTGGTTTCTCCCGTTCCTTCCCAACGCTGACTGGCCTGCAGCTGTAGCTTCTCTTTCCAGGGGGCTAGCTTAGGCTAGCTTATCCAGCTAGTCTTGGTTAGCCTTCTTGTGTGAGCTTTTCAAATGGATTTTCAGATTTATGGGTTTTTTTTCTCCTTCAGAAGTATTCCACACATTGTATCACCTGCTTCTACAACAAGGGACTTATTTTTATCGTTAACACAGTCATAGTCAAAGAAACTTTTGCTGCAGCCATTACTGCTGATCACTTTAGTTTTTTTTTTTTTTTTGCGGTTGTTGTTGTACGGCGAAGCGAAGTGAATAGATTTCAAACGTTTATGAGGAAAAAAAATTACGAAAACGAAGGACGTTCTTGACATTATTATAGTTAATTTTAGTTCGTTTTATAAACACATAATACAGTTTCAGTTAGTTATCATTTTTTAAAAACTTCGTTTTTATTTTATTTCAGTTAACGAAAATGTTTTTTCGATTCTAGTTTTCGTTATTTTGTTCGTTTTCGTTAACGATAATAACCTTGCTCCGTCCCTGCTCTCCCTTCCTTCACTCCTCCCTCGGTTCCCCGGGAACAAAAGCCCCCCCCCCCCCCCCCCCCCCCCGGTGCTCCCGGTGAGAGCCGTCACACACACTCGACTCCTCCGGCTCCGTACTCTCCCGCGGCCCTCTCCCTCTCCCTCTCCTCCCCTGCAAAACCAGTCCACTTCTCCGCACTAATCCCCCTTTCATTTCTTTTGTCTTTCCCCCCCGCCGTCCGTTCCCTCGCCGCCTGACTCGCCACCAGTGTGAGTTTCCTCCGCCACTTATCCGAGCTGTTATCATGTTACAGCTGGTTGGCAGACAGTAAAATTTATTCCCTCTTTTTTTTTTTTTCCCCCTCCTCTTAAATTGCTCACATCTCCTCCTCTTCTGTTTCCCTCTTTTCCTCCAAGAGCTTCTTTTGTTTCTCTCTTCTTTGTGGGTGGTTCTTGATTTGTGGTCTCTGGTTCTCCTCATGCGCTCATCGCTGGTAAATAGGAGCGGCGTAATGAAGACTGAGTGAATGATCGTGATTGCCTGTCACTGCCGTGTCAGAGTCGTTTGGGCCGGGCCTAACCGGAGCAGATGTACCCCCCCCCCCCCCCCCCCCCCCCCCGCTACATTCTCTGCATATCAGGAAGCCATTCCCTCATTAGCTGCCCCCTCCTCCTAACCTCCCTTTCCGAAAGTCGTCCTTTCTTTCCTCCTCGTTGGAGTGCAGCTGTACTGCAGACGGTGGGGGGGGCTGGAAACAGATGGAGCACCTTTCTTTTTCTGTTCGTTCCTCTCTTTCTCCATCGTTCTACAAAGAAAATCAAGTCAGAAGAATGCTGGTGTTCGGGGGGGGAGGAGGAGGAGGAGGTGAGACAAAGGCCTTCCTCTTGGACGCCCTCATTCTTGTGTTCTTTGGCGTTGGGTTGATGGATGAGCGGCGTGACTGTGGGTCACTTTTCCAAAACTTAGAAAAGTACGTCTGTCCGTTTATGTACGGCGATCCTTCGCCAATTCACGCTTTAAGTTCTGTGGTTTTAGTTATTCACGGATTTTTCAGAAATATATAATATAATAAAAAAAATCAAGAAAAAACCGCGGAAACATCCCAGGATGTTGTGCGTGTTCTCTCACAGTGAAGAAATGTTGCCTGGCCCCTTTAAGAAGGTGGCCTTATGGGTAATGGTGTGTGTGTCGTGGGATGGCAGAGTGAAAACCGACAGGAGCCCAACAATACAACCTGTGTGATGTTACAAGTTCCTGCAGCGCCAGAATAAAGTGCTCGTTCCATGCAGAGAAAACCGGACTTTTTCTTTTGTTGTTGTTAGCGTGTTAGCCGCTAATTACGAGCCAAAAATAGCACAATACCAGCAGTTTCTTTACTACGGTTCAGAGACCAGAGGCTGTGAAGGTAACAGAAAGACCACAGTTGAGCCTTTGTCTTGTTTTGCTACTTTTTTACGGTTTTTAAACATATTTTAAACACATTATTGAGGCTCGGGGGGCTCCAGCTCCAGTTTGCGGATTTTGATTTTTGCCGGTCCCCATTAACCGCGAAAATAAAGGATCACTGTACTCTATCCGCGACACGGATAACCCTCCGGCCGCCTCGCAGCTGCCGTTAGCGTTCGGTTGCCCAGTTTGCATGTTCCAGTAAAGCCGCCGGTCCCCGTTAGGCCGAGCCCATCTGGAGCCTCGGTCCTGCGTGGCTGCGGTGTGTGTTTGTGTGTGTGTGGTGTGTGTGTGTGTGTGTGTGTACACAGCTGAACATTGCAACATGTCGGGTCTCTGAGGTGTACTCTGGCACTCGGTGAATCAAACATTTTATCTGGCTCCTCGAAGCCTTAATGCGGCTGCTGTAGAGCAGCCAAGCGCCGTCGCCGTCGTCCATAAGTGCTGTAACTCAACTCTATTTTTAACGTTATCTCTTCTCAAATCGGAACCTTTTGCTTTTTATTTCCGCTTTAATTTAATCTTTTTTTCGTGACGGGGCGAGCTGCATCTTTTATCGTGGCGCTTAGCTGGAACAAAGGGATTCATGCAAGGTTTTGTTTAAGTGCTTCTGAACCCTCGTGATGCCCTTGAGTGAGTTTCATGTGTGTGTGTGTCGGCCTGTTTTCGTTGTGTGGATGTCAGGCATGCGTCATGCGTGGGTGCATGAGCTTGTGTGCATGCCCTGCGTGGGATTGTGTGATTGTATCCCCCCCCCCCCTCCCTCCAGCCCCACCTTCCTCTCCATCATCACATTAGGCTTTATTTGCGAAACAACACAATCATGCGAGACAAAGCGGCGCATTAAAAAGAGAGAGTGGCAACAACAGAACCGGGCCTGTACCACTTGACCCTGTTGAGAGGGAGGTGATGAGGTGGTGATGAGGTGGCGTTGTGAGGGGGGTGGGGGTAAACCAGGGGAGAGATAATCCCCCAGTCACAGCCCCCCCCGCCCCCCCCCCCGCTCTAACGTGGCGCGCCGGGCCGTCAATCACTCAACAAAGCTGTCTGTAAGGGGATTATGAACCTGTGGGCCCTCCCTCCTCTCCTTCACCCATCTCTCTCTTTCCCCTATGCTCTTCATCTCTCCAGCCCCCCCCCCCCCCACCACCACCCCCCCCCCCGCCCCCTCACTCGCGCACGTTATCCCATTGGCATAATTTTCTGCCTCCACTCTCTCCTGGCAATCCTCGTGTCCGCCGTCCTCTCACAAAGTACATCATCTCTCGCCCCAACACAGATTTCACTTTGCTGTCTAAAGCTCAGTTTATCTTCAACTTTCCACCCATCCATCCCCCCGTCTGTCCTCCCTAAGCCTGATTCTCTCTTTCTAAAGCCCACACACGCTTCCTCTATCTCTCCTTCCCACCCGTGCATCGCTGTATTTCTCACCTGGAAAAGGGACAGGTGTGTGCGTGTGTTCCTTTGTGTCCTTAAGAGGTGACTGGCGTTCCCGAGGAATCTGGCCAAGCAGCTACATGCTAAAAAATTGCTCCTTTTGTGCACAAACAGCCCAATCAGTCTCACTTTTGTCTTTTTTTTTTCTTCTTCCTACACAATAACGGTTTGAAAATCCTTCTGACATGTGACCACCCCGACTGAAACACCCACCTGTCAGGAGTTTCACCACGTACGGCCCGAGATCACCCTCGCGTGAACACGTTTCGCTACGGCAGCGTGTCGCACACCAACATCTCCACACCTGCCTGGCAAGACATTATCCTGAACTTTCCACCTTCTTGTCAATGCCCCTCCCCCCCAGTGACATCACTCATGGGTTTTCTACAGAGTGCTGTTGAAGTTGCTGTTGTAAAAGGGTGGAACAATCAGGACTGAGAAGCTGGCGTGGACACGCCCACCTCACGTCAACCGCAGTCAGCTGTTTTGGCTCGGATGGGTTCGCTCACGTCAACCTACGATGCTAACAAATAAAACTGTACATTCATTCCCATCAAATCTATCCACATTTCCTCGTTTCAGGTGTCAAAACGTGAGGGCAGCCAGAGGCCCCTCCCCCGGTTGCGGTGGTGTGTGGTGATGGCCGCCTGGTCACACCCCCTAAGACCTATAAAGCGCAGAGTGAATTCAATGTTACGTTGTCGTTTCCACATTTTGTAAAGTAAAATTGAGTTGACCAGCTGCTCTCGGTGCATTAGCACCACGGCTAACTAGGCTAGGGGTGTGGAAAAAAAATCAATTTGGCAATATATTGCGATTTTCGGCTGCTCAATATAATATCAATTTTTCATCTCCTAATATCGATATCGTCAGTATGTTGTAATGGTTACTTAAATGTGCAAAAAGCGCAAATAATAAACAATAAATAGGTTGTTTTGAAGCAAATAGTTTTGACTCAATTTGTCCTCTGAATGATCAATATCATCTGATGAACAGATATTCATTTCTACTTTTAATTTTGATATTAACTGGGTAGAATATTGCAATATATCGTGATATTGTGATAATATCGTATCGTGACCCAAGTATCATGATACATATCTTATTGCGAGGTCCTTGCCAATTGTCACCCCTATGGCTAAAGGATGCTAACAGAGGCTAACGGATGCTAATGGATATTAACGGATGCTAACAGATGCTAACGGAGGTGGACATGTTTGTGCACGTATATGTATTAGCCAGGTGTTAGCTTGTTTCCTGTTTTATTGTTTCAGGATGCTGTTAGGAGTTGTGTGCAGTGGTTTTGCATAGCTGTGAATTACAGCTAGCTACGTTGCTGCGTCGACAGCGGGGTTGTATCCGCCCGCACGTTCTGTAAACTAAAACCCTTCTTCTTCTTCTTCGGACGTCTGTTAGCTCTGCAGGCTTCACGTTCGTTGCTGGGATTCAGCTGGTAAACAAACCCACATGTAGCTTCATCTGTTAGCGAGGCCGCGGGGGAAGAACACAGTTCCAACACTTCCTTTTCTAACTACTTCATGTTTTTTTTTTTTGGTTCATGTCGTGGCCAGACAGAGAAGCTCTCGTCCACCTTAAATGTCACCTTTCCTATAAATGTGCCGAGTGGCTCGCGGCCCTTTCTTATCGCTCCGTCTTTAACTGTGCTGCTTTAAAACCCAGGCGCTGCCTCCGCCGGCTCCTCCAGACGGTGACAGGAGCCCCCCACCCCCCACAGTCACCCTCCATTAATTCACAGTTTTTCCACGCAGGCTATCTCTCCATCTATCTGTCTGTTAGATGTCTGTTTAGCTTAAGCGTCCATCAGTTCCTCAGAGGAGCTTTCTCTCCTCACCTCCTCTAACTGGTTGGCTCACCTTTAGTCCTGTTTTGTCTCCTGCTGTCTGCTTTTGTTTTCCAGCCAGACTCTGTTTTGCATGCTTCTGTCTCGGCTCCTCTGCTTCCTCGTTCCCCCGCTAGATAATCTGTCGGGTTTGGCCGAGAGGTTACGGTTTGTTGCAGGGCTAACTGTCTAATCTGCCTCAATCCCATGAATAATCTTCCCGCTTTAATCCAACAATCGTCCGCCGGGCCCACGTAGGAGAAGTGAAGATTTGTTTTTGTGCTTCCTGTGGAAAGGATAATGAGGGTTAAAGACTTTGACAGTGGCACAGCAGCGTTTAATCAAAGCTCTAATCAAGTTTCCTTTCTCTTACTCACTTGATATTTCTCCCCCAGGCTTTATTGGATTCAAGCTTAATTTTTTAATTTAAATTGTCATATTTACAAGACATTTCTGAGTCGGAAAGCTTCAAAAAGTAACTTATTTCTGGCTGGAGTTTCCCACTTCTGATTTGTAGTAGCATCGTTTCAAATCTCATTTCAATTTATCCAATTGAAACGGCCAGATTTAGACTTGTTGTCAACAGTAATAACCCTGAAGCACAATGTGACGCAAAGCGGCTTCAATTAAAAAAAAAAAAAAAAAGAAAACGACAAAAAGATAGGGAGATGCGGAGATTTAACAACCATTCATTTCACCATTAGGAGGGCGAGATTAGACGACGGCGGAGAGTGGAAGTGAGCGAGGGACAGGGGAAAGATTTAATGTGGGTGACAGGGTTGTTATCTAGCAGGCAGCTGATGGTTTTAGCAGCTGTCTTATCTTGCTGCATCTTGTATTGGATTTAACTTCATTCTCTTACATGTGTTGCCTCCTGATTGACGCTCTGATTAAAGACATCCACTGGCGGAGATGTAGAAACAAAGCGGGGGAGGCAGAGAAAATAGAGGGTTGCGGAAGTGGAGGAAAGAGGCTGAGGGAGCAGTACTTCAACTCTGCCCGGCTGCTGTCTTCAGGACAATCGCTTATCAGTCAATACCGCTAATTGCTACAGGATAAAAGCGGTGCTTTTTCACCCCGTAGCATGTAAAGTTGACGTCAGTGACGGGCCTGTTCGCCTGTTCACTGGTTTTACTTCACGTAATATCAGAAACCACTCAGAAGAACAAATAATAAAGAGTATTTTCAGTCTTGTTAGCTTTATTGACCTGGTTTTATTGAAATCTAATAAGCCGCTGTTGCATGTCAGCGGCGGTAATTGATGCGTGTTACGCGTCATCTGTTTTATGCACAAACATTGTCCAGATGTTACAGTTGTTTTATTACTAATCCAGTTTTCTTGTATCCGGGTGCAGCTGAATTTCTACCATTTCTGACTTTACACTGCTACTATCTGCTGATGCCTCCACTGTGGTAAAAAACAGAAAAACCCCCTGTATGCCTTCCAGACGTGCACATCTGGCTTCATTAACCCGCCCGCAGCTGGAATTTGCCACCTAATGAACAAAAGGTGCATTATGTCAAGCTAAGCACACACTATATGTAACACATTTAAGGAAAGTTTCCATTGGCAGGGACTTTTCTGGAACTTGTGCTGCGCTAAAATGTGTCCCCGCCTGGACTTGGGTACTTCAGAGTGACCCAGAAAAACTGCTGGGGGGGGGGTTGCCTCAGTGCTGACTGGATATGCTGGAGGCAAGAGAAGGTGTTTTTCTTTTATTTATTGGCGGTTGGTGAGCGGCAAAATTGCACGGGGACCACCAGGTGACACGAAGTGATAGCGGTAGTTCGCTAACTCAGTGGATCCCTCCAGGTCCGTCACTGTAATGGAGACACCACAGGTTGAAAGGATCGTGGAGGTGGTCGGCGCTGTGACCAGGGCTGTAGCGATACACTAATCTCGCGAAACAATACACGATATTCAGGTCAAGATACGATATATATCGATATTCATGTTGGGGTTAGTTTGTAGAGGTTTTTCTGAAGTCCATCAGTTCTGAAAATCGTCTAGATGTCTTGCTCATGGTGAGATACTGTTATCGTTGTGGGTGACGATGAAATGCATTGTGGGAGATGTAGTTTATTGTCAATATGCGCTTTAAAGCGATGTAAGCTTATTTTAAGTCTTAAAATATTGGTTTAAAATTTAAGCTAATAAAGCACAAGCTCTCGAGGGCCATATAAAATGATGTGGCGGGCCACATTTGGCCCGTGGGCCTTGTGTTTGACACATGTGCGATACACGATACACGATACAATATATATAAATATTCATCTTACAATACATTTACATCATTTTCCGAAAGATTTTAAAGGGACAAAGTGATTTGGTGACATCTTGTGAGTGTTCCAATGACTTTGTTTGAATTAATTGAACTGAAAGCATCAATTACACATTATATGGCTGACAGGCAGCTTCCAAATGCTGGACAAAATGAATAAAAGATTTGTTGAGAAAAATAGTTTCATCTATTTAAACAGTGCAAATTGTTGCTTGCAAGCTTTTAAAGGTGGGACACGGGGGTTTTGGAAGAAGCTTAGAATATCGATACCCGCGGCTGAAAAAACAATATTCGATACTCGATAAAATATCGATATATATTGCAGTATTGATAAAATCGCTCAGCTCTAGCTGTGACACTTCCAGCCTTCTAGGTTTTAGCCTCAGACTGCTGCTAATGGAAACCTGCCTTTTAGCTTATGTTTGCGCTACCTGGCTGAAGATTTTTTTTGTTTTGTTTTGTGTAGGGATTGCACGTTTTTGATTTTTTTTTAATGACCGTTAACCGACGCCCTTTAACGAATAATAACCGTTAACCGATAAGTCCGGGAGGGTTGGCTGCCGCGATGTTGCGCGCGTTGTCATGGACGCATGCGGACAATTCCCTGTGTATACTCTCGCGGCAATGTGTCGCCGTCACTTTTGATTTATACTAGCGCAGTCTCCGCTATGTTATTCCACGCCACAACGCAAGATGGACAATCACGAACTAGCTAAACTTACTAAACGTATCTCTTGCGTTTTTCCACTTCCTCACCGTCTCGGCCGTATCCAGACCCATATGTGCTGTCTTTGAAGTGTGGAGAACGAGAATCGTACAGATGTGGGTACTTCCTCATTTTTTTGATGACGCGCTCTTTTCTACGCTGATGTAGAATTGACCAATCAGAGGCCTGTTGCACCTGTTGACACGCCCCCATGAGTTGATTGAATTACGTAGCTTAAAAACAAAATTGACCGTTAGTATTAATCGGTTAGAGTTACTGTTATCGGTTAGCGGTTAAACGGTTAACCATGTGCATCCCTAGTTTTGTGGATGCTGAAATCTGTCAATTTTGATTTCTCACATTGTAATTGTCACTTCATTGTGTGGTTTTCTCGTGAGGACATATGGCCTGTGCTTGGTCATGCAGCACGAGTAAGAACGGACGCATCCGAAGCCACGAGGCTTTTGGCCGCCACGTACCGCGCTGAACGCACTTCAGCAGAACGCCAAAAAAGACGACGGCGGGAGACGGCGGCGTTCCGTGATCTTTTTCACCTGTTGCACATGTCTTTGCAGCTAAACGTCGCCATTAACGTAGCTGCGATCACTTTCACCCTGAAGACAAATGTCGTTCTCTTCACACAAAGCTCAAATCGGATCCGTGTCGCATCAGAACTGTATTGGAACTGGACCGTTGGCTTCGTAGTCTGAACGTAGGCATAAATAAATGGCTGTTATGGAGAAGTTGGAAAAAGCTCTATGATTCATCTCACCAACTGTAGTCTCCCCATCTATCAGCTGGCATTTAAGTGCTATTGTCATCGCTCAGTGAAATGGCAGAAAAAGAAAAAAAAAAACAATGAGTCATCCTGTCAAACAGTTGAGCTTTCTTCCTTTGAGTCACAGAGCAACACAACGTCATCCAAAAGCCTGGACTGCACTCCGCGTTGTTGCGCTACGTGAATTAAGACACTCCAGAGCAGCTCTGTGGACTGGTTTCCTGAAGCGTTACCTGTAACGAGGTGAGCAGTGCTGCACCGCTGCTTTCTGCAGTCTCTTCACAGTAAAGGCCTCCCGCTGGTTCGCCGTCGGTAAACTTTAAATGCGAAACAGCGGTGGGTCGGTTTTGCTTTGCACTAATATTGCTCGGAGCAATTAGGAAACAGCGAACATGTGGCTGATACCTGGAAGAACAAAGTGAAAGAGTCCGAACTTCGCATCCGAGCGGAGACTGTCGAGGGGCTGACGGCGAACATAAAAGCCGAAAGCAGAGAGACGTAAAGAAGCGTGGATTTACAAATGTGAGCCTGCCGCAGATAAAGTTAGAACAGAATTAATGTTTCTGGCTTCGAGGCGAAAGGTGACTCAAGTAAAAAAGACAAAAAAAAAAGTGAGGGGGCTAGTAGTAGGGGTGTGAAAAAAATCGATTTGGCAATATATCGCTATTTTCATTCTATTTATTTTATTTATTTATTTATTAAATGTGCAAAAACACATATAATAAACAATAAATAGGTTGTTTTGAAGCAAATAGTTTTGACTCAATTTGTCCTCTGAATGATCAATATCATCTGATGAACATATACAGCAACTTGATTTTTATCTCGACTTTTAATTTTGATATTAACTGGGTAGAATATCGCAATATATCGTGATATCGTGATAATATCATATCCTGACCCAAGTATCATGATACATATTGTATTGCGAGGTCCTTGCCAATACTCAGCCCTAACTAGTAGGCGATTGGTGCACGTGACACAGCAATACTGTATAATTGTTACTGATGGATGAAATTTCTGAAAGGAGGCGGAATAGAACGACTTCTCTTAAGTAAAATTTTAGTGTGATGTGTCAAAATATTGGATAGATGCAGTACAAGACCCCCCCCGTTCAAACACGCCTCTACAGCTCTTTCAAACAGTTTTAGGGGGCGGAGTCACCCACTGCACCTCCCTCCGTCCCCGCCTTCTTCTGAAACGGGCCTCACAGGTTAACAGTATCAACTTTACAGGTACAGGAAGTGAATTTAAATTAGATCAGAATCACATCACGTTAGCATTAGCTTCCATTAGCTCACGTTAGCGCAATTTCAAAACTCTGAAGCAGAACATGGAAGCAATTGTTATGTTGTAGGTGGCCGATCGGGTTTTACGTATTAAAGCTTGTGCTTCCCTCCTCGTAGAATTCACTCGGAGGATTCGTCACAAATAACCACCAAACTATCTTCTTCTGAAACTTTAACGAAGTTCCACGCCGCCATGTTTGTTGTGATCAGTACGCTGTGGTCATGCTGCATTCACGGTATAACGTAAATTCCAACGTTCCCTCGTTTGCTAGTCGTTCTTTCAGCCTTTTCTATTTTTTTTATGTGTAACATGAGGGGAAACACTGCGAATATCAATTCAAGTCAGCAACTACCAAAATTATGACCGAGTTAACAAGTTGTTTTCTGGCATGAGGGGGTATTCTTGATTTTCCTTATTAAGTTATCGTTTTACTGATTATGCCGACGTCACTTGAACATAACATTCACTGCCGGTTATTCAAGACTCAGAGGGAGCGAGACTGCTGTGTTGACAAAAATATATATATGTTATCGGGGCTATTTGTCGTGATATCGGACTTATCGGGATGACATCATAATTTCCTGTTATCGGCCCGATAGTTATCGTGCACCCATCACACATCCGACCATCTTTTTTTCATTTCTCGCCTTCCTCTCTCTCGTTCTCTCACCAGCAGGGGGGGGAGGGGGGGAGAGAAAACCCCCAAAAACTTTTCACGCTCAGTCTGGCGTCTGGAGCCTGGAGTGCTACGCTCATAAACCCCGATGACTCAAACGTACAGCCGAGGGAAGAAAGGAAGCAGGGAACTCTGAGATGGAGGTGGAGATGGGGCGCAAACAGGGGGATAAACCAGACTGAGACGGATAGAGAGCTTCATATTATTAATTTAGTGGGAGAAAAAGAAGGAATTTCTTTCAATCCCTCCACCGCTGCTTCCATGGAGTTGTATAGCGGCAGACAATAGAGAGATTGGAGCGGGAGGAGGAGGTGGGGGGGGGGCAGAGGTAGATAATCCATCCTGCCGTATGAAGTGAGGAGTTAACTCTTTCTTCGCGCCCTCTTTCATTCCTCCGACTCCGTTCCCCTGCATCTAACTTTCAGATTTCACTCTTTCTCCTCCTCCTCTTCTTCCTCGTCCACCTCGTAGCGCTTCTTTCTACCTCTTTGTGAGCTCCCTAATCCTCCCAACATTTTATTCCAGGCCCGTAGACACGAATAAACCTTAGCACACCCAGCCGGGAGAGTGTGTTTCACACACACACACACATATATATATATATACAGAGGCTCTTTGTATCCTATATGCATATGTGACATACCAGCGCATGAGTTGGGTGTGTGCGGTTGAGGGTGTAGTTGGCAGAATATCTTCTCATCTGGCAGACGAAGAATGGAGGGCATCCCTGAGCGAAGGATTACACGGCCACACAGTCACCGGCTCGTATTCGCACATTAAGAGATGCAAAAACCCCTCACGCTTCCAAAGGGGGGCGGGGCTTCCCGGTTCAGACAAGAGGACACCATCTTACCTGTGAATTTATTAACAGGGTTTACGAGCCGAAGACGCTTCAGCAAACAGGTGATGCCTCCGAAGGAAGAGAGAGTCAATATTTTCATCCTCGCGGAGGGAGAACCTGTCGCTTCCTTTACGTTGCAATAAACCCGCCGCCGTCTCTGCGGGACGTGCGCGGCGTTATAAGGCGGCGCTCGAGCCTCTCTGCTCAACAGGATGTGAAATGCCGGTGGAATACGTTTCTATAATGGGGGGGGGGGAGTGTTCCCGTTACTGGAAAGTGTTTCTTTGTCTCCGCGGAGGGATGGAGGCAGCGGGGGGGGGGGGCTTTGTACGGACCTGATTGATAGATGCGTCTGACCTTTAGCTCCTCTTGAGAAATCCAACGCCATTTTCTCACCTTATATTGAGTCCCCCCCCCCACCTCCCCCCAGAAACTTCACGCTCTCAGACAGGCCCTGGTTGGAAACCTAATTCTGTCCTTTTTCTTTTTCTCCTTTTCAAAAAAAAAACTCCCAATTACAGCCACTCCATTTTCCACCTCCTTTCCTCTCCTCTCCACACCCCCCCCCCCTTTCTTAACGAGCAATCTCGTTAATGTCAGAGCGCCTCGTTCTCCTCCTCATTCCTTCTCTCATTCAGGCTTCCCGGCCTGCGGAGAGAGAGAGAGAGAGAGAGAGAGAGAGAGAGAGAGAAGGAGGCAGAGAAATGAGGAGCTGGAGATGTAGAAATCAGAACCGAGCTGAAAGGGCAGGCTGTGCACGGGGGGGGGGGGGGGGGTGGTGGGTGGGGGGGTGGGGGTGGTGGGGGGGGCAGAGCCGGAAGCAATAATGACCAGACAAGTGTGCGAGATTACTGGCCTGGTTTCAGAGGGGACGTAATTACACGCCGCACAGCCTGTCAGAAAGAACGAGACGAGGGGACTGTATTTAGTGACGCACCGGCGAGAGAGTGGCGAGGTGAGCGGGGCGGCTGAATCTGCCCCCCCCCCCCGCCACCCTTTAAGCGTGAGCGTAGGACGAGCATCTCGCCGTTCAGCGTTGTAAATAATTCAGAGGCTTCACGCGTGGAAACATTATAGCTGCGTCTCTTACCTTTCATCACATCTCGCTGTAGCCCCAAGGCCTCATGGGAGGTTGAGGGGGGGGTAAGTGCTGCGTGGGGGCTGGACCGGCCAGCTCTCCCAGTAGGATGCTGCACTTCTCCGGTGCTCCACATGGGGGGGTTTGAATCGACCGACGTCTGTTTCTTCGACTTTTTGTCTGGAAAGTCGCTAAAATGAGGAAATTCAAAATGGCTCCTGGAGGTGATCGATGTGACGAACTTAAACTTCTGTAAAACTTCCAGAGTTTCAGCTGCTGCAGCTGGACTCTGTAGAGTTGGGTTTGGTCCTTTCATCTCCTCACACGTCTCTTCTTTCAGATTAATCAGTTTAATGGAAACTGACAGTCCAGCTGTTGGGAAAATACATTTTCACTGTTCGTGTCTAAAGACCAGATCCAGTGTTTACAGTCTTTATGCAGCTACTTGACTATTTTATTTTTATTATCAGCTTTATCGTCCAACAAATGAGCCTCAGTGTTTGACTCCTCCATGAACCTGTTGTTCTCCCTGTTTTTCTTGTTCCTGCCATTTTTCCTTCTTTTTAATCCCCCTTTCTTTTGGTTCCTCTCGGTTAAACTGACACATAATAGTATCTGGATACAGTTGGAGGGAAACAAAACAGGCTACAGTTTAGGAAATAAAACACCTGCTTGTGTGTTTAGGAATTGAAATAAAACTCAGATGTTTATTACATAAAATACTTCTTTTTATAGCAGATAAAGTAGTTATGTTTAGGAAATAACTGATTACATTTAGGAAAAGTAACTTTTTATGGTCAGGAAACAAAGTATCTGCTTATGTTTAGGAAATAAAATAACTACTTTTCCTGAGGAGATAAAATTTCCATATGCTTTGGAAATATATACTTATGTTTAGGAAATTAAATGCTTTGATGTATAAGTCAAATAACGTGTGTTTAGGAACTGAGTTTGTCACATTTAGGAAGGAAATACTTTTAGGAAATAAAATAACAGTTCATGTTTACAGGATCTAATACTATTGTGGTTTAAATAAACTACCTGTGATTTGGAAATAAAACACCTGCTTGTGTGTTTAGGAATTGAAATAAAACTGATGTTTATTACATAAAATACTCCTTTTTTTTTTTTTTTTTACCAGATAAAGTAGTTATGTTTAGGAAATAACTGATTACATTTGAGAAAAGTAACTTTTTTCTAATCAGAAAACAAGGTATGTTTAAAATAACTACTTTTCCTGAGGAGATAAAATACTTGGCTATGTTTTGGAAATATCTTCTTATGTTTAGGAAATTAAATGCTTTGATGTATAAATCAAATAACGTGTTTAGGAACTAAGTTTTGTCACATTTAGGAAAGAAATACTTTAAGGAAATAAAATAACAGTTCATGTTTAGAGAATCTAATACTTTTGCAGTTTAAGTAAACTACCTATGATTTGGAAATAAAATACCTGCCTGTGTTTTATAAAATAGAATAAATGCTTTTTTCTCATTTTTAAATAACTGGTTATTAAGGGTAAGAAACGAAGCATAAATTACATGTTTAATATTTAAAAACGTCCCCAGTTATCAGTCTGTGACGATGTGTCCATGTTTAAAAAAAAAAACAAGTAAAAAACTTATTTATGTATTTGAACGCTTCAAACATTTCTCTTTTAAAGAAACAGGAAGTAGGAAAAAAATAATGAACAACGTTGCGTTCAGTTTTGGGACCTGGTGGGTGGAGAAGACAAGCGTTTTGAATTTCAAAGGTTTCACAAAATACTTTTGACTTAAAAAAAAAAGAAACACTGGGGATTGAGGGGGATCTTCCTGTATTTATTCTCCGTGAGCGACCCGTCCGTCCCGCCGTCTCCTGACGTCACAGTGAAGCTTCGCTTGTTTGCCTCTAACCAGTTAATGGAAACGTGGCTCATTTGCATTTTCCTTTCTGCCGCATTTCAAAAGTGGAGGAACGGCTTTTGGAGGCATGTAAATGAGTGTTGTAATGCTAAATAGCTGCGCGGTGGAACATTGCTCAACAGCACAGTCATTCATAAAGCAAAACACTAATCATGCAAAATAAGTTAGGTCTGTTTGACAACACCTTGGGCTTTTTTTATTAATCATGCACGAGCGTTTGTTAGCCAGCGCTCCTCCTGCTCCTTCATGTGTGCAGTGACAAATACAGTTTATGTCCATTCATTAGAGGCTGTCGGAATAAACTCTGGCAAATGAACTGAAGAAAACTGCTAAAGCGACACGACAGGAAGAGCAAACGCGGCTTCGCCAAAGATGTAAATACAGCAGGAGGCATTAAAGATGCACCGACTGAGAATACAGAGCAGAACGGCTCCTTCAGACTCCAACCAGCAGCTGCTCCTGGTGGCCCCTATTAGGCCCCGAGCTTCTCCTGGTGGCCTAGTCTGGCCCCGAGCTGCTCCTGGTGGCCCTCGTCTGGCCCCGGCCTAGGCCCCGTCTGGCCCCGAGCTGCTCCTGGTGGCCCTGGTCTGGCCCCGAGCTTCTCCTGGTGGCCCTGGTCTGGCCCCGAGCTGCTCCTGGTGGCCCTGGTCTGGCCCCGAGCTGCTCCTGGTGGCCCTGGTCTGGCCCCGAGCTGCTCCTGGTGGCCCCTAGCTTCTCCTGGTGGCCCTCATCTGGCCCCGAGCTTCTCCTAGTGGCCCTCGTCTGGCCCCGAGCTTCTCCTGGTGGCCCTGGTCTGGCCCCGAGCTCTATCGTCAGTTGAAACGCTTCCCTCAAAAGTCCGCCTCCTCCTCGCAGCTGGCGGAAAGCTAAAGTTTGATGGAGGCAGGGCTGAAGTTGGTTTGCGAGGGGGTGTGAGTGGGAGGCGAACTAGCGTGCAGCATTAGTTCTGCATGAGCTGATGTGTTAATTAGCCAGCCGGGTGCATAGATAATTAATGAGAATCATGATTAATGACTGTACGGCGTGCACGGTTAAGGCGGAACAAGACTCGCCGATAAGGCGGAAGGAGGACGGCGATCGCTGGTTATCCACTCTCCGCCGAGCGCCCGGCGGCGCGTGTGCCTCCGCTCGCGTGTGTGCAACACGTTTTGCAGTAAGCGTTTGCACATGTGCGTTTGTGCTTCTGACCAATTTGTGCCTGTTGCCAGGCGTGGGCATGGATGCCAGAGTGAGTTAGCGGGCCTGGCAGTCGCAGGGTCTAATAACAGACTGCAGCGGGTCAGGGGGGCATTTAACACTTCTAAACACACTGGCAGAGCTGCCCACTGAAGCCAGATCAGGAGGAGGACCTCACACACTTCACTGGTGGAATAAAAGGAATCAGAATCCACCGCCGCTGTTTTGCGTCCTCGCTTGGTCTAAATATTTGTTTGCTTTGGTTGGCAGCAAAATCTTTCGTTTCTGGTCTCCAGTTTTACTTCAAGTGTTAATACCTTTAAACTTTTCAAGCTTCTTCCAGTGATAAATTGACTTGCCTCAGCTGTTTCCCTTCTTTTTTTTTTACATATTGACTCTAGTGTCAACATATAGACCAACACATTCAGAATTCCCCATAAAAACAGATTTATTTTTCTAAAATTAAGTACGAGTTTGCTTCACTGCAAAAAAGGTAAAAGATGTTGACATTACAACTTCAAATTTTAAAAAGCAAATGGATTTGCTTTTTTGTCTTCAAGATGCTGAAACGATAAAGGAAGGAATAAAGACAACATATTTCGAGCCCACATGGATTAGAAATCAGTGGAAGAGACAGAAGTTGTTGTGCATTTTCATGACAGCTGTGTTTTGATGGATTCAGAAGCTTCAGAGTAGCTGATAAATTCCCTCTCGAGGTCAGTGAGAAAAGAACTGACAGATCTGTCTACAATAACGAATAATTATCAGATGCCAAACACAATACGAGAAAAACCTTCATCTATCTAAATGTAGCACAGATCCAAGGTTCCCCAAGGGGAAATCAGTCTTTTGCAGGGCTTTTGTGGCTGTACAGTTGATGGCACAAACCAGATCTCACAGGATCACTGTTTACAAGACAACAACCAGTTTCCTCTGTGAGTTAAAGGACAACGATGCTCCTAATTGGCCGCCGACACAAGTCGCGTTGTGGAATAACAACAGTTTTCATGAGACAATTCTAAAGAGCACAATAGAGCTTCTTTTTGTATTAAAATCGCATCACTTTCATTTGAAGGAATATTGGCCTATCCTCAGGAAGTGTCGTCTCACTCTTGTGGGCACTACTGTCGGCAAAAATCAACATAATTTTGGATCCCCTGATCCCGGCCACCTCTTGTGACAACTGCCAGCGACACCGTCGCTCATCAACGACGATACCAGGGTGAATCTGGTAAAAGGGACTCAACCTCTGTGCTTCTAGGGATGGAAAAGACTGCCTCCGATTTGTTCCGATCGCCACCTTGCAGCTAAACGGTGAGGTGCAACCTTCACTTTTTGTCCTTGAGCGGCAGAGGCAACCAGACGATTTCAGCTCAATCTGTGGGTGGACTTCCAACTCAGATTCCATCCATCCATCCATCCATTATCTATGTCCGCTTAATCCTCTGCAGGGGGATCTGCTGGAGTCTATCCCAGATCTCTTCAGGCGAAAGGAAGGGGTCCACCCTGGTGACCTGTCCAGGGCCACATGTAGACGAACAACCATGTACGGTCACAATCACTCCTACAGGCAATCTAGAACCACCAATCAACCCAACATGAATGTCTTTGGACTAGGGATCCGCGCGATTAGTCGTCTAAACGATTAAACGTCCGCTCACTTACTAGTCGGCACCAGAAATATTAGTCGTTTAAACCAGTTTGTGTTTTATTCATGTACAAGGCAGCTTAACTGTCATACAGCCGCCAGCCACTAGTCGGGGCTACAGAGCCGACAGACAGCAGTCCCCCTCTCCCTCCAACGCTCGAGTAGACTGGAGTTTTAAAACGGCACGGTGGGAAGATGGCCTCTCGCAAAACCAGCGCGGTTTGGCGGTACTTTAATCTAGAAAATGAAAACAAGGTAGTATGTAGACTGTGTCAGAAACAACTGGCATACAATCACTCGACTGGAGCAATGCGCAACCACATTCGACTCAAGCATTTGGATGTTAATCTGCACGAGATGACGGCTGCTGATGCTAGCGGTGCTAGCCACACTCAGGCCGATTTGACATTGTTTACTCGGAGACGTGTTCTCCCGTCCGGTCTTAGAGGATAATGCAGCTCATCACAATAATGACTTCGCAAGATATGCTCCCACTTAACTTTGAGGAAGGTAAAGGCTTCAGGAAGCTAATGGAATATGTTGAGCCCGAATACACCGTACCGGGACGCTAACTGGTAACTTCCAGGCTGGAGCGCATCTTTTTTTTAGACTAGTCGACTAGTCTTAATTAAAATTTTCGTTTAGTCGACAGGGAAATTAGTCGCCAGGAACATCCCTACTTTGGACCGTGGGAGGAATCTGGAGCACTTGGAGGAAACCAGGGTCACGGGGAGAACATGCTAACTCCACACAGAAAGGCCCCTGCTGAGGTTTGAACCAGGAACCTTCTAGCTGTGAGGAACCACCAAACCACCGTGATGCCCTCCAATTCAGATTATGGGTCATAATTTTAATCTGAAAGAAATACCAGCATGGGATCATTTTTTTCCCCCCGGCTTTCCCACCACAGAGGCGACATTTCCCTGCCGAGTCCAGAAGCTGAACGGATCTGCGCTCATGTAGCGGTGTGGGAAGATTGACCCCCATGTCACGGTTCAGCGCTCGAGTTAAGATAATAAATGTATTTTCGCACGCAGAAACATGCCCTAAATGGCCAACATGCCAGCGTGTGATAAGGCTAGAGAGCACTGACCAGACCAGATGATGCTCATTGTTAATCTGCAGTTTGTTTGCTCTGGGATACTAACTTGCCGGTGACATCACCGCCCGTAGCGGGAGGTGGTTTGACCGCTGACCGCATGCACAATTGGGGCATTGACCTCCCATTGGTGAAAAGTGCAACATATGATACTATCTCGTCCAATGAGATAGGAGGCCCGGGAACAAGCTGGGGGGGGGGGGGGGGGGGGTTCAGAGGGCTGACATACCACTGCCCGCTCTGTATGCGTGTGTGTTAATCTGCTTTGTCTGCCTGGATGCACCATCAGCACTCAAGCATGACCCCTAACCTCCGAACTCAAACAAGACAGGAGGTGGGGAGTTTCGGTCGCGCCCCGCCCTCGGCGGAGAGCTGCCGGAGCTGTTTAGATTGGTGGCGTGCCGAGAGAGGAAAAACACAAGCGTTTTTATATTTGTAGGATAGTCGTGGAAGAGGATGGGGGGGGGGGGTGAAACTGAAGAGCATAGAGATGAAGAACGGTGTGTTCCATACTTTCGTTTCCCTCCTTTTCTCTGATGAGGAGACAAATAGCTATTGTCATCCAAGAGATGGTGGAAAAAAGCAGCTAGCGCTGACGCTCCCTTTGTCTCCCTGCGCTGCGATTCAGACGGGATGACAAAGGCCATTTTCATGCTCGGCGTCTATCTTTGTCGCCTCCTCCATCTCTCTTTCTCCTCTTTCTGTCCTCACTTTTAAACCTCTGTCCTCCAGGCTGCCCTCCTCTCCTTTCTTTCCTCTTTCTCTCACGCTGAGCATCTCTTTAGTCATGGCACAGCTCTCTCTTTCTCTTTTTTTTTTTCCCTTTTACCTCCTCTATGTCACCGTGTCCTTCCCCGCCACCAATCAATCTTTTCAATTCATCTCTCCCTTCATTTGTCCTTTCACCTGCCACCTCTGCTGGGGGGGGTCGGCCTAATTATTCCCTCCTCATGTTTTTCCCTCCCTTTCCTCCTCCGCCGCTCACACCTGTGGCTCGACATTTCTCCTCACATCCTTCACCCACCAGCTTATGTTTCCACTCTCGCACAAGCCCTGTTTTTCTCAGATTTTGTTTTTCTTTTCTCCCCCCCCACCACCCCTCCGCTCGTTCTTTTTTCGTATCTGATGCAGCACCTGTTTATGCGCTGGCTCCCTCTCCTCTTCACCATCTTCCTCTCACTTTCAGCTGTCAATCAACAAGTCACCAAGGCTGCTTCTTCTTCTTCTTCTTTTTTTTTTTTTTTTTTTTGCCAGGAACATAAACACGTACCAAAATTGAAGCAGTTGCACTCAATCCAATTTCTTTCTTTGAAGCGAGCTGAGTGTTGCAAACCAGAGATTTGGGCGTCTGCGGAGGGAGACGTTCGTGGGAGAGCAGATGGGAGGAAAAATATCCCTCTTTCTCCGTCTCCGTCTCCGCAGTTCCCCCGGTCACCGCCAGCCGGTGGTCTCGCCGGAGCTCCCTGAAACAAAGGGTAGAATAAAAAAAAAAAAATATTTTTAGATCCTTTCATTTTTTTTTCATTACCATAATGACTTGGGCTTTGTTGAATCCTTTCATTTATATTTCACTCTGCTAGTGTTTGCGTGTGTTCAACAGGGTGTGCAGGGTGTTTCTCTTGCTGCGCTGCTACTTTACCCACCGGGACCCCAGAGGTTGCAAAGGAGAGAGCGCTCACACACACACACACACACACACACACACACACACACACACACACACACACGTACACACGCTCTGTAAATCATTCACACTCATCCCCAGCCGTGCCTCCTGTCTATTTATTCCTCGATTCATCCGATTCTTTATTTATTTTACACACTGCTTCCTGATGCAAATAGGTTCGCCTGCTCCCCGCCGAAGCTGTGGGAGCAGCATGGGACCCGTGAGTGCGCGTTTCCGTGCGCGCGGTTGAACCCGTGCACGCGTGGGAGGTGGGGTGAAGGGTTTATGTGTGTGCGCGTGAATGTTTTTTGTGCGTCTGCGGGACCCAGTGAGTAATAGAGCCAAAGTCCTTATCTGTCACCAGAGAGCTGCCTGGCTCTCTCTCAGCTGTCAATCATCCAGCCCAAGAGACAAACACTCTGCTTCAAACAGCACGAGAGGCAGGGAAGGTGGGGGGGGGGTGAGGATGAGGGATGGATGAGGCAAAAAGAGAAGAGGAGGGGAGAAAGGAGGATGAGTCTGAGGCGGAAGGAAAGAAAAGGATGGCAGAAAAGCGGCGGGAAACAAAAACATTGTTTTTCAGGCCCCGCAGGTAAAAAAAAAACGGGGAGTGGAACTTTAAAACACTCCAGCCGCACGAATCAGACGGGGACCGCTTGAAAATACCTCTCTCTCTCTCTTTGGAAAATAAAGAGGACGAGAAGTGGCCGGGCGGTCGCGTACACACCGACGGAGCGTTCGGCACTGAAGCACCGGCGGCATCCTGACGGGAGTGGACGGGTTTTCTTTCATGGGTGTGTGTGTGTGGGCGTCGTTTGTTTTTGTCACCTCAAGGGGACGTCACATGTCCTCAGCCTCGTTGGGTCCAGTCCTGGAGTCCTGAGAGTCTGATTGGAGACGTTCAGGTAACCTTTAGCTAAACCAAAATGAATGGAAGTAAACTTCCTCAAGATGCCGTATGCCCCCTTCCTTCCTTCCTTCCTTCCTTCCTTCTTCGCTCGCTGCTCCTGTGAGTCACCAACTGTTGATTTTACCCCCAACCCCCGGGTCGAGCCGGGACTGCCGCCCCAGCGCTTTCTCCTAAGCCCTTAAATCTTCCTCCAGCCGGCAGTGAAAGGAGACGTTCGGCTGTCGGGGATTGGGGGGGGGGGGTTTGAGCGTTGAGTAGGCAAAAGGAAGGGAAAAAAAAAGAGGGAGAAGAAGAGGGTTTGAGCCCCAAATCGCTTCAAGATGCGTTCCAGTGAGGTTCTGGGAGTTGGGCAGCGCTGCTCGCAGCCTGTGGGGAGAGCGAAGGGAAGCCAGACTCTCACTTCCAAACGCTGGATTAAGCGCTGCTGCAGATACACAAGGCCCCTGTCGGGACTCAAACACACACACATCCTCGCAACGCTCCTTTAGGATGTAAATTCCTCAACACGCACCAAGGTTTTTCCTTGATCTAAACATTTTTCCCAGATGTTTTTCAGAATGTCTGCTTTAAAGCATCTACATGTGTGCGTAGAGTTCACGGAGTTAAACTGCGAGGAATAAATCGCTGCGTCTTTTTTTTTTTTGTTGTTTTCTGCATGTTTTTACTGGGTTTTTCTGATAATGGTGAAAGATATCTGATAACAGCAGCTTGAACCTTTAAAAACAGCTTCCATGTTCTTTTGTTTCCGTGGTTTAAAAATAAAAAAAAGGGGGGAGGGAGGGGGTACGTCTCAGGAACCCTGCATACTTGGTGGCCCCTGGGGGCCCGGCCGATTGATTACACCGCGCTTCTGACACCGTGGCCTGACTGGGCTTAAGCCGGGTCGCCTTTAGCTAAAGTTTCAGACTCCCTGCACCCTGTGGCCTCTGTGGAGAAACACACTCAGATCTGGCCTTCTCAGGTCACAGATGGGGAGAGGGGACCCTCAGGAGAGCGCCTACATGCATGGACGCATATGGATACCCTCAAACACACACACACACACATGCATGCATGCGTGCACATCTAGGCAGCTTTGGAAATGCGGGCGACCCACACTGCAGCCACTGTGGCGGGTCAGCGTCTCACCTCGCTCCTTCACTCCCAGTGGGACGACTACATGTTTCTCTTTCAGCGGTGTGTGCGTGCGTGTGCACGTACATGTGCGTGTGTGTGAATGGGGCTGGGAGCTGCTGCACGCATTAAAACCTTCATTCCTGCACAGCCCAGGGTGACCTAATTAAATTAGTGAGGTGGTTGGATTGAACGAGTCAAAGCTCAAAGACCTTCCCAGCAACGTCTGTAAACACCAGCTGCCCGCGTCCACGTACGCACGTATACGCAGTGTCGTACCCGAACGCGTTCATTGAACGAAAGTTCACGAACTAGTTCATATTTTTCGCGAACGTGAACTGAGCGCGCTCTCTTCCCCCTTCACCGTTCCAGGTTTCCAGCGAACCTCATTTAAAATCCACCACAAACGAGCCTGATATGTATCTGAGGAAATCAATCAAACATGGCAACACGGGCCGTCGCTGCTGTCAAGCTAACAATTGCGTCATCAAACGTTTAAAACGATCATGAAGGAAGATGAGAGCTACAGGTTTTTGTCTTATAATAAAGACCATTTGGCAGCAAGTTTTTCCTCATATTTTTAATCTACTGTAGAGCAGTGATTCCCAAAGTGTGGGCCGCGGCCCCCTGGTGGGCCTTCGTGGGACTGCAGATGGGCCGTGAGAGGTCATTAAAATTAAACAAATGTGTTTTAAATCCAAGATCTTTTTTAAATATGTTTTTAATAACTAAAATATTCATGACATGATTAAAAAAACATTAACTGGTTTGTTTTATTACTTAAGTGTTATTCTACTGTCATCTTAATATGACAAGTGTCACCTTATTTGTTGACCCCTCACATTAATATCAGATCATGGTTCCTTGTCCTGTATGTTGATCACAGTTGTGATTAAAGGTTTCGGTGGGCTGCAGAGATTTTTCACATTTCAAATTGGGCCTTGGTATTCTGATGTTTGGGAATGGCTGCTGTAGAGAGAAACTGAAACGGAAATGACAGTTTTACATGCTAATGCTAATGTAAACCCTGGTTGGATAAAGATTCAGAATTGGACCAATAGTTTTAGACAGTTAAAATGGATAAAATAATTGCTGTTTGTGGTGGTGTAGTATATGGGCAGTGGCAATCATTTTGACAAATAATTGCTCGCAGCAACATAAAAAAAGAATTTTTAAAAAATGAACTATTAAGTTCATTTATTGAAATGGTGAACTGAACTAGTTCATTTTAATTTCTGTGAACTATGAACTGAACTAGAAAGTGAACTTGCGTATACGTGCCGTTAAACGCACTGAAAACCTCACCGGCAGATATAGGGGGTCTCCTGCGGCCCCTGATGAGAGATTCGCACGTGAATCCTTCTCTCACACTCGCCTACGTGCACACGCACACACACACGGAGCTGTCAGGGCCTGCAGCAGTTCTGTCACCACACACCTCCACCAGACCACCTTAATGGGACCAATCCAGCCTGCCGCAAATCATCCAGAGTACATCCTGAAGACGGGGGAGGGGGAGGAGGGGGGCAGGTGAGAGGAGAAGAGATGTAGGAGCAGGAAGAAATGGTGGTTTGAGAGTGTTTAGGAGTTGAAATGTAAAAGAAAAACAAAAAAAAAACAGAGGTGGGGAGAGCTGCACATGCGAGCGAGGAAGTCAGAAATATGATTTAGGTTCATATGAAGACCCGGAGGGATGGTTACGTTTCCCTTCAGAAACAGTTCAAGATATGCTATTTGGAAAAGAAACGTCCCCGTGGCTTTACTGTTTCTGGTTAGTCCACGCTCGTTTTCAGGCACACGTGTGTCTTATTTTACGCATGTTAAACGCAGCCAGCATAAACCGACGTGTATATAGATATATAGATATATATTCAAGAAGGAAAACGGTGCCTTTCTGTTTGGGCCTGGAGAGTTTTTTCAATCATCTGAAAAATTCACACATATATTTACGTGTGTAAATACTTATGCTTAATACTTAGGGCTTTATATATAATATATATATATATATATATATATATATATATATATATATATATATATATATATATAAAATTATATAAAATTTTTAATCGCGATTAATCGCATTATTTCCCTGATTAATCACGATAAATCGCACTGGAAATGCAAAATCAAATAATGAATTCAAAAGTAGTGTAAAATGCACTTTTATTTAAATGTTCTGCTGCCACATGAACTAAATTGTCATAACATTTGTTTTTCAAACACTTTTAACATCAGCATTTGTCAGTAAAAGATATTTAGTGTAAATCTCATCTTAAATAATGTAAAATAAAATAAAGCTTATTGCCACTGCCAGGACATTAATGTCATCCTGTTTTTATGAAAAATATAAAAAAAAGTCTACAAATAAAATCCAACAAAATGATTGTGTCTCAGCACAATCAGAACATTAAAACAGGTAATTTCTGAGGTAACAGCAGAAACTTTCAAACTTTGTCAGTTGTTAACAAATAACCTTGTTTCTGTTGAATCCTCCGTCTGGGAGAACTTTAAAATGAAAATGTCCATGTTAAAGTTCAGTAACTTTACCAATCCATGTATCGATTGAAAAAAATTAAATGTGACATTTTATTACATTTTTTACTTTTTAATCTAACACAAAAAACAAAACAAAACAAAAAACTGTTTTTTTTTATATTCAATTTTAGACTTGGATCAAAAATACAAAATTAAAAAACGGGTCACAGAACTGAATTAGTTTTATAATGGAGGACTGGACTTTCTGTTGTCGTTACACATCTGTGCCACTAGATGGAGCCGCACTGCAGTAACCAGCTAGAGAACAGCAGGACAGTGAACACATGGAGCAGATCTGATGGAACATGGAGGAATGACGAGAAAGTTTTGTTGCAGTCTAGAATTTTTTTTTGAGACAGAATTGTTAATATTGCTACCTGAGTTTCTACCCGAACTGTAACGTCCACTGATTTTTTACCGTTCTCCATGTCTGTTTTCGCTTTGCCTGCCAATTATTTTCCGGTTCCGCAGCAGCTGGAAACAGACTTTTCAAAACAATAAATTAAATGTCGTTATAAATGAATGCTGTTTTAAAAGTAAATTTAAAAATAAATTCATGTGGAGAGCAAAAGTTGCTAAATGAATGAAGGTACAGAGGAGCGTAGAAGAGGAAACGCAGCTCTTTCTAGGACTCTCTCACAGCGAACGACTGCAGCAGTCAAAAGAAGCGGCAAACGAGAAGTTCTGAGCTGGAGATGCTGGAACAGGAAAGAAAAAAAAAACAGGGATGCAAATGAGAGGGGGGGGCGAGGAGGGGGGGTGTTTGCTTGAGAAAAGTTTCTGTTGACCTGAATATGGTTGCGTTGTTCGTCTCGTTCAAAGAGGAGAGGCAGTCTCTCCCTCCGTCTCGCTGCAGTCGGTTCGTCAGCTCTGGTTTCTCTCCTCGACGCAGCTGCAGGTTTGAACCTGATGTGATCTGTTCATCTGCTGCATCGTACTTTATGGGATGTGTGGAACGCAGCAGGAGCAGGAAAATGAAGGGTGTGTGTGTGTTTATGAGACAGACAAACACAGCTTGCAGTGTTTTGAGTGTGTGTGCGTGCGTGCGTGAGCGCGTGCGCGCACATGCTCTTTTCAAAATGCCAAAGCATCCAGCCGCCTCCATCCCGCGTCTCTGCGGTTATCTGCGATGTGATATGTACTGGATGTGACATCAACTCTGCAGCATCCTGGACCGCCTCCGGACAGGAGGATGAGAGTACGTGCGTGCGTGCGTGTGCATGTGAGCGATGACAAGGACACAGTTACCTTCAAAGTCCCATGATGCCCAGTAACTCTGCTGGCTGCCACCTCCCGCCCCTCCCCGCCTCCCCTTCCTGCTGTAGCCTCGTCGGCGCTGCTTTTACCTTTCTCTTCACCTCCTCTTTTCCTCCCATCTCTCTCTCTCTCTCTCTGCTAGTTCTGGCCGGTATACCGGTTCATACCGAATATCGGTTTATTTTTCTTATGATATGAATTTTTCATATATCGTAATACTGGTGAGTATGTACTGTAGCGTACACAACGTTGGGAACGCCGCGCGGCGGAACGTAAGTGCCGCAGAACATTGTTTGACAGGGGACTGTTTTGCAGTTGCACTGGAGGCACAACACGCTACTAGTTCGGGACAGCAAAGGTCCCGAAGTGGAAGCTCCAGAACAGCAACATGAGACTGAGGAACTTCTTCCTAAACGAGGAGCCGTGTCTGTCATGTGGAAGTTCTTTGGATTTAAACAAGACGGCGTCCAACAAACTACAATAATCTGCAAATGTTGCCGAGCTAAAGTTGTAGCCGCGGGAGGCTACACCAGACTGGTGTAGCCTCCCGCGGCTACAACTTTAGAACGTTGTTTACATTACGTGCGTTTACATGGGAAGTTTAATTCGTCTTTAAAGTTATTAAAGTTAAATCGGAATTAAAGTTAAATCCGAATAAAAGTTACCATGTAAACACCTAATTCCGAGTGAAAATGTCCATATCGAATTAAACTTAATTCCGAAGTAAGTGGCTGGTTTATTCTGATTTTAATTCCGAAATAAGTAATTCTGCGGTCATGTATACACTCATTCTGCCTTAAATTAATTCCCGTCTTTCTGCGCATGCTAGTTCTCTTGCCCGTCTGTCACTATGATGCTTATATTCTGCGCTGGGCTTGTTTTCAAAACAAAGTTTTAAAACGGCAGCACGCAGTAAACGGTGTTCAAGAGCAGAGACGATTTATTTAATAAATAGCTTGGAGGAACTGGAAATAATTAAAAGAACAGATGGCAGGAAACACAAAAATTGTGAGCTTTTCAAAGTTGTAGCGGCTAGGTTAAATGAAGGAGGTTTCGCAGATAGACCCAGGTCAAAAATAAGTGAAATGTTGTTGCTAATCGAGTAAGTTTGTTTTCTTCCGTAATTGGATAAAGCTAAACAAACGTGTTTTCCATGTAAACCTCAATTCGGAATTACTATTTCCATGTAAACTCGAAGGAAAATAGTTTAATTCGGAATTATTTAATTCGGGAATAATTAATTCCGAATTAAAAAACATCATGTAACCGTCGCCATTGTGTAGTTAATGTTGATTTTTTACAAAATATGTTTTTTCAAGTTGTTTGCAAAATTTGAAAAATTTAAGGGTTCTGTATTTTAACTGCAACTATCATTCATTCTGATTCCTTCACTTAATTAGAATCACGAGTGCCACCTCTTTGTAAATAGTATCATTTTGTGAGGCCATGCAAACCTGTATTAATACTAGTGTAGATATCAAATCAAATCAAATCAAATCAAACTTTATTTATAGATCACTTTTCATGCCCTCAGGCAACACAAAGTGCTTTTCATTAAAAAAAAAAAAAAAGATAAAAATTAAAACATTATAACAAAATAAAAGCCGTCACACACCCCAAAGTCGCAAAGCCTCCTCCCATTACCCCTCACCCCCCCATGCACCACAAACAAAACAAAACTCCCTCTTTTTTTTGTCTCTTAAAAGAAGGAAAAAAAAAAGAGGATGAAGTACTTCTATTTAAATAAATAAATATCCAAATATCAAAACACAAATATCAAAACAAATATCAAAACACCTGGCTTGGCACTGCTGTGAAGTAATGATAACTTGGGGATCTATTCATGTTATGAATGTTTTTCTACAATATTCACTCCTCGTGACAGTAAAATAGGTAATTCTAAGACAATTTACTGCAGCAATTCCTCTCTAAATGATTAGAAAATGTGGTTAACACCCAGTTGTGCCTTCAAAAAAACAAAAATACAGTGATATACCGTGAAACCGATATAATTTTGAAAAATACCGTGATATAAATTTTTGGTCATACCGCCCAGCACTACTCTCTGCTCTGTCCTTCCCTCCCTCTCTCCCCATATGGAAATCATTTCAGCCGTCGTCGTTGCTCACCACCAACATTCCTGAGGGCTTTCCAGCGCTGACTGACTTCACATCAACCTCGTGCTCCTGTCGCCTTGTTCACGCTGCTCCTCGTTGCAGGCTTATCTTCTAGTCCTCTGCCTTCTCGTTTCTGTATCTCTCCCATACATCCCGCTTTACCCCCTTTATTTCCCCACGTGCAGCTGTAAATTTTGCTTGTAAATTGCCCCGGGGGCGGGTTTACATCCCTTGCGAGTCTCGTGTGACACAGTTGTTTCTTGTGTTTCTCTTTATATCCGATATTCATTCTGCTACGAGGAGAGCAAATCCTCTCAAGGCTCCAGCAGCTCCGTCCCCTGGTGTTTTATCTCCTTGATGCCCCCATATTGGCTTGTCGTTAAGAACGTTATGAAAAGGGAAAAAAAAAATAAAAAGTCTTCTTCTTTGCAAGTAGAGAAGTGAAGCCGAGGCCATCCAGGCGAGCCGTCGCCCGGTTGAATCCTTTAAATGCTGCGGGAAAGATCTTCAAAACATCCTGGGTGATCTTCTTTGCCAGAGGAAATAGTGGAGATATTTTATTTCAGACAGTTCCTTACGGTGAAATAGCAAACTCTTATTTTCGTACAGTTGTTGAGTGCCGCTTCGCTTCACGATGATGGATGTGAGGACGGAAGAGCAACGTGCAGCCACTTTAAATCCCTTTTCTGTCCAATTTTTAAATAACTCGCCCTGGCAAGGAGGTAATATTTTATAATATAAATATGATAAGCCACATTTCCTCAAATAAAAGCCAAGTTCAATCAAAAGCTGGGCCTCTCACTGTGGCCAGAGGCAGGGTCGGTATGAATAAAGGCCAGCCGGGGGGGGGGGAAGGGTGTTAATGTGCACGCCAAGGCTGAAAGGTTTTATATTATTACCTCTTTTATCAAATCCCTCTAATGACACATGTGTCCTTTTTAAAAAAAAAACATATGACTATTATAAAATGAGCAGCGTAGAGCTGGAGAGCTGACCCACTTCTGCTAGTCGACGTTTTATTGTGAAATCCATAGTATGCATTTCACAATAAAAGCCCGTCCATCCCGTTAGCCTGTTATGACCTGATACTATATGTCTGCTTCGACCTTTCATTCCTGGACTGATGCACAAACATCACAGCATTTTTCAAGAAAAAAAAAAAAATATATATATATATAAAAAAAAATTCTGATTAAATGACGGGGAACGCTTAATATGGTTTTTTAATTGTTTTTTTTTCTATTTTCTTCAAAAAATGAGAAGTGGTTTTAATTAGGCCTTTTTTTTAATGAGCTGGGGTGGTTTCACAACTACGAACGCTCTTCGCGGCTCAGATTAAGCGAGTTGGAGATGCAGCGCCGTCGTCTTCCAGTTCGTGGCCTCGGGATGTTTTCCGTTGAGACAGAAACGTGCGGTTAGAGTTTTGACTGTTAAACCATATTCCAGGAGACGGAGACGCGCCTGGTGCAGCTTTTATTTTTATTTTTTCATGAAGCAACACCTCAAAAGTTCGTGTCTGCCTGACTGTTAGATGGAAACTGAACTCTTGTTGAGTCGTGGGGATCCGGGCAGGTGGTGGTTGGATCATAACGCTTTTTCCTGAAACAGCTGCTACCCAGCGGCTGGAAATAGCAGCATCTGATGTTAAATCATGCTTCAAAGCCAAAGATACAGGTTTTTTTTTTATTTTATAATAATAACTGTGTCACTCCATCACATTTAATATTCTCACATTATTGTGTTGCATCAGTCTTCCAAATTGCCTCCGACATATTTGGTATTTTTGGAATCTTCTGCTCATCTGAGAATTTGTGCTGACATTAAAACCAGTGCGACGGTTGACAAGCCTGTCCTTGTTTAAGGGAGAGTGCAAGAAAAAAAAAAAAAAAACCAACTTTCTATTTACGTCCACCTTCTCACAAAGTAATTGTGATGAACTTTCACGCTCCCTGATGGACTCGTGATGGAGCTTCTATCATTTCCAGCATCTCATCCATAATAGAAAAGTTTGGAGGTATCTGGGCCATGGCTCCTAGAGAGACTCAAACTCTCATTAATTTACATTATAGCTCTCTCTACCCACTCTGTGTCTCCTCCTAACCCTTCTCTGTCTCCTTCCATCTCGTACAAATGTGTCTCCGTCTCTCTGCAGCTCTGTACACACAGTCAAAGACCACTTTCTGCAGCTCTTCTTCAGGGTATATGGTTCTTTAATGAAGACAGTTATAATGATTATGGATATTTTAAAACTGTCTAATGGCCCTGTGCCCTTATGGAAGCAGAGGTCCCAGTGTCTGCAATTACAATATCCTCTCAGATGATGCAGGATATTAATTATGTAAATTATAATAATTAACGATCACAACCTGCAACAGGTTCCAGTAAAAAAAAAAATGATGTGTGAAAGTTGGACAACTTGCTCAAAAAGTTGCAGCTTTTTAAAAAAAAATGGTTTTGTTGGCTCTGGAGCTTTGCTAGAAGATTGCGATGACTATTCGTGTTTGGTTTGATCATTTGTATTCTAGTGTCACAGTAGTATCACATGTTATATAAGAGTTTCCATCATGTATCCTGTGCACTTACACTGAACACGGCTAATTTAACTGCACAAAGCAGCACGTACCATCTTTTCATATCAAACTTGTACTGCATGGTGCATAGACAGCATGCTAGCAGTAGCTAGCACCCTCTACATTTCCTTCTTAAACCAATAAGAGCTAAGGTATGTCATATGCGGTGAGTGTGACTGTTTTACATGGTGATTGAGTGACTGTACTAGCAGCTCGTCCTTTGTTTTTATCCATGCAGCTGTTTCTGGTGTAGTTGATTGTATTGAACCGATATTACAGCATCCAGATGATTTTTCATGGCTGTTGTGCCACCGTGATAGGCTGGCAAACATCTCATTACTGCTGATGTCCACTATACGTGGGAAATTAATCACATTACTTATCATTTTTTTAGGGATCAACGCCTGTGCAAAGCGTGTCCAAAAGGCAGTTATGCTTATCCTTATACTTATGCAAATGAATTGCGATAAAGCAAAAGGTGTTGTTCAGTTGATCAGCATTATGCACAGTGTGGTTCTACGCCTCGTTTACACTTGCTTTTGTGTACTCATGCAAAACATCTGGAAGCTCGTTCATTCCTGTAACAACCTCCGTAACCCCCTCCTTCCGGTGTTTTTTTGTTTCCCTAGCATTAGTTGCTTCGAGTGTGATGAGTAATTTTACCTCCTGAGTTGGATTTTGGTGAGTTGTGTCACGTGCTCTGCTTGAATCCAATGCTAGCTAGCATAACGCAAATAAACAGCAGGATTTGAGAAAGAAAAAATGAGCTTGTTTCATGTGTTCGACTATGTAGTGAGACTGCTCACGGCAGAAACAAGTTGGAACATTCGCATCCGTACCATTAGCATCAAGCTTATTCATTCGCAAAGAACTGTAATTCCTTGTGTTGAACACCAGGGGGCGTGTTTTATATTTCTTAGCTGCCAGTGAGTTGAGAGTCTGTCTGCTTGCTGCATCTGGATATTTGGTATCCGGATGTCCACCTAACGAATAAATGCTGGGGGGGTTGGGTCCAGACCGGTTAATTTGTAGCATGAATGTTGTATTGATCCTGTAATAAACTGCATCACAGGATGATCTCACACAGTGATAGGTCTGCAGCTTTCTTTCTTTTATTTAAATGCGGAGCTTCAAGTTCAACTTGCGAAATGGTTTTCAGACAGCTTCTACCTGCAGTGAACCTCTCCTTTCAGTGGCAGAACTGATCAAAGACCAGGTCAAGATGAAAGAGCAACAACATGAGTAAGATTTAAAAGCTCCTGAATCTTTCATTGAGCCTTTCAGATGTAGCGGCAGGAAAAAGACGTAGATCGTAACCTGGTCAGCGTGATTGAGCCAATGTTCTTACAACTCGTGTGTCAAAAGACAGATTGAGTATTAAGCAAACCCGTGTTTCACATATACCCGGGCATGTGTTTTACATTATATATTGCTGGCGTTTCTAAGCGGTACAGCGTGCGGGGCTATTGATTGCTTCAGCAGAAGTGTGGAAAATGATAGCCCCCTCCCCGTGTGGGTGCCCAGCGAAGAGGGGGAAGAAAAAAAAAACCTCCATCGTGGCAAGTGATTTAATCCAGAACTGAGGCTTGAAATAATATTTTTCTTAAAGTGGCTAAAACAGTTAGCTCAGAGGAGTGGGATAATTTTACATTTTAAAAATCTTTTCAATCATTGTGTTCATACCTGAGGCCGATTCTTGTGGAGTTTATTTTTTTTTTTTTGTGCTTTCACACATGTTTGATTGGTCACGCACTGAAGTCCACTGGAGGTAAATTGATTTTGGGTGCAGGACTGCTTGAAAGTCACATTTGTTTCATCAGGCGTGAGCTTCGGTCGGTTCCACTCGACCTCAAAGGACGTCTTCAAAATGGACGTTTGTCCCGCCGTCTGTTAGCGTCTGTTTTCTCGTTGTGGCATACTTTTGAAAGCACCTCTCAAGCAAATGAGACCCGGCGGATTTACTTCAGACAGCTACTAGATGGCCTGCAGGTGCTGGAGATCAGCGGGGCCATGCACGTGCGCGTACGCGTGCACGTGGCTTGTCCTGCAGATTCCTCCCGTAGCCGATCGGTTTTGCCGCTCTTCAGGGTCCACGTGTCCCTGCCGTGCATTTGACAGAGTGTCCACGTTAAACTGTGTGGAGGGAGCAGTTAACGCAGGGCCCCAGTCGTATATATATATAAATATATGTGTGTGTGTGTGTGTGTGTGATTACGCTGTGTATACCATGAGATTAGTGTGGACAGCTTTATGCACGGGACCCGCCATAAATCTGGTCCACCACAGAACCGCATGCTGCTGTCGTTTTTCTTCTTCTTTTTTTAAAACCCTAATAGATTGGTCCCTTTGTGTCTCTTTTTACATCTTTCCTCTCATGAACTCGGGGGCTCCCGTGCTCGCCTGCCCCCTCCAACACCCTGCCTTCCCTTTTAAATTCCCCGTGTCCTCGCGGACGTTCACTCACATTCGCTCACAACCCGGCCCCTTGTCCTCCCTCTGGCCCGCTGCACCTGCGTGCTCGGACCTCGGCCCGAACGTGGCTCAGGTTGCCGCCGTGGAATCTGGGAAATTTTCGATCCGTCCAAAAAGCGGGTGGGCGGCACGCAGGTGGACGAGAGCGGAGAGGTAACGGGGGAGGGGAGCCATACTTAACTGTGACGGTACTGGTTAGCTTTACTGGAAACGACACGCTAAAGTCAGCATCTTCTCATCACGTAACTTTTAGCAGGTTTGTGGGTGGAGCTAAGGAGTGGACGGGGGGGGGGGGGTCACGGAGACTGACACTTGAGGCTTCTCAGCTCGGGTCTGGGGTCGCGGCGGGGCGACGCCTGGGTTGAGAAAATGATGTTTCTGCTCTCATAAAAGGACTCGGAGAAGAAAAGGTTCGAACCCCCCCCCCCCCCCCACCATCCACCACCCTCCCTCCCCCCTCTGTGTCACCTCTGGCCCCCTCCAACCTCCCCCGCCATGTTTCAAAGTGTGGCCACATGAATGGCTCTATTGTTAACGGTTGAGAAAAAGGGAGCGGGTGGGGAGGGGGGGGGGGCAGAGTGGACAGCCAGGGAGATGAGAGGATTTAACCAAAAACGACTAAATAAATAAATAAATAAATAGATACATGCAGAAACTGAGAGGAGCTGTCGGAGGACGGAGTTAGAGATGTGATGTTGCTCAGGGCTGTTCCTGAATGAGATGATTTATTTAGCCGCGGCCGCGGAGGAACTCTGGGAAGCTGTTTATATACGCAGACGTTTCACCGCCGACTGCTTTTGTGCTTCTTTGCTGTAAATTTTTAAGACCTTGCCACAGCTGGACCGTACCAACTGGACCTCAGCGGAGGGGGGGGGGGGGGGAACGTTATGTGACTGTAGTGAAACGTTCGGACTCTCCCGGGCCCGTTGACAGCGGCGGCCCGGCCCAGATGAGTGTGAACTCAGGGATAAATATGTGCTGTTTCCTCTCCTCGACCACATGATCACTCTGGAAGCAGATCTCCGCGTCCCGTCCAGATTCCTGGAATATTTCTCTCTTTTCTGCCTTTCTTTCTTCCTCATTCGCCTTATTCGTTATATTTTAGGATTTCTCTGTTTTTTTCCCGTCCTCATTTTGTCTTGTTTCAGTCAGATTGTCCACCATTTTTTTTTTCAGTGTTGCTCCTGGATACTTTTGCCGGTTCAATATTTTTATTTTTTTTCGTCTTCCACACCCCCTCCCTCTCTCTCACTTCACTGATTTCTCTCTCGTTCTTTCTGTCTTTCATTTGCCCGGTGGCATTTACCTTTCAACACATCCCCCTGTGTGTCAGTGCGCGTGCACGTGCGCGCGTGCGCTCTGCCATTCTGCAGTGCAGTTCAGCTGTGACTCAGGATAGCATCAGAAAACCTCACACGATGCGTCACGCAGGAAGCCAGCGAGTGTGTCCGTTGGTTCTGTTGCTCGGGTCGGAGGGAAAATAAACCCGTGTGTTTGGATGTGGGTGGATGTGTTGAATACGGGGGCATATATTTGGACCCGTGTGTGCAGATCTTCCAGAACAGGCCTTTCTGCGGGAGCCGCCAGCATGTTTATATTTCCTTCTCTGTAAACGGCGTGAATGCCCCTCCGAAGCCGACAGGAAGGGAGCGACGTGTGTTATTGCAGGTGTTGAGTGAAGTCGAGTGCCTTGCCTCTCCAGTCTGAGCGAGGCCTGATAACCCCGGGTGACCCGGGTAATGAGAAGTGGAACGGTGGCTTCCCAGCAGGCCTCTGAGCCTGTCTGAGCTAAAGCTCCTCCGCCGCTCTGTCTGCATTCTTGAGTTGTCCTTCGGTCCGCGCCACCAGGCAAACACGCCCGACGATAAAGCTTACGTCTCATTTTCATGGCAACGGAAAGGCCGGCGACTTGAGCCGTTGGGTCAAAGGAGGATGTGCTCGGAATACACAGGTGCGACGGTGAAGGTAGCGTGGTGCGCTCAGTTCAAACCCGCCATCACAACGTTCCTGCCGGTTTAGAAAAAGGTCCTGAAAAGCTTCATCTGAGCTAGGGACGCACATTTTGGATTTTTTTTATGACCGTTAACCGACGCCCTCAAACCATTAATAACCGTTAACCGATAAGTCCGGGAGGTTTGGCTGTCGCAATATTGCGCGCGTTGTCGTAGACGCGGGCACTTCCCCGCGTATACTCTCGCGGCAATGTGTCACCGTCAGCTTGTCGCAGAGATGCCGCTGTCGCTTTTGTTTTATACTAGCGCGGTCTCCGCTATGTTATTCCACGCCACAATGCAAGAGCGACAATCACGAACTAGCTAAACTTACTAAACTTATCTCTTGCGTTTTCCACTTCCTCACCGTCTCGGCCGTATCCAGACTCACATTAATCGCTATCTCCCTCCATGAATTACTAGAATATGTGCTGTCTTTGTAGCGTGGAGAACCAGAATCGTACAGATGTGGGTACTTCCTCATTTCTTTGATGACGCACTCTTTTCTACGCGGATGTAGAATTGACCAATCGGAGGCCTGTTGCACCTGTCGACACGCCTCTATGAGTTGATTGAATTACGTAGCTTAAAAACAAAACTGACCGTTAGTATTAATCGGTCAGAGTTACTGTTATCGGTTAACGATTAAACGGTTAACCATGTGCATCCCTAATCTGAGCGAAACTGGACCTCTTGGTTCTTGAGGACAATCGTCCTCTTATCCAGAAGGTTTCTTCATCTCTAATAAAACTGCTCTGCGGTCAGTTCAACCTCATTAAGCCTTGCAGATGAAGTCCGGTTCATGTGGGCCCAACAGCTCTGGCAGGTGCCGCGTGGGTCAGATGTGTCTCAGAGCTGACGGACTGGTCCGCGCTCGGGTTTTGGCATGTGTTGAGTTTTATAAGATGGTCTTGACATGTGATACGGTGAGAGCTGTGAGGCCCAGGTGCAGCTCAGACGCCTGAAAGGAAAAAAAAAGAAAAAGAAAAAAGAAAAGCTGGTCCATGTCTGGTGGGGATGTGGTGTCATTGAGTCGATGTGTCAGTTGGAGCCAAATGTAGAGAAAAGAAAACTGTAGATACGTAAAACAAGACTGGAGCCAAACGACGTCTATCAGGGCCAGCTTTAGGATCACCATGAAGAAAGCCGGCCTCAAACAAGAACCCCAACATACTTAAAGTGTTAATACTAATGTGGGTCCATGATTTTCTGGAAGGTTCTACCTTCCTTTGGCAATAGGTTTTACCCACAAATCATTTCTGTAGTTAGACAGCCTCTTACTTGACTGTAGGGGTGAATATTGGCAAGGACCTCGCAATACGATATGTATCATGATACTTGGGTCACGATACGATATTATCACGATATCGCGATATATTGCGATATTCTACCCAGTTAATATCAAAATTAAAAGTAGAGTATATGTTCATCAGATGATATTGATCATTCAGACAACAAAACTATTTGCTTCAAAACAACCTATTTATTGTTTATTATTAGTGTTTTTGCACATTTAAATTTTAAACAATTTAAATGTGAAAAATTAAACAATTTTCCTAAAAAAATCGATATTGGGAGCTGAAAAATTGATATTATATTAGGCGGCCGAAAATCGCGATATCGATCGCCATATCGATTTTTTTTCACACCCCTACTTCACTGTCTGCTGGTTGTTTTTTGACACTTGTCCCGTCACAAAAAATTGATTTGGCGATATATTGCGATTTTCGGCCGCCCGATATAATATCGATTTTTCAGCTCCTAATATCGACTTTTTAGGAAAATTCATTCATTTAAATGTGCAAAAACACTAATAATAAACAATAAATAGGTTGTTTTGAAGCAAATAGTTTTGACTCAATTTGTCCCCTGAATGATCAATATCATCTGATGAACATATACAGCAACTTGATTTTTCATCTCTACTTTTATTTTTGACTGGGGAGAATATTGCGATATATCGCAATACAGTGAGAATATCGTATCATGACCCAAGTATCACGATACGTATCATATTGCAAGGTCCTTGTCAATACTCACCTCTACTTGTCATGATTCAGGGATCATAATCACCAAACCAGCTCCTGATGGGAGACGGAGACCACCTGGACGTAACACAGATCTATAAAACCTAGATGCTGGATACATCGGCCACTGGTTACTGGTTAAACGTGGTCACCAACGGACTTTATCAGTCAGTTAGCGCTCCGATGGAAATCAAACCTCTGAGATGAACGGTGTTTCTGCTCGTGGCCGTGACGTCTGTCCAGAGCAGTGCAGCTCGGTGTTCATAGCTTCAGCGTAGCACGTTGGAAATGTGAGCTGGCAGTATCGTAGGAAGATTGTGGGCGGTTTTCGATTCCGCTTGCGTGCTCCGGCTCTTCTTTTTTGACAATGGCAGCTGCACGCTGGTAACTTTAGCTTCTCTGGGCTCAGCGAGTAGAAACGGTCCCGACGAGGCTGCCTCACGCCCCGTCACGTTTATTAATAAGCACGTCTTTCAGGAAACGGGCCGTTGGAGGCGTCGGAGACGGCGCTCTTGGTCCGGGACTTTCTCTGGCCGATTATGTTGTTAGCTCAGACAATTATATGAATAAATTTGTGATCAGACATCCAGAGATCACAACCCGGCGCTTGACTGTGAATGGGTAATTTCCACAGCTGCGTGACCTGATATACACGCCGCTGAAGAGCCCGGTTCTGAGATAAAGAAAAATATGAGTGGATGCAAATCTTCAGATGTCCGTAATTATGTTCTCTCTGTAGTACCAGGAGATAAAGTCTTGACGCCGGATCAGAGCTTTTGCATTTTGAAACGCAGAGCGGATAAAGAGACTTCAGTGCCTGTGGGCCCGGTGGACCCCGGTTTGCCCTTTTACTGGACCGTGTCCACAGTCTCTTGGCAAAGGACCGTGATCTCCTCAGACTGTGGAGCAACTTCCATCCATCTTTTCTGGTTGTCGGTGCAGTTAACTGCCTTGTCACCTCCGTTTCTGAGCTCGGTTCTGTCAAAGGAAAAGGGGACCAGCGATGACGTAGCACAGAAACCGGCCACGGTGCAAGTGTGAATCCCGTCTGGTTATGTTCAGACACCAGAACATCAACTCAAATCTGATTTTAAATTTTAAACCAACTCCTGGTCCAAATGAGCGCTGCACCGGTCCAGCCACCAGGGACCGTTGACGTCCAGACAGGCGTGCTGTGTTTCATTGGAGACAGTAGTCTAGTTTCTCTGCTTGGGCTGGACACAGAGGGACCAGAAGAAAAGTCTGGACCTTTTCTTCTGGTCCTTGTTGGGAGCAGAGAGATGAGCAGGATTCAGCTCAGCCTGCTGCTGTTGGACTCATCAACATGCAACAGACTTTATGGCGTCTTAGCTTTTAGTCTTCATGTTGTACCTGTTGGTACAAATCAGGAGAAAATAAGCCCCCGAAGTTATCTGAGGTTTGCTTTGGTGTCGGAAACACGAAGGCGTGACGGGTCCAACAAAACAGAACTGTGAATTACTTTTTTTTTTTTCTTTTAACAAATCAAATAACCTAAAATCAAACTATTACTTGACTTCCTGATAATAATTCTCAGCTTGACCACTTTAGTTCAGTGCCGTGGATCAATAGGTACCGGGCTGCGCAATATAATTATTGATGATATGAGTCTAGGACGAGCTTTTATTTTGAAACATCTTTTATTTTGAAAAATCACCAGATTCTCTTGGTTGCATCTCGGTCACTTCAGCGCCAAAATTGGCTTGTCGGAAAAAAAAAACATATTTATTTTAACTCATATGAACAGTAGTAGCATCAACCTTCAGGGAGGGCGTGGCCAAAATAACAAACAAAACAGCTACAAGCTACTGAGCTGCTCCAAAGCAAAAATTGTACTTCAAACTACAATTCAAACCAAACATAGCAACAAACAAAAGGTAAAAGCTAATTGGCTAACAGCTAACAGGCATGGCATGGCCTTCAGTTGGAGGCAAGGGAGCGAGAGGAGGGGCGTTGAAATGGTAACCTCCCCCTTTTAAGGTCCCACGGGCCAATCAGCTGACTGCCCACCTGGAACAACAAAAGGAGAAAGACGGACATAAAACAAATTGCGCCACCCTGAGCCCAGGAGGGCATCTGGCAGCAGTCTTACAGTAAAAGAATTAACGACAAAATTGATCAAGGACCATAACACCATCGAAAACAACATTTCAGAAGTTAAACGTCTCAGAATAAACAGGCGGAACCACGAAACTGTTCGGAGGACCAGACGGGACACAAATGGCATCCTGTTTTCAGTCAGTTGTTGCTACGCGCGTGTGAAAATGACGCAGGTGAACTTTCCCGCTAATGAAACAAAATGAAAGTGTCGCTCGTGTGACTCCAGCGCGACGCTTCTTCTCCCTGTTTTTGACAGCGCAGTTATGTAACGTCCCTCGTTGTCTTTGTGCGCCTTGTGATCCCAGGTTGTTTATTTTTAATGCTCAAATGGTTGTCTGACAGCCGAACACAGAGAATAATTAAGTGGATTTTTAGTGCCGTGTCTCCCAAGCGTTCACGTGGGTTTGTTGGGGGGGTAAAAGCAGCATTTGAGGCACAGGGAGCAGAAAGTGGCCTCCTTAACTTTAAAGGCGTTTGCTTCCTCCCGCCGCCACATCAAAGTGTCACTTTAGATTCCTGTGAGGGGGAAAAAATTAAAAAAAATCCAGCGAATCGAGCCCTCCGTTGAACCTTTCCCCACCATAAACACGTCCCCTCTTCCTGCCAGGGGTAATATTTATACGAAGCTAATGTGACAACAGGTGTGCGTGCACGACTTTCTGTTTCCTGAGCGTGCCGGCACGGCGCGTTAGAATTACCACGGCCTCAGGGAGTTTCAGTTTCTAACTCGGTGTTTGGCCTCGTCAGCCGGAGATGGCCTTGAGCTTCGAGGCGGATGACAGCGCCCGAGTTATTTGTTGCGTCTGCGCCCGTCTGACGGCCACGCTTCACGTTCCCAACTCCGGAAAGGCCCCCCGGGAAGCCGGCGCCACCGCGGTGGCCCGCGAGCTCGGCGGGCCTTTCAGATTTAATTTCAATTTTAATGCGAAAGACGTCCCCAGAACCTGCTTACCTGCGAAACTGCCATTTGACAAAATGAAACGCCGTGAAAGATCAAAGCTGTTCGCTGAAAGCCAAGAATTACGACATTAGAGCCGCGCGGTGCCGCGGATGACGGCCGCCGAACGCCGAGCAAATAAATTGCACGTAATTCACGCCGAAGTGCATGACAGAGTGACACCAGGACGGCTAATTAGCCAGCTAATCGACTGTACGTGTGAGAGATCTGGCATTCAGAGGGCTGTTCTTTGTTCTTGTATCTGCTCAGAGATTTGTTTCCTTCTCCACGGACATGCCTCACTTCTTACTTCCAAATATAAACCGTGGAAAGAAAAAAAAACAATAAAAAGAACAGGAGCTCAGAGAGAAGATGTTCTTTGTTTTTTTTTTTTTTTTGTTTCTTTTAAAAAGTAGAAGACGCTTTGAAATATTGTTTTGATCTTAACAGTCGTGCATACATCCACATGGATTCCACCCGAGTGTTTTAAACTCCCTTATGGCCAAAGTATAAAATTAGCCGGACGTTTTTTCCAACTTGTTCATTTGATCACAACAGATCTATCTGTTCATGACGTTAGCGCAGACATGGACATAAATGTTTTTGGGGGTGTTGGAGAAACACAAAAAGATCTCTTTTTTTAAAAACTGATCAATAAGCACTCCTTCTGTATTGTCTCTTTTCCTCCCGAAGTGTCACTATTTTAGTGTAAATTTAGTGCTTGATTGCTTCCTCTTGTGGAACTCAAGGTCATTCTGAAGAGAGACTCAGCGAGTCCTGCTTTGCCGTCATGGTAGTTATCGTGTAGAGACTCCTGTTGTCCTTGAGGACAAAAACAAAAGAACGGTGGAGAAATGAGAGAGCTGAAGGACTCACCTGTAGCTCATTCACCATGAGGGACAGGTGGCTGTGAACTGGTTTGTGAAGACGCAGGTGTGCGTTGCTCCCTCCTCACTAATTCCTTTCTTCCTTGCTTCTTTGTCTTGTCCAGGTTCAGGGACGCCAAGGGCTACGTCCTGTACCCGCAGATCGGGGACCGGCTGGACCTGATCTGCCCCCCTCTGGACACCGTCAGGTCCACGCCAGAGTACGAGTTCTACAAGCTCTACCTGGTGTCGTCGCGGGAGCAGGCGGACCGGCTGCGAGGTCATGGGGACCCCCAACATCGTGCTCACCTGCGACGAGCCCACGCGAGAGCGTCGCTTCACCATCAAGTTCCAGGAGTTCTCGCCCAACCTCTGGGGTCACGAGTTCAAGAGCATGCGCGACTACTACATCATCGGTGAGTTGGGCGGATCCGGGGGGGGATGGAGAGACGGCGCGCTGGCTGTCGACGGCGTCGTCTTATTGCAGGGTGTGGATCGTAATGAGGGGGGTTGTTGTGATTGCATGGCTGATTTCAGATTGTGCCTGAGTGTGTTTGTTTACTTCGGCTGTGATGATGCTGATTGGCCAGGTGTTTTTAAGACTAATTAGATTTCACAATCGGATGAGATCCAGCTTGCAGGCACACAAATTCCATGAAAAAGGACCAAATGTGGATTTTAGGGTTGTCCTTCTCAGAAGATGCTCCCTTCTGTGGAATTAACCTTTTTTTCCAGTATCCACATCCAGCACACGGATAAGAAAAGGCTCAGTTTTAGGCCCGTAGACTAGAGGTCTTCACGGGTCCACTTTCATGGACCCGAACCCAAATGGACCCGTGACAATTCAACCCGAAACCGAGCCAACCCGAGCTATTATCATAAGTCCGGGAGTCCTGAACACAAATGGACCTGCAATATTTGGACCCGGAACCAACCTGACCCGAGTCTTTAGTTTACCTGAATAGAACCGAGACAATCCAGCCCATAGCTGCTCATGTTAAAAGTTGTCTAGCGTTCAATCAAACTTGATTTTCTTACCTAAAGTTGTCTTCTTCTACCCGGTTCAGTTGCTACATAGGCTACGTGATGTAAACAACAATAAATCCACGTCGTTATTTTCTTTGTGGATACAGATGCTATTGGTAGCAACTGCTAACGCTAATAGCCTACACCAGTCAGGACGTGTCGTGAACATGTTCTCTCATCAAGCGTTGTCATGTTGGCGATCTGTTGTGATTTACAGCTGCCGGGAAAACCGCTAATAACACGCTACGGCAACACGATTGTTTCATGACAAACATGCCACCTTAATTAATAATCATTTAACTGCCCCGAGTCCTGACATTAGCTGCCACCGCCAATATCTTTACCTCTCTCGAGTAAAACGTGGACCCAGCCTGTCAAAGAGCACCGACCGGACCCAAGACTAACTGTACCGAATCCCAGCCGAACCCTGAGTTGGACCCAAGACCCGATTCGGGTCGGGTCGGAACCTCGGGTTTTCGGGTTGTTCCGAAGACCTCTACCGTAGACCTGTTTCATCGAAACAAAACAGAAACATAAAGAGGCTACGTGAACATATGGGCCCTGATCATACTTACTCTTACCCGTTAACACTAGCCGCTACCCGCAAATTGCGGGTATAGGAACATCCGCTAACCGCTAATGCTAATCTTCTGCTTGCTAAAGCCGCTACCCATTATGCCGACTCCCTTACTCACTTTGTAGGTGTGGCAATGGGTGTGTCTTTTGCCTTTTCTACAAACTATCTTTGTAATCGTGGGTTGAGGGTTACCCGCAACCCGCAACCCGCATGTCGGAGCGTACAAGAGCGTGCCCACCTGGTCACAAACTCACTGAGCCAGCAGTCAAAAAGGGGCAAAAAATACCTTCACTTTCTTGAGCTCAACTTCTGAATTCAGTCTTAACTTTGGACATTTTGCCATCATTTATCCTATTCCAATGAAAAACTTCACTTGATTCACGGAAACCCAAGTCTCTTAGACTTTATCAAAATAATTTTTAAGCATCTTCAGGCTGCGTGAAAGTTTCTTATTTGTGCTACGAGTGTACGAAATCAGAGGAATCCAAAAAATGAAAATGATGCCTGCCACTTACGTTGAAGAGTTCAGTTTATACAAGTGAGATATGAAAAAGTATGAAACATGAAAGGAATGGACCCATTTTATTGTTTGGTATCTAAAAATGCCACCTAAATGTGCCTAAATGACCAGTTTGGGAAGTCGCACCCAACATTCCTCCTTAAAAACCTCTCGAAAAAATCCTTCTAACGTGCCAAGACTAAATGAGTCTGTGGATGTTATATGGTGAGATGTTGTAGAACGGATTTGTCGAGGATTTACGCTGTCACAACAAGACGTCACAGAGGTATTCACTCCAGAACTGTAATGTTGTGAATGCGATTTTGTTCTCCTTCTCTCTCTTTTCGTTTGCTCTGATCTGCCTGATACGTATAATTAAACATACATGTCTGCTGTTATCTCACAGGCGTTATACCTTTATTTTGATGCCAGATTTATTCATGTACATGTCGCAGCTGCTGGAATAAGCTCGTTTTTTTTAATTAGGGATGTCATTTTCAGAGAAGGATCTCGGAGGCAGGCACCTCTTAGCCCACGTTTGTTTTACTTCTTTCAACTCGCCAGCTAGTGTGGGATTTTGCGTTGAGGGAATAACAACATGTTGACTTAATTGTTGCCTTTAAGAGTCTGTCTTTCTTTGGCGTGTCTTCGTCCCGTGTGGCTGCCGCCGAGGCCTCGGGTCTGTTTATTGTTACTGCTGGCTCTGCGGTGACCGGCACAGTTTTGTTTCGGTTCATTCACAAGGTTTGTTTGGAATTAGGCCGTACGAAGACCCGATGAGGTCACCGAAGGCGAGCCGGGCCAAGCGGCGGTATCGGACGGAACGATCTGCAAGTAAAGGTCGGCCCGAATCCTTTAGGTTGTTTTTTTTTTTTTTTTTAAGAATGCAGACTGAGAGCCAAGAGCATTTAGCTCTCACAACGAGCACAACACACACAGAGCGCTCGCAATCATGCACGAAAAACCGCCCACAAGTTTCCAGTACAAACACCAGCCCTGTAAAAACACCTCAGGAGCGAGAGATTGTGCTGGATAGACAAAGAGAGAGACCCTGCTTGATTCCCACAGCTCTCCGCCCACGCACCTGCGAGCTCTATTCACTCAGGTGTGCAAATGCTTTTCATTTCTTTTCGTCTGCTCTTTGGGAAAAAAAAAAAAAAGATACACCAAAAAAAAAAAATATATATAAAAACGATAGAAAATGTGGTGCCGGAAGGAGGAGTAGGAAGCTGGGACAGAGATGACGAGACGGAGAGAGAGCAGGAAAGAAACAAAGAGAATCTAAGATCTTTCAAAGTCTGTCAAGTCCCTCGAGTATCTTTGTGTTCTATATTTGTTCGTTGGGTTTTTGGTGCACCCGGCGCGGTGGTGAGGGGAGGTATCCTGCATCAACATCGGGCACGCGCAAACCTACCTCAGATTAGTTATAAGTAGGTGATACGACGTTGAGCTCCCAGCTTTTATCTACACTCTTTTATGCTTCGTGCGCATCGGCGCGTCGAGCGTGCACCCCAGGGAAGACAATAATACGGGAATTAGGGCTCGATAAGCGCGGATGAAAATTAATGCGGTCTGATGGCGACTGATTCTCGGATCGGTGACTCAGAGTCGGGCAGAACCAGAAGAGCCATCAGACGTGGCTGAGAGACTGGCATTTACGGGGCGCATAAAACAAGAGTGTCGGACAGATAAATTAAACTGTGCTCTTGATTTAAAATCCCCCGGCGCACCTTTTATATACTGCATCTTTTAACGTGCAAAATGTCACAGCGCGTTTTACCGGAGGAAGCTGCGTCTCACGGGTGCAGATGGATCGGACGAGTAATTCACATATTCAGAACCGGCACCACCCAGGTGAGCTCTGGAGGACACACCTTTACAACAGAGTTTGCTTTGATGCAGAGAAATTGGCCTTTTTCTTTGTCTGAACGCTGTCACGACCTGTCACGACCTGGCCCAACGGGTTGAACCGTGAAATGGAGGCAGATGCTGGAATTGATGGTGGTGAATGACGAGGACGTCCTTGTTGCTCTGGCCGTCCAAGGGCCAATGCCATTCCTCTGTGTCTCATCCTTCCTCTCTCCTGAGCTCTAGAAATGATTCACCCCTTAATTTTTTTTATCAATGGATGAAATACTTTGAAATATTTGAAAGTTATTCTCTGGGTTCTTTTATCTGGTGCCATTGACAAGACTAGAAACAAAGGTCAATTAAAGAGTTTAATACAACCATGAATACAAAGATTCAATATGCCATGCAGAATATTTTGCCATGGAACAAATGCACACTTATAGGCGGATCCTTGCTCTTCTGAGTTTTATTGCTCTTTGTCTCAGAACCCAGATGGCCAACAGCTCTGAATCGCAGGTCCAGGCACATGTGGTTGTCTTGTTTGTCTAGGAAATAAGATGTCCCTTGAATGTTTTTATCTAAGCCGTCGCAAACTTCCTTGGAAGACAGCAGGTCAGGAGGACTCACCATCATAAAAAGAGACTGCATCCTTCATGCCGTAAAGTTTAGTTTTAACAGTTAAACAGTTCTCTAAATTAATCTTAATTCTAACATATTTCTTGTCTTGTGTAGCCTCTGAGGTAGCTCTCTGTTTGAAAAGTCTCCATTTTATCCTCTGCTCCCTAAATGTGGCACCATGCCCTCAGTCACTCACATTTGCTCTTTGATTGTCTCTGCACTACGGCTTAGCCGTCCAAACCCAAACCTTACAGTAGGGGTCTCCAACTCCAGTCCTGGAGGGCTGCTGGTCCTGCAAGTCTTGATTCAAATGAATCATTAACAGACCTGTGCAGACCTGGATGACCAGCTGATGGTGATCCATCCATTTGAATCAGGTTGTGTTGTGGTAGGGAAACATCTAAGACATGCAGGGCAGCCTTGCAAATAGCAGCAGCAGTAATGGAAGTGAGTCATGATGGCCATGGACCACCGAAACTCCAGGAGGCCTGGAGGCCAGGGTGGTAAAACAAAGTCCTTTACTAAACAAACAAACAAACAAAAAAAACACTGCACACCTCAGGAAGTCCCAGTCCCAGAAACATGAGTAGAGCTGGCAGAAGACAGGAGGAGAACAACCGGGAAGCTTGACAAACAGACTAGCAAGGGAGACGGGAAAGACGGAACAACATGTACTCACAAGAGCTGATAAGACGCAGGTATGAACAATCAGGGAAGGATATGAGAGGAAGTGCCTGACGCTTTCAAAACAAGACACGCAACAAGAGCAAACCAAGATCAACAAAGCCCATAAACCGTGATGGACACACGCGACACAGCAGCTTTGATTCCTGGTAAATCAGGTCGAGGTTGCGTTACTGTTTTCATCCAAAATTAAGGACAATCCACAGAATAAAGTCCACCGTGAGAAGAAAAAAGAAACGTCTTCTTTTTGTTAGACGTCACCCCGACAACAGACAGACGTCTGTAGACGTTCCAACAACATGTCGAAACTTTCCACATTTCAGATATCTCACACGGTTGAACGGAGGGTGACAATGTGTCAAACACACCCAGTTCACCGCTTATTCTGCACAAAGCTGGGAACAAAAAACAGAGCGCATGGTAGGGATGGAACGGTTACCGGTATTACGGTAAAGCGCTGTAAAATTTTACACGATAACGATTACCGTTTAATGTTTAACTTCATCTCATTATCGCGGTTGATTAGCTGGATATGTAATATCAGCCTCATTCAAGTCTGTGAGCGACTCGCTACTGTGTCTCTCGTGAATATGTAGCTTGTAACATCGGCATCGTAACGTTAGCATGGCGGAAAGTGGTGATAGCACACAGGACATCGAAAAATGACCGGAACAATATTCTTCTGATGCAGTTAAAATATCAATTTATTCCATTAACTGATCCGACAACCATAACGCCGGCAGTTAGCGTCATAGCGGTCAAAAACCTTTCGCCCTTCCGGGTCAAACAGCTAACCAATAACAGCCAGCTACCTTTATACCTGACGCTCAGGTAACAACACAGCGACACCCACAGACACACAGAGTGAACTACAATTCAGAACAACATTTGATTTGGCTTTAAACATCTGTTTCTTTATTTGCACATTTATACTTATTTAAGGTTCAGCTTAAAGTCAAAAGTTTATTTCATTTGAACTTGTACTGTAATTTTTGTTCCTGATAATTGTTTGCATATTTTGACCTACTATGGTTGTTAAAGTGTTTATTTAAATTTGCACCAGACAAATAAGCTTTGTTCCGTTATTTGTTTTGTTCATTTAAAATAAAACCTCTTTCTGTGCCAGTTGTTTGCCCTTTTAATGTGAAAGTTTCATTTTGATAAGATTTTGGCTTCTGATGTTTTAATAAGACAAGCGAAGAAGATTTTGTGAAATTATTCAAAAGTTTGTGTTTTTTAGACATTTGTACAGCATTTAAGAATATCGCGATAATATCGTAAACCGTGATAATTCGGTTAATTAAAATTTTCCATATCGTTACATCCCTAGCGCATGGATTCGTGCAACATTTTGGACAAGCAGCGAAGAAGAGCGTTGTGTTTTCCCATTATTTCTGTTAACCCCCCCCCCCCCCCCCCCCCCCCCACACACACACACACACACTCACGTGCACTTCCTCCATAGAAATCAGGAGTCTTGAGAAAGAAGCGCCTTTATCTCCACGCCCAGACCAGACTGATCGATTGACAGCTCCAGCCCGATCAATCGACAGTTTCAACACAAGGTCGCACCAGCTCGGACACGGACGAGCACGGGTTCGCACGGCCATTTTCCAGGCGGGACCGTAGGGGTGAGGAAGACGGGGGGGGGGTTGGTGCTGATAACATATTGATAACAGAGAGCATTAGTTGTCACAACTGTGCTTCGTCTCTGCAGAGCTTTTAACGAGGGAATGAAATAATTAACACCAGCCGATCCCGCCGTGGCTCCCGTGTGCTAACGGGCCGTGTCGGCGGATGTTATGCACATAGAACATGTTATGACTGGGTTAGTGGGCGAGTGCAGCTGGAGGAAGCATGTTTGTGCGCGCTCGTAAAAGGCACCAACGCACGCGGAGGCCTCTGGGTAATCTTACTTTAATCAGGCGCTACGGCGTCCTGTAATTTAATTTGCGCACGTCAGAGCGGGCGCGCTTGAAAAATGGGGGCGCGGGGGCGGCGTCGGGCGCGTATCTGCCGGAGCGGCAGCGGCAGGAAGCAGGTCGTCGGAGGTTAATTTCAAAGTTAAACCCATTACAGATTACCTGTAACTCGCTTAAAGCCCCGCCGGGCGACCGCTTTCCGGCGCAGTTCATCACGGAAGTCGCGGCGAAACTCTGCGCGTCCTGGCTGCGATAAGTAGCTTCACTAATCATTTAAAGAGAAAACAAGTGCGATTTGAGAAAGTCTTTCTAGTAATCTGAGGAAAAATCTAAACTTCTCTTTGTTTTTACAATCTAATGCATCACTGCCACCGAATTGTGATCAGATTACTTGAATCTCATTAAGTGCATTTCTTTACTTCCGCGTCCCGGGGAGACGAGAGGAAGAGCGGGAAATGGATTTGTCATACTTATTGATTGATGTTTTCATTCTTAACACGAGGTCAGAGTTTATGTAAGCCCATTTCTGCCTCGCTCTCTCTCTCTCTCTCTCTCTCTCTCTGTTTTGTCTCTCCACCCTCATGTCTGTCATTCAAATCTTTTTACGCACACACATGCACACATGCGTGCACGCACGAACCTGCCCGACGCATTAACTCAAACTCACAGATTATGTCTTTCGCTGCATTTACAGTGTCCTCTGAGAACAAAAGGCCTCGTGCAACAGCTTCTCCGTGCGCGCTGTGAACGTGTAGCCTTGATGATGCATCTGCTGAATGAGAGCTTCAGAAGGAAACCGTCTCCGTGGAGTTGATCGGGTTTACAGCTGAAGATGCTGTGAAGGAGAGTTTTTTTTTTTTTTTCTTTTCTTTTCCCAACGGTCAAGGATCCGGCGGTTTTAAACGGTCAGTTTACCCAAATTAGAAGAAACCGCGTTGCCCTCGCTTCTCTAATGGAGCTGCGCCAGGATGATTGCTCAGGGTTGGGAAATTTCCTCTCAGATTTTATCAGAGAGAATCAACAACAAGTCAACCGCGACCACAAACCAACAACCGCCGGCCTCGCCGCCAACACTGCAACTGAGGTAGTTGCTCCTCCAAAAAAAAAAAAAGAAACATAAACGAATAAACGTGAAGGAATTTCTAGGATTTATTTATCTATTTATTTTGTAATTTTGGGGAAGATATCCTGAGTCTTGCATGTATTTGATTACGATTAAGGAAGAGGACAGTCAGGAACGACTGCGTGTAGTTGGAGGAGTTGTGGGTAGTTGGAGGGAGTCGGAGGAAGTTTGAGTGAGTTGGAGTAGTTGGAAGGAGTTGAGGTAGTTGGAGGAAGTTGAGGTAGTTGGAGGAAGTTGGAGGTATTTGGCGGGAGTTTGAGGGAGTTGGAGCAGTTCGAGGTAGTTGTAGGTGTATAACGAGGCCCGAGTTTGAGATTCCTGCCTGGAAATGTCACACTTCATTTAAATTGGAAAATCTCAGCCATCTACAAAGTATTTTTTAAGAGAAAGAAAGAAAAGAAATCATCATGTGAGATCACAGTAAAAATGTGAAATTAAGTAAAAGGCCAGAGTAAAAGACAACACGGCAAAAAAAAAAAAATCCTCATCTGACATATTAGGCCTTTCTAGTACACATCAGAACCAATCTAGAAATCCACTGTTTAACATCTCATTTATTTTATCCAGATTGATTTTCCTGTTGTGATCATCGGTGCGTGATATTGTCGGGCAGCAGATCGGACGAATGCATATCACTCGTGGTCGCGCGTCAACAACGATGAAACTAGCTCACAGAGCTACAGCAGACATCCCGCCAGAGGAAACTAAGATGCTCTAGAATCTAATGACAGATGAGAAACAGAGAGAGCGACGGACGGAGAAACCAAACAAAAGTTCCAGACAGTGTCGTAAAGGTGACTGAACCTCCGCCGCCTGCAGGGGGAGCCAAAACAGCAAACGTCCTCTGACCTGCTTTAACAGTGAACAAGTTTATTTTTTTGTTTTTCCGGCTGCTGAGTTTTGTGTTGCAGAGTGATGCCTCTTGCGTAACTGCAGTAGGCGGAGTCTTCGCTCTTCGCTAAAAGCGCTTTATAGATCCATGATGGTGGACCGTAGCAGCGGTGGCACGCTCTCGTCTCTTCACCGTGCGTTCACTTTGCAAACGTTAAAACTGAAACCTCTCCTGTTAGGGTTTTGTGTATTTGAATATTGATTCATGATGAATGATCTCTTCTGCTTATTAGGCAGAAGTTACTCTTATTTGCTTTTAATTGCATCAGTATAAATCATTTTCAGTTCACGGTTTAAAGTGGACACGCAGTAAATCTGGGTTTACGATGCCAAAGCTGCCACTGAGAGGCAGACGGGCCGAGACTGGACGAGGAAGGAGCGGCCCGACGCACCGTACACGTTTGGGGATGAAAGGATGAAAGTAAGGGAGAGGGGAAAAAGAAAGATGGAAGATGACAAGAGAAAGACACGGGCTTGTCACCATGAGTGCTGCTGCATCTCATCTGCTGGGGGGGGGGGGGGGGTCACTTTCAGCTTTCAGTCACCCTGCTGCTGTCAAGGCAATGGGCTACACACACACACACACCACACACACACACACACACACACACATCAACCCTCAGTGAGTGATTGCAGGCTCGCACTTTTACATATGACCTCAAATGTGAGTGATCTGTCTCTCTGTCACACCACACACACACACACACACACACACACACACACACACACACACACACACACTAACATATGCAAGCTCACATCACTATACACATGGGTTTTCTCATAAATGTATGCACACACACACAAACACACTTTAGCATACAAACAGGCCCGTGGTCATAAACAGACACCAAATAACTTCTAAATAGCACACACACACACATGCACACTTGTGGTGTCTCTTGTGGTGAACGGGTCAGCCGTTGTGGTACTGCAGTGTTGCTGCTGTTGATGCCCACCATAACTGATGGCATCGTGCGTATGAGCGCGTGCACGTGCAGGTTTGGGACAGATGCAGGTACGTCTTCTGCGCGTCGATGTGCACGCGTGGGTTTCTGCAGGACACGGGCGTGACGGCGGCGTATTTCTGGGCCGGGCGACTGCAGAGATAAACAACGCCAACTCGCTCACATGAATAATAGAAGAGCCCGAGTGGAGCCGGCCGTGAAGTGTGAGCGCTCGTGCAGGTACGTGCACGGGTTTCGCGCGGCAGTTCCGCAGCGTAATTAGTTATCTTTAACAGTAACGCTACCCAGCGCCGTTCGTGTGCCAGAAGTGAAAGATTTAGTTGGCTTTTAGCACGTGGACAACAATGTGAAAGCGCTCAGCGGCGCAGAGGTCCTCTGGTTTATTTATCAGGGTTAAGCTGGAATATGTGACACGTGAAGAAAGGAGGGGCGGGGACAGAAAGGCGGGGCAACGGAGAGAGAGAAGAAGAAGAAGCGGAGGGACTCGCTGCACTGCAGTCTAAATGAGCTGCACCTCTTCGCCAGTCCACATCACTTTATGATTCCCGGGAGCACGCGAGCGTGGCGAGTCTGCGCCCGGCGTTGTCGTCGGTGGCTGCAGTGGGGAGGGCGAAACGTTCAAAAGGAAAAGATGGAGGAATGCGAAGCAGCTTGACTGGGAGAGGTGGTGGTGGGGGGGAACCAAGGGACTCTGGGAAATCTATATCTGCTGAATATTTGATCAAGTTTAAACCCTCTGATTCGAGGCTCCCGCCGGGCTCTGAAGCTAGCGGACGCACAGGGGAGATGAGAGGAAGCGCTGCTGGACCGGTGGGTGGGGGGGGGGGGGGGGGGGGGGGGGGGGGGGGGGGGGGGGTAAACTGGAGGAAGAGCTGAACCTTTGACCCCGTGTTGACCCCTGTGTTGAGTGAACGTTATGGAGCTGGTGTGGATCGAGACCGCCTGTCCACTAGATCTGAACGATTTTTATCAATTCTGCGATATATATATCGATATTTTATTCGAGTATCAATATTTTAGCTGCAGGGTATCGATATTCTAAGCTTCTTCCAAAACCCACTTTTAAAAGCTTGCAAGCAACAATTTGCACTGTTCTTAACAAATCTTTTATTCATTTTGTCCAGCATTTGCAAGCTGCCTGTCAGCCATATAATGTGTAATTGATGCTTTCAGATCAATTTAATTCAAACAAAGTCATTGGAACACTCACAAGATGTCACCAAAATCACTTTGTCCCTTTAAAATCTTTCGGAAAATGATATAAATGTATATAGATATATATCGTTTCATGAGCTGAATATCGTGATTCGCACATATGTCAAACACAAGGACCACCGGCCAAATGTGGCCCGGCACATCATTTTATGTGGCCCTCGAGAGCTTGTGCTTTATTAGCTTAAATTTTAAACCAATATTTTAAGACTTAAAATAAGCTTACATCGCTTTAAAGCACATATTGACAATAAACTACATCTCCCACAATGCATTTTGTCATCACCCACAACGATAACAGTATCTCACCATGAGCAAGACATCAAGACGATTTTCAGAACTGATGGACTTCAGAAAAACTTCTACAAACTAACCCAACATGTCCAAGAAAAGAAAAATTGATGCACAAGGAAGGCAGTTTCATGAACGACTGGAAAACGAATACAAGATTGTATTTTAAGGTGAAAAAACAGTGTGTCTTTTGTGTTATGGGGCGGTGTCAGCCGTGAAAGAGTTTAATCTACGTCGGTATTTTGACAACAAACACGGAACTAACTATGCTAAATTTAGCCTGCAAGAAAAACAAAGAATCTTTTCCGCTTCTGAAACCAAGGTAATAAATACTCTGAGTGATGTTTACAGATTCCATGCATGTCCGTTACCATGGTACCATGGTAACGGATGTAAACATTACTCTGAGTGAGAGCAGGTTTACAACCACAAACCCTGCGTTTGAAATAATAATGAGTTAAATATTTGAAACTTTAATATATAATAGATGCAAAAACAGTTTCATTTATTTTGATTTTCATTGCATTTCAAGGGCAACCACGATGCTGATGTGGCCCTCAGTGAAAATGAGTCTGACACTCCTGGTGTATCGTATCGTATCGCATTGTATCGTATCGTATCGTATGCATCGTATCGTATCATATCGTATCATATCATATCGTACCACACCGTATCATACCGTATCGTATCGTACTGTATCGTATCGCATCGTACCGTATCGCATCGTGTCGTATCGTATTGCATCGCATCATATCGCACCGTACCACATCGTATTGTGCCGAATCGCATCGTACCGTACCACATCATATCGTACCGAATCGTATCGTACGTAATCTCATCATACCGTACCACATCGCATCGTATCGTATCGCATCGCATCGTATCATATTGTACCGTACCACATCGCATCGTACTGTATCGCATCGTACCGTATCGCATCGTATCGCGAGATTAGTGTATCGCTACAGCCCTGCTGTCCAGGCTGCACCGGAGCACAAAAATGAAAAGAATACGTTCTCCTCTAGACGCCGCTCCATCCCTCCAGCAGACTTCCAGACCGCCGTCCTTCTTCATCCTGTTCTGTTCTTCCATTTATCGTCTGTCAGCACATCCCGCCGCTCCATGTACGTTTTCAACAATACACATCTGCAAACAATCGCTTTCCCTCCACCGACCACCCGGAATCAAATGGTGCTAAACCGCCCCCCCCCCCACCCACCACCCCGGCTTCAAATGTTTACGTACTTCCATATTTATTTGTGGCCCTCGGGGGACGTGCCAAGAGTTTGCTTCCAGCCCCGTCCCTAACAGCTATTTCAAGGTGGACCTGAGAGTGCTTTTATAGCCCGCAACACATTTTTCACACTCCAGCAAACACATCGAGCTCTTAAGGCGAACTGTCTCCGTTAAACCCTCATGTGTGTAAATAGCCTCGAATAAAGTGCAGGAGTGGAAAATGGAATAGAAGAAGCCGGCGGGGGTTTGGTGCAATGGATCCGGCTAATTTCTCCTCTGGAGATAAAGTTTATCTGCATCTCTCGGCGGATGAGATAGCAGAAATGATGACTTGATTTAAAATAATAGTCATTAAGTCGAGTGTTAAATGACCGGGCCGGGACTTCGCCGTCTGGCCTGCGTCCTCGCCCTGCATCGGTGGCACAAACAAGGCGGAGGCCTCCCCGGCGGAGACGATAAAGGAGAGGGACGGCGGTGAGCTGATGTGAAGAGACGCAGGGAGAGAGCGAGGGATATTTGGGCACGAAAAGAAGGAGGGAGAGGGAAGAAAAAGATGTGTGCCGAGTGTGAGTAAGAGAAAGTGACAGATCGCCCGGCCGATTTGGGTCAGCAATCAGAGCGCCGCTACTGTCTGCGAGGTTGTGTGTGTGCGCGTATGTGGGTGTTTGCGTGTCGCTTGCGTGACTGTCGTGTTTGTGCGTCTGCCGGTTTCAGGCGGGCGGCTGGAGGTGTCGTTCGTGCAGTTGTCTCGAGTGTTGATTGCACGGGCGAGTGTGAATGCGACCACGCCGCTAAAGGTCAGGCGAGACGGACCCCCCCCCTTCCTAACCGGACCGGGCCCGGTTAGCGCCGTATGATTCATTTAACCTTCCCGCGCCGTCTGCGTGTCTCGCACATGTACGCTCAGATGCACAGACGTCTAACACGACTAACAAAGGCGACATTGTGCCGCCGCCTTCTGCTGAGGGACCTTTTGCAGAAGGATGTGTTTTCCTGGCAATCAGGCCTGGTGGGGGGGTGGGGGGGGGGGGGGGGGGGCTGTGTAACGAGCGCACCTCTCGCCTGACCTCTGCCATCGCTGGGACGTATTACTCTGCTAATATAGGCTTGATTTAGTGGGCAGGTTCATGCAAACATGACCCCTGATCAAGTTAATGAGCGTGTTCACGCAGACAGATGTTACACACACGCAAACACATGATGCGTGTGTGTTTGTGTGTGTTTGCGTTCACACGCTGATGACACTTTCCTCAGTGACCCATCTGCTCACCATTTAGGGAAATGCACATTCTCTTTCTGTGATTAGGACAAAATAAAATTAAAAAAAGAAAAGGGTTGGCGCCTGAAATGGGTTAGCTCAGCCTGGTTCTGTCTCGGACGCTAAAAAAAAACAACATGGCAGTTCAGCAGCTTTAAAGCTTAGATGTGTCTTTAGTAAAACCGCTGACAATAAACAGACGTAAAATTCAAAGGGACCAACATCTGTGCAGCATCTCTCTGAAACAGTTGCTGTGATCTTTGGACAACGTCAAACGCGCCGTTCACACTTCCAGATCATATTTAAATCTGGGCCTCACGTGCCCGAACTCCAGCTCCGTATTCAGCGCACAGATACGAGAAAAACATGTTCCCTGAAATGACACGTGCTGCTGCTGTTTTAGAGGACAAACTCGCAGTCTGCTAATGTTGTTTTCAGATGCAGCTTTTTCAGGAAGGTGACAGGAATGGTCCTCGCAGCGTGTGACGTGTACGGTGGCGTCCGCGGAGCGCGGTCGGACTCAGCAGCTGTTCGGCACCAGAGGAACTGGAGGGAAAAAAATGAAAGGGAACGCATGGGCACGTTTATTTTATTTTATTTTCCCCGCACCGAGGCGATCGGTTGCGGGAAAGAAAGCAGCGCTCGTCCCGGTTTGTTTGGCAGAGCCGAACTCTCAAACAGAGATGACAAGGCGGTTAACTGTGGCGGCAGACAAAGAAAAACCATACGGATGGAAAGTGTTCAGTCCTCTGAAGGGATCAAAGTTCTTTGCCAGGAGCAGAAGAAGAGTGAAAGGCCGGTGAAAGGGGGCTTCCTGGGGTCTCCAGAGTCTCCGTGGCAACAAAGTCTCTGCAGTCACTGATTCAAAACTCTGATCCAGAAGCTAAGGCTTCGTGTCCCGACGCCGGGGTTCTCAGTGATGCAGGTTCATCAGGCCACGACGCCGCTCGCCTGGAAATGTCACCAGACGTCATCGAAAGTAGAATCGGCGTCTGGAAAATCTGCTTCCAGGTAGTTTATTGACATCATTCAATTCAATTCAATTTTATTTGTAAAGCATCTGTTACAGTGTCAATTGTCTCTAGTAGCGGTGTGAAAAAAAATTGATTTGGCAATATATCGCGATTTTTTTGGCCGCCCAATATAATATCGATTTTTCAGCTCCTAATATCGATTTTTTAGGAAAATTGTTTAATTTTCAAATATAAATTTTAAACAATTTAAATGTGAAAATTAAACAATTTTCCTAAAAAATTGATTGTCCCGTCACTTGTCATTAGGGTTGTGAAAAAAAAACAATTTGGCGATATATCGCGATTTTTCGGCCTCCCAATATAATATCAATTTTTCAGCTCCTAATATCGATGTTTTAGGAAAATTCATTCATTCACTTAAATGTGCAAAAACACTAATAATAAACAATAAATAGGTTGTTTTGAAGCAAATAGCTTTGACTCAATTTGTCCTCTGAATTGAATTGAATTGAATTGAAAATACTTTATTAACCCTTTAAGCGCCAAAGTCGCAATATTGCGACAAGCAACATTGCTGAATAAAACAGGCTGTATCTATAAATGTGGTGCCGAATCGTGTCACTACTTTTCACCAGGAGATAGGAGACCTGTGTGCCTGTAATCTCAGTAGAATTTTTTGGGGGTGGTACCATTCAAAGTTTCAGAGAAAAAAGAGTTTGCAAAGCTCAGCGGAGCGAGAGCAGAACAGAGCGAAAGACTGTTTTTTTCATTTACTTACGATGCCGAGAGGTCGGTTTACCATCGACGAAGTACTTCATCAGTTACTGGCTGACTCCAATTCCGAGGAGGAAAACGTAGAGTTGTTCAGTGACGAAGAAACTGACATGTGTAGTGACGGCGGGTCCGCGCGTCAAAGTCCACAACTATCACACAGTACAACAGGTGCTTCACCTCCTGTGGCTTGCTAAAACCAAGCAGAGGACGTGGTCGGGATGTCAGAGGGTTTCATAACACCGCAAATATCGGTGAATGTAGCGGGGATGAAAACAGCCGCGGTTGTGGAAGCCGCGGGAGAAGTCTCGGGAGAAAACACACCGCAAATGGCGGTGGTGGTGGAGATGGCGTTCACCACCGCTCCACAAATCACGGCGGCAATGATAATAATGATGATGGCTGGGAATTCTTGAGAGGAGAGGAAGAATATCTAAAGTGGATCCCAAATTTTGATGAGCCTGTTGGTTATTGTGGAGACGATCTGACAAATTTTGAGCCACTTGATTTCATCTCTCTTTTTCTGAATGATGAACTCTGGAGCCTCATCACCCGTGACACATCCGTCAGTGTGGAGTAGGTCTTTGTGCTGTGCCTTGGAATTAAAGATACCACACACTGAAAAACTACAAGCAGTGCCATCTTGATCATTGAAGGTCTTTGAAAATAATACAATTCCATATGGCCCCCAAACAGTGACTAAAGATTATACAAATTGGATCAGTGAATTTATTTCTATCAAAAATTTTGTTCATACTGAATATATTTTACATTGACTGTTGAAAGTATTCCCTTATCTCAAACCACTCAAACTATAGCCTTTTGAAATCTTTATAAGAAAATTGACATTTTCCAATATGGCCGCCACCTGTTGATGTCACAATATGCAAATTAGTTGACAATTTACTTACAGCCCAAATTTTGCTTCAACAATATTCCTCAATTATAGAATGCCCTCATCTCAAACCACTTTCAAATTGCAGCCTTTTGAAATCTTGAAAACAAAAATGGATGTTTTCTATGCCTGCCACCTGGTGATGTCACAATAATCAAATTAGATGACAAGTCTACTTCCATTCCAAATTTTGGTTCATACTGAAGATATTTCTTATTTACAATATGCCTTTATCTCAAACCACTTTAAAGTTATAGCCTTTTGAAACCTTGATATCAAAATTGAACATTTCCCAATATGGCCGCCACCTTGTGACGTCATAATATGCAAATTATTTGAATAATTTCACTCCTATCACAAACTTTGAGTCATACTGAACAATTTTCTCTTTGACAGTATACCTCTATCTCAAACTGCTTTCAAGTTAGAGCCTTTTAAAATCTTGATATCAAAATTGAATATTTTCTTGAAAAAACTCCGGCGCCTAAAGGGTTAATCCCTTGCGGGAAATTCTTTCGTTGCAGTGCTCCATCCTATAAAAACAACAATACTCTACATATAAAATAAGTAAATTAACACTTTAAATACTACACCTTACCAAGATTTAAATATATAAGAATAACAAATTAGACTAAATATCTCTGGCCCACATGTGCAAGCCCCAATGTACAAAAAATTACAAAAAATTACACATTTACAAATGACAAATTTGGGATTTCAAAATACCCTGTCTAATAGTAAAAGAAAAAAAAGAAAAAAAAAAAAAAAAAGAAAAAATGAATGAGAAGAATGATCAATATCATCTGATGAACATATACAGCAACTGGATTTTTCATCTCTACTTTTAATTTTGATATTAACTGGGTAGAATATCGCAATATATCGTGATATCGTGATAATATCGGATCGTGTCCCAAGTATCTTGATACATATCGTATCGCGAGGTCCTTGCTAATACTCAGCCCTAGTCTCTAGGCGCTTTACAGAGACCCAGAGCATGAACCCCGAGCAAATATCATTAACTAAAATTATAATATTAAATCCTAATCAAGGATAATGGCAGGTAAAAAACTCCCACAGAGGGAGAAAAAAAAAACTTTGAGCCAAACAGTGGCAAGAAAAAACTCCACTTTAAGAGGAAGAAACCTTGAACAGGACCTGGATTATATGGCCTCCAAACATACAGAAAGAAAAGAGGAAAAAGGAGGAAAACAGCACAACAACTACAGAAAAGAAAATGGAGAACAGTTATATTATCAAACGAGTTGGAGATGTAATCAGTTAGTCACTGTCGGCGCGCACACTTTATTTACAAAAGCTGTCGCTTCCTTGAACGCCGCCTTGATTCTGCCGTAACAAGCTGCTGATCCTGAACGCACCACAGAGCTGCTGAGATCACTTCGAAATACTGTCAGCCTGCTTTTTCCACAAGTCAATATCAGAAGTCGGAAACTTGAAATGGCATTTTTATGATTGAGTTATTTCATTATCGAGTCAACAAAAAAAAAGTTTTATTTGCCCGTCGGCCGTGATTCTGCCGTCTGGATGTGTTGCTGGATGTTTGTGAACGGGGGGAAACCTGACAAGCCGGAGTGATTTAAACACACAAGTCAACGAGCAGGAGGAATGGAGGTAAACAGAGGGAAACTCTGCTGCTGGACGGGACCGCGAGAAAAGGACTTTTGTTGCGCTGCAAGGACACAGTAGAAGGAGACAGTGTTGACACTCAGCGGAGCAAGAGGGCCGGCGGCTCCGAGACACAAGGACAAACAATCAGCCGCAAATCCTTTTTACCCACCATTTAAGCAGCCCTAATTACCCCAAAAAACTCCACAAAGAACATCATTATCACTCCACGTGCACGTGCGTGCTCGCGCAGACGCATGTGCGCTCCACTTGTTTATTGAAGGGAGATTCATTAGCGGACTGGCTGTTAGCTTGTTCTCGACTAATCGCCATTGTTGCGAGATGCTTCTGAGTGCGTTTCAGAAATACGAGGCAGCCCCCCCCCCCGCCCCCCCCCCCCCCCCCCCCCCCCCCCCCATCCTCTTAATGTCACAGCTCAAATCACTCCCTCCACCCTTCTTCTCTCACAGGCCTTTCAGTTTTTACTCGCGGGTCGACCAAAGGCGAGGAAAGAAAACAAAAAAAAAAAAAGAAAAACTTAATTTGGTGCTGGGTTTGATAATTGTTTTGAATTCGGAAAAATGCTCGAGCCAAAAACGCTGCGAAGTGGAGCGGCTGGTGGAACTAATGGTCCCACGGTCCACGTAGGTCCGCTTGATGCGCCGCAGAGGCCAGACGGGGGGCGGCGGTGGCGGCCACGGACCAGCGCCGGGGGTCAGGCCCAGTGTTGCCAGATTTGGATGAGCCATTTCCGCCCAATCGCGTTCCAAACCCCGCCCACTTCAGGAAAAAAACGCCCAATTAGTGTTTTCATACGAAAACGTTTCATATTTGTATGAATGTGGATTTAAATGCATTTACAATACTAAACAATTAAGGCCACATCAGCATCATGGTTGCCCTCGAAGGGCCAGATTGACAGCATGAGTGTAACAAAATGCAATGTAAATCAAAATAAATTAAACTACACCTTATTATAATGTTAAATAACGGTTTCTGTATTTATTATGTATTCAAGTTTCAAATATTTAAGTCATTATTATATTAAACTCAGGGTTTAGTTGTAACAGTATCCATTACCTTGGTTTCAGAAGCCGAAGCGATTCTTTGTTTTTCTTGTAGGCTAAAATACTTAGCTCCGTGTTTTCTGTCAAAATTCCGCCGTTGATTAAACTGTTTCACGACTGACACCCGCCTCATAACACAAAAGACATACTGTTGTTTTCCCGTGATTCATGTAACTGCCTTCCTTGTGCATCAATTTTTCTTTTCTTGGACATGTTCTGAAAAATCGTCCTGCTCATAGCTGCCGTTATCGTTGTGGGGTAGTGACGAAATGCATGATGGGAGATGTAGTTTATTGTCAATATGTGCTTTAAAGCAGTGTAAGCTTATTTTAAGTCTTAAAATATTGGTTTTAAATTTAAGCCAATCATGCCCAAGCTCTCGAGGGCCACATAAAATGATGTTGCGGGCCACATTTGGCCCGCGGGCCTTGTGTTTGACACATGTGGCCTACCATTTTGAGTTGAGAGAGAGCGGGCTTCTGCCTCAGACTTCTGTAGCGGCGCACTAAGGGTTGTTGAGGTTGACGTCACGATTCACTGCGATTAAATAATTTTTTAAATTCGATGACCACAATACGAGTGAGTGAAGTATACTGAATTTTGTATTTGTACTGTTTTTAAACCAAAAAATAACAGCTGTTTTCACAATATAAAAAAAAAAACACCAGATGTTGGTAAAAGCAGCCCACATTGTTTATACCCACCCAATGCATTTTTTCCCCGCCAGCTGTAATCAAAAGTAGCCCAATCTGGCAACACTGGTCTGGCATCCACATCGTCATAAGGGGCGGAGCTACGGAGTAAGAGATATCAGCGCGCGGCTTCAGATGAAGATGACTTTAAGTAGTCCCTGTAGCTCTAATATTAATCCCCTCTGCTCCCTCTGGGGGGGGGAGGGAGGGGGGCTCAACGTCCACGTCGCTCCCACACATCTGCTGCTGCAGCATGGGCTGATTATATATTGATGAAGGGGGAGGGGCTGGATAATTGAATACCCTTATTGTACCATAGGTTGAAGTGACGGGGGGCACTTCAAGCTATGGGGGGGTGGGGAGGGGGGTAAAGGTGGAGCCAGCTTCCCGCCTCTCGGCGTGAAATCGCGTCCGCGTAGTTATGCGCGCGTGTTTGTGCGTAATAGCCCTTTTGTGCGGCCGTGCCACCCCCCCCCCCAGCTCCGGCTTCAGATGCCGGCCCTGACCGCGGCTCCAGCCCTGCTAACCACCGGTTTAATATATGCAATTAAGGAGCTAATTAGAGTAATTAATTCAGCCAGGGCCAAGGCCCGGCCTGGCCTCTATTCACAGCTTTGGAGCTGCCATAATCCTTCCACACACCTCCCCCCCCCCCCAACCACACGAAGAATAACACACCCTCAGACACCGCCATGCCCTCATTATGAGCAGGGTCTTTGTTGGCTCTGTGTGTGTGCACGTGTGCATGTGTGTGTGTGCGCGTGTGTGTGTGGTGCCAGGGAAGTCAGAGATGAAGAAAAGGCTGTAAATAAAAAGTGAGGCAGTCGTTTCGGGATAATGAGTGAAAACAGTGAACTAATTCATCAGCAGCTTCGGCTGCTCTCTTGGTGGCGCTGCAGAAGAAGGAACCCCCCCTCCAGCCCCCCCCAGTCTGGCGAATGCCATCCCACCTCGTCTTTAGCAACCGTCCTGCTGTCACCGCCTCTGGAAGCCGGGAAAGCTGGGAAAAGCGAGATTTAATGAAAAACGCAGTCTATTTTATTGGCTTAACCTTTACTTATCAAGGCTGGTCCCTTTTTGAAGATTTAAGAACTTGGTTACTGTTTTTACAAGCGCGACCTTGCCAAGACGGCACAATTACATTATTGCGGGGCCCATTTTAAATCATTTGAAGCTTTAATTAAAAGTAAAGGCCCATTTTTCATTTTATTTCTCCAGCATTAAAAGACAAACAAGGCCGTTGCGGGGCTTTAGTGACTCACATGTACGCAGTAAACCTTTGATAACTTGCATTTAGTTAAGCTCTCCTTGTAGAGAGTGGATATTAAGTGATTCTGGGTTTGTTATTTCTGGAGCGAGATTAGGAAGTGTGTGATGAATTGAAGATTAGGGGAGTGGGACAGATTTACGGCTCTTGGAGCGAGCTGTTTTAAACGGATTACTGATGAAGCAATCGAAGAAGTTTTGGCAGCGCCGTAAAGAAGGAAAAAAAAAAAAAGGCCGCTAAACCCGCAAATATAAGTGACAAATTAGTCACTGATTGAGGTTTTGCAGGTTATCTGGGAGGCCGACAGGATTTTGGAGCACTCCTGAGAAGCTGATATTTCAACTTACTCCAAGTAAGTTTGAGAGGAAGTCTGAGCCATCTGCACCGCTTTGGCACGAAGCCTCGTTTTATTTTAAAATCAGGCCTTTAAAAAAGCTGCTGGAAGTCCTTGGAGGTACGACTGGTGGACTTGTGATCCTGCGGGAACTTGTTCGCACGTGTGCTGTGAATGGCACTTTTTTAAAATACCAATCGTCCCGAGCTGTTTTCACACCAGAGTCGTGACTCCGCTGAAGGTCCCGCTCAGGAGGCGAACACCTGTTTCCATCATCCTGCGTGTCTGCCGCCATGTCTTCAGTTCCCTTTCTGCGCGGCGCGCTCATTACTCTTTCAGATGTTCTGTTCCGGTCCTCCGCTGAAAGCCAAAGGCAGCGTGAGAAAGGTAGCCGTGCGGAAACGCGTGTGGTCTTTTTCTTTCTTTTTTGTAATGACATACACCAGAAACGACAGTTTCCCACCTGCAGATTTCACAAACACGAGTCAAGAGATTGTATCAGTAAATGGGAATTTCTCTCAAGGACTCTGTAAGCTAGCCTCGCCCGTTCACAACGGGAAAGATCTAGCTTGTTACATGGGTCTGGTACCCCAACCGGCAACAGTCGCTCATTCCTCTCCACTGCACAGCGTTTAGTTGATACTAGTCTGGTTCTCACTCCGTCTAAACCACATGTTTAGGTCCTTCAGCATCTGCTGGAAGTCAAAAATGAATCCAGACGGACCTAACTGGGCCAGCCAGAACCATTCACTGTGCAGAAATGGGTCTAGTACCCGCAATCGGCAACAGTTGCTCATTCCTCTCCACTGCACAGCGTTTAGTTGATGCTAGTCTGGTTCTCACTCCGTCTACGCTAGGGTTGGGCATCGTTTGGATTTTAACTATTCCGATTCCGATTCTGTTTCGATTCCTGTTCAAAACGATTCTCGATTCCGATTCTTTGATGTGTAGGTCAACAGATTGTGACTTATCTAACAGTAGAATTTTTTTCATAAAAAAAAAACGGTGACACGTTTACACAGGCGACAGGCCATTTTTTTATTCTTACACATGCTAGCATGCACATATGCACACACAGAATTCACTTACAGCCTAAATGTTGAACAACTTACAGTTGGCAGTTGGCCTCCAAAATACATTTTGCCCAACAAAAAACTAAATCAACAGTTTTTGTTTAGGAAGAAACTCTTTCAGAAACAGACAGATAAACGCTGGCAAAAACATAACCTCCTTGGCGGAGGTAAAAATTGTTTGTTTACCTGGTTGCTGGGTTACGCTCATACAGACAAGGGGCCCTCCTAGCCAATGGGATGCCAGGAAGATGCTAGCCGATAGCCAATGGCAGAGCAGCTACAAGTATGTTTACGTTCAGTAAAGTCTGGGAGCTGCGAGTAGCAGCGCTACTGTATTTTTGCCTTTCATATCCTAAAATTTCTATCGTAACTAGAGGCAATATTTTTCCATTGATGTGTTTCGTAACCTGAAAATTTCGTATGTAGAAACGTTCGTTAGTAGAGGTACCGCTGTATATGAGAAGGCAAGAGTTTCTGGATGAAGACAGACTCTGTTGCAGTCGAAGAAGTGACGGGAGCAACGCAGTGAATTAAATACGGTACACTCGTTTATTTTTGTGATGCCATGCAGGCGAAGGTGTTTTGCCATATTAGTCGTGCTCCCTCCTTTGGCAGTAACACGCTTCCCGCAGGTGTTTCACTGCGCCAGGTAGCCGTCATTTATCCGACTGAAATGCAGCCAAACTCGAGAGCGGCGTCTCTTGGGATCCATGTTGTGGCGAGTGAAGTCCCGTCGGCGACGGACGTGACGTCGCCACTAGCGCGGAGTTAAGAACGCCGGGCGGAGTAACGTCAACAAACTAGTGCAGTAAATCAAAACAAACAAACAAAAAAAAATAGCGCGGACATTTAGGAACCGAAAAAAGGAATCGAAATTCAACGATTCCAGAACCGGACGTTAGGAACCGATTCCTACTTGGAATGGTTTTTCGGTGCCCAACCCTAGTCTACGCCACACGCTTAGTTCCTTCAGCTTCTGCTGGAAGTCGAAAATGAATCCAGACGGATCTAACCGGGCCAGACATACCTGTTCACTACGCAGAAATGGGTCTGGTACCCTCCAATTCACCGGCCGTTTCCACCGGTACAGAATGTACCGAACTGATGGCAGCGACTCAAACAGGAGAATCTACTAAACGGCTTTTACTGCACAGCCGGCCAACCACCACACACCGCGGTTTCTTCTGGATCCAAGTCCAGATCCAGAGGAACCAGGCTACTTCTTTGTATCGAAGACAAAAAAGATTTAGGATGTCCGGTCCATACAAGGAAATAATGAAAAATATGCTTAAAAGAGAACAATACGTTTACCGAGGTAAATAACATGTTGATTTTGCAGCCACCCTGCTGGACTGAGCTGGTTAGTTATTACAAGCAAAATGAAAGCAGAATAATCAATAGGACATCATTTCATCATTTCAGAGATTTAGCTGATGGGCTTTATTTATTTCTTTACTTATTCATGGTGAGTGGGCACAGTATTGCATTTCCCTGCAGGGCACTTCCAGCGAACAACGGATCAATCCATTGACCTTTTCCCTTTTATGGGTCAGTCACAGAGATTGCTCATTGTCAAGTTGAGTCACAATCCAGCAGTCGGTCAGAATCGGTTCCTCACAAACACAGCTGCAACACGCAGGAAGCTTCACGTGTTTGTTTTACTCGCTCGCGTTCATCCATCCTCAACACACTCGCTTCTGTGCGCCCTTTTTCTTTTTCCTTTTTCTTCCTTTTTTTTTTTTTCCCACACTGCGAGAATGATCTTATCAGGTTTATGACGCCGGTTGAACTCGAAACCTTAAGGTGACACAAAGAATGAGACACCGGTTAGCTGTCGGGAGGAATGAGCTCTACATCAAACAGCCGAGAATGCAAACAAACCTTCGAGACGTCAGCGAGGAAAAAAAAAAAAACAGAAACCTTGTGCTAATAAGCACAGGTTTTTCCAGTCCTGCATAAAAAACCAGACATCAGTGGATGATTTCACTTAAGTAAACGGGAACCAGGAGATTAAACGCTAAAAACACACATTCAGGGTGGAGATGCAGACAGACTGCAGGAGCAGCACTCCCATGCAGTTACCTCAAGACATACTTATGAGGAGCAAATGAGATTAAAGACACAACTGTAAACACACTTCAGCGAGAGAGAGACTGAAACCGGCAAACACACCTACACGTCTGAGGAGCGTCAACGTGCCGTGCACGTGCACGTGCACAAACAGTCGGAAGAAATAAAAAGAGACGGATTGTCACACAGTTTTTAACATGCGGCTGTAATCAAAGAAGAACTCGACAAACCCAACGATCGCGCACACGTCAGAGCGTGCACGTTTGTGCACCCACAGACGTTGTGTAATTGCCCTACGCTTTCTGCTGTCTATCATGTTCCCCTTCATACTCTGGCCCTCTTCGTCCCCCCCCCCCCCCATCGCTGCAGTCTCTCCCCGGAGCAGCATGCAGCCACAGATGTCAGGATGCATCAATCCGGCTGGCTGCCTCCTCTGTTTCTGGATATACTGTAAATGTGTGTGTGTGTTTCTGCTGCTTTCCACTTTGGAAACAAGAATAATGGCGGCGGCGGGGGGGGTGAAGAGGAACTGGACTGGTAAAGATTAGTAAAACATTTCAGAATTCCTGTGCGTATGACATTACGTATTACAACGTTGGCACGGAGGCTTTTTTCTGGCGTGACAGTCAGGGTTCACACGCACACGCACACGCACACACGCTGGTTCAGTGTGTTCGTCCATTAGCGGGACCGCCGTGTTAGTGCTGGGTGGTATACCGGTTCATACCGAATACCGGTGTTTATTTTTCTTATGATATGAATTTTTCATATACAGTGATCCCTTATTTTTCGCGGTTAATTGGGACCCCCCCCCCCCCCGCGAAAATCAAAATCCGCAAACTGGAGCCAGAGCCCCCCGAGCCTAGATAATGTGTTTAAAATATGTTTAAAAAACCCAAAAAAGTAGCGAAACAAGACAAAGGCTCAACTGTGGTCTTTCTGTTACCTTCACAGCCTCTGGTCTCTGAACCGTAGTAAAGAAACCGCTGCTATTGTGCTATTTTTGGGTCGTAATTAGCGGCTAACACGCTAACAACAACAAAACAAAAAGTCCGGTTTTCTCTGCATGGAACAGTAACTTTATTCTGGCACTGCAGGAACTTGTAACATCACACAGGTTGTATTGTTGGGCTCCCTGTCGGTTAACAGAGAATGTAAATCTATACACGCTGGGCTGCTGTTGATGATCACTACACTTTTCATCTAACCCCGTTTTCATTCTGCCGTCCCACGACACACACACTACATTACCCATAAGGCCACATCATTACTCATAAGGCTACCTTCTTAAAGGGGCCAGGCTGGCTCACATCTGTTCGCTGTGAGAGAACGCACACAACATCCTGTGATGTTTCCGCGATTTTTAAAATATTTTTAAATTATATTTTATATTTCTGAAAAAAATCAGCGAATAATTAAACCGCGGAACTTAAACCGCGAAGTTGCAAGGGATCACTGTACTGTAATACCGGTGAGTATGAACTGTAGCGTACACAACGTTGGGAACGCCACGCGGCGGAACGTTAGTGCAGCAGAACATTGTTTGACAGGGGACTGTTTTGCAGTTTCACTGGAGCCACAACACGCTACTAGTTTCTGGTTAAATGGTGATGGATGCTAACAGAGAAAGTCAGGAAGTGGAAGCTCCAGAACGGCAACATGAGACTGAGGAACTTCTTCCTAAACGAGGAGCCGTGTCTGTCGTGTGGAAGTTCTTTGGATTTAAAAAAGATGACGTCCAACAAACTACAATAATCTGCAAATGTTGCCGAGCTAACCAGGCTGGTGTTGCCTCCCGCGGCTACAACTTTAGAACGTTGTTTACATTGTGTAGTTAATGTTGATTTTTTACAAAATATGTTTTTTTAAGTTGTTTGCAAAATTAGAAAAATAAAAGGGTTCTGTATTTTAACTGCAACTATCATCATTCTGATTCCTTCACTTAATCAGAATCACGAGTGCCACCTCTTTGTAAATAGTATCATTTTGTGAGGCCATGCAAACCAGTATTAATACTAGCGTAGATATGAATGTTTTTCTACAATATTCACTCCTCGTGACAGTAAAATAGGTCATTCTAAGCCAATTTACTGCAACAATTCCTCTCTAAATTATTAGAAAATGTTGTGCCTTCAAAAAAAAAAAATACCGTGATATACTGTGAAACCGATATAATTTTGAAAATACCGTGATATAAATTTTTGGTCATACCGCCCAGCACTCATCAGGACTGTGCGTGTCAACACCAACGCTGAACCGGGGTCAGAGGACGTCTGAGCGTGTACCGTATACGACACGGCTGCTGGTTGACAAAAAAAAAAAGGCATGCGGTGAAAGAGGAAGGAGACGGCTTCCTTTGTTTGGTGCGTCTTTCTGTGTGAGGTGAGACCCTCAAACACGCTGAGATGATCCTGAAGGGGTGTTATTCAGGAAAAATAAGCCGCTTTTTGTGCTCTTGAGCGTTTGAAGTCGCGACTGATGAGGGCCGTCATGAAAAAGGAGGGTGGCTAACATGCATGATGCAGGTTGAATTGGGGGTGGGGGGGGGAATCAGGAATAGAAGTGCTCCAGATGGAGAAGGAGTTTATTTGCCGACTTGTCGCTCAGTTTCAAGCGTGCCACACAGTTGAGGTCTAACGAAGATAAAACAGCCTTGTCAACGCTATCGTTGAAGCAGAGGGACATCTTTGCATCTTATCAGAGCGCTAAAGTAGCAATTTATTCTTTGATGCGACATCACTTGTGCTGCAAACACATCCTTCACTCAAACGTTGCATTGTTTCGCTCCCTGAGACGGTTTATACTCTTAACTATCTAGTATTAGTTTATTTAACTCCAGAATGATCCTTTAAGAGACGAAGTGACCCGAAGCGTGACTGCGGGCGGCGTTGACGCCTCTGGGACCCGCCGAGACCTGAACGTCTCAGGTCTCCGGGTGACTGTGACATCCAGCCGCCCCGTTTTAATCCCCGCCCAATTTCCCATCATGCTGAGTTTTCTGCTGCTGTTCCAGCCATCTTTAACCAGCTGCTGTGAACAGAGCTGTGAAGATGTGGTTGAAAATGGAGTTTATAGACTGTATCTGTGAAGACGTCAGGAAAATGTGTTAATGTTTGGAAGAAGGATATGATGTGTCGTACCAATGAGAGAAACCTAGCATGATGCTAATGATCAAAATAAGGCTATAAAGAAAAGATGTTTGTAATAAAAGGAAAAAGTCTCATTAATCAGAAAACACTAATGTCGCTCCCGAAGCTTTTTGGAACAGAAAACACTCTGCTTTTGAAAGGAGAAAAGCTGCAGTGCAGATTATTCTCCTTTTCTTTTTTTTTTTTTCGCCTCAAAAAGTAGCTTACCAGACGGATGCTGAGGCTGACCCGGTGGCCAAGGGATTAACGCATCAATCTGGAATTACAGAAGCCCCGTTCTAGGCAAAAAAAAACCTTTTGTTATTTCTGATCTAACCTCATTTCCTGTTGTTTAAGCTGTTGCCTTTTATATACTTTCTTAATATTGTTTCTGGCTGGCTTCAGGAAAATTAGATTTTTTTTCCCCCTCCTGTCTAAAGAGGCTACAATGAGCAGAACTGCTGTAAACTTAATGAGGATTAAACAATAGCACCTTACTTTGTTTTACTGTAATTGCAGATTGTATTGAAATATTCATCTCTTGCATGTAAATTAAAAGTTAATGCAGTTGGTTAGCTGCTAACGGCAGATAACTAATTTATCAGCATTAAAAGTGCATTAAAGCTGAGTTTTTTGTGGAGCGCTGTGACTACAGTGGATTCACTAATTTATTTATTTGTTTTATTTATTTTATCTTTTGAACATATATGAACTATACAGTCCTGTGTATTACGTTTACCAAAGACCATGAATTTAGTTTTTTTTTTAAATATATATTTAATGATAATTTATTTGCATCAAACCACAATTTCAACTTGGATAGTAGCTGTTGTAGGTTCTCTTTCTCACAAAAAAAATTGTATCATTAGCAAAAATGACTCAATATATTTGACGCATTGCTTATATAATTTATGTACAATATGAATAATTTGGGGCCTAAAATTGACCCCTGCGGCACACCACATGTAATATTTGCCCAAGTGGACCTATATTCCCCCATCTGCACAAACTGTCGTCTTATGTTCTAATATACCTTTTTAGCCATTTGAGCTCTACTCCTCTGATCCCATATCTTTCCAGTTTTTGTAGGAGAATATCATGGTTGATTGTGTCAAATACTTTCTTAAGATCTATGAAAACCCCTGACTACAAACTTCTTGTTATCAAGACGAAAAGACCTCCGTAACATCATGGATTGAACAGTGTTTTTGTGGTGAAGATGGTAACAAGGAGAGCGGGAAGTGGAGCACCGTTGTCGACTGCTTTATTGAAGCATCATTAGCTGATATCTTACCCCAACTGTAACCGCTCTAGAGTGGATGTTTCCATGTGTTTTGTATCAGAGGGAGTCTTCCTCCACCACCTCTACCCTCTGCTCCGTCTCTGATATTGAAACTTTGAAAATATATTAATGCATTCTTAAAGAAATGGCTGTAATTTCTTTTAGCACTCCAAAAAACCAAGAGACCCTTTAAACATTGAAATAAATGGAGGTGTTTCTGCCAGTATGTCACTGTTGTGTTACAGCGAGTTCTTAATGTGCAGTCCTCCAGAGCGACGAGAAATTAATTAGCTCCTGTTACACGAGGATTAATGTATGCGTATTGTGGTGGAGGATGTCGTCCTCCACCCTGCCATTTGTAAATGATTGTGATTTTGCCTCTGCAGCCACAAAATTCATTATTTGCTACATTGACCAATATTGCTGCTGCCGTAACTAACGAGCCGTTCTGAACAGTGTTAAGATCCGAACTGTCGCAGGAGATGGAAGACGTTTAGCATCAGTTTCTCACTTAACCAGAATCCATTCAGCCAACGTCCTTAAAGAGACATATGTCTTTTTTTTTTTTTCCCCACAAAATAAAACAATTTCCAGAAGTCATAATTAAATGTCTGAGGGGGTAATTTAGGGTGACATGTGCTGTTTAGGATGGTATAATGTTAGGAGATGAGCTGCAACCGTGACTCTCATTCCCGCCGAAGACAACGCAGGAACGCAACACCTTCTTCATCGAAGTCTCTTCAGCGCTGCTCACGGCCGTTGGTTTAAATCAGTCAAATAGTAGGGGTGCGATCCCTTTGGGGGGGCGTGGTGCGATGCCGGGGGGGGGGCACGTGTGACCCCGGGGAGCATGCTTTTTTTTTTTGCCGTGCTGTAATAAAGTGTATTTCCACATATACTCCAGTAGGGGGCAGTGGCGCTTTCATTGTCATAGTGTGTTTCAGGGGCTATTAGCTATGTTGTGTCGGGTTTTTTTTGCACAGACATGTGCGCACACAGCACAGAGTAGTAGATATGAAGTGAACAAACCCTCAAAAGATGCCACGGAAAAATATTTAACATCAAAGAGAGACGGAGATAATGAGACAAATGAAAGTCACCAGAAAGTTAAGACGAGAATATACGATGTAACGCTTGAATTCACTGATACTACGGCGGGATTGATGCGCTTAAAATTACAGACTAAAAAACTTTTTTAATAAAGTTATTCTTTGTTATAAGTTGATCTATATTTCTTTCTTCTTTGTTTCTCTTAGTGTTAATAAGGATACAATGTTATGCAGAGGTGTACTTATAACAATGTTATAGACAAATTATACTATTTATAGTCACAGTGGAGGGTGGTGGGTGGGGGGGCGTGAAATTTTTTCTTCTTCCTGGGGGGGCGCAGCAGAAAATAATTGAGAAGCACTGGTTTAAAGGAACTGGTGTGACTTGACCCACCTCAGAGGTTCTCTGATCTGATCCGGGTCCAGTGATGTCACACTGACCCCCGAACAAACCCGAGCTGCTCGTTTAATAAGAGTTGAGTCACGTAAATGTTATCAGCCTTCATAATATATTTAGACGCCTTAAAATATGTCCTCAAGCACTAAAAAAAACTGTATATTTTCATGATATGACCACGTTAAATAGCAAACTGAGTGAGAACACTGCTGACTTCACGTTTTCTCCTCTCTTTTCTAATCTAATCTCTAATCCTGTGAGCGAATCAAAAATACTGCTTACTTGTTACTGGCACATCTCAGAGCAGAAACAGTCGCGGCAGAGAAATATGTCTGACTGTATCTGTTTTGAGAAAGAGCATAAAACAACATATTGTGCTCTTTTGCCATCATTACCCATAATTGAGCGTGCCCACCCACAGTCACGTCAGATTTCTGTTGTTGTTCTGTATCTGCCTCCAGATCAAGACCCAGCATTTTTTCCTTTGACTGTGTTTTTTTTCTTAATACCAGGCCTTCCAGTAACAGAGGGCAGTCAAGAGTTTAAGCCGGTCAAGCTTAATGATGTATAATGCAGATAAAACTTCTGTTGTGGAGCGTTTTAGATGAATATTAAATAAAGTTTTCCTTAATGGCAAATCCAATTGTTTCAAAGGTCTTTCCTATAGGTCCGGTCACGCCTCTGCAGTGGGCCGGCCCGGAGCACTTTATCACCATAGAGAGTGACAGGAATAATTTGTTTTGTGTGTGTGTTGCGGTGGAGGGGGGGGGCTTAAAGGTACATGTGTTTATTAGACGGCGGACCTCAAAGCTGCCCTCAGCCTCATTAGAGCGTTCAATAGCGGCGGTGTTTGCGTGCGCGTTCTTCCCCGGGCGCATCGTTCATCACACGCGCAAACAAACACCCCGGTGTTCTAGCGGCTGTGCGTTTTTTTGTTTTTTTTTTCCTTGTCCTTTCCGAGCTCTCGGAGAGTTCATTAAAAGCCTTAATTAGACTGACAGTTATGCGTAATTACAGTCTTTAAGATGTACAGCTCTTCTGCAGGCCCACTTCGTCACTGCCTTCTTTCAAAAGTCATCAGAGCTGGGAGGAGGGGGCTGGTGGTGGTGGTGGTGGTGGGGGTACCGTGTGTGTGTGTGTGTGCGTGTGTGTGTGAGCCTTTAGAAAGGGTGGATCCCACCAGGACCCTGCCAGTCATGAGCCAGTCTTGGTCCTCACGAGGTAATAAAAACGGGTATGTGTGTGTGTGTTTAGGAACGCTAACCTCCTGTAAGTTCTGAGTCTTTGACATTTGCCATTAATTTCGCCCAGAAAGTAGTGACATTTATGAGGCCCTTCTCTCCAACAGGCCCTGCCTCCCGTGGATTCTCTCTCTCCTCCCGTTCTTTCTCCCACACATTTTCATTCTCCCTCGTTCCTCCTCCTCCGTCGCCGCCCTTCTGCTTCCCTCTCCTCTTAATTTAGAAACCTCTCCCCGGTCTCGGCCGCCATCTTCCCCGCTCGCTCTCCTCTCCTCTGCCGCTTCAAACGTGCTGCGGATCGCTCTCGCCTTCCTCCCTTCAGACCGTTGACCCACTTCCCTCTTTTCTGCATCTCTCCTGGCATCCCGGTTTGCCAGACGTTTGTCCTTTAGTCGAGCAACTCCTCTCATCTCCCTGATCTCGTCACGTCCCAGTTTCATCTCCACCGTAACCAAAGCAAAAACAGAATAATATGGCCAGTGTTACATGACTGTGACCTTTTAGAGGAGTTTGAACTCACCACTCAGGACCGCAAATCATGATGGTCATGGTTGTTTTCTAAGGTTTTTTTTATTATTATTATGGGATCTGATGTCATTTGAAATGAAAGGGAAACCAGTTTAAGATGAAAAGAGCCTCTTAAGTTTTTGTTAGCGTCAAGAGGGCACTGATTTGAAACAGAAAAAGATAGAAAAGACTGTCGTTGAATATCAGCCAGTAACTGAACCCTAAACAGTTTTGTGGGCCTTGCAGGCGGCTGAGTCAAACTGTCCCCCCCAAACCCCAATGCCAATTTTCCAGTGCGTGTTTGCAAAAGCCAAAATGTGCTCCAGAGTCGATTCAAAGTCACTTACAAGAAGAAAACCCTCCACGTCTCAGAGGGAAGTTTCGGCTTATATATATTTTTTCCTTTTTTTTATTGCTGGATGGGTCGCACCCTTTTTGCAGAGCGGCGCCCGTGCACGCTGCGAGGGTCGCCTCCTGCAAGCCTTGGACATGTTCGTGGCGAGGCGCCAGCGCTGTAATCCCGCAGTTGACAAACAATGCCACAGTCAGGTTCTGCCTGAGAGGAAGTCCTGACAAAATGTGGAGGACGTTGGGGGGGTGGGGGGGGGTGACACAGTCGGGCAATAATTGAAAGGGGGGGGGGGGGCAGTTCCTGCAGCAGATGCCTGTATTTTGGTGAAAGTGTGACAGAGTGGAGGTGGGAGCCTCCAGGTAAAGTGCAGTTGTCTCTTGTTTTCCTCTTCACTGCACAGAATTCACACTCAAATTGAGTCAGTAAATCAGGCTAATGTCAGACGGCGGGGTTTTATGCAGCGCTCGTACAGGTGCGCCTGTAGGTACCCGGCATCGCCAGACAGAGCGAACGGGAGCGTTTTTAGGTGTGACCGGTGGCCCAAAACCACAACGAGGTGAATGATGGTGGCATTAATCTGAGATGGATGGAGGCAGACGTTCCCACAGTTTGGCGTCACAAGTAGGACCGCCGTGATGAAACGCTTAACTCTCGGTCCCCGCGGGGCCTGCCCTGAACTAGAAACACAGACGTTTCTGAGGCAGCAGGTCTCCTGCAACGTGGGAGGCTCGCAGTTTATCCTCAGAACACAGTGAAGGGAACATCTGATGAGAAAGGTCACCTTTACTGGACTTGATAGCATTTATTTCAGCCTTTAAAGCGAGCGCCAGCTGAGAAGCCCGTCAGTAACACGGCCATGTCACCTTGTTTGGGGCAGCTGCTGTGACATCACAGATCCAGAGTAGAATCAGCCGAGTTCTCCGTCTGTCTAGATGGACTGAAACCAAAGAGACTTTGATCCCCCCCCCCATGGGATCAACTGACTTATTAATCACCAGCAAGCTTTGCTGTCCACTAATGCAATAAAATTAAACAAAAAGGCGGCATCGTCTCTCCTCTAAATGCCTTTTAAAGCAAACTGAAAAACAGAAATGAAGGAAGTGGAGTGAAGTGATGGACCTGGCTAGTTTAACCCAGATCCAGGCTGCCGTAGTGAAGAGTGGACAACCAGAGGTGTTTCGTTTTTATTCCGGGAGTGACTTGGGAATAAGAGAGGCGGTGGGACGGAAGAAAAAGAGGAAAAAAAAAATACATGAAGCGCAGGAGAGACAGTGAGAGTGAGCAACGAGGCTGGCGCTGACCCATTTCTCCGGGCCTGCGCCTGATTTAATGGCGAACGGCTACTTGTGGAGGACGGACGGACGGATGGACGCGCAGCCAGACACCAGCAGACATCGATACGTATAGACGCGCCAGGATCTGCAGACGCCATGGCTGCCTCGACTGCCGCCGGAAAATTCCCGTTCAGACGTCCAAACCTTGAACTCAGCGACCCGCTCTGCCCGCTCTGCCACGTGTCTTATCCCACGGCGGCGGCGGACCGCGTCATGTACTGAGCTGCATCTAAAAAGCCTTTAAAAAAGTAAAAAAAAAAAGAAGCAATTCAGGGATTCAGTGATAAGTATTCATGAAGTATTGATAAGCAGTCACTGAAGCGTTCATTCAGTATGCATGGAGGTCCGCTTGACAAGGACTGCAGGTGTGGCAGTTTCTAGTCGGTTTGTGGACGTTTAAAGACGGACTCGGCCCACAGAGCGTGTCCCTGCTGCCCCGGGACGGGAACGTTGACCCATTTGTAAGGAGCGTTGGTCGTGACTGTCCTACATGGCTCGCACTTTACTGACGTTACACAAGGCTTATCCACCCATTCACTGGGCCTTCTCCTAATGGCCCCGCTCCCTCTTTTTCTTTTGCTTCAGCTTTTTATTTCCCTCCCCTCCCCTGTCTTTGTCCCTGCCGCTCTTTCTCTAGTCCATTATGCATGTCTCTGCTCCGGCAGTCACATGTAGTAGATTATTTTCCCCCGGAACGGGCAGTCAGACTGTGATTTGTTTCTTGTCATTTAATTAACGTAAAAAATGAATGAGAGGAAATCAACCTCTGTGCTTACGCCTGCTGATGACCTTCTCCGTGCCCCCCCCCCCCTCCATCCTCGCCTCATGCACGCGTACATCACTGGCAGAGGTAGTAAGCAGATTTTAAAATGTGCGTGGACTGTCCGCTGATGTATGGACGCGTGTTCAACGCTGAAAAGTGAGGCTTTAATCGTCGTCTGTCATCAGTCTGCTGCGCGTAAAACCAGATTATGTAGCGGGGGGGAGGGTGGGGGGGGATTTGTTGTGCTTACACATACACCGTGACGTGCACAAACATTTCTGACCTTTGCTCATGCGAGACAGGTCGGCTAAACTTAGAACGGGATGATTCTCAATCGGATTGCCACTGCTGTCGATTAAATTAGTTTTAGGCTACGACCATGTGACAGCAGTTGTTTGGTGTTTTTTTTAAGGCCTCCATGTTTCTTTAGACCAAAGATGTAAAATGTCAGCTGATCTGCCAGAAGCGATCAGGCTTTGGTCGTGTTCGTCAGACCTAGTGGACAGGTATGTTCCTCGCTCCGGTGTTTCTTTTTGGGACTCTGATGGGCAGCAGGAGGGAAGCGTGGGTGGAGGTGGTGGGGGGTGGGGGGGTTAGCCGAGCAGGGCTAGTGTGTGTGTGTGTGTGTCGTCGTACTGGAGGTTAATACGATGTGATACAGGAGTCGAGCTCTTCGAGCTATTGGGACATCAAAAAGCGTGGAGTCAGAGGGAGTGGGGCGGGGGGGGGGGGGGCGATAGGTGGACAGTGGGGGGGGTGACGGTAATGGAATGTGATGGATGGAAAGACAATAACCGCTGAGAATTAAAATGTCATCGAGCACAGAGGAGGGATCAACCGCCACGCAAGCAGAGACACACCGAGATCATTTTCCTCCCCTGGTGGGCTGCAGACATGCCTGGAGCATGTGAGGTACATGTAAGAGCTGGGGGGGGGAGGGGGGGGGGGGGGGGGGGGGGGGCAAGGAAGCATGTGAAATTGGACGGTGTATGTGAGATTTTTATCTCAATGTTTATGTCAGTTCTCCTTCGTCAACATGTGACAGGTCCTGTGAGTTCAAGCACCACAACCACCACTACTACCATCACTACCACTACGACCACCACCCCCTCTACTACTACCATTACCACTACCACTACTACCACCATCACTACCACTACCACCACCACTACTACTACCACTACCACTACCAGTACCACTACCACCTCTAAAACTATCATTACCACCACCACCATCACTACCACTACCACCACCACTACCATTACCACTACCACCACTGCCATCACCACCAATACCACTACCACCACCACTTCTACTACCCTTACCACTACCACCACCACCTCTAAAACTACCATTACCACCACCAGCACCACCACCACCACCACCACTACCTACCACTACCATCACTATCACCATCACCACTACCACCACTACTACTACCACTACCACCTCCGCCATCACCACCAATACCACCACCATTACCACCACCACTACTACTACTACCATTAACACTACCACCACTACCACTACCACCACCACCACCACCATCACTACCACCACTTCCACCACCACCGCTACTACCACTACCACTACATCACCATTACCACCATTACTATCACCACTTCCACCACCACCACCACGACCACCACTACTACCACTACATCACCACTACCACCTCTAAAACTACCATTACCACCATCACTATCACCACTTCCACCACCACCACCAAGACCACCACTACTACCACCACTACTACCATTACCACCACCATCACCACTACCACCATCATTACCACCACCACCATCACTACCACCACTACCACTGCGCGGTGGGAAACCAGACGGCTCTGCTTTCATTTGGGGCTGTGATGTCACAGCTCCCCGTAAATCTGAACTGCTAAACTAAAGGGCTTGTTTTTCAACTCGGGTGGCCCCTGGTCGGGCCGGGATCAGGTGACAAAGTTGAGTTATCTCTGTTTTTTGAGCTGGCTGTTATTTCAGACACATACGGCGTAGACCTACAGACACACGCACAAAACGCCATATTCAGGCGCTTAGGTGTTACCAATACCTCGGGCGGTACTGCAATCTGAGCATTCATCAGGAGAAATCTCATTCGGTTTCCAAACCGCTAGCATACCGTCATGTCGGCGTGCAACAGAGGGGCCAATCACGCGAGCGTCTTTGAGCGTGTCCTCGTTTGTAGCCGGCCTCATCTGTGGATCAAGTTCTGCCGCACGCTCAACAGTGGGCCTTTGTCTGCAACAATGGAGCGGAGGAAAAAAAAAAAACTTTCACCCTTTGCAGAAAAACAAGTTTGGAAAAGCTCATGCCATATTGGAAGTAATGGTGTGTTGTGTACTTGGAGGTGGAATGCAAGTGAAAATAATACTGGACCTGTGTGTATGTGTGTGTGTGTGTGTGTGTGTTGTTTTAAAGGGGGGAGCTAAAATAATGCCTGTTCTGTCTCAGTACACAACTTAATGCCTTCGCCAGCGCGGCCAGGTAATAGCTTGTGATAGCTTCGTTAGTGCGTCATGGCCGGGTTATAAAAGTGTCAAAGGAGATTTATGAAGACGTTTTTAGTTACAGGAAATTTCAGCAGCAAGATCCAGGTCTTTTTTTTTTTTCATTTGGGGAGGGCCGCGGAGAGAAGCGAGGAGCGATTGAATCCTCCAGCGTCGCCTCGAGGGAGAGGAGATCAGTTTTTATGCTCTTCATTATCTAGATGTCACACTCACAGCGGCTTCAGAGAGCAAGGGCTCCACGTTTCAGCGGGAAGGATTCGGTAAATCCCACCCTCAAGACCCGTTCTCCAGCCGCGCACAGACTCGCAAACCTCCCGCCGAGTCGCCCCGACGGGCTCGCCGTGGTCTGGACGGCGCGCTAGCAGAACAGGTGGAATCAAAGCTGCAGATTCTCAAGACAAACCTCCAGATTAGTTTTATGCTGATTTGTGCAGATGGGAACAGCCTGTGCTCGGTGACACGAGCGCGCCAGCCGCCGGCGGCCGGCACCGCCACCACTGCGCCCCGAGCAAAGCGAAACACCCACTTCTCCTGCGTCTTTCACATCGCATTTATATTTGCTGCTCTTGCGTTTGCAAACCTGAGTCAGCGGTGACGCAGCCGGCGTCTCCGTCACACACCAACGCATCCGTGCAGACTGCCCAGAAATCCTCTTGTTTCTGGTTTTTGTTTGTGCATCACAGTGACGCCGTCACCGGCGAGCGCGCCTTTCACCGGCGAGCGTAGAATAACTAAAGATAGCAGGATGAAAATAAGAGGCGGGGGAACGACAACCGAGAGCGTCTGAGGCAAACGGATTTTAATCCAGCGCTTGAAAGAGCGTCACCCTGCTGAGCGTGCCCACCGTTGTGAAGCTAGCTCGGGCTAAGAGGCTAAAAATACCATTGATTATGTGACAATCCGTGTGTTTACATGGGAATTTAATTCCTCTTTAATTCAGAATTAAAGTTTAATTCAGAATTAAAGTTAAATCCCAATATGAAAATGTCCATTCCGAAATAAACTTAATTCCGAAGTAAGTGGCTGGTTTATTCCCATTTTAATTCCAAATACACTCATTCCACTTTAAATTAATTCCCGTCCTTTTGCGCATGCTAGTTCTCTTGCCCGTCTGTCGCGATGACGCTTATATTCCGCGCTGGGCTTGTTTTTTAAAACAAAGTTTCAAGATGGCAGCACGCAGTAAACGGTGGTCAAGAGCAGAGAAGATTTATTTAATAAATAGCTTGGAGGAACTGGAAATAATTAAAAGAACAGATGGCAGGAAACATAAAAATTGTGATCTTTTCAAAGTTGTAGCGGCCAGGTTAAATGAAGGAGGTTTCACAGATAGAGACGCCACCCAGGTCAAAAATAAGTGGAATGTTTTGCTAACCGAGTTAGCTAAGTTTTGTTTTCTTCCGGTAGATGTAAAGACGTCCGCCCCCCCCCCATCCAATCAGAACCCTTCCCAACCCCAAGACCTAAGTGGAATTGGATAAAGCCGAACAAACGTGTTTTCCATGTAAACCTCAATTTCGGAATTACTATTTCCATGTCAACTCGAAGGAAAATAGTTTAATTCGGAATTATTTAATTCGGAATTATTAATTCCGAATTAAAAAACATCATGTAACCGTGGCCAGTGTGAGGCTGACTTTAGTCCCCAGAGAGGAAAGCGGAACCTTCACTACTCGGCCCGGGTAAGTGCACCTGGTTCGCCGCCGCCGGTCCCCGTGTCACGTCTCTGACGGCGGCGCCATCATTCATTCCACTTCTTCATCACTCTTGGCAAACTTGAGCGGTGGTGAAGGAGGCGGAGAGGTGGATTGGAACCTGACCTCAGTAATAACAGCAGAGACTCCCCCCCCCCCCCCACCCCCCCCGACTGCCTGGCCGCCGCCTCCTCGTGTGCGGGGACCACGTCGCCGTGTTTGATCGAGGCTGACGGTGGTATTATTTCATTAATTAAGTTTTTCCACTTCCTCCGCCCGTCCCTCCTGTCGAACGAGGGCGGCGGCGCGACGCCCTTCCTCTCCTCCGTCCTCTGGCGCTTCTCATCTCCCCCCATCACTGCTGATCATCATCTCAATTACTCATCCTTCCTCTCCCTCCGCTGCCTCCCTTGTTTCCCTTCATCCTCCTCTGTTCCTCCTCTTATCTAATCCCAGATTCCTCTACACCCCCCCCTTTCCTCCTCAAACAGAGGAGTGTGTGGGGGGGGGGGGGGGGGGGGGGGGCTCCTGCTCTCATCTCTGCCTCTCATCAGGATTTCACAGATGACGTGTGATAATTCCTGATATCTTCTCCCCCTCGAGCGCATGGAAATTGGAAACATTTGTGTTTGGCAGCCGATGCTGGGAGGAGGGAGGAGAACGTTCTGGAACGTCCCTGTAAGGCTGAGGCTCACCTGAACAGGTGGATCGATGCTGATACGCTTCACCGGTCTGCCTGTGTTTGATATTTGCGACCTGTTGATTAGGATGTTTAAAAAAAAAAATAGCAAAGTCACATTTGGCTCTACTTCCAGCGTCTCTCCTTCTTTGTATCCATTACGGCTCCACTTTTCTGTAATTGATACATTAGAGTCTTTTACCTCGCTGCTATCTATCATGTCATTTAAACTCGTTCCTTCCTTTCTGGTTTTAACTTCTCTACTTCCGCCGTCCTCCCTCCCTCCCCCGTCCGTCCCTCCACAGTCTCGCATCGTCTCCCGTCCCCATCATATCACCAACAGCTTGTCACAGGCAATCAGTCTCCGTGCCTCACTTCCCTGCACGACCTCCTCCGTCTCCCGTTTTCCTCCCCCGCGTCTTCCTCACCTCCCTCGTCTCCTATCACCTTGTTGTCCTCCTTTTGTGCGTAGGCGGTTATTACTTTCGGAAATCACAGCCCTCGGTGATTCTCTCCCCTAAAGTTCTGCAGTCACTTCTGTTATTTCTCTTGTCCTGGGTGACAGAGGAGGGTGAGCCCCTGTAATCACTCCTGTGCAGGGGGGGGGGGCTGAGGAACGACGTTCCGATAAAAGGGTTCTTGAACGGAGCGCCACTTCGGGAAGAGAAGAGGGTTGCTGTCTCTCCAAAACCTCCTCTCAGAACCAGCCAGACAGGGAAGGAAGGGAGTTGTGCACTAGAGGTCTTCACGGGTCCACTTTCATGGATCCGAACATGAATGGACCCGTGAAAATTCGACCCAAAACCAACCCAACTCAAGCTATTATCATAAGTCCAGAAGTCCGAACCCGAATGGACCCGGAATATTTGGACCTGGAACCAACCCAACGAACCGAACCGAGTTACCCGAATAGAACCGAGACAATCCAGCCCATAGTTGCTCATGTTAAAGTTGTCTAGCGTTGAATAAAACTTGATTTTCTTACCTAACGTAGTCTTCTTCTACCCGATTCAGTTGCTACATAGGCTACATGTGGATACAGATGCTAATGGTAGCAACTGCTAACGCTAATAGCCTACACCGGTCAGGACGTGTCGTAAATATGTTCTCTCATCCAACGTTGTCATGTTGGCGATCCGTTGTGCTTTACAGCTGCCGGGCAAACCGCTAATAACACGCTACGGAAACACGATTGTTTCATGACAAACAACGCCACGTTAATTAATAATTAATTAAACTGCCCCGAGTCCTGACATTGGCTGCCACCGCCAATATTTTTACCTCTCTGGAGTAAACGTGGACCCAGCCTGTCAGAGAGCACCGACCGGACCCGAGACTAACTGTACGATTCCGACCCGAACCCGGAGTCACGTCTTTAGAATGGACCCGAGACCCGATTCGGGTTGGGTCAGAACCTTGGGTTGTCGGGTTGTTCCAAAGACCTCTACTGTGCCAGCTGCGCTGAAAACGTCTTTTAAAACACACACAAAAAAATCTAACTGCACGTTAAAGGCAGGTTAAGTAATTTCTAGATGATGCTACGTCTGCTAGCATGGAGCGCTAACACCCCCCCCCCTTCCAGCTGCATAACACAGATGATGGCTGCACCATCACAATTTAAGCATCAGGAACGTAATCATGTACTTTATTTTTCTCGTTATTCGCTACGTGACTGCATAAACATTTTACCGTCTTTGACTGGCTGAGCGGTAAATCAGCCGCTATAAAGGAAATAAATCAGACGACATGAAGGATCAGCGGGGGGGAAGAGGAGCGTGATGACTTCCAGACTTTCTGATGGTGGTTCTGATGGTTCTGATGAACATGGTTCTGCGCCTGGATCTCTGATGAGAGCGCCGAGCGCCGCTGCTCCGTTCACCTGAGCTTCATTAAAATCAATGAAACCGTCCCAGGTGGAAAACCAGGAAAAATTCATTAAAAATACTGTCAACCTTCAGTTTTTTTGTTGTTTTTTTTTTTTGTTAAAAGACTGGAAGAACGTGTAAACATTTTTCATGTTAGCTCAAATAAACCGTCTTCATGTATCCCTCTTTTTTTTTGGTTTTTCCCGCCACAGTTTTCCTTGACCTCCACCTGCTTCCCTCTCCTCCTTCCCGCTTTCACACTTTGCATCCTGCAGGGATGGAGGGATGGAGAGAGAGAGGTGTGAGAGGCGAAGCTGGCTCTTTTTCACACCTTTTCTTTCCCTCCGTTGCCCCCCCCCCCACCATCCCTCCCTTTCTGCTTCACTTCAGATGGGCTCGTTTTTCGCCTGAAGGTAAATGGTGGAGGGAAATGATTTCTTTATAATTCATATATATTTAAGGTGGAGCGGTGCGGGTTAACCCCTAAGGCTACAAAAAAAAAAAAAAAAAAAAGTTGGCATGGAGGGAGGAGGAGTAGAGCTCAGACTTTTAAAGACAGTTATAGAAGTTTGTGTCGTCTAAACTTGGTGGTTTGCGGTGAAAGCAGCTCTTTACTGCTCCGTTGACAGCAGCCGCTTTTAGGAGGCGAAGGTTTTAGGTTTTAGGCGGGAAACCAGAGAAACCTGCAGGTGAGGGCCACAGGTGAGCCAGGTGTCCCCCCGCCTCTCCTTCAATTCAAGCGTCATCGGCGCTGATTCCTGAACGGGTTGCGTCTCTCGTTTGAAACATTTCTCTCGAACGTATGAAGAGCCTCTTCTGTCTGGAAAAAAAATAAAAAAAAGTGCATTAAGCCTCTCGATAACGACTGAAAGGAGTCTTTTTAATTCGGTTAATTAAAACATAAGAAGTGATCGGTAACGGAGCGCCGCCGGTGGAGGCGTCGACTCATCCAGCTGCCGGGTTTCTAAGAAACTCAGTCCAGTTCTTCAATCAAATCAAACAGTGATTTGTGTCTCAGGGGGATCGGTTTTATTTCATGTGGGCCTTGATTGGATTCCCCCCCCCCCCCCATCTCAGCTCTTCCTCCTGTTGGGGAGGCGGCTGCAGCTGATCGTAAAGCGGTCGAGTCCGTACAAGGCAGCGGGGGTGTTAATGAATTCCAGCAGATTGTTAAATGAGGACTTATTAAAGTGCCGCCGCCTCGTAGTTTGACATTTCATGGCTTCTGGTGGAGTTTTAAATCGCCTCCTCTGCAAATGTCAGCGGCCGACCACATGAATGGAAGCGAGTGTTTGCTTCGGCTATAGATTCAGAGAGAGAGTGAATCGGTGTGGGTTTTTTGTGGATGAGTGGGGGTGTCTGTGTACTGACCTGTTTCTTTATTAATGGTGCAACCTTGTGTTTGCGTCCCTGCAGCTACGTCAGACGGGACGCGTCAAGGCCTGGACAGCATGAGGGGAGGAGTCTGTGCCACGCAAGGCATGAAGGTGGTCCTGAAAGTGGGACAGAGTAAGTCCTCTCTTCTCTCTCTCCTCCATCACTCACTCGCTCACCCAACATGCTGTGTTTGCTCACCAGTTTTATCCAGGACAAACCCCCCCAAATTATGTTATAAGCCCCTAAAGAGCCCTTTAAACTCTGGAGTTTCAGGTTTAATTCTCTGTAAAATCAGTCACTGATTCTTTTCATGATGATATTCTGAATCAAATTATCCTGAAAGGACCTTGAAGCGCTGTGCACACGCTGTTCCTGTTTCAGCATAACCAGATCTGAAGCACTTGATGGATGTTTAGGAAACGACAGAAATTCAATCATTCAGCCATCAACCGTACATTTACAAATGGATTTTATGTGTCAGATTTAATCAGCTGGTTTATTTTATTTTATTTTATTGTTATTTTTCATTTTTATTTTTGTATTTTTATTTTTATTTTTAATTTTTATTTTTTTATTTTTATTTTTATCTTTATGTTTATTTATATTTTTTTTCATTTTCATTTTTATTTTATTTATTTTGTTTTATTTTATTTTTTTTCATTTTATTCTATTTATTTTGTTTTATTTTATTTTATTGATATTTTAATTTAATTAAATTTAATTGTATTATTATTTATTTTTGTTTTATTTTATTCTATTATTATTATTATTATTATTATTATTATTATTATTATCATATTCATTAATAAATACATTTTATTTTCCAGGACTGAATCTATCACATAGTTGGTTTTGCAGGGATCTCAAGCTAAAGAAAAAGAAGAAAAAAAATTAAAAAGTCAGCCATTTTGACCAGAAGTCAGTGCTGAATGAACAGATCCGGCAAATATCCAAAATCGTGGAAGCTATATTTCACCAAATGAGTTAAATCTTTGCAGTTACAGTTAAATAAACTGCAGACTCCGTTGCTATGGGAGCCCTGAAGGAGGAATATGTTTTTTTTTTTTTAATACTTTGTCCTGACTTGCTGACAAGTGTGCTCTTAAAACAGATTAAAATGTAAGTTATGATTTCAGAATATTCAATAAATGAAACTCGAACAATAAAACGTATTGTGAGAGCGTCAGAGATGCTGCTGACGGTGGATCAGATATGGAGGCCGTTAATATCTGGACTGTAGCTTCCATTGTTGTCTGAGCTTCAGCAGCGTTGCTGTCATGATTTTCATCTTCACCCTTTTCCTTTCACACATGAGTCAGAAGATTTCTGTGCCTCAGACGACCTTTTAACGTGAGGCCGTCTGCAGCAGAGAGGTTAACACATCCAGCTGTCATATTCCCGGTCACGTCTGATTCCAGCTTAAAGCTTAAAGAAACTCCGGCTTAGCTGAACTCACTTCCTTCGGTTGTGAACCCCATCAGGGTCGATCAAGAGTTGGTGGTGACTTCGTTCGCTCAAATAAATGCTCTCAAGTTCAGAACACTTTTTTTTTTTTGTTTCACAACGCGTATCCTTAAAGCGGCACAGAGGAACATTTGCAGTCTTTAGCTCAGCGGGTCCCCCTGCAGGCGTGGAGGTTAACTCTCATTTATGACACTAAGGGTCAACTCCAATACCAATTCAGCTACGCACAGAGGAGGCTGAGACGTCCAAGTGAGTGTAACGTTCCGTAGATTGGCTTTGCATACGTCGCTGACATGTATACTGTATGTACATATACATGTACATGTACATCCACATCGCGGTTTTCACTATTCACGGGCCCCCATTAACCACGAAGTGTGGGTATTACTGTATAGAGATTCTCCGACATCACCCTTGGAAGTAAGGGCTACCCAGAAGGCATTGCCTATTTTTGCCAAGACATCTTTGAAAAGGATTGCACCGAAAAAAGCTAGCTTCGAATGTTAGTATCTTTTTAGTGAATATAGATATAAATGTTACGAAACATATACATATATATATATACATATAAAATCTTATTCTTCTTCTACTTCTTTTACATTGTCGTCGTTTTCTTGACGGACTGGACGTAGCTTTGGCGTAAGGCCGCCCCCCACAGTCTGAAGACGTAACTGCACTCAAGGGCCAAATGATGAGGGTTAAGGGAAAGGAAAGATGGGAAAAAGGAATTGGAATTGACCTGAAGATTTACTCGTTCGATCTCGTGCTCAGTCAAACTCTCATTTTCTCGCCTCTGTCCACTGTTTGGCTGGTTTTTGACGGCGGTAAGGACGGGAAACCGCCGGAGCTAGACGGCGTTTCTTTAAAAGTGATTAAATATTCCTTCAGATGAAGTTGAAACTGTTTTTTTTTATATGTAAAAAACATGTATAAAACTCCTTTGTGCTGCTATAAAGAAACAAACGGGGCGTTACAATCATGAAATGATGGGGCCAAACCGACGACTGATGAGGGGCGACTGAGACCAGCCCACGATTCATCAGCTGTACCAAACAGGCGGGAAACAAAGGGCCAATTCCAATTTCTCCCTTAATCCTCAGTCTTGGCCCTCCAAAGTAAGTGTAAGTGCTATCTCGTGACTTAGTAGTGGGACACCACATGAGTGGACACCCCTTGAGTGCAGTTACGTCTTCAGACTGTGGGGGGCGGCCTCACGGGAAAGCTACGTTCAGTCCGTCAAGAAAACGACGACAATGAAGAAGACATAGAAGAAGAATAAGATAATATAAATATATTAAACGAAGACCGTAAGATAGTTTTGTAACGTTTACATCTTTATTAACAAAGTAAATACTTACATTTCTAGCTAGCTTTTTCCGTCGCCATCCTTTTCGAATTTGTCTTGCCGAAAATACGCAATGCCTTCTGGGTAGCCCTTACTTCCAAGGGTGGTGCCGTGATACAGCCCTCAAACTTGTCCCTCAACTTGACTTTCTAAGGATCGGGATGACACTTGCACTTAACGGGAGCCATATTTTTGAGATTGAGGGTTAAGGGAGGAATTGGAATTCACCCTGAATATTCCTTCAGGCGGGAAACAAAACATCACAGGAAAATCCAGCCCAGAAATCACCAACAAACAGCTGCAAACAGAGACTGGACAGAAGAAACAAGGTCTGGGGCTCCTGCTGGGTCTAAGGAGGCTCACCTGGGGAGGAGACACCAGACCGGCGATGAGGTCACGAGAAAAACGTGTAGCGGTCGCATCATCAGATCTCTTCAAATGCACCATATGACCGTTGTACATGCACTCCAGACCACGCCTTCATTAGTGCTGCTTATCCCTCATGTAGCACTCTTCCTTTTTTTTAAAACTGTCTCTAATCGTCCTGTGTCTCTCACACACACGCCATGGAAGTGTGTGTGTGTGTGTGTGTGTTGTTCTTGCCGAGCATATTAGGGCTCGTTAAGTGGTGAGAACTGCGCAGAAGTGTGGGATCAGTCAGCTCTAATGAGCCCTGTTGACTCCCTCCTCACGCTGACTTTTAACTGCGACATACTGGACACGCACACACACACACCCGTTCCTCACGCACGTCTGCAGCAGGATGACCCCGTTGGGCGCCGAAGCGCACGCCACTGATTTCTATTAACGACTCGTAGCCGCGGCGCAGCCACATTTCACTGATGCGGAAGGTATTTGCAGGTAACGACCCTCACATGTTGGTTTTTCAACAAAGCGGCAGAAAAAGAAGAGGAAGAAATTCCATTTGAGCTTTTTCACTGACCCGAGCACAAAAAAAAAAAAAAAAGGCCACCTGTCCTTCACACGACCGCCCTCGCTCACTCACGGAAACAGCCGCCTTTTTCTGCTGCTTTGATCCGTGCTGGTTATCGGGCCTCGTGTTGGAGGTTGTCTTCTATCAGCTCTCAGCATCAGCAGAGTCAGCTAGAAACACACCGTTTATTTCCTCCAGTCTTTCATCACTCCACCAGTGGAAAAGCTACCTTCTCCTCTAGGGATGTAACGATATGGAAAATTTGATATCTCGATTATCGTGACCAAATTATCACGGTTTACGATATTATCGCGATATTCTTAATTGCTGTACAAATGTTAAAAAAAACACATACATTTAAATAATTTCACACAATCTTGTGATTTTCTAGTCAAAATTTTTATCAAAATAAAACTTTCACATTAAAAGGGCAAACAACTGGCACAGAAAGAGGTTTTATTTTAAATGAACAAAAAAAATAACAGGAACAAAGCTTATTTGTCTGGTGCAAATTTAGATAAACACTTTAACAACCATAGTAGGTCAAAATATGCAAACAATTATCAGAACAAAAATCATATTGCAAGTTCAAATAAAAAAAAACTTTGGACTTTAAGCTGAACCTTAAATACGTATAAATGTGCAAATAAAGAAACAGTTGTTTAGGAGCCAAATATGTTGTTCTGAATTGTAGTTCACTCTGTGTGTCTGTGGGTGTCGCTGTGTTGTTACCTGAGGGTCAGGTATAAAGGTAGCTGCCTGTTATTGTTGACCCAGAAGGGCAAAAGGTTTTTGACCGCTGTGGCGCTAACTGCCGGCGTTATGGTTGTCGGATCAGTTAATGGATTAAATTAATATTTTAACTGCATCAGAAGAACATCGTACCGGTCATTTTTCGATCAACACGCCACGGTAAAGTTTACGAAATGCGAGTTAGCGAAGCGCGTCGACCAGGTTACTCTTGGTCAAACATCTCAGTAGCTTGAAGCATTAGCTTTAGCTCCTTCAAGTTGCTTCTACAAATTACAATAAAATGTAAACAAGTGCTCTGCAGACAGGATAACTGTCCTCCACCAGTTGTCCCTCTAGACCTCGGAATCGTCATTTTAGTGGGTTGGTAAATGTCCTGCGTGCTATTGCCGGTTTCCGCCATGCTAACGTTACGATGCCGATGTTACAAGCTACATATTCACGTGAGACACAGTCGCGAGTCGCGTCGCAAACTTGAATTGACGCTGATATTGCGTATCCTGGTAATCAACCACGATAATTGAGATGAAGTCAAACAAAAACGGTAATCGTTATCATGTAAAATTTCACTGCGCTTTACCGTAATACCGGTAACCGTTCCATCCCTATTCTCCTCCTCCATAAACCTCTCCGCCATCTTTCTTTCCCCTTTTCCAGAAATTCTTCTTCTCCCCGTCTTCTCCTTTAACCCCTGTTCGTTCAAACAAACCTCTTCAAATTCCCCGTCTCCCTCTCCTCATCATCTCCCCGTCGCTTTGCATGCTGGGCATCACTCCTTACAGCTCATCCCCCCCTCCTCTCCTCCGTCTCTCCATCTTATCTGCCGCGCGGCCGAAAGGTCACGTCCGTGTTGTTTGTCGTCGAAATAAGCGGCACGCCGCTTCGTTGCGATCTCTGATGAGATATGGAAGCGTGTACGTGCGCGCGCACGCATCGACCTGCCCTCTCTCATCTCGTTCTTCACCCACCTCGCTTCCTCCCCGGATCCGTCGCTCCGGCCCCCGCTGACCACACAGCAGTTCCCATTGATCCGGCCGGCACCACTCCCGACTTCTGTTTGGTTTACCGTGGAGGGGGGGGGGCGGCGCCGGCCACCGGCCCCGTGCTTCTCTAAATGTCAGCGCATGTAGGTTAATGACTGTTCGCAAACACTCGAAGACCGGCTTCAACATGACTGAAATGTCTGTATATTGTCACTCCATGTTCACACGTGTTGGTTTAGTTCTCCTTGTTAAGAAGCTGCCGTCCCAGCATGCAGCTGCCTCACCGCCGTCCCAGCATGCAGCTGCTGTCCAGATGGTTCAAAGTCAAACGAAACCGGTGTTTTCTGAACCTTCGGATTCAGATTCATCCACTTGCACAATGGCTGCATGTGTGTGTGTGTGTGTTTACATGTATGTGTGTCGCACACATGCACTTTAATACCGTCACCGCCACCGAGGGCTTGCTAGACAGATGGCCTGATTTAGCGACTACAGATTACAAGCCGTCATGGCCTCGTGCGAAATTCACCCGGGCCAGAACAACGAACGAGTTTCTCGTCCTGTTGGGATCCGCTCTTATTATGACTGGAGGGGTCGGATCGGGTCCGGGTCGCCCCCCCCCCCCGCTCATCTCGTGTTGAGAACATCTGTAATTGACCCGCGCCTCTCCTTCCTCCGCAGGTCCATACGGACTTCCTCCGAAGAAGGAGCCGCCGGGACCTGGCGGAAGCCCAGGTAAGCAGGAAACCGAACGGAGGCTTAATCCGTCCATAAAATGGATGGAGGGAATGGGGGAAGATTGGTAAATATAAAGAAAGGTAGCGGGCGGAGGGATGGAGGGATGGAGGGAGGGAGGGAGGAGGCGACAGATGGAGAATGTGCAGTGGTGACATCTGCGGATCTCACTGTTTAATTCCATATTTCTCTCCTCTCTCCATCCCTCTCCTCCTCCGCCTCCCTTCCAGCGATGCTGCGGGCGGGAACGGATGGCTAATCGCTACCATGGGAGGGAGGAGGGGGGAGGGGGGGAGGAAAAAGGGAAAAGGGGGCATTTCGGAGAGTTATCACTGTCATTAGTTTGGACAGACTTGACTCGCCGGTTCTGTCCTGAGACGGAGATGGAAAGACAAAGGGAGCGATAAAAAGAAATATGGATGAAGGGAAGACGAGGGAAAAGAGAAGACGAGGCACGAGGGAGGGATGGAGTGGGCCGAGCGGAGGAGAAAGAAAAGAATAATTGAAAAGCAAAGAGGAGAAGGGAATCCAACGAGGAGATGAAAGAGGAGATTCAAGCTTCACCTCGAAGTCACCGCGCCGTCCTCCTCCTCCTTCTTCTTCTTCTTCTTTCCTTTTCTTTTTAAACGGTGAATTTATAGACGCCAGCTAACGCGCGAATTGATGCGTTCGCACCTCCTCCAATCACTTCCCCGTGAGGCCGCGTCCGCGCCTTCAGCCGAACGTGTGAAACGAATCTTCACGATGTGAATGACTCAACCGCACACACAACCAGAGACTTCGCACGCTTCCGACTCTCGGACGCCGACGCGTCGTAGCGGCGGGCTCGGCCGCACGTCTGAAAAACCGACACAACAACTCCTGGTTCTCGCCGTTTTTCCTTTTCTGCTCGTTACCATTCCGGTTACCGTCACCGGCGCTGCTTTTCTTCGGAGGAGTTTTCTTTCCGTGTCGCCTGATTTTGCCACTCAGCCAAGTCGAAACACGCCGACAATTATACACTCGCTGCTAATTCACTCTTCACGCTCCGCCGAGGACGAACATCCATAAACTCGCTCCATATCTGAGGGTAAGATGCTCCCGGCGATTGTTGTCTGTATTGCGTGATGGAGGGGGGGGGGGGCTCATGTGATTAAATTATGGAGGTTTGCATAGTTTCGGTTTCAATATTCATATATTCAGCTGATTATTTCTGTAAGATAAACACAAGTAAATGAAAGTGTCTCTGGTGGCTCGCCGTTCTGGCCCTGATCAGGAGTCATCAGTTTTAGCTCTCGGCCGTGATCACGACGCGACTTGAATTTCAACTCCCACCTGGACTTATCAGCATAAGCGTTTGTTTGTCCTTTACCTTCTTTCCTGCACCTTTTGTTTATTTGCAATATGGAAAAATGGTAATAATGAAGCCTGACTTGAATTACTTGCAAGTTGTGGGTTTTTAACGCAGCGCGACTACCAGGGGCGATTCTAGAGTCAGAGCTTTAGGGGTGCTGAGCCCCCAATGAGCCCCACCACAACCCACCAGTAACGTTAGCGAGAAGAGGACGATACCATTAGGCGGGGTCGTTTTCATTTTCAATCTTAAAATATAAATTTAAACCACAAACTATGGCTTAAGTTTTGGACATTATCTAAGCCTGTCAAAGGCGAACTAAAATTTTAGAATAACAACATTTCTTACTCCAGGTTTTTGGGGTGCTGAAGCACCCCTAAAAAAGGGCTAGCCTCGCCCATGGCGACTACGCTTTCTACTGTTAAATGGAAAGACAGGAGTGTGTGTGTGTGTGTGTCAGGGAGGCAGTCGTGACAATACGGTACAGTGATCCCTTATTTTTCGCGGTTAATGGGGACCGGCGCCCCCCACGAAAGATAAAAATCCGCGAACTGGAGCCGGAGCCCCCCGAGCCTAAATAATGTGTCCAACTGTGGTCTTTCTGTTACCTTCACAGCCTCTGGTCTCTGAACCGTAGTAAACAAACGGCTCTTTCATCTAACTCCTTTTTTATTCTGCCGTCCCACGACACACACACTACATTACCCATAAGGCCACATCATTACCCATAAGGCTACCTTCTTAAAGGGGCCAGGCTAGCTCACAGCATTTCTTTGCTGCGAGAGAACACGCACAACATCCTGTGATGTTTCCGCAATTTTCTCTTGATTTTTTTTTTTTAATATGATACATTTCTGAAAAAAATCAGCAAATAGCTAAAACCGCGAAACTTAAAGCGTGAATTGGCGAGGGATCACTGTACTTTATTTAGCAAACAAGCAAAGCCGCCACAGCGGGGTACTCCAAGGATAAGAGCTGGGGGATCTGGAGGACAAGTGGGAACACGGGGAAGCATGGTGGGTTGCGCAACAGTGAGGCATCGCCAATGGACCGACAAGGGGAGCGTGCACGAACACCCGCACGCAAGCCGGCGTGACACAAGTGGAAACGGTTTCATTTGGGCTCAGAAGTCGGAATTTCCGAGTTCCTCGTTAAGAGCTTTCTAATGGAACGCCTCCCCACTGAAAATCCAATGTAGCTGCTGTTCAACGAAGTCGAGCCTCGGCTAATTCTAAATAAGTGCTTTATTTTGTACTCTTGACCTCTGAGATAAACAAAGTACCTTTAGAGTAAAACGAGAAATGAAGCTTGACGGTCCAGACGCGACCACGACTGGACCTGTTGCACGTTTATCTCCTGAGATGAAGTTCATTAACAGTGAAGCACAGCGGCTTGAAAGAGCGAACTTATAAGACCAAAGGCAAAAACGCAGAGGAGACGTGGAAGGAGGAGGATGAAAGGTAAAGTAAGAGGATATAACACAGAGAGCTGGTGAAAAGCAGCAGCCATAATGGGGGTGGAGAGCGAGGGATGCTGGGTATAATGGAGGGAGGAAGAGAGCGAGAGAAGCCACGGGGAGCCTAATGGACAGCTAGCATTAGGGCTTTGCTCCCAGCCAGCCCAGCGCAGTGGGGGGGCTGAACAGCAGGACTGGTGGGGGTGGGGGGGGTGTTTGTGCTGTTTGGCACCGAGCTCAGAGTGAGTCGGGTCATTACGTCCCACAATAAGTTAAAGATGGAGAGAACCACGGAGGAGATGTAGCAGAGAGAGGGATGTGTGCCAGGAATAATGATGGACCAATCCACAGGCTCCGTTTCAGCCTTAACCAGCTCACAGCTCGCCCTCGCACGATCCGGCCGCCGCCGCCGCCGTCCCGCTCTATATACAGGAGCGCACACACACGCACACCTCCAGACTGGCGCTCACCTGCCGCGCTCTGACCCGACCACCTGCAGAGGACGAGCCTCGGCTCGGATGGAGGGAGCGACGGGCCGACAGACGGACAGGCGGGAGAGCTAGCGGAGTGTGTGGTCTGGCGGCAGGAACGGCGGGAGGAGGCCGCCTTCATGTGGCGGGCTGCTATACTAAGAAAACACAGTCGTTAGGGTTAGAGAAACAGCGCCCGTTACCTTGAAACACGCCGGGGCTTCGCCAGGCTTTCCACAGAAGCATAACACCGCGCGGCGCGCTAACGCTAACCCCAGACATTCCTCCGTTTTATACGCGCCGCCGTCCACTTCATCGCAAACGTAACGCGACCACAAATGAGCCTCTGCTGCATTCCAGCGGGCGAAGTCCACCTGTCATATACTCATATTACTACGGCACACGGCAATAAAGAAAAGAAACAAAAAAAATAAACGGTACTCTTTGTTTTAAAAGGCTAAAGTTGTAAAAGCCAGCTGTGTTTTTGCTTTGGCATATTTGAGGTGATTTATAGGCGTGTGATCATGTAGAAGAAAATACACCCTTTTATTTCTGTTCGGGCATTTTACATTTCAGGACAATAAAATAAAATAAAATAAAATAAAAAAAAAAACTGGCAGGCCTCAAAATTATGCAAATGCAGCCTCAGATGAACGACGCTGAGGTACGCATCGCTCTGTGTCGGCGCTTGTTTATCCAGCCAAGATGCAGGAGCCGTCTGTTTCAGACCTAATTATACCCGCTGAGTAAACAGCTTGCAGCGCCGCGTTTAGCGGCGGGAACTTGAAGGAGCTTCTGTATGACGGCCCGTGTCATTGTTTCCGTCGCGTCATCTCGTCCCACGCCTACGTTACCGTGTTTTCACCCAGGGCTTCGTCACTCTTGTACTTCACGTCTCCTCACGTCCCGGTTTTAGCTGCCAGACGGACGGCGTCGCGTTTGACTCTAGAGTTCTCTGGTGTACAGAGACGTTTGTGGACCCCCCCGACCCCCAAAGGGCACCCAGACCCCAAGGCTGTACTGCGAGCCCTGGTCATCAACCTCCCGCCGCCGTGCTCCACAGTTGGTTCAGCTCTGCCGTGTTCTTCTTAAAGCTACATTTAACACGCTAACTCAGGCTTGCAGAGCATGCTGGGATGTCCACTTTTGGGTACGCTTCTTTGAAGACTTTCACACGGGAAAAAGGTTTTTCATTGTTGAATATAGTCTGGACTAGGGAGGTAACGATAACGAAAAATTTGATATCTTGATTATAGTGACCAAATTATCACGGTTTACGATATTAAACATTGCTGTAAAAATGTCCAAAAAAACACATACATTTAAATAATTTTTAAAAATCTTGTGATTTTCTTGTCATACTAAAACATCAGAAGCCAAAATTTTATCAAAATGAAACTTTCACATTAAAAGGACAAACAACTGGCACAGAAAGAGGTTTAATTTTGAATGAACAAAATAAATAACAGGAACAAAGCTTATTTGACTGCTGGAAATTTAAATAAACACTTTAACAACCATAGTAGGTCAAAATATGTAAACAATTACCAGGAACAAAAATTATAGTGAAGTTCAAATAAAAGAAAACTTTGGACTTTAAGCTGAACCTTAAATACGTATAAATGTGCAAATAAAGAAACAGTTGTTTAGGAGCCAAATATGTTGTTCTGAATCGTAGTTCACTCTGTGTGTCTGTGGGTGTCGCTGTGTTGTTACCTGAGGGTCAGGTATAAAGGTAGCTGCTTGTTATTGGTTAGGTGTTTGACCCTGAAGGGCAAAAGGTTTTTGACCGCTGTGGCGCTAACTGCTAGCGTTATGGTTGTCGGATCAGTTAATGGAATAAATTAATATTTTAACTGCATCAGAAGAACATCGTTCTGGTCATTTTTCGCTCAACACGCAACGGTAACGTTTACGAAATGTGAGTTAGCGAAGCGCGTCGACCAGGTTACTCTTGGTCAAACATCTCAGTAGCTTGAAAGATTAGCCTTAGCTCCTTCAAGTTGCTTCTACAAATTACAATAAAATGTAAACAAGTCCTCTGCAGACACGATAACTGTCCTCCACCAGTTGTCCCTCTGCATTCATAAAAAAAAAAAAATTTAATCTTTTTAGTTGGTTGGTAAATATCCTGCGTGCTATCGCCAGTTTCAGCCATGCTAACGTTACGATGCCGATGTTACAAGCTACATATTCACGCGAGACACAGTCGCGAGTCGCTCGCAGACTTGAATGAGGCTGATATTACATATCCTGGTAATCGACCGCGATAATGAGATGAAGTCAAACATAATCGGTAATCATTATCGCGCAAAATTTTACCGCACTTTACCGTAATACCGCTAACCGTTCTATCTCTAGTCTGGAAGTGACCTTATAACCGCTCCCAGACTGATAGCAAGTCCTTTCTACCTCGAAGAGCCTTTTTTTTCACTCTCTTGTGTTGCAGAAGTAACAAAAGCAGCTTTTCTACTGTCGATGTCGGACTAATGTTGTTCTGCGGTTTTGTTTCAGGTGCCGGAGGAAACAACACCCGCGGGTCTCAAGGGTCTTTCGGAAACGGCGGCAACGAGAACGGGCCCCTCCAGTCTTCTAACATCGCCCTGATCGCCGGTGCGGCGGGAGGCTCCGCCTTCCTCCTCCTGGTCACCGCCGTCATCTGCGTCGTGTGCTACCGGCGGCGGCACGCCAAGCACTCGGACACCCACCACCCCCCGCTGTCACTGTCGTCCCTCACCAGCCCCAAGCGGGGCGGCGGCGGCGGCCTCGCCGGCTCCAACAACAACGGCTCCGAGCCCAGCGACATCATCATCCCCCTGCGGACGTCGGACTCGGCCTTCTGCCCGCACTACGAGAAGGTGAGCGGGGACTACGGGCACCCCGTCTACATCGTCCAGGAGATGCCGCCTCAGAGCCCGGCCAACATTTACTACAAAGTATGAGACCGCCGCTGCTCTGGCCGACCGGACACACCCCGCCCCCCTCCGCCCGTCACCGACCCCCCTCCCAGCCCCGCCATCACCGTTCCAGTCCCCCCCGTTCCAGTATCCCCCCCCCCCCCCCCCCCCCCCGTGTGCCCCCCCCCGGCCCTGTTCCGTGCCTCTCTAGCTGAACAAACCACCCCAACCCTTCTGTCACAGAACCGGGCCGTTGAGTACGCGTGAAGGGCGACGGCGGTAAACGTACGTACCCTTCTTCAACAAGGCCCTCATGAACGGGCGAGAGGCACCGAGTGCCCCCCATCTCGTTAACTCAAAGCTTCAAAAAAAAAGAAAGAAAAAAAAGAAAAAAAACACAGCCTCACCACTTTTCTAAGAGTACGGAGCCCGGCGCTGAGGCATGTGATGCTTCGAAAAAAAAACGAAACGCAGAACGACAAAAAAAAAAGAAAAGAAAGGAAAAGAAAGGACTGCACCCCTGACCCCACTCTGGACCGGAGAACTCTGAATCTCAGGGGCCCCCCCCAACCCCCCACTCCTCTATCAGCCAATCGGAGACCAAAGCCAACCCCCAACCCCCACCCAGGGGGCCCCCCCCCCCCAGAGACCCCCAGAGACCCCGGTCCCCCCCACTAACTCAACCGTAGGATCCAGTGTTTGTGTTTGTTCCTAACGGTGGGCCTCGGACCCCTGAAGTGGGGCCCCCCCCCCCCCCCCCCCCCCCCCACCCCGGGGCCCGATGAGGTCCCCAATCGGACACTCCCCCCCCCCATATTTTAATAAACGTGCGCGTGGCGTGTGAGTGCGTACCAGTTTTTTAATATGGCCGCCGCCGCTGTCCGTTGGCGGTGTGCGGGGCGTGGCGGTGTGCGTGCTTTGGGGTGTCCGGTTCGTGTGCCGTTTGTGTGGGGTGTGTGTGCGTGTGTGCTGCGTGCGTGTTCTTTAGACTTGTCTTAAATACCAAAACACAAAATAGTGAGCGAATATCGAAAAAAAAAAAAAGTTAGATTTTTTTATGGCTATCAACACTTATAGATTATATATATGAATATCCAGTAAATAATTTCTAGATGTTTTTTTTTCTATCGTTTTATTATTTCTATCCACTCTGTTGAGCTACTCTTCTGTTGCTAGACATTTTTTTTGTTCCTCATCTCTACGAATGAGCTGATTTCCTGCCTCCTTTGCGTTGTATATTAATTTAATTAACCCCTTGTTTGATTTTCCCGGCGAACAGAAGTTGTTTCTCTTTCTCTCTCCCCTCATCCCCCCTCCCCCCCCGCCCCCCCGTGGTGGACTCTGTAGATCTTTTAGAGCTGCTGCCGTAGTTTTGAGGTCTAGACCTCATTTGTGGACGTGTTGAGGTAGAAACCATCTATGGAAGTTTTCTGGGGGTTTTTTGTTGTTTTTTTCTCTTTCTCTCTCTTCTCTCTCTCCTATTTTTTTTTTTTTTTTGAAACAGAAGTGAAAGCGGAGGGTGGGGGGGGGAGGTGGTGGTGATGGCGGGGGAGGGAGGATGAAATGAAAGAGAACAAAAGAGAGAAAGAAAAGAGAGCGCTGTCCCGGGAGCGAAGCGGCGTCGTCTGAATGCTGGACTTTTAAAAAAAAATAAAAAAAAGTTTAAAAAAACGAGATGGACACAAGGGAAGGAAAGACTGTGAAGCGATTGCACAATAGAGGAAGCTAGGGGAGGAAGGGAGCGAGACGTGGAGGACGGAGGGAGACTTCCTTGGACGGGAGCCCCGAGTCTCCTCAGCTGAGGGGACGGACTGACGGACAAAACTGGAACTTTAACCGCGGAAAAGGAGAGACCTCATCTCTCACACCGCTCACGAACACACACATCTACTGTGACTCCTTCACACTTACGTTAACATGAGATGGCACATTTCGGATTTGTTCCTCTCTCTGCAAATTTGTGTTGGCTCACACACACACACACACATGCACGCACACACACACATGCACGCCCCAGCAGCCACGCCCCGCTTTCCTCCATCAGAAACACACACCTCCCACCTACATAACACAAATTTCACACATTTTAATGACTGTCACAAATGCTTTCTGATTGCATCGACCGACGCACACACACGCACACACGTGCACGCACACACACACACACACACAGTCCGGCCCCACTCGGCACAAAGCCTGATTACTTTCTTATGACTCTCTGTTTCTGTGATTAACACTAACCTGGTGGACACGGAGGGACGAGCAGAGCGAGTGTGTGTTTCCTTCTCCTTCACATGCCCTCAACACACACACACACACACACACACATGCACGCACACACACATGTGCCCAGCACCTCAGCAACACGCCGCCGTGATCGGAGGTGCAACATGTTTCTAATGTGCATAGCTAATAAAGCTTTTTTGTGTTGCTCAAACATGTTTATGGCTTCTGTGTAAACTGGGCGGCAGTGGAGGGTCGATGCTTTTACTTTGCCCGGACGCACACACCACACACACACACACACACGCACACACACACACACACACACGCACACACACACACATGCACATTTGCAAAGCCGCCAGTGTTGTTACCATGTTTTCCTGTGTGACGCCAGTGTTGAATCTGAACCTTTTCAACATTTCTCAGCTGTGTTTTGTATCGGTATCATATAATCTTTCATGCTTAAGTGTCACATTGGTCTGAAATGAATTTGTTCAACACATGATGATGTTCAGATATGGTTTTTTGTACCGCAGGAGGAGGAGGAGGAGGAGGAGGAGGAGGAGGAGGTGGAGTTTGGATTGTAACTTTGACTGTATCAACTTTGATTTAAAGAAAAAAAAAATGAGAGGAAGTTCTTCTTTTTTGTACAATTTCCAATTTGTGTTTTTTATGTATCCTGTTAAGTCTGTGTCGATTTAAACATGCTCAGAGTACCTAAAAAAAAAAAGAAAAAAAAATCCTCCAAGCCAAATGAAGTGTGTGTCACTCTGTTCAGCGTTAAAACGAGCTAGCGGCGGCCCTGTTTTCAGTTTCCTTCCCTCTGCAGATGGTTCTCCTGGATTTTCATCTCTAACTCTCGCTGTTCGTGTCCGACTGGTCAACTCAGACGCTGCTTTAAAAAAAAAAAAAAAAAAAAAGAAAGGAAGGAGAAAGTGCTGTTTCTATGGTGGAGGGGGCGGAGAGGAAAGGGGGATAAAAATAGGAAAAGAGAGGAGCAGAAAAATGTGTGTGAGGGTCGGGGGTGTTTCTGAGTCCTTGAGTCCTCTCTCTCTCTACTCTCACCCCCTTGTCTCCTCATTACAGCGACCCCTGAACCCTTTCTTCCCTTCCTTTCTTCACCCCTGCCCCTCCCCCCCCCCCCTAAAGAGAGGGAAGAAAACGAGTACATTCCTGGTTTGCAAAAAAACAAAAGGACAAACGAAAATGTTGAAGCCCCACTTGGTTGTTCTGGTGAGTCTCTGTGGTGTGGGTGAGTCTCTGTGGGTGAGTCTCTGTGTGGGTGAGTCTCTGTGGTGAGTCTCTGTGGGGTGGTCTCTGTGTGGGTGAGTCTAGTGTGGGTGAGTCTGTGGGTGAGTGTGGGTGATGAGTCTCTGTGGGTGAGTCTCTGTGTGGGTGAGTCTCTGTGGGTGAGTCTCTGTGTGGTGTGTGGGTGAGTCTCTGTGTGGGTGAGTCTCTGTGTGGGTGAGTCTCTGTGTGGTGAGTGTGGGTGAGAGTCTGTGTGGGTGAGTCTCTGTGTGGTGAGTCTCTGTGGGTGAGTGAGTCTCTGTGGGTGAGTCTGTGTGTGTGGGTGAGTCTGTGTGGTGAGTCTCTGTGTGGGGAGTCTCTCTGTCAGGTGAGTCTGGGTGGGTGAGTCTCTGTGGGTGAGTCTCTGTGGGTGAGTCTCTGTGGTGAGTCTCTGTGTGTGGGTGAGTCCTCTGTGGGTGAGTCTCTGTGTGGGTGAGTCTGTGGGTGAGTCTGTGGGTGAGTCTCGTGTGGGTGAGTCTCTGTGGGTGAGTCTCTGTGGGTGAGTCTGTGGGTGAGTCTCTGTGTGGGTGAGTCTCTGTGGGTGAGTCTCTGTGTGGGTGAGTCTCGGGTGTGGGGTGAGTCTCTGTGGGTGAGTCTGTGTGGGTGAGTCTCTGTGGGTGAGTCTCTGTGTGGGTGAGTCTCTGTGTGGGTGAGTCTCTGTGGGTGAGTCTCTGTGTGTGGGTGAGTCTCTGTGGTGAGTCTCTGTGGGTGAGTCTGTGTGGGTGAGTCTCTGTGTGGGTGAGTCTCTGTGGGTGAGTCTCTGTGTGGGTGAGTCTCTGTGGTGAGTCTCTGTGGGTGAGTCTCTGTGTGGGTGAGTCTCTCTGTGGGTGAGTCTCTGTGGGTGAGTCTCTGTGGGTGAGTCTCTGTGGGTGAGTCTCTGTGCAGGTGAGTCTCTGTGGGTGAGTCTGTGGGTGAGTTCTCTGTGGGTGAGTCTCGTGTGGGTGAGTCTCTGTGGGTGAGTCTCTGTGGGTGAGTCTCTGTGTGGGTGAGTCTCTGTGGGTGAGTCTCTGTGTGGGTGAGTCTCTGTGGGTGAGTCTCTGTGGGTGAGTCGCTGTGGGTGAGTCTCTGTGTGTGAGTCTCTGTGGGTGAGTCTGTGGGTGAGTCTGTGTGGGTGAGTCTCTGTGTGGGTGAGTCTCTGTGTGGGTGAGTCTCTGTGGGTGAGTCTCTGGTGTGAGTCTCTCTGTGGGTGAGTCTGTGGGTGAGTCTCTGTGTGGTGAGTCTCTGTGTGGGTGAGTCTCTGGGTGAGTCTGTGGGTGAGTCTCTGTGGGTGAGTCTGTGGGTGAGTCTCTGTGTGGGTGAGTCTCTGTGGGTGAGTCTCTGTGTGGGTGAGTCTCTGCGGGTGAGTCTCTGTGGTGGGTGAGTCTCTGTGGGTGAGTCTCTGTGGGTGAGTCTCTGAGTGTGGGTGAGTGTGTGGGTGAGTCTCTCTGTGGGTGAGTCTGTGTGGGTGAGTCTGAGTCTCTGTGGGTGAGTCTCTGTGTGCTGTGGGTGAGTCTCTGTGTGGGTGAGTCTCTGCGGGTGAGTCTCTGTGTGGGTGAGTCTGTGGGTGAGTCTCTGCGGGTGAGTCTCTGTGGGTGAGTCTCTGTGTGTAGGTGAGTCTGTGTGGGTGAGTCTCTGTGTGGGTGAGTCTCTGTGGGTGAGTCTCTGTGTGGGTGAGTCTCTGCGGGTGAGTCTCTGTGTGGGTGAGTCTCTGTGTGGGTGAGTCTGTGGGTGAGTCTCTGCGGGTGAGTCTCTCTGTGGGTGAGTCTCTGTGTGGGTGAGTCTGTGTGGGTGAGTCTCTGTGTGGGTGAGTCTCTGTGTGGGTGAGTCTCTGTGGGTGAGTCTCTGTGGGTGAGTCTCTGTGTGGGTGAGTCTCTGTGTGGGTGAGTCTCTGTGGTGATCTCTGTGGGTGAGTCTCTGTGGGTTGTCTCTGTGGGTGAGTCTCTGGTGGGTGAGTCTCTGTGGGTGAGTCTCTGTGTGGGTGGTGAGTCTCTGTGTGGGTGAGTCTCTGTGGGTGAGTCTCGGGTGAGCTCTGTGGGTGAGTCTCTGTGAGTCTCTGTGGGTGAGTCTCTGTGTGTGGGTGAGTCTCTGTGTGGGTGAGTCTCTGTGGGTGAGTCTCTCGTGTGTGGGTGAGTCTCGTGTGGGTGAGTCTCTGTGGGTGAGTCTCTGTGTGGGTGAGTCTCTCTGTGGGTGAGTCTCTGTGTGGGTGAGTCTCTGTGGGTGAGTCTGTGTGGGTGAGTCTCTGTGGGTGAGTCTCTGTGGGTGAGTCTCTGTGGGTGAGTCTCTGTGTGTGGGTGAGTCTCTGTGTGGGTGAGTCTCTGTGGGTGTGTGGGTGAGTCTCTGGGTGAGTCTCTGTGTGGGTGAGTCTCTCTGTGGGTGAGTCTGGGTGATGTGTGGGTGAGTCTCTGTGTGGGTGAGTCTCTGTGTGGGTGAGTCTCTGTGGGTGAGTCTCTGGGTGTGGGTGAGTCTGTGTGTGGTGAGTGTGGGTGAGTCTCTGTGTGGGTGAGTCTCTGAGTGTGGGTGAGTCTCTGTGGGGGTGAGTCTCTGTGGGTGAGTCTCTGTGTGGGTGAGTCTCTGTGTGGGTGAGTCTCTGTGGGTGAGTCTGTGTGGTGAGTCTCTGTGGGTGAGTCTCTGTGGGTGAGTCTCTGTGGGTGAGTCTCTGTGTGGGTGAGTCTCTGTGTGGGTGAGTCTCTGTGTGGGTGAGTCTCTGTGTGTGGGTGAGTCTGTGTGGGTGAGTCTCTGTGTGGGTGAGTCTCTGTGGGTGAGTCTCTGTGTGGGTGAGTCTCTGTGTGGGTGAGTCTCTGTGGGTGAGTCTCTGTGTGGGTGAGTCTCTGTGGGTGAGTCTCTGTGGGTGAGTCTCTGGGTGAGTCGGCCCGCTGACGTCGAGTCTCCCCCCTTATCTCCCCTCCAGGTGTGTCTCCCCTCCAGGTGTGTCTCTGCAGGGGCTCGTGCGCTGCTCCTGCTAATAACCTCCCGCCGGTGTTATCAGCTAGCTATCAGGCGGAGCTTCTGTAGTGTTCAGCGTTGCCTGGCAGCGTCCTGACGGAGCTAATTTCAGTCCTTCCCCTCCAGCTTTGTCGCACATTTCTACGGCAACCGTTGGCATCTCTAACGGCCCTCCGGAGCGCTCCTCCTCCGGTCGTGGATGCGTATCTGCGCGTGTGTGGCCCAGGCTGAAATTCACGGCCGGCTGCTCTCTGCTCTCTGATCTGCGATGCGTGAGAGTGGATTACCGCACGGTTCCCACCTACGCCCGACGCAAACGCAGCCGTTGATCCCGGGAGACCCTCGTCACGCCTCTGCCATGACAACGTCTGGCTGACGGCGAGCATCCGCCCACCGCCCACCTGCTAATCTGAACACCTGCAGTCGCTGCAGCGGTTTCCGTCTCCTCGCTCTGCAAACGCAAACGTAATCTCTGAAACCAGAATCAAGCAGCTTGTAAAGCAAAAAAGCTTATTTGCTGTGACTGAGAATTAAAATCGGGGACCTGCTCTCTAACTGGAACCGGCCCGACGGTTTACGTTCGCCGCCGACTCCTGACATCAACGGCGTGGCTCCAAGCCAAGGATGACCCTGGAGCTAATGCAGAGAACTAGCATCGTTCTTCTTATTCTGATTCGCAGCGATGAACGGACATTCGCGACTAGCTCCCGAATTAGCGTCCTTCCCGCGTCTGAAATGGCGTAATTCTGCTGTAGCTGTGGACAGCTGCGGATACAGAACAACGTCAGCGCTAGGGGTGAGTATTGGCAAGGACCTCGCAATACGATATGTATCACGATACTTGGGTCACAATACGATATTATTACAATATATTGCGATATTCTACCCAGTTAATATCAAAATTAAAAGTAGAGTAGAGAAAAATCAAGTTGCTGTATACAGTGATCCCTTATTTTTCGCGGTTAATGGGGACCGGCGCCCCCCCCACAAAGATAAAAATCCACCAACTGGAGCCGGAGTCCTCCGAGCCTACATAATATGTTTAAAATATGTTTAAAAACCGTAAAAAAGTAGCGAGTCACTGCAGCGAAACAAGACAAAGGCTCAACTGTGGTCTTTCTGTTACCTTCACAGCCTCTGGTCTCTGAACCGTAGTAAAGAAACCGCTGGTATTGTGCTATTTTTGGCTCGTAATCAGCGGCTAACATGCTAACAACAACAAAAGAAAAAGTCCGGTTTTCTCTGCATGGAACGGGAACTTTATTCTGGCGCTGCAGGAACTTGTAACATCACACAGGTTGTATTGTTGGGCTCCTGTCGGTTAACAGAGAATGTAAATCTAAACACGCTGGGCTGCTGTTGATGCTCACTACACTTTTCATCTAACCCCGTTTTCATTCTGCCGTCCCACGACACACACACTGCATTACCCATGAGGCCACACCATTACCCATAAGGCCACCTTCTGAAAGGGGCCAGGCTGGCTCACAACATTTCTTCGCAGTGAGAGAACGCGCACAACATCCTGTGATGTTTCCGCGATTTTTTCTTGATTTTTTTATTATATTATATATTTCTGAAAAATACGCGAATAACTAAAACCGCGGAACTTAAAGCGCAAATTGGCGAGGGATCACTGTATGTTCATCAAATGATATTGATCATTCAGACGACAAATTGAGTCAAAACTATTTGCTTCAAAACAACCTATTTATTGTTTATTATTAGTGTTTTTGCACATTTAAGTAACTATTACAATATACTAAAAAAAAATCGATATTAGGAGCTGAAAAATCGATATTAATTAAATTTAATGTTAGATTGACAGCCAAAGACAACAAATGAGTTTAAATTCCTGGTTTAATCGAGCCAACGTGAGGCTGTTTCTACGCGTGAGACTGCTTCTCTTTGGGTTTAATGTTTCTCTGTCTCAGGTACTGGTTGGGTTCACCAACACGTTTTTTTTACCCTTTAATGTTCTTTTCGTGAACAAAGTTTGATAACTTCTGGTAACTCCCGCGCTGATCCGCCCGGCTGCAGCCTGAGCAGAGCCGATTAATCAGCCGAGGTATGTGAAAACTCCTGTGTGACTCTGCAAATCCTTAAACACAACTTGAGGCATAAATTCCTCTAATGAACCAATATACGCCTGGAATCAGACGTGCTGCTGAGAAAGCAAGTGGGCATCAGTGACCGGGTCCTCCGGGGGAACGCAAACTGATCCAAGACTGAGTCTAGTTGGGGGGAGAAAATGACTCGTCACTTAAAAGGATCATCATCTGCCGTTTTTTCTTTTTTTTTTTTTTTTAAAAGGTTAATGCAAAGTCCCGAGGCCTGCATAAAGTGTCTGTTATTGGCTTTGGTCTAAATACCACAGAAAGAGAGTATTACAACCACCTTCTCAGCATTTTCACGGCTCTGTTCAAAGCAGCATTTAGAGGGCGGAGTCACCCGGCTGGCTTTGACTCCGCCCCTCCTCAACCAAACGTGCATCTTCTAAAATCGATAACCAACCTTTGCGCTACATGAGCCTTTGCAGAGAGCTCAGGCGCTTCCTGTCCGTTACAGTGTCCTGAAAAAACCAAAGGGGGCGCTCATGAGATGGTTCTCAATGACTGGGACTGAATGGGGCTAAATGGTAATTTTAGCAAATGCAGTATTGATTATATGTCAAGACTGAAATGAAAATGTGAAAACGCCCATTAATTTAAATAGTATGAAGCTGATGAACACTGACTGGGCAGTTAATGGTATTTACAGCAGATTACACCAGGATGTCCATGGGAGTCTGTCAGAAAGTCACTCTTGATTACTACATTACCCATAAGGCCACACCATTACCCATAAGGCCACCTTTTTAAAGAGGACATGCTGGCTCACAACATTTTTTTGCTGCAAGAGAACGCGCACAACATCCTGTGATGTTTCTGCAATTTTTTCTTGATTTTTTTAAAAATATATATTTCTTAAAAAAATCCGTGAATAACTAACCGCGGAACTTAAAGCGCGAATTGGCGAGGGATCACTGTAGTCCCAAACCCCCGGACACGGACCGGTACCAGTCCGTGGGTCATTTGGTACCGGGCTGCAGAGATAAAATAAATAACTTCCATTATTATGTACCTTTTGATTTATTGTCGGAGCCTAAATTATGTTTTATTTTTAAAAATGACCAGATTCTGTCCATTACATCCGTCTGTGACTCTTGACGTATGACAAGACTTCAAGATTAAACCCCCAAGTTGGAATAATGAGGAAAAACAAACATCTTCAGAAAGTGTCTTTGTGCCGAGAGGATGTTACCGATGTTCTGTTGTTACGAGGACGCTGCTAATAAAGATGAATGTGAACACACTGCGGATTTACGTTCATAATAATATAAAGAAAATACCACAGATTTTATGGCGGTCGTATCATTTTATTTTGTCGTATTTATCCACGACACATTTTACAGACCGGTCCGTGGCGCAAAAACAGGTTCGGGGGGGGACTGATTTAAAGAATCCTTGTGGTACACTTAGCGCTTTACCAGATCTGGAGAGCGTGCCAGTGGTTTAGCAGTCCATTTGTTCCACATGCTCTCTGGATTTATGGAAGGCCGCCATCGCAGAGGAAACGGCCAGCTGAAAAGAAAATAGCTGCTGACAACACGTCGCTAACTGCAATAGCAAACCAGTAATGATGTATTAGCAAACTCATCACTGTTGCAAATTCACGGAAACCAGCGGTAATATTTCCCCTCGAAGAGGGGCTAATGCTAATCTAATAGCTGTTAAGCCATAATGAGTTTGCTCGCTCCCTTCCAGTAGGGTTTAAAGGAGGCCTGTTCAGACTATCGGGACCGCTATGGTCCCCTTATCATTACATGCTCATCATTACTCCTGCTAATCTGTTCTGCTCAATGCGCTCACAGATGAATATTAATGCCACGGAGGATGATAGCCGTATGTGCGCGCCGCATGAGCGCACACAGACAGATGCAGATCGGCGCCAAAAGTTGCGTCGCATAAAAGACGAGCGCGTACGCGGCGGCGTGCTCCCCGTGCGTTGCCAAGTGAGACGCCTGAGCTTCCTCCTCAGCTCCACGGAGGAAGGAAAATGCTCAAACACACACACATACGCCTCCTTCGCTGATGCTTTATCGCGGCAGCGGGGGGAAGGGAAGAGAAAAGAATCAGTTTTAAGTGAAATCAATAGAGAGATAATCCTCTAAATTAGATTTTGAAAGGCTTCGCTGCTGATGCAAAAACTTAAAACCCAAACACCGGCGCACTTGACTCCCCGGCGAAGCAATCCTGGAGTAAGACGTGTTTTCCATGGGAATGAGCGGAGATCAAGGATAAAAAGGAGAGCCGGGAAGGAGGGGAGCGAGTCGGGAATCAAGGAAACATCGGGAATCAGGCTAACGTCGCTGTGATTACAGTGTCAGCGTGATTAATGTAGTGCGGCGCCTTCGCGCCCAGAAGAGGGAGGCCGTGCAGAGAGCAGCGAAGGTTTGCACCTGACAGACCTGGGGACGTCGCGTCATGATTGGAGCAGAGATGAAGTGTTAAAAGGTCAAGCTGTTTGATTGGATGCAGAGGGTTTTCTGCAGGAGCTCTGAGGGAGAGTAATTAAATCTCAGCAGAGGACGAGTTATCAGCCGAACATCCACGATTTTACAGCGTTGACGCTGGCGGCTCCCTCACTCCCTCCTGCCTCTGTTTTCTCTCCCCCCTCTGTTCAACTCATTCCTCCTCCTCTTCTTTCTTCCTGTCACTCTCTCGCCTCTAGGGATGGGAAGATTTTTCCGATTCCGATTCCATTATCGATACTGTTTAACGATTCGATTCTTTATCGATTCTAATTTGGGGAAAAAGGATAACAAAAAGTTTTATTAGCATCAATTTTTTTTTATACATAGAAGTCACGACCTTACAAACTCAACAGCGAGGTCAAAAGAGGCCCAAAGATAATGTGGTAACTGTTGTAATATGTAACTGTACAAATACACAAGAATGTGTAACATTTTAACAGATTTTTCCTACTAGAAATAAAAAAAAAATTGTCCTTTTAAAAGGAAATAGGAGCTCACTAAGCACTCAAAAATAATAATAAGGAAAGATAAATACTAGCCTCTGAACCAGCCAGACTCTCTCTCTCTCGTCAGGGTCATCTTCTAAATGTAATGCAGAAGGAATTCGTTTAATAGCATAGCGTTAATGTTATAGCGTGTTTTACAAAGAAGCACATAGGCAGCGGGATAGCTACTAACCAGAGTTACCAGAGGTGATCTTAGCTTGGCTACTGCTGCTGGGTTGAGATCCATCAGTCCGTTGTGCGTCAAAAACACGACACTCGTTATCGCATGTTGTGTGCGCAAATGTTTCTGCGTGTTAGCCGTGTTCCCTCCCGACGCTGTTATCTCCACTTTACAATGACTGCTAGTTGCCTTGTTGCCATCTTTCTTTGGTGAAGTGAAGCCAAACTTTGGAGCGTTTGAACCTGGTGGGCGCCATTGTTGTTTACAACTGCAATGCGCGTGCTAAACCGACGTAGCTTAATCACGTAAGTGCTTTCTGGAATTGACTGTGCGTAATTTGGGTAAATTACGTGAGATTTGTGCTGGTTGGAATCATTAAGATAATCGCTGGATAAACTGCCAAACGATTCCATGGAATTGAAACACACGGAACCGGTTCTCTACAGGAACCGGTTCTCGATTCCCAATCCTACTCGCCTCACCAGATCTTTCACTTTGCTGCCGTTATTAACGGGTCCACTGCGATCCGTGAGGGCAGAGCTGATCTTCTCTGAGAGGCAGGGATGGTTGGAAAATAGCGTGACGGCTCAGTGGGGGTGGGGTGGCGTCGGACATTATGTGGCTACGGGACGTAACGGCGTTAATTTCAGATGACTAACTAGTTAATATTCCTGGGTGGATGGAGTCACTGCAGGCCCTCGCTGCTGCAGCCAACTGAAGTTAGCAGTTGGCTTGTCACGCTAGCAGCCCCCCCCCCCCCCCCCCCCCACCACCACCACCACCACCCACAGCCTCCAGCACACACACATGGAGCATATGCTCGCACGCAACTGAGGCCCCCAGGAAACACATGTAATAGGTGGTGTTAAATTTAAAAACATCCTTCCTAAATTTAGAAAGGTCCCACCATTTTCCCGACTGCTTCTGCTGATTTCCTTTTCCTGCAGACAGTTCTTACGATCGAGACAAGATTATTATTCAGCCCCTCAGAGTAATGGCATCAAATTGACAGTTTGGTAAAGCCGCTGAAATGAGCAGCAATTGTCCGATTGTGATTTACAGTAACTGAGCACGGCGGGCCTGTCAAGCTTTGGATTCCTCTGGCGTGCAGGGAGGCGTCTTAAAAGAAGAGCTCGCCATCAAAGAAGATTTGACGTTTTTTTTTAGTTTCTTAAACATCAAGAGTGTAAAGAAACAATGAAACTATACTTTCAATCTGATTTAATTTATGCAGCACGACATGACAACTAAATATTACAGTTTTAGTGTTTGAAAATCCAGTGATTCCTACACTGCAACCTCTAACCCCTGAAACGTCTAAAAACGTAGGATCATCAGTGTCCCCCTTCTCGTCCGACCAATGTTCATCTTAAAGTTTAGCCATAAATAAAGGATCTTGGTGAAAGCACTGTTTAAAGTGAACCTTTGTCAGTTTCTGATGACATTAATACTCAAAAACTCCAAAACAGCTCCTCTGGTCCAGGGTTATAATAGTTTTGGATTTTCCATTAGTTTTAGTTTTTATTTAGTTTTTAGTTTAGTTTTTCAAATTAAATTAGTTTTAATTTGTTTTTAGAGCAGTTTTGCTAGTTTTTATTTGTTTTTGTTTTGAAATACTTAGTTTTAGTTTTTATTAGTTTCAGTGTTAGTTTTAGTTTTTTTTGTAAATTAGGGTTGTAATTTTGGTTCGAGTGAAGCACTGAACTTTTTGATGGCTATTAAATCACATAATCGTGTTTACATTCTGGTCTCAATAAACATATTTATCGATGCGTCTTCCCTCTTGTGGTGTTCCTGCGTATTTACTGACCAGCAGCTATCTGGTCTCCATGGAAACAGTCCATTATAGTTGCTGTTTTCTCCCGTTCCTTCCCAACGCTGACTGGCCTGCAGCTGTAGCTTCTCTGGATAAGCTAGCTTAGGCTATCTTATCCAGCTAGTCTTGGTTAGCCTTCTTGTGTGAGCTTTTCAACTGGACTTTCAGATTGTGAGGGTTTTTTCCTTCAGAAGTATTCCACACATTGTATCACCTGCTTCTACAACAAGACACTTATTTTTATCGTTAACACAGTCATAGTCAAAGAAATCCCAAATAGGACTGAGACGCTTTCTCCCAACTTTAGCCGCAGCATCACTGCTGATCAATTTATTTATTTTTTTGGTGGTTGTTGTACGGCGGAGCGAAGTGAATAGATTTTAAATCTTTATGAGAAAAAAATACAAATACGAAAACGAAGGACATTCTTGATATTATTATAGTTAATTTAGCTCGTTTTGTAAACACATAATTACAGTTTCAGTTATTTTTTTTTTTTTAAAAAACTCTTGTTTTTATTTTATTTCAGTTAATGAAAATGTTTTTTCAATTCTAGTTTTCGTTATTTCGTTCATTTTCGTTAACGATAATAACATTGCTCTGGTCTCAACATAAAGTCTAAAAATGCTCCGTTACTACAGTGATCCAGCTCGGATTAGTGCTTTTAAAATTAATCACTCCCTTTCACACATCATAACGCCACGCTGCTTATGAAATTTCTGCAGGTAGTTTTGAATTTCTTCTTTTTTTTTTGTAACTTCTTTAAAGATGAGTTTCCCCAACAATGGTCTCCAACAAAGCCTAGCTACCTGATGAATACGACAAATCCAGACAAACTGAAGACTTGGCGCCAGAGCGAAATAGAGAAAAAATAAGGAGGAAGTTCAGACCGTTTCTTATGGATCGTCATACGGAGCGTGAGATGACTGGTAAATAAAACGGATGAGCCCGAAGCGATAATGAGGTCATGGAGGAATTCAGGCTGCAGGGAAGTTTTCCAGACTCCAGTGTCTCTGTTCACACTACAAGACCAGACCGAGACCAGACCGAGACCGTAGACGGAGCGGTAAGAGTACCGGAGGAGGCAGGTCCTGTTTTTAACAGATGTAAAATGGTTCCAGAAACATCACAGAACTACGGTTTTATTTATACATTACATCATAGCTACAGCTGAAACTGTCATAGAGGTGATATAAAAAAACAAACATTATAAAACTGTAGGAGTATTAGCAGTGTAGACGTGGCTGAAAAAGGTGTTTCTCTTCCTGTATCTCCAGTTTGACCCAAACGTGTCACAGACGTTACGTCCAGACTTCGGGGAATCGTGTTCCTCCTGACACGTCTCCTTGACAGCATTAACCAAACCGCGGCGTCGTATGTCACGTCGGCGCCCGAAGCAAGACATCAGAAAACATTTCCACTCCACCTGCTGCAGCCCACCTCGCCGAAGAACTGGTTTTACATTTGCCAAAACAAATTAACTGACCTTCAAGTTCGAGGCCTTTTCTCTGGTGAAAACCAGGAGATAAATAAAACCTGTTTGAGCACGCTTTTCCTGGGTGAGCTCAGGGCTCAGCGAGAGGATTAAGGCTGAAAAAAAAAAAAACAAGTCTGTGCTTTATTTCTCTTTCATTACAACAGCGGTTCATCTCAGGAAAACGCTGCTTCTTATTATTTCCACATCTTAAAGAGTGACTCATGAGCCGGTGAGTGATGAGCTTTCAGCATGAATGTAAAGCATCTCAGTCCTCGAACAGAATGAAATGTACATCAGTTGCACGCTGGAAAATCTTGGAATTGATTATCTTTTTTTTTTATTTCCAACACATGCCAGCCACAGAGCTATTTATAAGAAAAGTTTGCATCATTTGGCAACTATAGTTAGTTACACGCCATTAAATATGCAAGCTGCAGCTACATGTGGGAGCCCTCCGTCATCTACATGAAATGAGAGACCGGCTGCTCCAGAAATCTCTTTCACTTGCATGTTTGTTTCAGTGTGAACTGCGTTCACGTTGATGCACATATATGTCATGAGGTGGAATCAGGTCCCGTCCATAGACTGTATAAGAAGAACTGGGCAAACCCTCTGTGACATCACCCACAGATCAGATCTGTCCATCCATCCTCATTTCTGATGTCGCTACAGAAACGTTTCAAATCGGTTCTGCCGGAGCTGAAACGAGGCCCCCCGGAGCTCAGACCGAGCTCCACCGGGACCAGACAGTGCTCAAATAGCTGACTGAGGGTGGAAACCCCGGTGGAGGTGCAGGGACCTGGTCGACTGCTGCCTGGCAGTCTGGTCGGTCCCTCTGGAGGCATCCAGGCCGAACTGGAAGCTAGCTTGTCTGGAGGTGCTGCCAGGACTAGCAGCCGATGAGCTTGAGGCCATCTTCCCGTTAGCCGCCGGAGTGAGTAGCTGCTGGGATTGACTCAGTTTTGGACGTAGCTCCTTGTGGTCTTTCAAGGAACTGCAGTTGAATTTTCTTTTCTTCTGAGATCAAAGAGCAAGTCTAATGCGGCCCCTTTATTCTACCGAAGGTTAACGTTCACATCAAAGTTCACAAGACAGCTTCTGGCTGTGTGTCATGATGTCACTGACCTAGCCAACGGGAAACAGCGAATCAGCTCCCTTTAGTTTAATTCATAAGGTACATATCAGGAGTGGCCAACCCTGGTCCTCAAGAGTTGATGGTGATCCATTCATTTGAATCAGGTGTGTTGTGGCAGGATACATCTAAGACTTGTAGGGTTGCAGCTCTTGAGGACCAGGGTTGGCCACCCCTGATCCATATGAAGATTGCTTTCGGTTTTAGAAGCTAAAAAACCATGGACAGCACACCAACGAAATACCGATCCGTTTCTGCCTCATACAAACAGTTTTTAGTTTTGTTTCCAAAATAACTGGGAAGAGATTTGTAGCTAGTTGTGACGCTGCAACAGACACGTCCCAGCTAGAGGTGGATCGCTTCTAACGCAGAGGTGTATGCGCGTAATCTTGGTAGCTGCGATGCCTCCGGTCCACAACATTCAGGCGCTGGATCTGGTTCTGGCTGGATTTCTGGACTTGCTACCGCTGAGAACGTAAACGATCGCTCAGCGTTTTGTATATTGTATCTCGGTTAGGAGATCTGTAAAAGCAACCGGACTGGTGCGCCTTCATGACCTCCCCCCTGGTGGGAAACTTCGACCAAACAGAAAACTCTTCAGACTAGGGCTGTAGCGATAACCTAATATCGCGATACGATACGATACATATCGATATTCATCTTACAATACATTTACATCATTTTCCGTAAGATATTAAAGGGACAAAATGATTTTGGTGACATCTCGTGAGTGTTCCAATTACTTTGTTTGAATTAATTGAACTGAAAGCATCAGTTACACATTATATGGCTGAGAGGCAGCTGGACTAAATGAATAAAAGATTTGTTGAGTAAAATAGTTTCATTTATTTAAACAGTACAAATTGTTGCTTGCAAACTTTTAAGGGCGGGACACGGGGGTTTTGAAAGAAGCTTAGAATATCGATACTCGCGGCGGAAAAATCGATACTCGATACTCAATAAAATATCGATATATATCGCAGAATCGATAAAATCGCTCAGCTCTACTTCAGACCATGCAGTATAATTCACAGGAAGTTGTACCCGTCCTGATATCGTCCTGAACTGTTTGAAGGTTTGGCGAGCGCGAAGGAAATGTGGACGTACCCTAGACAAGACAGGAAAAGACCATCCGATGCTCGTTTTAAAAGTACTTACAGGCAGTTGCAACCGCAAAAGAGTAAAACAACATTTTTTGTGCGGCAGCATATTATAGACAAGCACATTCCTCGCTCAGAAAAGGAAACTGAGCCGGCTTTAAACAAACCACATTCACAGAGAAATTCCAGTCCAACCCTTCAAAACAAACCCCTCTCTGCACGCTGCTGCACCACGAGTCATGTTCACTTCCACGAAAAGATAGAAAATAAATAGAAACTTGGATTGCAAGTTCATTGCCGAAGCAAAGCAGTGGTTCAACGTTCTCATGAAGACGCTGCTGTCACGTCATCGGGGTGGTCTCCTGGTTAGACGGACCGCCGCCTCTCGTCACCATCATCTACGCTGCTCAAATGTCCACGAGCAAGACGAGCGGCGGTCTGTGAACGGAGAAAAAATGCCCAGAAGTGACCAAAACCGAGCGAGCAGAAGTCTGGATGTCAAAAGTGACAGCTGCTTTCTTTCACAGTGTTACATGACTATTGCATGAACGTACGAAAAGCGTTCCAGCCTCCAGTCGCTCCAACCGCTTCACACGCCGCTGCCTCGCCGTCCTTTAAACACGCAGGACATTTATATGAGGGGACACGCCGCCCAGAGGCGCCATCAGTCGATTTATGATGAAACAGTCGTTGCGTACGGAGCACAGTAAAAGACTTAATGTACGAAAGTAAACATTTTTATTACCAGCGGCTCATTACCATACAACGGAAAATGCTCCGCTGGAATGAAAAACATTTAAAAGCAACCTAATTCTAACTGACATGCTCTCTGCGCTCCAGCGGCTCGCTATTGTAGAAACTCATTGCACGTTTTACTTATTAAAACCTTCTTCTGTCAGATGAATGTCAGGAAAATGCAGAAGATTAAAAACGGTCTCGCGTTACGGCGATATGGGAGGGAACGGTATTTCAGAAGTGTCGCGATCAATTTACTTCCAGGGAGGGCGATTAAGAATCAGCGTGGCACTTCTCCATCTTTTTATGTTTTTTTTTTCTTAAATGGTAGATTTTTTAAAAGTCTGAATAATTGACGGAGGCAGTTTTCTACTAGAAGAGAACCTACGGAGAAACAGAAGAGCTTTTTCAGTGGAAAATCGCAAATCAGATCAGAAAAATGCTCGTTTACGGGGGGGGGGCTTTAGGGTGTGCGGGTGCCGGACACTTGCAGGATTAGCTTTAACGGCTAAAGCGTGCAGGTCATTCCTGCAACATGTGATGAGGGATGAGGGCTATTAAAAGTTTGAGAACCACTGTGATAGAGGTTCTCATTGTCAATCCCTGAGTCAAATTTCATGAGTTTTGGGCAATAATTAACGGAGATATTGAGAAACTAGAGGTCTTCGGAACAACCCGACTCCGGGTTCGGGTCTGAATCTGCAGTTAGTCTCGGGTCCGGTCGGTGCTCTCTGACAGGCTGGGTCTGCGTTTACTCGAGAGAAGTAAAGATATTGGCGGTGGCAGCTAATGTCAGGACTTTGGGCAGTTAAATGATTATTAATTAACGTGACGTGTTTGTCATGAAATAATCGTGTTGCCGTAGCGTGTTATTAGCGGTTTGCCCGGCAGCTGTAAAGCACAACGGATCTCCAACATGACAACGCTGGATGAGAGAACATATTTACGACACGTCCTGACCGGTGTAGGCTATTAGCCTTAGCAGCTGCTACCAATTGCATCTGTACCTACAAAGAAAATAACAATGTGGATTTATTGTTGTTTACATCACGTAGCCTATGTAGCAACTGAACCGGTAGAAGAAGACAACTTTAGGGAAGAAAATCAAGTTTTATTCAACGCTAGTCAACTTTTAACATGAGCAACTATGGGCTGGATTGTCTCGGTTCTATTCAAGTAACTCAGTTTGGTTCGTGGTCGAAAACTAAAGACTCGGGTCAGGGCGGTTCCGGGTACAAATATTCCGGGTCCATTTGGGTTCGGATTCCTGGATTTATGATAATAGCTCGGGTCGGGTCAAATTTTCACGGGTCCATTCGGGTTCAGGGCCATGAAAGTGGACCTGTGAAGATATCTATTAGAAACACATTTTTCAGCCCCATTGACCACAATGTTTTCGAAAATTTAAAAGTGATCCAGAATCCAGGATTTCTTCTGGATCACAGCCAAAATGAAATCAGTTCTTCCTTTTTACATTTCTGACAACTCCTGAAAATTTCATCAAAATCCTTCCATAACTTTTTGAGTTATCTTGAACACAGATAAATGCCGGCAGAAACATAACCTCCTTGGCGGAGGTAATAATAAAGTCCTTATGTGAGCGTCACGAGCAAACAAAGAAGAAAACAAGAGAAAAACAGCGCTGATCTCCCACTGGCTCCCAGTGGGGATATAACCAGACTGAAAACTCAGACCATCAGGACCTGATTCATCTGCTGGATTCGAGTCCAAGTGTCCCTGTAATTTCCTCGGAACGTCCCGGAGCTTCACGTACTGCGCAGCCGGACTGATTAACAAAGAAAGACATGCTCAGATTATTATTTTTTTTAATTTCCCAAAAGAGGAGAGCAACATGCAAGACGCAGAGCAGTTTTCATCACACCGATTTGTGCGCGTCGCAGCCATGTCAGACCTTTAATGCATCACCGCTGCCGCGAGGAAGCGTCCGCGTAACGAGATGAGAGGTTGCACGGGGAGACGAGAAGTTTCTCATGTCAAGTTCAAAGTTTAGGACGAACCACGGGGAGGCAGATAACTACCTGAGCACATTTCAGCGATCAAATTGTGTCATGAGACCTTTCTCTAAATGATGCCCGGGCAGAGTTCAAAGCAAATCCTGTTCAAAGGAAATCTGATTTAAATTTCACTCAGTCAAGTCTAAATGTGTTCATGCCAAAGTCATCCTGGTTCGCACCACACCCTTTGAGACCCTTGAGAAGGGGAGCTTTGGCATCCTTAAAGACACTTTTCAGTCCATCAAGAAGGATTTCACACCACTTGTGCTGTGGCGGCCTTCCATTAGTCGTAGACGGAGTCCTATTTTCCTCTCTCTGCACACGAATACATCAAGGGGCAGAAATGGTCCCGACAACGTGCAGATGCTTTGTTGTTCCAGTCGTACCCCAGACGGGTACAAGCACTGACAACTGATACATTTCTGTACCTTTCCATCTGCGCCTTTGAAGTAACAATCCTGAACCGCGGGGGACCGAGATGATTCCCCTTAGAGGAACGTTGTGGAGGTAAATCAATCCCAGGTCTGCTGTTAGATGGCGGGGAGCGTACGTTCTTCGTCAGGGACGGAAATGACGTGGATTGCAGCAGTTTTCAGTTAGAATGGAATATGCGCCTGCAGCAAAAATGGCTATTATTGATAAACACCCAAAAATATCCGTCCACTTAAGTGACAGTGTGGATACGATCCCTACAGACAAACATAGGTGATGCTAACTTTTTACATGTACAAAAAGGGACTGAGCAGGTCACTATCTCATCGTAGGTCCGTACAAGTCAACTACTGATACCAAACAAGCTACCGTCAACTGACACTAAAAGACAGTTGATGGCCTCTGCTTCAACAGAACCGGATCAGTACTTTATATCCATGACCACACACACTCACTCCTGTGGTTAATAAAAAACTAAAAAAAAAAAACTCACCAGGAAGCAACGGCCTGGCCAGCCATCCTAATTCTTTTCCTCTTTGCCACGAGGGTTTAGTTTTGTTTCTCTGGAGTCAAACGGGTTCAGGAAAGCCTGAATCTGGACGGGCCTATGACCAGTCAGGGGAACAAAGGCATGTGATGCTTAGTTTTGAATAGTGGCTCTTGGATGCTCCATGAAGACCTCCCTGATGCTCAGATTGGTTCGGTATACTCTGTACCGGTGGAAGTGGCCGTGACTGGGAGAGGCATGGGGCCCATCTCATAAGGGGACATTCTTGTGAATCTGAAGGGGTATGGCCGACCAGGCTACGAAGCCCAGGCATTCTGGGAAAACCTTTACGGGCTTGACAAAAAAAACATAGGGCCCCACAGGAAAACCCTTCTGGCTTTGAGACGACAGCAACAACCACCACAGCACTCTATCAATAAGAAACAGCTAATATAGACTGGATGAATTATGAACTCACTCAATAACCAATGAACAGCGTTGTTGTCGTTCCATTACCTCCGCCAAGGAGGTTCTGTTTTTGCCAGCGTTTGTCTGTCTGTCTGTGTACAAGATAACTCAAAAAGTTATGGATGGATTTTGATTAAATTTTCAGGAGTTGTCAGAAATGTGAAAAGGAAGAACTGATTTCATTTTGGCAGTGATCCGGAAGAAATCCTGGATTCTGGATCACTTTCAAATTTTCAATAACATTGCCGTCAATGGGGTCGAAAATTTTGTTTCTCAATACAGTGGTACCTCTACTTACGAACATCTCTACATACAAAATTTTCAGGTTACGAAACGCCTCAACGGGAAAATATTGCCTCTCGTTACAAAAGAAATATCAGGATACGATAGGCAGAAATCCAGTAGCGCTGCTACTCGCAGCTCCCAGAATTTGCCGAACGTAAACATACTTGTCGGTTCTGTATCTCAGTTTGAAAGTGGTGTCCGAGCTGCTCTGCCATTGGCTATCGCTTAGCATCTTCCTGACATCCCATTGGCTAGGAGGATCCCTTGTCTGTATTAGCGTAACCCAACAACCCAGGTAAACAAACAATTTTTACCTCCGCCAAGGAGGTTATGTTTTTGCCGGCATTTATCTGTCTGTCTGTCTGTGTTCAAGATAACTCAAAAAGTTATAGATGGATTTTGATAAAATTTTCAGGAGTTATCATGAAAAGCAAGAACTGATTTCATTTTGGGTGTGATCTGGAAGAAATCCTGGATTCTGAATCACTTTCAAATTTTCGATAATTTTTGCACTTGGTGGAGGTCTGCGCTCTCCGAGTGCTTTTCTAGTTCTGTATTTCTTGCAGATTTTTATGTCATTTCATGTAATATTTATAATTATTTTAAAAAATAATGTTCAAATTTTGGGGGCTTGGAACGGATTAGGGCATTTACATGGAAAACGGGTCTTTATTTATGAAATTTCCAGGTTACGAAACTACTTCCAGAACCAATTAATTTCGTAAGTAGAGTTACCACTGTATCTCCGTTAATTATTGTCCAAAACCTATGAAATTTGACTCGGGGATTGACAATGGGAACTTCTATCAAGTGTCAAAGGCTGATCCAGATTTGATCCAAAAGGCTGATTTTATCGCAATCTGTAAATCGCTATATGAGGGAATTGTTGCGCTTGGTGGAGGTCTGCGCTCTCCGAGTGCTTTTCTAGTTCTCAAAGGAATCAGGTTGTAGTCGTTGTAGTCGTGCAGATCGTGACCTGGCAACATCCCGTCTTTTATCACGTGATTGAAAACTCTGGCTTGTTGTCTTTAGATAATAGAGGGTGTCATATATTTTAGTCTTTCATGATCTTTCTCAATTATTTTAAAAGTTGTCCAGCGAATAGTTGATGTTTGTCCTAACACACACCTCCAGAAATATGACTGCACGTCGGGTCGACACAGACGGCTAAAGACACGACTGTCCCTTTGACAGGATGGTATTTTCGTTTACGTCTGCAACTTTTTATCCGCTGTTTTCCCACCGGACAGAAAGACCACTATAAACTCCAGTTCACATGAAATATGTGTTAACTAAGCAGAGCTACAGTACCACAGAAAGTCACCTGCGCCGCCATCTAGGGTTTTGGTGGTGTAATTACAGAGCAACACATGTGTCAGTGCTGCATAGAACTCTAAATAATGCTTAAGGCTAATAGAGTTAAAAGGTCATTTCTGCACCTTACAGGATAATTTCCTGACGAAGGTACCTTTTCGTGCAGAAATGGGACCTCTGGGGGTCCAGTCACCTGCCCCCATTTTAGAAAGCCAGGTCTTTGGCTCCTGTAACCCAGAGACAGGTGGTAAATCAGGACATTAAATGTCACTTATTTTGCCTTCTGCAATATTGCAGTGTGTTTCTGATATTAAAGTTATCAGTCATTTTGTGACAGTGACAGTCCGTGGCACTTTCACAAAGGTTAATGTTCCAATTTATAATATCCGGAGGCTCCATAAGCCCCCGCAGAAATACTTCAGCAATTTTTTTTTCTTAGTGGGGGAAAAGAAAAACACAAAAACAAAGACGTCTAGAAGATTTTGGGCTGTTGAATAGATCCGAGGACCAGTCGGGATGCTGACCTTAAAGGAGGAGTTTGATTCATCATTTTATAATGTGGAACCTCCTGGGGAGTGGTGGACCACCTCATCCTCCTTTTCAGCCGAAACAAACCCGAAGCTGCTGATAGAAAGAGAGCGATGAAGTCAGGAGGGTCCACACAGCTGAAACAGCCACTGATGACCCCCAGGGAGCCAACTGAACCCAGTCCTGAGGGACGGATCCAAACAGCTACAGGTAGCCTGCGGTGAGCTTTACTCCTTAATGGGCAAAAAAAGCTTAAATGACTCAAAGCCACAAGCATGTTGCTTATAGGAAGCCTGTTTGAAGACACTGTCCAGATGCAATGGAGATCATGAAATAGTCCAAAAATGTAAATCATTTTATCATTTTAAATGGTCTTTTTATTAACAAGAAGAATGACTTTCAAAGTAATATGTATCAGCTGGACTGAGGAACATGTCAGATGGTCTGGACTGAGCAGAGTAGAGATGTTTTCCTCATCATTTCGATGCCTCAATGCTACCAGACAGTACTACCAATAGCATCTGTATCCACAAAGAAAATAACGATGTGGATTTATTGTTGTTTACATTACGTAGCCTATGTAGCAACTGAACCGGGAAGAAGAAGACAACTTTAGGTAAGAAAATCAAGTTTTATTCAACGCTAGACAACTTTAACATGAGCAAACTATGGGCTGGATTGCAGGGGTGGCCAACTCCAGTCCTTGAGAGCCTGCAAACCTGCATGTCTTAGATCAGAGGTCTTCAACCCTGGTCCTCGTGACCCCCTATCCAGCAAGTTTTAGATGTTTCTCTGCTTTATCACACCGTGATACAAGTAGCTGTGTCATCAACAGACTTGTGCAGACTTTGAGGACAACCTGATAATGACCATTAATTAAAATCAGGTGTGTTGAAGCTGGGAAACCTCTAAAACCTGCTGGATAGGGGGTCACGAGGACCAGGGTTGAAGACCTCTGTCTTAGATTATTCCCAGCTTCAGTGCACCTGATTCACATGACCGGGTCGTTAAAAGACTTGTGCAGACCTGGATGACAAGCTGATGGTGATCCATTTATTTAAATCAGGTGTGCATGCAGGATTTTGACTCTCGAGGACCAGGGTTAGCCATAACTGCTGTATTGTCTCGGTTCTATTTGGGTATCTCAGTTCGGTTCATAGTCGGAAACTAAAGACCCGGACTTATGATAATAGCTCGGGTCTGGTCGGTTTCACTGGTCCATTCGGGTTCGGGTCCATGAAAGTGGACCTGTGAAGACCTCGAGTATCGAGCAATATTGCTCATATACACAATCACAGTCTCCAAAGCAAATTCATGTTTATTGACTATCCATCCATCCATCATCCATACCTGTTTGATCCTCTGCAGGGTCGCAAGGATCTGCTGGAGTCTATCCCAGCTCTCTTCAGGTGAAAGACAGGGGTCCACCCTGGACAGGTCACCAGTCCATCACAGGGCCACATGTAGACAAACAACCATGCACACTCACAATCACTCCTACGAGGAATCTAGAACCACCAGTTAACCTGACATGAATGTCTTTGGACTGATGGAGGAAGCTGGAGAACCTGGAGGAAACCAGCACAAGCACCTGGAGAACATTGAAACTCCACACAGGAAGACCTGCTAAGGTTCAAACCAGGAACCTTCTTGCTGTGAAGCAACAGTGCTGACCGCCAAGACACCGTTCTGTCCTGTTTATTGACTACAACATAGTAAATCAATTTTGAAAACTGCTAAGAGATGCTCTTTTTTTGTGGAATCCTCTGATGAAATAACGTATTTTCTGTCATATAATTGGGTTGTTTTGACTGCAGTTCTGGGATGTCCATGGACAGATGACAGGACTGGAAGGGAGATGCCACACAACCTTCCAGCAACAACGCCTGCGGACTCTTATTATTTGTTATACCGGCCCCCGTGTTTCTAAAATGTCAGCTTTGCCCAAACAGGGAAAGCGAACGCGGCGTTAACAAACAGCAAAGAGGGGCTCTTCCAGCGTCACCGCAGAGTACTTTGAGCGCATTCACTCTGTTTTATTCAGATGTCCCAGAGAGCCGTGGCACTGGTACAGAAGCAGCTTAATGGAATTAAGTAAGGATTTATTCAATTTTGTTATTTTCATTTGATTTTTTTTTTTCAGCATCTGGTCCTCTGCAGCCTTGGGCACGTCAACAATAAATCCAACAGTTAGTTGTTTGCTTTCCAGCTGTCATTTGAAGTGTTTTGGGGAAACTGTTTTGGAAACTTTCATCTGGTAGATGAAGTCGGTCAAACATCTGTTAGAGTTATCAGCAGGCCTGGACGCGTGTTCAGACATCCAGATGTTTGCTAGCTAGCTGGTCATCCGGTTTTCGAATTCGGAAATATATATATATTTTTTTCCTGCAGAATACATTTATCAGCATGTTGTCATTTTTACCGCGTTGTCAGAACATGTAAATGTAGTAAATATGAATTCATGCAGGGCAGCGCGGGGGCTTGGTGGTCAGCACTGCTGCCTCACAGCTAGAAGGTTCCTGGCTCCGGTCCCGTCAGGGGCCTTTCTGTACGTCCTCCCCGTGGCTCTGTGGGTTTTCTCCAGCTTCCTCCTACGGTTCAGGTAAATTGGTGATTGTAAATGGCCTGTAGGAATGAGGACTGTCCGTGGTTGGTTGTCTGCAGTGGACTGACACCATGTCTGGGCCGTACCCCGGCCGTTCGCCCAGAGAGAGCTGGGATGGGCCACGGCAGATCCTCGTGACCCTGCACGTACGGATAATTTCCATTTTAATACAGTCTCCACCTGGCAGTGGTTAATGTCCCCTGCAGAGCCTCAGTTCACTTCAGCTGTTATAACGTAGACCAGTGGTCCCCAACCTTTTTGTAACTGCGGACCGGTCAACACTTGACAATTTTACCGCGGACCGGTTGGAGGGGGAGAGGGGGCAGCCTCATTACTCGTAACATTACGGGAATAACTTAACATGAGTATAACATTTAAGTCTCTGGTAACATCCTCTGTACCTATTAAATAAATAACAAAAAAAAAAATTCAAGCAGCAGACTGGTCTTGGTACGTGGGAATCACCTGTCGTGATAAATCCATATTTCAGTAGGACTTTCATATTTCATAAGGAAACTTTCCAAAGATGTCTGTTTCTTACTCATTTTGCTAGCTGGGTTAAATTTTGGCACTCAAGTGACCGAGATGTAACTGAGAGAATCTGGCGGTTTTTCAAAATAAAAGCTTGTTCAGACTCATATAATAAATAAAACTTAAATTACTATGTTTTTTTCTTGCACGGCCCGGTACCAATTGATCCATGGAATCTGGTCCACCGTGATAGGGCAGCAGCCATGAAAAATCATCAGTTTAATCCAATCACCTACTTCACATGTGTCAAACACAAGGCCCGCAGGCCAAATGTGGCCCGCCACGTCATTTTATGTGGCAATCGAGAGCTTGTGCATTATTGGCTTAAATTTCAAACCGTTATTTTAAGACTTAAAATAAGATTAGGCTGCTTTAAAGCGCACATTAACAATAAACTACATCTCCCACAATGCAATTCGTCGTTACAGACAATAGCAGTATCTCACCACGAGCAAGACATCAAGACGATTTTCAGAACTGATGGATTTAAGAAAAAACTCTACAAACTAACCCCAACATGTCCAAGAAAGGAAAAATTTCATGAATGACGGGAAAACAAATACAAGTTTGTATCTCAAGGTGAAAAAAATGTCTTTTGTGTAATGAGGCGGTGTCAGTCGTGAAAGAGTATAATCTACGTCGGCATTTTAAACGCGGAGCTAAGTATGCTAAATGTAGCTTACAAGAAAAACAAAGAATCGTTTCTGCTTCTGAAACCAAGGTAATGGATACTCTTACAACCACAAACCCTGAGTTTAATATAATAATGAGTTAAATATTTGAAACTTGAATACATAATAAACACAGAATCCGTTATTTAACAAAATAAGGGGTAGTTTATTTAATTTTGATTCACATTACATTTTGTTACATTCATGCTGTCAATCTGGCCCTTCGAGGGCCACCATGATGCTGATGTGGCCCTCAGTGAAAGTGCGTTTGACACCCCTGACCTACTTGGTGTGTAATTTTTATGGTGGAAGGAAGCATCTGGGTGCTGCTCCAGTCACATTAATGCCACCAGCTGTTTGGGAGTGGTACTGCATCCACCTGAAATCCGATCGTCTCTCTATGCTCCAAGATAAAGGATGGATGAGTGACAGGATGGGCACTCCTCAGGGGGCCAATCAGAGTTCAGCTGGGGGTAACACCTCTGTGGCCCCGCCCCCTAGAACCACCCATGGGACTCATTCAATTCGTATGGTATGACCAGCGCTTTAAAGCAAAGTGATTCACTGCATCTACTGGAATAAAGGTTAAAAAATATGAGTATGACCCATTTATGCCCAGTTCTGACGTTACTGCTATTCTGTTGATTGTAACATTTTTTCCCAACAAACGTCTACACTTGCTGATGAAGACATTTCCCGTCAAGCAGAACCCATCAGATTATTGTGATGCCCTCGGTGCAGCATCCCCGGTACACTCCAGTATTTAGTCACGGCCGGAGTAGAAGCTCCAGCTTTTACGTCCCACAACACTTTCAAGCCTCAGCAGTCAGGTAGGAATCTTAATCCTTTCACACTGAAATCTGCCATGACCAGCCACCGGGAATCAACAGAACCAGCATCTGGCCAGCAGTGGAGGATTTCTTCTCCTTTTCTTTCCTCCGTGAGCCAGCAGCAGATCCGGCGTGTCGGTCGACGTCGGCACAAAGAGGCCGCAGCCAAGGATGGTTTCTGGCAAATAGCTGCAACCGGCCGCGTGTGTTTTCATCTGCGGCGTCCAAGCAGAGCAAACAGAGTGTGAGAAAGAGGTACAACAACCGCTAAACAGAAAAACAAGCCAGCAACCCCCAACTGACCCCCCCCAGATACCGAACGCTCCAACTCTTTCTCTGCCCGATGCAAAGCGAATGAGTCACCCCCCCCCCCCGCCCCCCCCGTCTCTTTATTGAGGCAGCTGCACCCTTTGACCTTTTACGCTTGTGGAATGTGTGTGCGGACCGGCGAACGTGAGGGCCGGCGGTACGGGGCGGTAAAAGTGTGAAGGCAGGCAGGGAGGAAAAGGGCTGGGGGGGGGAGGGGGGGGGGGGTTGCTTTTTCTCTCAACTACAAAAGCTGTCAGGGGGAACAATAAGCAGGGAGAATGTGGTGTGTGTTCAGGGAGGCACTGAGCCGTGTTAGTGTGCGAACCGGGCAAGAAGTGGGTATACGAGAGGGGGTGAAAAATAAGGGAAAGACAAATGATGGAGGCTGAATTCAGATGAGACAACTGTGGAGTAGAAAGAAGGATGATGAGAGTGAGAGAGAGAGAGAGAGATGCAGAGAAGATACGGTGGGTTGGAGGCTGATGGGAGGCAGGGAGCGATGGCCGGAGGAGAGGAGGAGGATATTTGTTTTGTCTACCAGCTCTCTCAAACACTCAACTTCCGTTGCCAGAGGAAACAGAAGTCCCAGTATCGGGATGAGTGTGTGCTGCCAGCATACCAAGGGTGGTGGGGGTGGGGGGGTGGGGGGGGCTGCTCACTGTACCAATAACATCAGTGGGGCTCGTTCTCTGCATCCACCAAGGCTTCATTAAGTTTATCTGTGCGAGTGTGTCGCCGTGGATGCGTGCCCTGCATCCAAACCGCTCGCATTTCAGGCTCCACACCGTGCAGCTGGCTGAAGACAAAGGTGTGTGTCCTGCTTTGTTTCAAAGGAGCGCGTGCACGTGCGCGCGAGCGAGCGGTCTGCACAGAGGGCTGTGGGGCTGTCTGAACGTGTTTGTGTGTGTGTGTTGTGTGTGAGATTTTCTTTGAAAACTAAAAGTGGGGGATGGCAGGCCCACACCAGCAGACGGGCGCGTTATTGATTCTCTAACTGGTGTGTGAGCTGCGGTAAGTGGATGGTAATAGCACGAGGAGAGTGTTGTGAAGTGGTGCAGGTTAAGAAGTTTGCCTGCTGGATGGAGTTTTTATCTCTGGGATGGGGGCGGCGTTGATGGGATGAGATTAGTGGGGGGGAGGACACCAGTGTCTGTAAATTGGGAAGACAGCTGTGAAAAAAAAAAGACCACAAAACCCACTAAAATAAAACAAATAAAATGAGACTGATAGTGGAGAAACATTAAAGGAACATCCTGGTTTGTATAAAGTACTCACGAGTAGATGATGTCTTACCTGCAGTAGACGGCGCTCAGTTTGGACAATCGGATGCAGGACCAAGGTCTCGTAATGAGTCAAGCTAACGGCTGCTCAGAAAGGGGTCATTAAAAGAGCTAATTTTTCACCAGCTTTTTCATTAGGCAGTTACCGTATTTTCTGGACTATAAAGCGCACCTGAATATAAGCCGCACCCATTAAAATATAAACAAAATATATATTTTGTCACATATAAGCCGCACCAGACTATAAGATGCCGGTATCCAGGCTGAGAAATAAGATATTTACATCAAAAGATTTTGTACCATAAGTGTTTATTCATATACCTGAACTGAAACAAAACAAAACAGAAAAGTCATCAATGGTTTTATTCATTTTCCTCCTGTACACTAAAACCAAGTTGCTTTATTTTTCCTCCTCCTTTGTACTGAAACCCCCCCACACAGCAAAGACATCCAGAACTGACCCGCGAAACGGACCCATATCGGGGTCTACTCAGTGCCGGATCCGCTTTGGAGCCGGATCATAGACCTGCTGGCTCCACGCTGTGTCCGGTCTGCATCTGCGATTAAAACCTTACCTCTGCGGCGGGTCCACTCAGAACCCTGAAATCTGTTGGGGAACCAACAAACTGACTGGACAAACTGATAAATCCAGGTGTGTCTGAGTAGCTACAATGGTCAAACACACCTGGATTAATCAGTTTGTTCAATAATAATAGTTATTGATGCTCACAAAATGAATGTAGAGTAGCATAGCCAACATAGGCTACTGAACAAAAACAAAATAGCCTTTAACTACTTGGTTTGTTTTTGGTTTTTGCACTTCCTGCTAGAGCGCCCCCTGAGGGCTGAAGAAAAATTCATAGAAAAGCTGCATCTCTGTATAAACCTCATGATTTAAAGCGTTGGACAAAAGTAGCGGCTTATAGTCCGGAAAATACGGTATGTCAGGAATGGTGGTGAGTGGAGGACCCTGATGGAGGCCTGTAGGTGGGGGCAGGTTGATGTTAAAACAGCAATAGGAAGCCTGGGGGCCATTAGCACCGCTGCTAACTTAGCTGAGGCTTACAGTTCAGACTGGCATGATACCTGTTCAGTCTTGTTTTCTTCTCCAGCATTGCTTCTCTGAGTCTCTGCCATGACGTTCACTGCAGGTTTGTGAACCGGCTTCACCGTCATTGATGCGTGACGTGGTGCCGCGAAGCGATACCGATGAATCTATTGTAGGGAAGCACTGTCGTGCGCTAATGTGTCCATGAGCAAGACACTGAAACCAAAAATTGTGGCTACACATCCAGCATACAAATTGTACATGAGAGCAGGACTGTTTCAAAGGAGTTAGGGCAGCGACTGGGATGAAGTCGACTGGTTGTTTATGGTTTAGTGAGAGCACATCCGATGCACCAGGAGCTGTCTGCCTCTGGTAAGGAGCCACTAACCATCCCCAGATGCTGCACTCAAAACGGTCAAGAAATTGAGTGCAGGACGCTAAATGATCAATGTAGCAGACCGATCTTCCGCCAGATCTCCTAAAGCCGCTATTTAGTGATAGCGGGTAGCGGAGGGGCGTTCCTCCACTAAGAATGCAATCTTCCACTCTTGCTAATCCCGCTATCCCACCCGCGCTACCCGCTACATTATGCATAGTAGTGGTTAGGGCGTTCCACCTGTTAAACCAATCAGTGCGTCAGCAGCCATTGCCTTTAAGAGCAGGTTCCGCTGACCGCTAACCGCTATGGAGCATCTTTTCATCCAGATCAGAGCAGCTCTCAGCTCGTCAGCTCGTACATAAAAATATTTTTACACGGACAATTCCTATCAGCTACCTGAAAGTCCCAGATAGTTGGTGCGCTCCCAGTAAACACACTCTGGTCGTCTATGGTTTAACTGGCGAGTAAGTCGTTTAAGACGATCTCTGCTATTTTCTCTGGGGTTCAACTGAGGCCAAATCACGCTTTTTATACAACAGTTAATTCCAGAGGTAGAGATGTTTGTGCACGTCCACACATGTGACCAGGTGGACGCTCATTGATGCCACTTGGATGCGTTCTTGTAAGCGCCGACATGCAGGTTGCTGGTAGCGATCACAAGATACAGGGTTTGCGGAAAGCACAAAAGACACGCCCATTGCCACACCTACAATGTGAGTAAGTGAGTCGGCATAACGGGTAGCAGCTTTAGGGAGGCGGAAGATTGCATTAGCGGTTAGCAGAGGTTCCTAAACCCGCAATTTGCAGGTAACGGCTAGTGGGTAGCGGCTAGCTAGAAGTGTACAATCGGGACCATAGAGTGAAGCAGCCGAGGATGAAAGCTTGTTGTCGTTATGTCCGGTCAGGACTCATCAAAGGTTTTAAACTGGGACAGTTTGGTCACTGGACATGTGACACACTGTGTACATAGTGCACTTTCTGATTCTCCAAACTGACTGTCTCGTGGCGCCGCCTACAGATCCAGATCTACGGTCTTCTCACAACCACATATGTGGTGCCACACATGTCCAGTGAACCCAGGTGAAGCTCAATGCTCCAGGCTGTACAGCACATGAGCACATTTAGGAAAAAGCACATGTATTATTAGACCCGCCGTATTATGCACCGACATGCACAAGCTTGCTTATGTTGCCTCACAAGCCTCCGCGGAGGTCTTCGGCGTACTTAGACTCTAGAAACACATGGGATCACATGACAGTGAGCGCACAGAAACACTTAAGTAAGAATTCACACAGCAGTGAGTGGAATTAATGGTTTACCATTACGTTCCATTGGAAATACATTATGCAGAATCGTGCCCACATTACAAAGCCACTTAAGTGCCGTATATGCGCATTCATGAGCACTCACGCTAAAGACACGGGCACCTATAGACAAGACCAAAGGCCGCAAAACATTTTACATACTCAGAAAGTATCACATGATCTATTCACGCAGAGTGACAGGCCTGGAAAAATCTGAATAAATCATTAATGGGAGCATTCAGAGTGCACCTACATTAACCAGCATCACAGTTGGGCCGTGATGTCAGCCGTTGGTTGCTGCAGAGTAATTTAGAAGTTGACCATCGAAGAGACAGGTTTAATCGAGAGCCTGCTGTGTTGGACCAGTCACTTGTTGTCCAAGTGACCCGCAATAATGTGTGATTTTATGCGTCACTAAATCACAGACCACATACTGTAACCATAACTAGAGGGATCAGAACGGTTTTGTTCCAGGTTATAAACTTCTTCATTTGTGCTGTAAGCTTTAACATGTGGGTCTACGGGGAACTCAATGAAGATTTCATATTTTGGAAATCCACAGATTCAATCCAGGATTTATTAATCCCCACCAAGAAATTATAATAAAACAGAATAAATCATGGAGGGAAAACAGACAGTTTGATATCCAGGGTACCAGGTCTCCGCCTGCTCCTTCTCATTCTCAAATGCAATTCGAGAAGCATTGATCTAGAACACGTATGGTGTCTGAACAATATGATATTTACATAATATTTACCATCTTTATATAAAGTTCAACTAGACTCTTTAAAATTTTTAAGGCATTTGCGGAAAACCCCTGATTTCAGTGAGTTTGTTTGCTCCTCTTGCCAAAAGACAGTTCCCAGGGTCTACAAATCTGGAAGATCCGTGATGAAGAAAAGGGAGTACATCCCGTGTTGTTATCAAAAATTCCAGCTGTCTATTGTCTAAGTCAGGGGTGTCAGACTCATCAGCATCATGGTTGCCCTCGAAGGGCCAGATTGACAGCATTAATGTAACAAAATGCAATGTAAATCAAAATAAATGAAACTAAACCTTATTATAAATGTTAAATAATGGTTTCTGTATTTATTATGTATTCAAGTTTCAAATATTAAAGTCATTATTATATTAAACTCAGGGTTTGTGGTTGTAAGAGTATCCATTACCTTGGTTTCAGAAGCTGGAGTGTTTTTCTTGCAGGCTAAATTTAGCATACTTAGCTCCGTGTTTGCTGTCAAAATGCCGACGTAGATTAAACTCTTTCACAACTGACACACATTACATAAAAGTTATACTTTTGTGCATCAATTTTTCTTTTCTTGGACATGTTGGGGTTAGTTAGTAAAAGGCTTTTTTTTAAGTCCATCAGTTTAGAAAAATCAACTTGCTCATAGCTGGCGTTATCGTTGTGGGTAATGACGAAATGCATGATGGGAGATGTAGTTTATTGTCAATATGCACTTTACAGCAGTGTAAGCTTATTTTAAGTTTTAAAATATTGGTTTAAATTTAAAGCCAATAATGTCCAAGCTCTCGAGGGCCACATAAAATGACGTGACGGGCCACATTTGGCCCGCGGGCCTTGTGTTTGACACATGTGGTCTAAGAGAAAAACATGCCGGGAACTGTCAGGAGAAGCTTTGATGTCCGAAATTAGAGCTAGCTACGGTTATTAAGCTTTCTCTCGTTTGTACGTGCTTTGATTTTTCTACAATTGGCTCAGAAGATCCCAGACGTAGCGCAAGTCTGGATTAAAGCCTCTTTTCCTTGTAAATAAATATCTTTTTGCATTTAAAAGTTGGCTCGGAGCTGCTTTTTTTATGTCCTGACACTTCAGCTCATCGTCGCCAGGAGATCTCCAAACTTCTTCTGGCGGCAGGAAACCACACACGTTCCCGCCGCCTTGTTGTCGTGAAACAGTCCCATTACTTCCTTTTCTGCTCTCCAGAGTTATCCATTTTATTTTCCAGTGGCCTCCCATTCGGAAACATGTTAAGAAATCCAGGGAGCAAGTTCAGGCAGTCAGTCTCAAGCAACGCTTCATGCTCGCTTTCATTCCTCTGCGTGGTTCATTTCAGTTGTTCCATCTCGTTCTTGTCTCTCATCGTCGTCTGTCGCCAGGACTGGACGGGGTTAAACTATTTTCATCACTCCCAGTAGATCTACGTGCGCCTACTAAGTGGGGATTAGGCTGAGGCGTCAACACCTTCGTCAGTTTCTCCAGCTGCAACATTAGTTTAAAGACTTAATCAGACGATGACGACCACATTCCAGTGAGTTACCCTCCAGCTCCGGCGTTTCAGTCTGGAGAAACGTCTGATTGTGTTTTTGTCACCAGGAGGACCTGATCATCAGCGAAACGTTGTGATTTAATATGAAGTAGCTTTTCAAAAGTGAGCTGTTTGTGAATGACGGGATCTAGCAATCTGACCCCTGGCCATGACTGCACGTTGCTGCTTCAGGAAATTAGAGCACCTGGAAGCCCGTGTTTTCATTTACTGTATTTCTGTTTTAACAAGTTCAGCAGGATTTTAATCCAAACCAAGGTGAAGTGGGTCTTCAGATCTGCGAGTGGCGTCAAAGAAAGCTCAGAGGTGAACGTGAACCCTGAAAGGCTGCGTGTCTTCAAAGACAAGTGTCTTCTCATTTATTTTCTGTGATGCTAACACGTTTAACAGCAGCGCCTGTGTGCGTGGGGTCCTGAGGATACGTAGGCGACCCGCAACCCTGCCTGAACAGAGAGGGAACAGGAAAACCCTTCACCGTTCTCCGTGAGCCTGAGGCCTTACAGCAGCTTAAACTATTACGGAAAAGGATTCAACAACCCTGGAATGTTGTCTTTTTGTGTTTCACGGGAAACGATCGGCAGGTAAACGGCAGCGCTGCATGTCCCCGCTCTGGGCTCTCTTGTATTTGAGTTGGTGCCTTTGTGGTGATTGGCGTGAATGCCCAGTTGCAGAGTGGAGGCAGAACCTCCACACGACGATTGCTGCGTGTACGTGAATACTGTCGGTGGGAACGCATGTCATGAGTGAGTGGAAACGATGAGTTACCAGACAGTCTGGTCAGCCAGAGGGATTATTGGTGCCTCTACGCTGACAGTAGGGTTGGGAATCGATAACTGGTTCCTGTAGAGAACCGGTTCCTGTAGAGAACCGGTTCCGTGTGTTTCAATTCCATGGAATCGTTTGGCAGTTTATCCAGCGATTCTCTTATCGATTCCAACCAGCACGAATCTCACGTAATTTACGAAAGTTACGCACAGTCAATTCCAGAAAGCACTTACGTGATTAAGTTACGTCGGTTTAGCGTCCGCATTGCAGTTGTAAACAACAATGGCACCGACCAGGTTCAAACGCTCCAAAGTTTGGCTTCACTTCACTAAAGAAAGATGGCAACAAGGCAACTAGCAGTCATTGTAAAGTGGAGATAACAGCGTCGGGAGGGAACACGACTAACATGCAGAAACATTTGAACACACAACATGCGATAACGAGTGTCGTGTTTTTGATGCTTCGGACTGATGGATCTCAACCCAGCAGCAGTAGCCAAGCTAAGATCACCTCTGGTAACTCTGGTAAGTAGCTATCCCACTGCCTATGTGCTTCTTTGTAAAACATGCTATAACGTTAACGCTATGCTATTAAACGAATGCCTTCATTACATTTAGAAGATGACCGTGACGAGAGAGAGAGTCTGGCAGCACTCGCTCCTGCTCACTACCGACCTCCAGAAAGATCACGTATCCTTCCTGAAAAAGCAGACATGATTATTTTTCTGCAAAAGAATTGTTAATTCTTCATAGTATTTGCAGATTTGTACTATGCACTGTTCCGTTGTATTTGATAGTATTTATCTTTCTTTATTATTATTTTTGAGTGCTTAGTGAGCTCATATATCCTTTTAAAAAGGAGATTTTTTTAAAATTTCTATTAGGAAAAATCTGTTAGTAAAATGTTACACATTCTTGTGTATTTGCACAGTTACATATTACAACAGTTAACACGTTATCCAGGCTTTGGGCCTCTTTTGACCTCGCTGTTGACTTTGTAAGGTCGTGACTTCTAAGTAAATAAAAAATGATGCTAATAAAACTGTTTGTTCTCCTTTTTCCCCAAATTAGAATCGATAAGAGAATCGAATCGTTAAACAGTATCGATAATGGAATCGGAATTGGAAAAATCTTATCAATTCCCATCCCTAGCTGACAGAGCGGGCGCGACGGCGGCGCTCCCGGAGACGTGTTTGTTTGTTTACTGAGCCGAGCTTTTGACCTCATTTGACCTGAAATATGAGAGCATTTTTCCACCTCCCATTTGTTTGTCACGGTGCTGCTGGAACGTGGTATAATGGCTCTTTTCCGTGCTGCAGCTTCGAGACCCCGTGATTGCCTCACTTACAAAATTAGCATTTTATGGAGACGGAAAGGCTGCTGCTCAGAAGTAGCTAATGAGTGTCTCGGAAAGCTTTGTCTTCATCGCCCACGTAGCACTCTGCATAGTATTTTGGACAAGCACTGATGGAGAAGCTTAAATGCTAAACGAGTGCATTTGGAGGACTTCATTTAGCAGACCTGCTGCCGGCGTGATGCCTCGTCCGAGTGCAGAGAGGAATAACGTGTTTGGGAGCTGTGAAATCCTCTGCTGCTTCCGTCCTTGTCTGCTGACATGCTCAGTTTATGTTTCTGTTGATTTATCTCTGCACTCCCAGCTCCTGTAGGGTTTCTCCACACTTCCTGAAGGACACACACGACAACTGCCTCTGCAGGAAAACTGATGCAGGGCACTGATCTTTCTCTCTTTCTTTTCCCCCATCTTTTACTGCTCGGCCTCTTTCTTTGTTAAAAAATCGAGGATGTAAAACATATTTGTTTATTTTTAATGACCGCTCACGGCCCACCTGCAGTACCATGATGGCCCACCAGGGGGCCGCGGCCCATACTTTGGGAATCACTGCTTTAGATCAGTGGTTCTCAAGTGGTGGATCACAACCCAAAAGTGGGTCGCAGACCCATTTTCAGTAGGTCATGGGCCTTTGCCTGGGGAAGGAAATGCTAAAAAGAAAAAAAAAAATGCATGTCATTCATACTCCTTAACAGTAGATGGCGATAATGTCCTGTAATGCGAGTTGACACCCACCAGTTCACACCATAGAAAAAGACCTGCAAAGTTTGTTTCCATATGTTGAGCAGGTGAAACACAGATACAACAAAGAATATATGAGATATGGATTTTCTTATCTTGAAGACAAAGGTCAGTGAGTGGTTATTCAGCTAAAACTATATATTTTGAGTTCTTTCTGAAACTACAGCTCAGTGATTTCACTGTTTTATTTCATATTTGTGCATAAAAGAACTGTTGAGTCTTAAAAATGGCTGTTACTGAAATGTTCTGATTGTTATGTCAGCCTTATGATTAATGCTTAAATAAATGACTAGATAGTTTTAATAGGAAGTTGTTATATATTCAGGAAGTCGGTACTCAGCAAATGCTACATATTTGAGTTCTTTTTGAAACTACTGCTCAGTGGTTGCACTTTTTTATTTTGTGCTTGTGCATGTTGAGTTAAAAAAGGGTGAAGTTACTGAAGTAAAGTGTTTTGGATTTAATTAAAATGCAGCTAATTGAGCATCAAAGGGAATATTTCCCACTTGAAGTCATTTTGGTTTTTGCCGTTTTGGTTCACCAATAAACTTATTTTTTTTGTGTTGACATTCTGTGATATTCTATTTTACCATCTCCGATTCAAACTGCACGATCTTTTCATTCAATAAATTTGAGAAGTTGGAAATTTTCCTTGATTTGGGTCGCGGCTTGTCATTAAGGGTGATGGTGGGTCCTGGAGCCAGACCAGTTGAGAACCACTGCTGTAGCTAATACGTGCAGAAGCAGAAAATAAAATCAGACGCAACATGACTCTACAGAACGCCAGAAGTCAATTGTGTAGCGTGACGTCACCTCGTCATCATCTCACGTCGTCGTCCGTCCCGTTCTGTCGTGTTTCACTGAAGCTGATTTTAGTCCTGTGTGGCAGAATCAGGGTTTCAGGTGTTAAATATCATCGATCAGACCGGTGAAAAACACTTTCACTCAGACACATCCAGAGACATCAGAGGCCTCAAACTGCATTTATATCTGACGAGTAAAAGAAAGGTTTTATCAATATATAGCACTTAGCATTAATATATGTGCAGACGGTTGTTAAATAAATAAATAAATGAGAGAACTGGGTTCCAGTATTTGCTCTTTGTGTCCTTAAGAGACGGGAAAATAAATATGGATTGGTACATAAGACTTTTTACAGTCTTGGGACAAAGAAAGGAGTCCAATCAACCAGGCTAGTCCAGCTGTACCTGGACCGAACCTCCAGAAGCTCCAGCAAAGCTTGAGGTACAATCGAAGACTCAAAGATAAGTGAGTGTGTGTACTTCTATTGTATTTACTGAAACACACACACACACACACAGGTGTTTAAAGAGTTTGTAAAGGGTCCTGTTTTATTTTGTCCTCTGCGGCGGTGTGATAGAGGGAATTTCATTATGCAAATCTTTGTCTCTCTGCTGATGAGCGTCCCCTCAGGCTTCTGTCTCACACACAATGGCGCTGACACACACACTCCATCACACAACCCCACGCATATAAATACCCTCATCCATCCACACACACACACACACACTCTCTCTCAGACGCTCATGGAAGCACGCATGACCGTGCCGCACAGACACGGTCACGCATATCATGTCTGAGACTGGGGGCTCGGCAGGGAAGTGCATGTGTCTGGGTGTGTGTGTGTGTGTGTGTGTGCGTGGAAAGGCTAAGCGGAGGCCGTTTAAGGTTACAAACCATTTTCCCCCATTTCCTCGTACACGGTTGTACTAGAACCACGCACACACACACACGCACACATGTTCTTCCGTTCAAGCTTCTGCAAATACGTCTAAATGTACAAAAAAAAAGACGCACAAACATTAAAAGCAGATTTGCATCTGTATGTCGATGCACGATACTTGATTTAGCAGCTAAAGACAAACAAACAAACAAACAAAACGCACATGTGTTGATGCAAAAGGTCAAACTTCACACACACACACACACACACTCATGCACCAACACACACACACAGCAGACCCCTGCCCCATGTGGACGTGACCCACTGACCCTGCTGTCACACACAGTGCCCATCTGCCGCAGGGAGGGACGGAGGGCAGGGGGGGGGGGGGGGGGGGGGGTTGTCTAAAGGAGGGCGGGGGTAAAGGGGGGGGGCAGCATCTTAAGACAAAATGAAGCTAAAAGACAGAAAAAAGCGCCTCTTCACGGTGAATTCTGAGTTCACTTTAGCACAGATGTGCAGTTAGAGGATGTTTAACCCCCCCCCCCCCATCTGTTTTTCTCTGTGGGCGTCTTAGACTGAGAAAGACCTGAATGAAGCGCATGACTGTTAACCCCAACCATCCTGTAAACTGCAGTCCTGAACGTGGAGCAGATGATGGAGGAAAAACTCTGCGCCTCTAATTAAAATTTTTCTTCTTTCCAGTCTATTTTAGTTTCTCTAATGGTGTGAAATCAGCTTAATTGTACAAGGTTATAAAAGAGCAAATAAAAAAAAAGATAAGTTCAAATAAAAAAGGGGACGGTTTTTAATTTAAAACCTTGCTTTCTTTATTTTAGAGACTCTGCGGCTGTTCTTGACGTAGATTATCTGCAATTTTGTTTAAAACCCTACAGAAACCAGCGCCTGTTGTGTAAATCTGTTTATTGTTAAGCAGATATAAGATCTGCAGTGACTTTGTACAGTTATTGCTTTTTTTTTTCTTCTTTTTCCTTTATTGCAGATCATATATTGGCATCAACGGCGATATGACGACTGCTTCTGTCTGACCGCAGCTGCCGGAAAACAGCCTGTAAAATCTGCAATAAAGTTTTATTTTCTGAGCGTGCAATGTTTCATTATTTTATAGCTCAGTTATCCTTTTTTTTTTTTGTTCTTTATTTTTGTGGATTCATCTTTTTGGTTTTTAAAACTGGCAACTATAGCTGCGCAGCACATTGAATGGTTGCGTGTTTGGCCTCAGAAGACCAGCGCTGAGATCTATGGAGCCCCATTTGGGTCATAATTCAATGAATAAATGAGTCTATTATTATGAAATACAGGCGTTTATTATTATGAAATATTTCCCATTATTATGAAATGCATGTTTATTATTATGAAATATTTCCCATTATTATGATAATGGTTTCATTTTTCATAAGAATGAGCTTTTACATAATAATGGCTTTGTTTTTCATAAGAATGATTTGTGTGTCAATCACAGCAGAGAGGGCGGAGCCATTTATGTGATTGGCTGCTCCTTCTTTCAGGCATAAGCAACAGAACAGTGAATATCGATAGTGGGCGAGAGGTGCAATGTATATACTCCAGGCCAGTAGGTGGCAGAATGCACCTCAGTTTACGGTTAAAAGTTGACATTGACTAAGAAACGTAGCGCGAAATGTAGGAAAAACTTGAATTTGACGGCATGGCGACAGGAGAAAGATCCTTTTCTGACTTACTCCGAGAGGTAGCCAACAGGCTCGATGCTAGTCCCCCACCAACTAGTCAATGTCAGAGCGTAGAATGGAGAAGGATCAGCCAATGAGTGTGCGGGTCAACCACTGGTCCCGCCCACTGGCAAAATGTCATTATTATGTAAAACTCATTCTTATGAAAAAGGAAGCAATTATGTAAAAACTCATTCTTAGTTAAAAAAGCCATTCTGAAATAAACTATTATGCTTTAAACTAAGATTAAATAAGAATAAAAAATATATTTCATAATAATTACAATAATGGGAAATATTTCCTAAAAATACACATATATTTCATAATAATGGGAAATATTTCACAATAATGGATACATATTTAATAAGAATAAACGCCTGTATTTCATAATAATAGACTCATTTATTGATTGAATTATGACCCAAAAGGGCCTCAATAGAGATCCTGGCGGGGTCGGCTGATGTAGACGTAAAGGATGTAAACGTACAGAAGATGAGTGGGAGGAAAAGGAAAGAGGGATGACAAGTGGCGAGAAAATTGCACTCGGGCCGTCTTCCAGGAAGATCGGGGGAGGAGGGGAGCAGGTTGTGGAGGAGGGAGCAGAGGGTGCGAAGGATATCCAGAGGGGAGCGACTGTAGCGGTGTCAGACGGCCGCTACGCATCCTGCCAACTCACCAGGAGCCAGACGTGCACGCACTCACACGTGCACACACCCCCCCTCGGGCATGGCCTTAAGTGTAGCACAACCCTGCCAACTGTACCTTCACCATCACGCACCCCCCCCCCCCCCACCCCCCCCAATAACCCCTGAAGACCCAATCTGGAGCAGGTCTGCAGCGACAGCTCCGGTGCCAGCCGGCCCTGCTGCCGACGCCGCTCCGCTTTATTTCTGACAGTCGCTCAGAGGCTGAAACTCGCTGAGAAGCTCTGAGTTGTTTGAGAACATTTGTTTTCCTCTGAAACCGCGAGAGCAGAATCAATCTGGAGGTTCTGTTCTGCTCCGAGGAGTTGGCTGTTTTTCACGTGGAAACACGCGAGCTCCGTGTGTTCGCGACGCACCGGCGGTTTGTTCACTGTCAGGGGTGAAATGATGGTTAGACTCTAGAGCTGGGCGATTCTCGACCACGAACATCCGGGCCACTGAACACTTCCGGGCATGCGCGGGCCATAGCAACCAGGCCATAGCAACCAGGCCATAGCAACCAGGCCAAGGGGGAAAACAAATGCCCACTATTGCTAGCGAAGCCGATGCATTTTACATGTGTGGCTGTTCTGTCTCTGTCGTCGTATTTTTCTGGTGATATCTAAAAAATGTGTGCAGTTTACGACAGGGGGAAAGATGGTGAAGGACTGTTGTGTGTTCAACTGCACCAACAATGTTGCTCGCCAGCCACATTTGTCATTTTATATGATTCCTAGCGAGGCTACTGAGCCTGTTTGGTTTCCTGAATTCATTTCTATGCAGCAAATCAAAAAAACAAGTGCAGGCTACCTCATATAGACGAGCTCTTCATCACATTGGTGAAACTAAGGCCTTTGAACTGTTATCGCGGGTGAAAGGCATCCCCACAACAACAGCCATCGACTACTTTTGGAAGTGGGTCGACCTCATCTACTCGAAGCTGGATAAAATACCAGGACAGGGACACCATATGGGTAATGGAGTGTGTGTGTCGTGGGACGGCAGAACAAAAATGAGGTTAGATGAAAAGTGTAGTGAGCATCAACAGCAGCCCAGCGTGTATAGATTTACATTCTCTGTTAACCGACAGGATCCCAACAATACAACCTGTGTGATGTTACAAGTTCCTGCAGTGCCAGAATAAAGTGCTCGTTCCATGCAGAGAAAACCAGACTTTTTCTTTTGTTGTTGTTAGCGTGTTAGCCGCTAATTACAAGCCAAAAATAGCACAATACCAGCAGTTTGTTTACTACGGTTCAGAGACCAGAGGCTGTGAAGGTAACAGAAAGACCACAGTTGAGCCTTTGTCTTGTTTCGCTGTAGTGACTTGCTACTTTTTTACGGTTTTTAAACATATTTTAAACACATTATTTTAGGCTCGGGGGGCTCCGGCTCCAGTTTGCGGATTTTGATCTTCGTGGGGGGGCGCTGGTCCCCATTAACCGTGAAAAATAAGGGATCACTGTATGTGAGATCACAAATGAAAACAAAGAATGGGCCGGCGCTGCTCGTACTGCATGAGGATTGTGAAGGGAAGTCTCACCTGAGTGCAGGTTGTTGGTGTTTGCTGCGTTGGCCAGATGTCTTCATTGATTCTGTCTCCAAGCAGAGAAATCACAGTCAGACTCTGAACTTTTCCAGCTCTTCCTCCCCTCATCTGGCTGGACTGTCTACGCACACAGAACCTGATGCTGGCGTCGTTGGTTGGTTTGTTGGTTGGTTCCTTGGTTGGTTTTTGGTTGGTTTGTTGGTTTGTTCGTTGGTTCATTGGTTGGTTCGTTGGTTGGTTGGTTCGTTGGTTGGTTTGTTGGTTGGTTCCTTGGTTGGTTTTTGGTTGGTTCGTTGGTTGATTCGTTGGTTCATTGGTTGGTTCGTTGGTTGGTTCGTTGGTTGGTTCTGGTTGGTTGGTTGGTTTGTTGGTTTGTTGGTTTGTTCGTTGGTTCATTGGTTGGTTCGTTGGTTGGTTGGTTTGTTGGTTGGTTTGTTGGTTGGTTCCTTGGTTGGTTTTTGGTTGGTTTGTTGGTTTGTTCGTTGGTTCATTGGTTGGTTCGTTGGTTGGTTTGTTGGTTGGTTCCTTGGTTGGTTTTTGGTTGGTTCGTTGGTTTATTCGTTGGTTCATTGGTTGGTTCGTTGGTTGGGTCGTTGGTTAGTTCATTGGTTCGTTGGTTGGTTGGTTCGTTGGTTGGTTCATTCGTTGGTTCGCTGGTTGGTTCGTTGGTTGGTTTGTTGGTTGGTTTGTTGGTTGGTTCGTTGGTCGGTTGGTTGATTGGTTGGTTGGTTGGTTCCTTCCTTCCTTCCTTCCTTCCTTTATTCATTCATTCATTCGGTGGATAACCCTAACCCTAACCCCTTTCCATTAGATTATCTGCTGAGAGTGTGAAGGTATGTGACGCCTGGTTGCATGTTGGAAAAAGAGATCCCTGTTGTGAGGTCGTGTGAAAGGTCAGTAACCTCTGGAAGCAGATTGCGACGAGAGATGCATTACACTGCGTAGCATGCGCTGGACCTGCATCACTGACCCGAATCTGCTGTCTTCGCCCAGGTTCCTGCACATTCAAGCTGTTTCTAGACTAAGTGCACACTCTGAGTGGGTTTAAACTCTAGAAAGCTTGTGAACTGTTAATTAACGAGCCGGTGCAGTGCCAGAATATGATTTAATGCAATATCTAAATGCCTCGTATCACTGCACAGCTTTGATTTATAGCTGCTTTTTTCGTTTTGCGGGGCCCGTGAATTGGTCTGTTTACTCCAACTAATCACGTCTGAGAAAAATCCGCTGCACCGCGGCTCAGCGTGCCTTTGCACCCCGGTCATTAAAACTGCATCGGACGACTCGTAGAGCTCAGTTTTGTTTATCTGTCAGTAATAACGCGGTTCTACTTCTGATGGATTTGACCGCTACGAGGAAACGCTTTCCTGTAAATGTGTGCAGTTTGGAGAACGTGCGCGGATCACAGTGTTTCATCACAAACATGCAGATGGAAAGTCTCTAAACTGTGGTCAAAGTGTTTTTTTTTTGTGTGTGTTTTCTTTGGGTTCAGTCTGCCCGTGAGAAAATGAAGCATGGTTGGTACATACGTAGCTTTCCGCTGCTTAACCTTTGCTAGTTCTTGGTGGAAATATTTCATTCAACAGCACGCATAACTTAGAATAAAACAGTAATTGTATTCTCTGCCAGAAACAGAGGGCTACACTTGAGCTGAGGCTTCTTTTTTGTTATTTTATTTTTTTCTGGCTTTGGCATTTAAAACAGGCAGGAGACACGCAACACCAAGTGAAAGCATTTAATTATATCCTTTGTTTATTAATTTTACAAAAAAAGTCCCGTTGAGATCAAATTTGGCAAGAGAGTCCGTGTGGCATTTGATTTCAGGTTTATGGCAGCAGCTACAGGCGGCGTGGCGGCGGCCAAGTCCACTGTTGGTGACGCTAGCGTACTGCACGTCCTCCTGCCAAACAGACAGGAGCAACATGAGCCAAATTAGCTGCTAAACTAGTTAGCTTCAGCAGGATATAAGCAGATGATGATATACCAGTTAGGCTTGGCGCGCTTGTGGCCAGTATACAAACATAAAAGCCAAAACTGGGATCATGATGATTGACCGCAGGTCCCAGCAGAACTGAAACCATCCGCCGAGCCACAGTGGAGGCGCTACGGCGCTCCCATCGGATGTCTGTTTCACATGTCATTTCGGTGGCGACATCAGAAATGGCAGCTGTGTTTAGCTGACGCACAGTTAGCACAGGCAGCCCGCCGCCTAGCTAAACTTTGTCTCACGCCCAGTCGCTGTGCTCTGTGCTACAAAACATATTCTCTTTAAAAACATCCGTGACTATGCTCTGCTAGGTCTTTATTCACAGCTCAGAAGCTAATCTCAGAGGTCAAGACAGTGCTAGGCGATGACAAGTAGCCATTGGGTATGCCATCCATCAATCAAAAGACCACGCCCATAATCTTACATACATTTAATGCTTTATATTATTACCTCCGCCAAGGAGGTTATGTTTTTGCCGGCGTTTATCTGTCTGTCTGTCTGTGTTCAAGATAACTCAAAAAGTTACGGATGGATTTTGATGAAATTTTCAGGAGTTGTCGGAAATGTGAAAAGGAGGAACTGATTTCATTTTGGGTGTGATCCAGAAGAAATCCTGGATTCTGGATCACTTTTAAATTTTTGATAACATTGCGGTCAATGGGGACGAAAATTTTGTTTCTCAATATCTCCGTTAATTATTGCCCAAAACTCATGAAATTTGACTCAGGGATTGACAATGGGAACCTCTATAAAATTTTAAAGGCTGATCCGGATCTGATCCAGAAGACAGATTTTAAATCGCTATATGGGGGAATTGTTGCGGTTGGTGGAGGTCTGCGCTCTCCAAGTGCTTTTCTAGTCTTTCTTGAATTTTTCCTGTACATGCATGTGAACTGTAGCTGGGGCTTAGATTAACCAGGCTAGAAATATGTCTATTTTTGCAGGAAAGTTGGACGTTTTAACCTGGATCGATAAAGACTCTGACTAGTACATAGCATCAGCTGACTGCTCAATAGTCTGCTTTGTCTTTTTTTTTTTTAAGAGTACAATAACACTGGACCGACCAATACGGTGATATAAAAAAATATATAATTCATTGGACTGATTAAAGACTGTAAGATTAAATAAATATCAAAAGCAGATGTTTAATTTAATAACAGTCAGTCTCACACGGGGATGAAAGCCTTGCAATTAATCACCGAATTTGCACTTAGACGGGTTTGATTGAGAGTAACAGAAAGATTTTAATATTTCAGCTTGTGGTTTGTTTAAGGTTGTTGACTTCACTGTGATTATCTAAAGATGTTGTTTCTGCTCCAACTGTTTCTGGAGTCTTTACCTCTCGTGCACCTTTTTCCTCTCCGTTAGCCACTCATGCCTTTGACTGCTGAATTTGTTTCTTGTCAGTTTCTGCAAAAGTCAGGTTTGGCTCGTCGGCTTCTGTCCTCATTCGGACCTGGAGGTCCACATCAGAGTAGCAGATGATGCTAACGATAAAATATCAACTTTTTTAACTCCAGTGTACATTTATTTAATCAATCCTCTTCTACCCACTCTTCTATCCACCCTTTATATCCTCATATTCATCTTCATAATACGGATTCATAATCCGCTGTTCTGAAATTTCTTCCTACCTAAAATTTTTTCCTACCGTAGCGGAAAATTATAGCCTCATCTGTAATTTTTTCCTACATTGTAACAATATCCTACCAGCACATATATCTGCTCTCCTCTGTGTTTTGGGTTGTAGCATATTATTATACACATTTAATAACCGTAATTATCCGGATAAACGGAATACGACGGACGGACGGATGGATTATGAATCCGTATTATGAAGATGGAATATGAGGATATAAAGGGTGGATAGAAGAGGATTGATTAGATAAATGTACACTGGAGTTAAAAAAAAAGTTGATATTTTATCGTTTTATCTCCTTCTCTCATTCTGTGAAGTACAGTTAATATAATTTAAGGTGAAGAAAAAAGTCCTCCAAGTCCCTCCAATGTATATGCATTAAACACTGTCCATACAAAGTACTAAAAATAAAAGAAACTAACCTTTTCTCTTCCGCGATAACGGTCAGGCAGCAGAATATTATGGCCTTCTGAAGTTGCTGCTATACACATGCGCAGGAAGATATAAGTAGGAAGAAATTTCACAACACCGTCCGTCCGTCCGTCCGTCGTCTTCCGTTTATCCGGATAATACGGTTATTAAATGTGTATAATAATATGCTACCACCCAAAACACAGAGGAGAGCAGATATATGTGCTGGTAGGATATTGTTACAATCAGTGCGTTTACATGGGGCGTTTAATTCCACTTTAATTCAGAATTAAAGTTAAATCTGAATAAAAGTTACCATGTAAACACCTAATTCCATATGAAAATGTCAATTCCGAATTAAACTTAATTCCGAAGTAAGTGGCTGGTTTATTCTGATTTTAATTCCGAACAAAATAATTCCGTGGTCATGTATACACTCATTCCTGTTTAAATTAATTCCCATCTTTCTGCGCATGCTCGTTCTCTTGCCCGTCTGTCACGATGACGCTTATATTCCGCGCTGGGCTTGTTTTCGAAACAAAGTTTCAAGATGGCAGCACGCAGTAAACGGTGTTCAAGAGCAGAAACGATTTATTTAATAAATAGCTTGGAGGAACTGGAAATAATTAAAAGAACAGATGGCAGGAAACATAAAAATTGTGATCTTTTCAAAGTTGTAGCGGCCAGGTTAAATGAAGGAGGTTTCGCAGATAGAGACGCCACCCAGGTCAAAAATAAGTGGAATGTTGCTGCTAACTGAGATGTTGCTAAGTTTGTTTTCTTCTGGTAGATGTAAAGACGTCCGCCCCCCTATCCAATCAGAACCCTTCCCAACCCCCAGACCTAAAGCGGAATTGGATAAAGCCGAACAAACATGTTTTCCATGTAAACCTCAATTCGGAATTACTATTTCCATGTAAACTAGAAGGAAAATAGTTTAATTAGGAATTATTAATTCCGAATTAAAAAACATCATGTAACTGTGGCCAATGTGGGAAAAAAAATTACAGATGAGGGCTATAATTTTCCGCTACGGTATGAAAAAATTTCAGAACACCGGCGTCCCACGATTTGCTAAACAAACTCCATCGCTTTCGCCTGTAAATCATTTCCTATTATAAACACGTGTTGGAGATGAATCATTCTTTGGTTCAACTCTTTGAGAGGACATTTCAGACAAGTTTCCCCCTCCTGTTTTCCATTTGGCTGTTTAATTGTCTCAGCGCTGTCAACAGACTATCAAGGTAATTAGCCATGACGGCACAACAACACAATCAGACAGACAGGAACGAGCTGCAGCCTCCGAACATGATACTCGGGGAAACAAGGGGGTGGCGCGCCTTTATGCGGACGCACGTACGCACACATCCGGCCTGCACGTACTCCCTGAAACGCACAGTCATTACCGTACCCTAAGTACATAGATCCATGCCACACATTATATTTCCTCCACCAACCATAACCTTCCACCCACCTCCTCCTTAATCCCTCCACCTCTCACAGCTTTCCTCACACAGTTACAAAACCCCAAACCTCATTTCCTCTGCGCCTGCAGCTAGAGGAGCAGTGTTAATTGCAAGAAGGTGGGGAGCGAGCACGGGCGCGCTTTTGTGTGCGTGTCGGTCTGCGGGAGCGCCAGATTTATAGGTGTTTGTAAGTGTCTGCAAATGAATGCGTCCCGAGATGTGTCGGCGTGCGAGGGGCCGCCGTTCCTTTTTCAAGCGTGCGGGCGGCGCCTCCCCGTTGCCAGTCCGGGCGTCGCTCCAGGGTTTCCTGCAGCACCTGGGCACCCGTGAGTCCCGGTGCCGGTCACCGGGTCCCAGCTGGAGCTGGGTGGCGCCGCCTGCATGCAGAGTGTTTGTGGGCGTCAGCTGAGGAGCAGGCCAGTAGCTAACGCCATTGTCTTACCCTGTTTTAGCTAAAGGGGTTTTGAACACACACACAAACACACATAGACGCTCAGATATACATCTGGCTCCCTCCTCCGCCTCCTTCCCCCCCCCCCACACTGAGTGGATTCTTTCTTCTGAAAAACATTAGTTGAAAAAAAAAAAGACAAAAGGAATTAAGAGGGTATGGAACAAATTTGATTAAACAGCCATCATTAAGTAGCCAATGAAGCTCGCTGTGCCCACTCGCTTCGACCACACACACGCCATTAGCTGTTCAGGCCGCGCTGGATTTAAAAGTACCTCGGCTCAAAGGTCACCTACCTCCATTGAGCAGAACTAACATTAGATTAGCTCTGCAGGACTCTGTTGGAAGAAAAAGAAAGGGCATTCTGGAGGGACAAAGAGATCATTTAGACTTTGGGGGCTGCTGCGCTGCAAGTTTATCAGGCGTCATGGCTGCAGAGTAAAAACGGTGGCACGAACAAGTATTTAAACCCTACGGAAATTAAAGATTTTCTGCATTAATTTGCCATAAAATGTGATCCGGTCATCATCTAAGTCATGATAACGAATGATCCGAAATGTGCTTAAGCTGCTAACAGACAAGCGATTCTTATTTGTCACTTCTCCATTGAATACATCCATTAAACATTCACATTGATGGAGTTAACGACTGGTCGAACTTCTTTTGGCTCCAATGACTTCGAGGAAGAGCTCTGTCCACGAAGGTCTCAGCATCTCCAGGAGGTTCAGGTCTGGACTCTACAGGGGTCAAAGGTTGAGTTTTGTTTTTTTTTTTGTCAAGAAATGCTGTGGTGGATTTACTTCAGTGTTGGATGTCCTGCTTCGCCACCCTTACGTTACCTTTATGAATATTTTGCTGAAATTAGGAATTAACTTTTCTCTTTATTTTGGCAAGTTGTCCCAGTGCAGCAAAACAAGCCCAAATCATGATACTGACTCTTCTATGCTTTACCACTGGGTGGTGACTTTAATTTTTTCTCTTTTTTGTGTGTGTGTCTGCATTTACATTCATGGTTAGTGCCATTGTCTAGCAAAACTATCTAGTATTTATATGCAGTTTAATCTTATAGCAGACTTTTTTTTTGTGGGAGTGTGAAGGGTGAACGTGTCCTTCACCAGTCCTCTCTGGCTGTAAATTCTAACATCTTTATTAACATCTTAAACCCGCATTTAGTCAGAGAGGACTAAAAAAAACACCAGCAGTGAAACATTTAAAGACAAGACAGTTAAAGAGACACGACAGGTGACTTTGATATTGATCGGCTGTGTCCTTTTTTTGGCCGTACGCACTGCTGAGCATCCTCCCTCGAACAATAAGGAATTTGTATCATCTGTTTAATTTTATTCATTCAATTCAGTTTTTATTTGTATAGCGTCTGTTACAATATCAATTGTCTCTAGGCGTTTTACAGAGACCCAAAGCATGACCCCCGAGCAAATATCATTAACTAAAATTATAATAATAAATCCTGAACAGGGATAATGGCAATTAAAAAGAATCTTTAAGCCAAACAGTGGCAAGAAAAAACTCCCCTTTAAGAGGAAGAAACCTTGAGCAGGACCTGGATCATATGGGGGAACCTTCCTGATGAAGACCAGCCGGGATAAAGAAAGAAAAAGAAAGGAGGGACAGGACAGAGAGAGGAGAGACACAAATGACTTAATGAAATGACTACATAAACAGATGCAGGTAGCAACACTGAGTCTAGATCACCTGTCACCACGCCTAGCCCGAACACATCTACACACACAGAACCATTTCCCAGCAGCCCTGCAGATTACTAAGGTGCTCTTCTGGAAACGTCAGGTCCACAGCTGTGCTTTACTTGGACAGCAGCGACATTCCTCCGTGGAGCTCTGCCACGTACGAGACCTTCCCTGTTAAGTGACTAACATAAGGTAGAGCCATAACCAGAGTTGTCTGCCATCTCCAGTGATGCTTTTGGCTGCTGTTCGTGGGTTCTTTAGTTCATTGAGGATACTTCATTCTCCCTTTGGAGCCATCTTGGGTGGCCGCCCGCTTCTACGAGTATCCACAGTATCAAAGTATAGCCATTTATAGGCAGTTTGTCTCACTGAGGACCAACTGAGACCTAAACACTTTTGAGACGACTCTGAATCCTTAATGCAGATCAGTTACACTGTGTTTGGAGATTTCCTTTTTCACGAGCTTAGCTCACATTAGCAGATGCTTCTTCATGAACAGCAAACTTAAACAGTTTGAGTGTTCTTTATCAATCAAAATAGCTCCGAATCATGCCTCCAAACTCATTTCATTAATTGGACTCCAGGTGTGGAAATACTGGCTCCAATTAGCTTTCGTTGAATTAATTAGTCATCGGGTTCACTGACGTTTTCCTCCAGCACCGCGAGTGTTTGATGTGTGCGTTCAATACAGACACAGGAAATGTTAATTGTTTCTGTGCTATGATTCGCTTTGTTCACAGACCCACAGAAAAATGAAGTGCTGTCCAGGGATGTTCGTGAGATTCTGCCCATTATCTGACTTTTTATTTTACCAGAGTATCACTGTAACGTGTTGTGGCAGACGGTTCTTCTAGATTCAACGTCTCTTTTGAAGCTGTAAGCTGCATGGGAACTAAATGCATGTTGACAGACGTCGAAGTTGATGCCGTAAGTGCAATAACTCCACTGGCCACTAGATGGCAGCTGCAAAAGACTCCGTTTTTGTTTCTTCCACATTTTTAGAGCACATCAGTACGGAGTCATTATCTGGGTTCAGTCCTTCATCTGCTGCTGTTCCTACTGACAACGACACTGATGGAGACTCAGTCATTCACAAAGTCATGAATCAAAGGCAACTGGACTCCCTCTTCTTGGACCTTGACGATGTCCCACCTCCCACCTCAAAAGCCTTGTAGTTTAAACTGACTGGTGAGGAGTTTGGAGCTTAAAAACTGCCGGATGCAGAACTGTAAGTTATTTACAGCAGACATGTCCAATCACCTCTGAAGTAAAGTTCTTTAGCTCCAGTTTCTTGTCCAAACTCGAAGGCATCGAAACTCTGTGTCCACATTTCATTCACAGCCGGTGGTGTGACATCGTCATCAGTTCTTTTCGACCGATACGATGCTCTTTGAGTCAGTCGGATTTGAGATGGTCCAAACGTTTGCGTAAAGCAGGAAACTCTGAGGACACCAGAGAAAGATCCCTGTGGGACTCCTTGTTAACTTTCATATCAGAGTTCATATTTAAAGTAGGTCATGGACGTGAGATACTTTGAGAGGTTTAAGAGCATTTTATGTGGTTTTTTTTTTTTTTTTTTTTGCAGGCATGGGTGTTAGTGACAAACTGAGTGACGGCAACAACAAAAAAGACAAAAGAGAAATAAAAACTCTGTAAAATGTACTTCGTTGGCGGTCTCTGTCGGAGACATTGATATCAAAATGATACATTTCTTCTGAGTGAATATATTAGATATATATTTTTTTTAAAAAAGCACAGCAAAGCTTTGGCCGTGAAAACAATTTCAAGAGCGTTCTCGCAGGGGTCAGCTGATCTCTGTGTGCAGAATCACTCCGGGGTTGAAACAATACACCCAGCTCTGATACAATAATGCTCGTAGCCTCGGGCGGCGCACACAAACACACAAACACACAAACACACAAACACACACCGCTATGTTCTCTGCCTTCTGTTGCCCCAAGGTTGAAACTGTAAACCTAATCACCAGGTACTCAGAGGATGCAACACTTCTGCACCGAGCACGCCTAATCTCCCTGCATGTGCACGTGCATGTGCATGTGTGTGTGTGTGTGCGGCGTGCTTGTGCATAAAAGCAGATGCTCGGACACCTTTACATGCGCCGTAGATGCGCTTGTTTGTTGTAGTTATTTATTTATATTTTCCCGGCTCCCACTGTTTTGTGCAGATTTGTGAAGAACGGTATCAAAGTGAGGGGGGGGGGGGGGTGGGTGTTAAAGTAGTCCACGGCTTCTCCTTTGGGTGCCTCTTCCTGCATTTGCGTGTGTTCTCTCCTCTCCTGTAATTACACAGCGCATGTGTGCGAGGCAGGAATCGGGTTCAGGCAGCATCTGGCTGAGAATGTGAAATTATGAAAAAAAAAAAAGATCAAATCTTAAAATAAAGAATCCTCAGTTATATAACTGTCATTATAAAATCATGAAAAAACATCTTTGTTATCTGAAGAAAGTGTATCACGCAGTAGGAAGTCAGTGTGGATGTTGAACATGACAGTACAGTGATCCTTCGCCAATTCGTGCTTTAAGTTCCACGGTTTTCGTTATTCGTGGAATTTTCAGAAATATTTAATATAATAAAAAGTCAAGAAAAAATCGTGGAAGCATCACAGGACTTTGTGCGCGTTCTCTCACAGTGAAGAAATGCTGTGAGCCAGCCTGGACCCTATAAGAAGGTGGCCTTATGGGTAATGTAGTGTGTGTGTCGTGGGACAGCAGAACGAAAACGAGGTTAGAATCTATACAGTGTATAGATTTACATTCTCTGTTAACCGACAGGAGCCCAACAATACAACCTGTGTGATGTTACAAGTTCCTGCAGTGCCAGAATAAAGTTCCCTGTTCCATGCAGAGAAAACCGGACTTTTTATTTTGTTGTTGTTAGCGTGTTAGCCGCTAGTTACGAGCCAAAAATAGCACAATACCAGCAGTTTGTTTTTTAACTACGGTTCAGAGACCAGAGGTACTTCAGTAAACATATTTTAAACACATTATTTAGTCTCGGGGGGCTCCAGCTCCAGTTCGCGGATTTTGATTTTCGCGGGGGGGGGCCGGTCCCCATTAAAGGCGAAAAATAAAGGATCACTATAATAATGAATAAGACAGCTGCAGTCATCAAGGGCCTCCTGGTTTGTGCCTGTCATGTTTGCATGACCTGTTTTATTTTGAAAGCACGTTTTCGTTTGGATGTGACTTCCTGTCCTGATTGCTCACACCTGTGTCTCGTCAGCCCTGTTGTTCCTGCTTGTCCTTGTTTTTCTGCTCTTTCAGCCTTCTTGTCTTTGGTCTTTTTCATATCCTTCTTAGCAGCATTTTTTCTTTAATAAATGGCTTCTTTTTATTTGTTTGTTGTTTGATTCTGCCACCTTTAAGTCTCCTGGATTTGGACGTTGGACTCACCGCTCTGCTGCCACAACACAACACCTACCAGGTAAGAGACAGACGGTAATCCTGGCTGTGGTCCTTCTGACTCGGCTGACATGTTGGTTGGTGTCGTGGGCTGCAGCTGATTAAACCCGTCCCACACATCCTGTTCTGTCTTTTTTTATCCGTGAGACCGGTTACTTGAAGCACCGTCGTCGACTGTCAGAAGCTGTTTGAGTTTGTCAGAGTGCCGACTCTGCAGAGGGATCAATTAACACTCCGTCTACGTGGTGCAGTTTCTCCCTCTGTTTTTGTCAAATGCTGTTTATGTGTTTGGTGACTGACACAAAGGACTTTTAAAAACCTCGTGGGCCTGAATCACGCCTCAGATCCGGCCGTGTTGAGCGCCTGATTGGGTCACCGTATTCAGCGTGCACTCGTGGAAGGAGATTAAACATTTTCAGGGTTTAAATCCTTCTATTGTCTGTCGTCAGATGAGCCCGAAACAATGGTTCTGTCCATATGCCTGGCAGCACATCTTCCAGTATATATTTATCCGTAATGCAATATGTCAGCACGGCAGAGTGAGCAGGACTCTGTAATGGGTTTGGGGAGTCAGCAGGGGTCCCACGAGGCTGATTAGTGGACCTTACCAAATGTCATTAGGTTATAATGAAAAAGCAGTTCTGGTAATGGTGCTTAATAAAGCGGATGGGTTGCTGCATTACCACAATGAGTACTCCTGTTGGCACATGGGCTGCTCCGCACGCACATGCACATGCACGTGCACGTGTGTGTGTGTCAGCGTCACGTATGCGAGGAAAAGATGACGGCAGCAGAATTTCAGCCGACACGAGTTCACGGGTTTGTAGGTCAGTGTTCGTGTGCACATACATGTGTGGCTGCACATGTCACATGTATTCTGGATGCAGAGCATCGGTTTGGTTCGATCGTGTCGTTGTGCGTCAGGGTTTGTGCACTTTCAACGGCCATTTTTTTTACTTTTACAGCACTCTACTTGCACTGCGGTAAATTATATATGCATTCAAAGTGATTATTTCTTTCTTTTTAGGGGTGCACGATAACTATCAGGCCGATAACATGAAATGATGACGTCATTCCTGATAAGTCCGATATCACGACGAATAGCCCCGATAACATATATATTTTTGTCAACACAGTAGTGTCTCGCTCCCTCTGAGCCTTGAATGACCTGCAGGGAATGTTATGTTCAAGTGACGTCGGCATAATCAAAAAAACGAATACTCAATCAGGAAAATCAAGAATACCCCCTCATGCCAGAAAACAACTCATTAATTCAGTCATAATTTTGCTAGTTGCTAACTTGAATTGATATTCGCAGTATTCTCCCACATGTTACACATAAAAATAGAAAAGGCTGAAAGAATGACTAGCAAACCAGCAACGTGGAAATTTATGTTACACCTTGAATGCAGCCTGTAGCACCACGTGCTGATCACAATCAAACATGGCGGCGATGGCGTAGAACTTCGTTAAAGTTTCAGAAGAAGATAGTTTGGTGGTTATTTGTGACGAATCCTCCAAGTGAATTCCACGAGGAGGGAAGCACAAGCTTTAATACGTAAAACCTGATCAGCCACCTACAACATAACAATCGCTTCCATGGAGTTTTTTAAATCGCGCTAACATGAGCTAATGCTAACATGCGCAGCCAGCAGCTAGTCTCCCCTCCCCTCTCCTCTCCTCTCCTCATCTCTCTCATCTAAAGCTTCCATGAGATAAAAAAAAATACTGAACCTCTTTTACTTTAATTAAAGGTATTAATTTAAATGGAACCACAAGCCAAAATCCTTTAAATGTTAATCTTTTTCAGTTTGTAATTTTGATGCATGTATTTCCATCAGTTCAAGGAGCCTTTATTTTTTATATCAGTCAGTAATGAACCTTATTTAAGTTAATGTGAGATATCAAATAGGTTTGTTTGATAGCTTTTTTAATGAAAATGTTTGAGAGGCTTGACAATAGTTTTTCATTGGAAAAAATAAATATCTGTTCATTTAAAGAGTCAAAACTATTTTTGATTTTGTTCATAGTATTGATGTAATGATCTTAGGTATATATGTGTGTTATTGGTTATCGCTATCGGTTTTAAAAAATAGTTATTGTGCATCCCTATTTCTTTTCTATTATTTTTTTGTATCTAATTGGGGAGAGTCAGTCGCCCTGAACTGGGAGGTCACCAGGTCGGTCCACAACCTCATAGCCTGCCTGGGCAGGACTGGGCCCCAGATCACCCAAACATCTCCAGCCACCCATCGTGCTGTCCGGAGCCACGCTATCAGACCCAAGTCACCTGATTCGATTCAATTCAATTTTATTTGTATAGCGTCTGTTACAATATCAATTGTCTTTAGGCGCTTTACAGAGACCCAGAGCAAATATCATTAACTAAAATTATAATATTCAAAATCCTAATTAATAGGATAATGGCAGGTAAAAAAAACTCCCACAGAGGGAGAAAAAAAAAAAAACCTTTAAGCCAAACAGTGGCAAGGAAAAACTCCACTTTAAGAGGAAGAAACCTTGAGCAGGACCTGGATCATATGGGGGGACCTTCCTGCTGAAGACCAGCTGGATAAAGACAGAAAAAGAAAGGAGAGACAGGACAGAGAGAGGATGGAGGACAGAGAGAGGAGAGACACAAATGACTGAATGAAATGACTATATAAACAGATGCAGGTAACAGCACTGAGGTGAGATGCCCTTCACTAAGGTTTGCCAACGTTTTCAGCGGCAGTAAACTGGTTGTTTTTCTGTCACTGCTACGTTGCTAGGTAAGTCGGTGCCAGCCTGCGAAAACATTACGTACGGTGGCCGACACGTCTCAGGCAACAGGAAAAGCCACAAAGGAAGTAAAAAAAAATCCAACGTCATCTAGCGGCAAATATCACAAAGCTTTCAAGGAGGTAAGAAGACTTTTTTCCAAGAAGCCTGGCATCAACATCCAGGCGCCCGTATGAATGCGGCTCTGCGCGTCTGCAACGGTTCTGTAAGTCCACGCACGTTTTCCACAGGTGCAGTCATGGGCGGAGCCCCAGAAGGTGCTTTATTCAGTAGCTGATTCAGTCAGGGAAAAGTGATGTCTGTCAACTGCTGTGGTCTTGACTTCACTACTGACTGTGTTGGATGTAGTTTTCTGCTTCATTATGCGGTTGCGTCTGGTGTGTGTGTGTGTGTGTGTGTGTGTGTGTGTGCACGTGTGTGTGTTACGTCTCTTTCTGTTGACTGCACTGACTAGTTTCTCATTACGGCTGCTGTTAAGTTTCAGAAACAGCGCCGCGGTTCTGCAACGTTAACCAGCTGCCTGTCTTCCTCTTCTTTGACGGGGACCAGCGGTGAAGGGCATTCTGGGATGCGGGTGTAATCCGTCCTCCCTCTTCCCCCCTCAGTGTCTGTCACGGTGTCATCCCTTTGTCTTTGAGTCCCGGAATAACTGAATATTTACACTCATTGAACGTTGCTATCCCAAAGACAACAGGCGGCGGAGACACATACTGGTATCTACACACACAGCCTAGTCTACCCATTTAATTAAGCGCTCTATGAATAATTCAGTTTGAGCCTCTGGGCTGAAGATAATTATAATGATCAGGATAATAATGTTTATTTTGCTTTTCATTGTATTAAGACATCAATATCTCTGCAGTCCAGTGCGGACAGTTTGCAGAGACACTCCCATCGCCTGAAGCGCCGCCTCTAATAACCGAGCGCCTTTGGTAAATCCCGTCTACCCTCCTCCCAGAGCCTAAATGCTTTTTTTAAATGTTTTTTTTTTCCTATTTCATTTTCCTGGATGAAACTATGGACTGATAGAAGCGATCTTAAGGCTTGCAGGTGCGCCCCCCCCCACACGCTTTGGAAACGATGACCGCCTTTAACCTCGGTACAAATACCAGAACCGCTAATCCTCGGTCTAGCAGACCAATAATATATAAAGTGATTAGAGTTCAGCAGCTGCTCTGGATCATATGTGGCTTCTATCAGCTTCTGATTAGTCAATGATTGTCTATTCTTTCCTGAGCATATGGAATCAGCGGCCTATTCGCTGCCACTCTCTATAGTCATTGATTAACCCCGGCAACAGATGGGGGGGGGGGGGGGGGGTGATTACGGCGTATTGTTGCTGCTCTGCTACATTGCAACACACTGGGTAGTCTTTTCTGAAAGGGTGAAATTCTCTATTCTCTATGGAGACCATTGTAAAGAGGTTTTTTTTTATTCATGGCTGAAAGGTTCAAAGAAGTAAAATGGCTCCAAACTCAGATGTGAGCTGAACCTGTGACATCTTTTCAGAAAATGAGACGCTTTTAAGAAAAAAAAAGTCTAATCTGGGCGACCAAACGTGCTGAACGTGGACCAAGTTTGGAACCAGTCTGGGTTTGAGTTTCCTCCAGCTGTAAGTTTGTTTCCCTCAGCAGCGTGGCCCAATATATCGCGATTTTCAGCCGCCCAATATAATATCGATTTTTTCAGCTCCTAATATCTTTTTTTTTTTTTTCGTTTTTTAGATTTTTACTTATTTTTTGTGCATTTTCAGTTCTCACTTACAGTGGTTACGACGCTTTCAATGTGTTGTAACAGTTACTTTGAGACATCTACAGTAATTTCAGCAAAAAGAAACTTGATGCACTTGATTTTATGATGGCAGTGCGTAACGCCTGCATGCACGGGCATTTTATTTTCATATGATCTGTTCAGATCAGTGTTTAAACTGACACGATAGGAAAATTTTTTTTTTTATATTTTTGTTCATTGTCAGTAACTCAGGTTACTTTTATCCTTCATGTTCTCATCTACAGTGGTTATAATACTGTCAGTATGTTGTAATGGTTATTTAAATGTGCAAAAACACTAATAATAACAATAAATAGGTTGTTTTGAAGTTAACTGTAAATCAGAAGAACTAAGTTACTAATTAGGCTGATTAACAATGCCTTTGACAGCTTTGCTGGTCACAGTTATTACAGAATTGACATTTTAGTTTAATTTAATTCATTCACATTTACAAGAACAGCTGGATGAAACTAACAAATGTGCTTCGCCACCACTTAAAGGTAGTGTAAGTAATTTCTGGACAACGTGACATTTTGACAAAACACACAACAACAAACTGAGAGCGAGCAAAGTTTGCAGAGACAAGATAGTTTTGTAGTTTAGCTGTTTTTTTCTCCTCATTTTATAACATGTTCTCAAGGGATGGGCAGCGAGTAGGGGGGTGAATAAGAAATTGATTTGGCAATATATCGCGATTTTCGGCCGCCCAATATATTATCGATTTTTCAGCTCCTAATATCAATTTTTAGGAAAATACTTAAATGTGGAAAAACACTAATAATAAACAATAAATAGGTTGTTTTGAAGCAAATAGTTGATAGTGGAATACTTGATTTTTCATCTCTACTTTTAATTTTGATATTAACTTAGGTAGAATATTGCAATATATCGTGATATTGTGATAATATCGCATCGTGACCCAAGTATCATGATACTTATCGTATTGTGATGACCTTGCCAATACTCATCCCTAACTATTTTAATCTTCTTCCTCTGCTTTAACAAATCGAAGCTCCAGGGAGCGTCTGGAGAACCCGAATGCTGCGGCGGCGCCACGTTCGCAGCACGTTGAGAACTGAAGTTTCCGTGCGAACGGCGCCGCAGCGTTTGGGAATCGGTGTAGAAGAAGAAGCGCCTTAACGCGGCGGTTCTGCAGCCCGGGGTCCGTGAGGGCCGCACGCCTGTTTGAAACGAATGGATCACTGTCAGTTTGTCAACGAGGTCTGGGAAAGTCTGTTATTGGCGTGTTGGAGCAGAGAAATGTCTGGATGATGCACGGCCTCGGTCCTCCGGAGGAGCGCCGCCGCCGAGAAGAACATTTTTCCGCGTTGCCGTCGCCCCCGCAGCTCAGGAGGCAGGCGTCCAGACGCCCGGCCTCCCGGTGACGTCCTCTCCCTCCGGGCCGCCACGGCGGAGAAACGGCCCATCTGTGGACCCACTGGAACCAACCCACCCGTCCCCCGGGGGACGACGGACAGCCAGGGACAGACGGCGGAGCTTTTCTGGAGACGAGCGCTCTCACCAGAACGAGGACGGGCCGGACGACAGATTGACCGTGATGGAAGTAGGAAACTTGAGAAACTCTCGCGTCCCGTCGGCGTCCGCCTCATTTGATTAGCTGCCTTGAGGGACTCGGCGGATCAATAACTGACTTCAGAAGCCCCCCCCCCTCCTTCACCTCCGTGCACACGCACACACATGCACGTTGTCTAAGCTTCTCTGCAGTTCATCGAGGCCGAGCCGTCAATCATCACTGAGTGGACAGATCCAGTCCTAACCTATTGAGGATGCTGGAGGGGGCTGGTGTGTGTGTGTGTGTGCGTGCACGTGTGCGTGTGCGTGGATGAGCTATTTCTCGTCTGCTTGGCCCATCTGTCTTGTGCGTGAGCACCAATTAGTTCATGTTCCTTGTTATCCCTGCCAATTATGCCAATATGTTCAGGTGGGCCGCTGTCAACAATCCCTAAATAAGACTTTTTGCCCTTTTAAACCTCATTTAACGCCGCGTAACGGCCCGACAAACACGCTTATTCAACTTGTAGGTCAATCATTACAAAAACTGGATGTGAACGCGCGAGACTGGATGACGTCGCCGCCCAGTAAAACCACAACTGCTGAATATTAGGTTAACCGCTGTGCTCAAGGGCACTTTGACATTAATGTGGAGGGAGGCGTTTTATCATCCACATTTTCCCATGTGGTCCAGTAATTGGAGCGGTTGGAACAAAAGAGCCATTAGGCGGGCACCTGCAGTTTTATAAAGTGGATAAAAAGCATTTAATAATGACAATAGAAGCATTGTTCATGGCGCATACTTAAATAAACACAACAAATTGCGGTGATTTTAATAACCTCTGAAAGTATAATAACCTCGTAAAATCAAAAAATAACCCAAGCAAAGTTTGTTTGGATATTCAAAGCTGCTTCGGGACATTAATAAGGAACGTTCGCCATCGCTCGGAAAAAAATATGAAACTGTGGTGACGTTCCACTTTACCATTAAAGACTCTTTATTGTTCTTCTTGCACATAAGATTGATTCTCGCAGTTGGACCACGTTTAGCGGGGGGGGGGACATTGTAGCAGACATTATATACTGTATTTTCTGGACTATAAAGCGCACCTGAATATAAGCCGCACCCATTAAAATTTAAACGAAATACATATTTTGTCACATATAAGCCGCCGGTATCCAGGCTGAGAAATAAGATATTTACATCGAAAGATTTTGTACCATAAGTGTTTATTCACATACCTGAACTGATTGTTTCTGAACAGAACCTGTAACACGGCGGTAAAAGTGCTGATCAAACAAAACAGAAAAGTCATTGATGGTTTTATTCATTTTCCTCCTGAACACTGAAACCAAGTTGCTTTATTTTTCCTCCTCCTGTGTTCTGAAACCCCCCCCCCACACAGCAAAGACATCCGGAACAGACCCGTGAAACAGACCCACTTGCACTCAGTGCTGGATCCACTTTGGAGCCGGATCACGGACCTGCTGGCTCCACGCTGCGTCCGGTCCACATCTGCGATTAAAACCTTACCTCAGCGGCGGGTCCACTCAGAACCCTGAAATCCGCTGGAGAACCAACAAACTGATAAATCCAGGTGTGTCTGAGTAGCTTCAATGGTCAGACACACCTGGATTAATCAATAACAGGTATTGATGCTCACAAAATGAATGTAGATTAGCATAGCCAACATAGGCTACTGAACAAAAACAGAATAGCCTTTTGTTTTATGGTTTTTGCTCTTCCTGCTAGAGCGCCCCCTGAGGGCTGAAAAAAATTCATAGAAAAGCCGCATCTCTGTATAAGCCTCATGGTTTAAAGCGTGGGACAAAAGTAGCGGCTTATAGTCTGGAAAATACGGTAAATAAAATTGAATTTATTGAACCCAAGCAGATGATTCCCGCTGGGCGAACATGGAACCAGTGGACATCTCTGGATCTGGACTGGTGCTCCCTGAGCTGCTGTTTTATCATTTAATCCATCAGGGAAGAAGAAGATCATCTACTGGAAGGAAGACCAGGCCATTGAGTCACATGACCTTCTCAGACGGAGCTGAGCCCAAACCATGATACTGCCCCCACAGGTGTAGGCAGCAGGTGTCACCTGCAGCTCTTTGACCCGTCTGTCAAACACCTGTTACTCCACCTGTAGCTGTTTACCAGGAGAAAACTGCATAAAACCAAATCTGATTAAAGGTAGAAAGTGACATTACGTGGTTGTAATACACTTCTAACATCTTTTTTTCCCCCATTAATTTTAACTAATTAATTTTCTGTAACGTTCTAGCTTAAATCCAGATTTAAGCTAGAAGGTGCTGCTTCACAGCGATCGAAGCTGTGACCTCGTGGCCCGCGGACGCCGCAGAGGCCTCAGCGCTCAGTCACGGTCCCTGTGTTGTCTGATCGTCCAGCTAAGTGGAAACAGACTGCTGGACAAATAGCTTGTCCACCCACGCACGTTTTTTTTTTTTCCCGCCGTCAAACTAATAGACTCCACGCGCTCAGTTTCCCGCAGACACATGTCCTCAGACCGGCATTGTCGCCCTCCCTGGGGTGCTGTCCAGCCACCGAAACACGGCTCGCCGCCCACGCCGCTGTCACTCACTCGCGGCTCCGCCCACCCACGCTTCCTTCCGGCTGCCCGCACGTGCCAGTTAACCCGCTAATGAGGCGGCGCGGGGTCGCCCTCCGCCGTCACCGCCCACCCTCTCCCAGGCCTGACCCGTCGCGTGCCGCCGCTCTCCCGCCCACGCCGCCTCAGATGGGCTGCCCCCCTCAGACTGACAGGCCGCCCGTCTGGATGGGCGTGCTGGGACGGCGTGGGCGTGGGAACTTTAAGTGGAGCGCGTGGCTATCGGGGACAGATGGCGCTACAGCAGCCAAACACTTGGCCAGAGCACACAACAGGAAAATATTTAAACGTGTTTATGTGGACGTCTGACCACGAGAGTCTTCCTGAGACGCCACCGTGAAGAACGTCACTGTGAACTCCAGCAGCGACTCGACTGTAATCTGCTCTGGAAACAGAAACTCTGTTGCTCTGTACTGGATTATGTTACATGAGTGTGTCGTGGTTGTCAGCTGTTGGGCCTTTTCGACTGTCTGGGGGGATTAGTCTGGATTTAACTGAGCTGCAAGTGTCATGTGAATGTTTCTTTACTCCATCAGTTACTCACGTTACCTGTTAGTGGTCGTAATGTTTTAGCAAGAAACAAGAAACTGATGATGTCAAAGGGTGTCGGCTCTTAAAGGTGGGGTAGGTGACTCGGCAATTTTTTTTTTTGTTTGTTTGTTTTGGTGACGTTCAGCGAATATCTCCTCTGCATCTGCTCATTATTAGGGGTGAGTATTGGCAAGGACCCCGCAATACGATATTTATCATAATACTTGGGTCACAATATGATAATATTGTGATATCACGATATATTGTGATATTTTACCCAGTTAATATCAAAATTAAGAGTAGAGATAAAAAATCAAGTTGCTGTATATGTTCAATAGATGATATTGATCATTCAGAGGACAAATTGAGTCAAAACTATTTGCTTCAAGACAACCTATTTATTGTTTATTATTAGTGTTTTTTCACATTTAAGTATTTTCCTAAAAAAAAATCAATATTAGAAGCTGAAAAATCAATATTATATTGGGCGGCCAGAAATCGCGATATATTGCCAAATCGATTTTTTTTTTCACCCCCCTACCAGGGTTATAATAAATTTGGATTTTGCATTAGTTTTAGTTTAGTTTTTCCAAATTCAGTAAGTTTTAATTTGTTTTTAGAGCAGTTTTGCTAGTTTTTATTCGTTTTCGTTTGGAAATACTTAGTTTTAGTTTATTTTTTATTAGTTTCAGTGTTAGTTTTAGTTTTATTTTGTAAACTAGGGTTGTCATTTTGGTTCGAGTGAAGCACTGAACTTTTTGAAGGCTATCGAATCACATAGTCGTGTTTACATTCCGGTCTCAATAAACATATTTATCAATGCATCTTCTTGTGCATTGATAAATTGTGGTGTTCCTGCGTATTTACTGACCAGCAGCTATCTGGTCTCCATGGAAACAGTCCATTATAGTTGCTGTTTTCTCCCGTTCCTTCCCAACGCTGACTGGCCTGCAGCTGTAGCTTCTCTTTCCAGGGGGCTAGCTTAGGCTAGCTTATCCAGCTAGTCTTGGTTAGCCTTCTTTCCAGGGGGCTAGCTTAGGCTAGCTTATCCAGCTAGTCTTGGTTAGCCTTCTTATTCGAGCTTTTCAAATGGACTTTCAGATTTGTGGGTTTATTTCCCCTTCAGAAGTATTCCACACATTGTATCACCTGCTTCTACAACAAGGCACTTATTTTTTATCGTTAACGGTCATAATCAAAGAAATCCCAAATAGGACTGTGGCGCTTTCTCCCAACTTTTGCCGCAACATCACTGCTGATCGCTTTAGTTTTTTCATGCAGTTGTTGTTGTACGGCGGAGCGAAGTTAATAGATTTCAAACGTTTATGAGAAAAAAATTACAAACATGAAAACGAAGGACGTTCTTGACATTATTATAGTTAATTTTAGTTCGTTTTATAAACACATAATACAGTTTCAGTTAGTTATCGTTTTTTAAAAAACTCGTTTTTATTTTATTTCAGTTTACGAAAATGTTTTTTCAATCCTAGTTTTCGTTATTTCGTTCGTTTTTCGTTAACGATAATAACCTTGCCCCCTACTTGCTGCCGATACGGTATTATCACGATATCGCGATATCACGATATATTGCGATATTCTACCAAGTTAATATCAAAATTAAAAGTAAAGATGAAAAATCAAATATTCAACTATCAACTATTTGCTTCAAAACAACTTATTAATCGTTTATTATTAGTGTTTTTGCACATTTAAGTATTTTCCTAAAAAAATCGATATTAGGAGCTGAAAAATCGATATTATATTGGGCGGCCGAAAATCGCGATATATATTTTTTTCACCCCCCTACTCGCTGCCCATCTCCTGAGAACATTTTATAAAAATGACGGAAAAAAACAACTAAACTACAAAACTGTATTGTCTCTGGAACCTGAGCTCGCTCTCTGTGTGTTGTTGTGTGTTTTGTCCTAATGTCACGTTGTCCAGAAATGACTTACCCTACCTTTAAGTGGTAGCGAAGCACATTTGTTAGTTTCATCCAGCTGTTATCGTAAATGTGAATGAATGAAATTAAATTCAAATGTCAATTCTGTAATAACTGTGACCAGCAAAGCTGTCAAAGGCATTGTTAATCAGCGTGGCCTAATTAGTAACTTAGTTCTTCTGATTTACGGTTAAATAAAGTCCTCCGTAGATTTATGGTAATACAGTTCAGTTTGTAAACTTTGCTTCTTTTTAAATGCTGATCAAACTCAATAATCGTGATCTTTATTCACGCACGTGTCGGCGGATCGTTGTTTTTCCAGTCCTCTCCCCCGACTGTCACAGCAAGCACGTTGTCGACAGGATTTAATAGATCTGTGAGAGAGAAGCAGTTAATTCGCTTAATATTCATCACACTAAATATGCTGCACACTTCATGTTCTCCCACCGCGCTCGAGCCAGGAAGCACAATTAAAACAAACAAATGGAGTTTTATTGTTTCCTGTGCGCCGCTGACGGACAGTTATTCCTGCGCCAGTTGATATGCATCACCTGTCTTGCTGTTTCTCCGGTGCGCGCGTGCATGTGCGCGTGCATGTGTGCGTGCATGTGTGAGGCTCACTCCAGTTTGTCGGTGGTGATCATCTATTGCGTGCGCGGCACAAGCCCCAACACTTGACTGCACAACGGTTTCTCTCTCTGTGAATAAATTAATAGTTGATAAATAAGCAAATAAATTAACGAATGGATGGGAGGAGAGAATGGGAGGAGAGGAGTGGGGGCAGGAAAAACTTTCTCATCAGAAAAATTTAATTTCTCACTCCGACACCCACGAGAACAGGAGGAGGGAGGCTCGGGTGGAGGGTAATAGATGTGGGTGCGTTTCTTTTTTTCTTTTTTTTTTTTTCCTTGTGTGTGTGTGTATGTGTGTGTGTGTAAAAAAGAGATTCATTTTCAGCCTTTCTATCACACTCTCCTGAGCACTGACATGTTTGCATGTTTTTTTTCCTTTTTTTTTCCTGAGATCTGCATTTGACGAACATCTGCGCCCATCACTGAACACAACACAGCAGTCGGCGGCTGACAGAGGGTTCGAGGTTACAGTCGGCCATTATGGCCCTGAACTGATATAGCTTTGAGCTGAAAACTATATGTGACCGGTGTGGTCCATCCTCTGATGAATTATTCCTCTGCGTTGTTGTTTATGAATAAAAGGCAACTGAACAGCGTTACTGTTAACAAAAATGAAAAAAAAAAACAGTGGGTGACTTGTGTGGGTGTGTGCTCAGCAGCATATACTAAAATAATAAAGAAGACTTGTGTTAAAAAAACGGACCACTTTGCAAAGCTCACACTACATGCTAATGCTAACTTAAACTAGCAGTAGTTAGCCACGACCAAAGCAAAGAAGAAAAACTATACAAGTCTGGAACACAAAATAATCATCCCAAAAATATTCTAATTCAACCTACCCATGTTTAATGAATCGAATTAACCTTTAAACTATTCTTTTACTCATATATATGGCTTAGAAAATTTTCCTCCACTTACATCCGGAGCGCGCATGTGCCACCTCATGGAGGGGAGGGGAATTTCCGCTGCTCACACTCATACGTACACTCAGTACACACCACTACACTGTCAACAGGCAGGAAAGAGAAACCAAAAAGGAAATAAATAAAATTGGGGGTGTTTTGGTGAAATTAATAAAACATTTCTCTTTAGCAAACTGCTACATATACAATCATGTAAAAAGAGAGAGAGCGCCCCCTACGTAATCTGAGGTTTTAGCTGTTGGGGCATCATTAAAATAATTTGGTTCTTAAAAGCTCTGAGAGTTCAATAAATACATCTAACCCTTTATAGCTGATGGTGTTACAGACCTGAGATCAGTTAACTTAATCAGTTCATAGATGTTCTCACAGATGAAGCTTTTAAACATTTTCTGATTTTTCGGCTATTTGTTGCTCCTGTTCCAACAATTTAGAGACCTGCAGCAGGTCATTTGGTGGATTAAGGTGTAAAATTTCCCAGTTTAAAAATGTATGTTGTCTACGTTCTCTCGTGATTAAAATATTTGCTCATGTGACTCGAAAGTCTTCTAGTTTTTTACTTTATTCAAATTTAAAAATGTTTCAGGAATTCTGGTTGTTCAACTTCAGATGTGCAACGATACATCACGTATTACCACGAAGCTAAATCAAGTCACCTTACATTGATTCTGACCCATCAACTCGTCAGTTCCTCCATCTTCACTTTGGATGTCATTTCAGTAGCGAAGTAGCTAACGACGACTGTTTGAGGTCTAATCGAGCCTTGTCAGCCAGTCGTTGGCTGAAGATCTGGTTAGCCCACCTGAATGGGTCCTAGCAGGGTGGTTGGCCATCTCCAGGGCACCTCTGGCTGAGCTCGGACCCCAGAAACCAGTTCCAGACCAGAGCAGGCCAAAGCGGTCTGCTAACAGCTAGCCATATTAGCTATCAGTGATGAAAGCCGACTGTCTGACACGACCACACTGCTGCAGGTACGTTTATTTCTGCTCTGAAGCTGGAAATGTTAACACGGGGGTCGGTGGAAATTAACTCACCTCTGGGGCCAACCCCTAGAGGTCACTGGAGGAACTGCAGGCTAACTCTAGCAAACTGGGTTTAAAACCTACATTAATAGCAGTTATATAGAGAAGCAACAACACTATCTATTAAGATAGTTTAAGGTTTTTTAGTGTGCGACAGCTGCACACAATCTCACCAAGGTTCAGCATGTTTCTCTGGCTGACGGCGGTTTACAGCAGCTGAAACTGTGAGATGACTCATGTACGCTCGTGTCTTTGATGATAGATGTTGTATTTCAGGCTTAGAAAGGGCAGAAACCGGACCGTTTTTGTATATTGTATCAGCTTAATTGGCTCTAACAAGGAGAGAAGCTGATGATGAACAGCTGTTGATCACCTGCTGCGTTAGCCGCTAATGCCCTCCTGTTCCTATCTCATCCCCCACTGCATTTCTTGCAGTGAATGCAAAGGTGTTTATCGACAGAAACCACTCCTCGTTTAATTTTCCACTCCTATGCCCCCTTCTTTTGTTGTTTAATGACTGCAGACGTTTCCGTTCCCATCTGAAAATGCCACGTACGCCTCGTCATTAAAATCTGACTAACTGAACTTTAGCTGAAGTCAATAGCTGGTAAACAGGACATTTATGTCCCGAGTCGTTGGGCGCTGCGCGGCCCTGCAGCAGTGAGGCACCTGGAGCTCCGTCGGACAAGAAAAACCCAAGAACAGAGCAGGTTTACCGATGACTGGAAGGTTCAAAGCAGTGAAAAAAAAAATCTTGGTGGGACTGGTGTGCCAACATTTTTCCCTGCCTTATCTAGCATAAGCATTCAAATGAACGGTCGGAAAATTACTACAGGTCCACAATCATAATTTCATTTCAGTTTCCAGTTTCACAGAAGAAGTAACAATTTACAGCTATTTACAGCTATATTAGACTTTATGCTATCAAATACTATACAATCAAGGGATAAATAGTCCCTCCGGAAAGATGCTGTGCAGCTTCTCCAATAAGGCACCAGCTATTGAATCCGCACAGCTGTTGGGTAGCTTGATGAATCCGTAGAACCGCTCCTGTATATTGTTGCGTCATCAGCATACCTCAGTACCAGGACTAGCTGACATCATGTCCCAATTCAAAAGCGCCACAAAATTTAACACAATTGAATATCTTGGATAAAGCATTACGTTTTTTTATCTACCTCTTCATTGTTCCTTCTTTCAGCAATGTGGTGCCCATCATCTAGCTGCGTTGCTATGCTAATCTTTCCGAGCACAGCTAGCTTTACGCAGTTTTCCATGTGAGCTTTGGATCTCTCATGTTTCTTGATGCGTTCAAAGAGGTGCTTTAAGTCAGTTAGTCCAGTCTTTGTCCAAGTCCAATCACATCTGTCACTTCTGAGGAGGATACAGGGGAAACAGAAAAGAGCATTAGCTGCATTAGCCACATCTCACGGTTCAACCAGCTCCGAAAAAAACTCAGTTTGTACGATTTACCTTTTTCCTTCGTTTACTGGAAAATGTTAATTTCAGGCTTGTCGGATCCCAGTTCCTTAACGAGAAGTTTTTCCTCCGTCGTCAGTCTCGCAATAGGATACATTAATAACGATTTCACCGAATTTGGTGGAAGCTGCTCTTGAACTCCAGTTGTTACCGCCGTCGCCATCTCTCTTCCTCGTTGCCGTATTTTTTTTTTCTCCCGACGTAGGACAGTCTGGGAGTCGCTCTACAAAATAAAACTATTGCTGGCCCTGCACGTAGCTTTAGCAAACATAAATCTTCACGCATTTTACGTAGCCGTTGGGGCTACATTTCCAGCGCCCCATCGGAGTTAAATTTGGTAACGTTGATAGGCCAATCCCTCACGGGGCGCTTTGCCGAGCGCCCCATGAGAGAATGATGCACTGTAGGTCGGTGGAAATTCACTGTTTAATGAATGTCAGTTGGTGGAAATGTTGTTTAAATGATTTAAATCGCATGTAGGCACACACATACTATTAAGAATCTGACGCTGATAAAATAAAATAAATATTTTTTCCCTCCAGAGCTGGTGCGCCCCCTATGGGCTAGCCGCCTCTGGTTCAAAGGCGGACTGGCGAGGCCGTGAACTAATCACACATCAGTCCAAAGCTGCGATCTGCCATGATCATGTTTGGCCTCAACGTCTCGTTTTCAAGTGGAAGCTCGTCGAACCCGGAGATGCAACGCACCAATAAAAAGCCGCTTGTTTATGGCTTTAATGAGAATACGCACTGATTTATGATCAGCTGCCCGTCCAGAAAGCGAGCCAACATCCGCTACGACGGTGCGTGTGTGGCTCAGAATTTGCAGAATGCAATTAAAGCCTGATTTCCCCCGCTAGTCATCAGCGTTTCCAATAAACCCCGGATTGGCCCGGCAGAGATACTTGGCCGGTCTTCCGGGGTTAGGGATGACTCCGTCGGGCTGGAGCGCCGCCACGCTGGTGAACAGCTTTGCCGGGTTTTTGTTTTGATCCGCTCCTTTGCACGGCGCGCCGTTTGGAAGACTTTCCGGAGGATTACATATACCATGAAAAGTAGATTACCACACTCGCTGGATCCCGACCAAAGACTGCTGAGAGATGAGGTCTGCTAAGACTGCTCCGGTGCAATTATTTATTCTGGCGCCCTCCTTTTTTCTTTTTTTTTTTTTTTTTTTTTTTTTTTTTTTGGGCGTACGTTCCTGAATGTGGGAATTCTTGAGATGCCTCTTTCAGTTTTCATTGTCCCCCCACCAAAAAAAAATTACTGTACAGCTCAGTGGAAAAGAAAAGGGCCAGACTAAACACTTTGAATCAGTTACATGAGCAAAATAAAGAGGCTAAATTACCCAGTTAACCAAATAGCTGAGGAGGAAAAAACCATAAAAGCTATTTTATTGGAGCTCTGCGAGCCTAGTGATGACCTTTCCTTATGACACGCACTGTCTTTGGTATTTTATTTATTTATTTATATTTCCTTTTGCAGTGTTTCCAGGCTTTTTCTCTGCGTGACTGTCCTGAACGCGCCCTTGAAGGGAGCAGCAGCAGCAGATGCAGAGATCCTCGCTGTAAAAGTGGATTTTAATTATTAATGCTGGACCTCCAGACTGGCAGAAGTCCAAGCGTCCCGCCGCCGGCTGCCGCATCTCAGTCACGGCCGAGGATTATTCCTCCATGTTCCATGTTCCCGAGCACGTCTGTGCACAAACACACGCGTGTAAAAAAAATAAAATGCACACATGCACATGTGCTCGATCGTGATGCAACCTAAGGTCAAGGATGATGACGGAGATTTTCCTTTTTTTTTTTTCTTTCTAAAGCACAGTGGATTAGAAATCAAACACCTCCTGTTATTTAAGATGCTCCTCAGTAAAACAGGGTCGTTCATTTAGAAGTTACAGCCATCTGAGGTCCGGTTCCTCCGTTAATAAGGTACCGTCTGACAAAAAAAATCTAAATAACTGGACCACTGACTGTGGTCCACTCCCTCGCTGCTGCAGGACAAATGATAGGGGTGAGTATTGTTAATGACCTTGCAATACGATGGGTCAAGATACCATATTATCATGATATCGCAATATATTGCGATATTCTACCCAGTTAATATCAAAATTAAAAGTAGAGATGAAAAATCAAGTTGCTGTACATGTTCATCAGATGATATTGATCATTCAGAGGACGAATTGAGTCAAAACTATGTGCTTCAAAACAACTTATTTATTGTTTATTATTAGTGTTTTTGAAAAAATCGCAAAAAATCAATATTAGGAGCTAAGAAATTGATATTATATTGGGCAGCCGAAATTTGCGATATATTGCCAAATTGATTTTTTTCACACCCCTAACAAATGAAGCAGGTAAAAGGTCTGGTGTCCACACCAGGAACAGAGTCATGCGTGTGAAGGAAGCATCACTGGGCTGAAAAAGCAACATAAATCTACAAGAGAGACGACAAAAAACCCTAGAAAGAGATCAGTGGAGAGCTCAATGGCGCCAACAGGAAGACAACTACGTCAGATCATCGCTGAATCCTTCCTTTGCAGTAGAATAAAACCTGGTGGCAGGTTCTGCTGATGGACTGGACTCAGGCAGCACAGTGGCTTGGTGGTCGGTACCGTTTCCTCACAGCAAGAAGGTTCCTGGGTCAAATGCTGCTGGGAGCCTTTCTGTTCATATTCTGGTTTCTGCAGGTTCTCCGGCTTCCTCCATCAGTCCAGAGACATGCATGTCCGGTTAACTGGTGGTTCTAGATCACCTGTAGGAGTGATTGTGAGAGTGGGTGGTTGTTCAACTACATATGGCCCTGCAATGGACTGGAGACCTGTCCAGGGAGCTGGGATAGACAGATCCTGGAAACCCTGGATAGGATTAAACAGGTATGGATGGATGGATGGATGGATGGACGGATGGACTGGACTCACCGGTGTTTACTGATGAAGTGACTGCTGATGGAAGAAGCGAGATGAACAAGACTGACAGGACGACAGCAGTGCAGATGGATAATGTCTTGAAATATTCTGCAGAAGCAACTCCAGGAAAAGAGTCTGAAGGCAAAGAAGAGGACCTGATGGAGACACGTCTCTCCATTACTGAAGACAAGAGCGAAGGCAGGTCTGGGGGACCTCGCGTCAATGTGTCGCCGTCAGCTTGTCGCAGATGCCGCCATCACTTTTGATTTATACTAGCACGGTCTGCGCTACGTTATTTCATGCCACAACGCAAGAGTGACAATCAGGAACTAGCTAAACTTACTAAACTTATCTCTTGTGTTTTTCCACTTCCTCACCGTCTCGGCCGTATCCAGACCCACATTCATCGCTATCTCCCTCCATGAATTACTAGAATATGTGCTGTCTTTGTAGTGTGGAGAACCAGAATCATACAGATGTGGGTACTTCCTCATTTCTTCGATGACGCGCTCTTTTCTACGCGGATGTAGAATTGACCAATCAGAGGCCTCCTTTCTCTCCTCTCTGCAACACTGTCTGCGTCGACCTACAATTTTGGGGAGGAGCACCAGAGTGTCTGCGTCTTTTGCATAGGTGATGCAGACGACCTGACTTTCAAGTATAAATCAGGCTAAACTCAACTCCAGGTATTTTCCCTCCAAGCTTTAACGGTGATGGAGGTCTACAATTACACTCCTGTAAACGGAGGTACTTTGCTCAGAAACGTCTGCAGTTCAGGTGGTGAATGCTGTCATTTTGTGAATTCCCGCTCTGATCACATCTTGATTGTTTTTATTTTAAATCTGTTGCGCACCTGAACTGCACCTGCTGCAGTAAAAACACTTCAGGTGCACGTCTCCCCTCTCCGTTATCTGACGCATCACACCTGGACACACCTGAAACTGACAGTGCACGCCAGGCCGTTTGCAGCATTTCCTCTGTCTGGCTGTCAGAAGGCTGTCAGGCGAACAGGCCCCGCCCCCTCCTAATAATAAAATACGCCTTTAAAATGTCACTCGCTCCCGAAAGAGCAAAAGCAGAGGCAACAAATCGATTCACATTAGTTGTTCAATTGACTCGGGCCTGAACTTCGCTCCAACTCTCCCTCCGTCTCGCCCCCTCGCTCTGTTTTTCTCACTCTTTGCCTTTACCCCCCCTCCCACCACCACCACCACTCCTCTATTTTATCCCCTTTCCTTGTCACCTACATTGTTTAATGTTGCTTTTCCCGTTTTACAGGTTCACAAATCCCCCCCCCCCCCGCCCCCTTCTTTTTCATTTCCCCTCCATTTTCTCCTCCAGCTAATCTGAGCGAATGAATGCGGCGGGCGGCTCCGGCGCAACTCTTATTCGCCCTCCTCGCCGACCCACCATCCAGGCAGCACTCATTTCAATTTTCACCTCGTTTTAGACTTATCACATTGACATCATTAAGGCTCCCTCTCAGCGGCGCACTCATTCGTTATCCTCTCCATTTTACACCTTTCTGTCTCTCTCCTTCAGCTTGTGTGTCTCTACCCCCCCCCCCCCCCCCCCCCCCCCCCCCCCTCCTTATCTGTCCCGCTCATTGTCAGAGGATTTAAAAGGCTCTCTATTTGAGAGCAGAGAGTGTCTGGGCTTCGGTTTTTCATCCCGGTGACAGAAACCTGTTGGAGTCTCCTTATTCACAATGAAAGAGTTGGACATTTCTGCCAGTTAAAGGCGGGGGGGGGGGGTGAAATGGCCTTGCACACCTGAAAAAGTGACGCACGATTCATTCTGTTTGTTCATTTTAATATCGATAATATTTCTCTTCCCACTAGAAGCTTGGAAAAGTTTTTTTTACATCTTTTTTATTCAGTTTTGAGACAACTTGGCAGAAGACATCAGCGGGAGGAAAATGAAAGGAAGGACGTCTGAACTCGCGCCAACTTTTTTATTTTTCATTTTTTTAAGTGAAAAATGACTCTTTTAAAGTGGAGATCTTACACATGTTTAAGCTACGGGGAACTTTTCTTCAGCAGAAACTAATCGTCTTAGAGCGTCGTCCTTTATTATTTTAATTTTTAAGCAAGTTTACTCATCAAGTTAAGTTTAGGAGTTCAAAGAAGAAACTTTGAAATGTTGCGTAGCAGCGATCCGGCTCATTAAGGCGGGAGTGTACGTGGCCTCGAAGCCTGCTGTTTGTAGTTCCTGCATCAAATAAACTCATTCATTTTCCTGTTAAGTCGCTGGAGGGCTGCAGACCGCCCCGGCTGCCACCGCACGGTTGAACAAGCAACGACCCGACTCACCCGACGTCCAAGTCGGTGTCCAAGCACGACTGACCCCTGAGGTCTGGTTCGCTTGGCCGGTGGGACTGTTTCGGTTCACATTACGGTTCCTGGTCTCGGGCACAGCTGGAAGACGAGCGCTTGGTCGCACATGCAGGACAGGCTGGATTGGTTGCTTTGTGATGCTAAATAATGTTACCTGACATTGATTTTGATCGATACATTCTCATTTCTGAAGTCGCCGCTAAGGCCGCATTTGAAACCTGTGATGTCAGAGCCAAAAATAGGACGGGCCGGACAGAAGTCCGATGGGGCTCTAACTCCCAGCAGCATTGCCGTCCCCTGGGACTTCATCGCGGCGAGCTCCCAGCTCTTCCAGCCGAGCCACAGCGGAGGAAGCGCAGTAATGGCGTGGTCTTGAGGCCCGGGCCGAAACGGTAGCCTTCCCTGAGGGCGGTTCAGCTGGAGGAGCCCGGACTCAGCTGCGGTGACACGTCCGGGGTTGAAAGGCTGCCATGGTTTAGCAAATACGCAGTTGGCGCCGGCTGCCCTCGGCCAGTCGGGTGATCTGTCGGTACAACCAACAGCAACAACTATGAATACGCACTTTTAGATCTTCATTCACAGCTCAGAAGTCAAGACAGAGCTAAGCTCAAAGTAGCGGGCAGTTGGCTGTGCCTGCTGTCAATCAACAGGCCACGCCCCTGATTATGCTTAAATGCACCTGATGTAGTATAAACAAAACTCACTCTGTACAGTTGTCTTGGATGTTAAATCCAGCTGTGCTAGGTCCATGAAGACTGGCAGCCCCCAGTGGTCAGTCGGGGAACTGCAATGTCCCGTCTGCAATGAACTCGACTACGAAGATGAAGCGTGGAGGACGGCGTTTAACGCAGCAAGACTACAAATAACAGTTACAAAGACTAAAAGGCTAAAATAACCGGCTGGATGTTGAGTTGTAGCCTTTAAACTAAAAAAAAAACTGGATCAGATCATGAGTTTACAGTTTCATAGCACTTTTTGAACAGTTATTAAGGGTTTATACGCCAGTGTGTTTGAAAGGTATACCACGATGGTCGCCAGCTGCAAGAATGACATCACAGACTCTTCACTTGGTGGCTGGAATCGTTGGTCTAATGAGCGGATGTTAATTGATGGATGATGGCATTTTTGTTTTACAAACAATTCATCCGTCTTGGATTTAAACGTGATTTTGGGGTTTCAAAGTTTCTGATGAGCATTTTCTGGTCTCAGTTCCTGGACGGCTGGAAGCCTTTTTGAGTTTCACAATAACACAAAATGAAGCCTCGGGTCTGATTTGAAGCAGTGAGCTCCATCAGAAAAACCGCCGGACCCGACCGCCACGACACCGCTGCAAGCGAGGACCACAACTGTGCAATAAGGCGCCTTTCAGTTGAGGTTGGGGCGTGAAGGCGACACAAACGATCCGCTCAGGCCTCAACGCAGCTGAAGGCGGCGTCCGAGTTTCACGGGGGACGTGAGCACAGATCCTGCAGAGAACGCAACACGCCTGGCGCCGACGGCAGCACGCCGCTTCTGTCAAAGCTCCAGTATAAAGAGGAGAAACGGTTGAGTTTTCAGCCCGCGGGCGAGCGCTGATTCACAGTTAATTCTGTTCACGATGAAAAGGACTGATCTGGCCTTTTGTAAACGGTGGTTGTGATTTCAGCTGAACAGATGAAGGTGAAAACTGTGATTTGTTTTTTTTCTTTTCCCTACTTTTTTTTTTAAACTACAACTAGACAAACTAGACTTCAAACTCTTACTGTGTATATAAAAAAAAACGTTTTTCAGAATACAGAATGTATTGATGGATTTTCTACTTGTATTTTATTTGCTTTAGTGAGCAATGCTTTGGCGAAAACCCTGAAATATTAACTTTGTTGGGGGAGAAGACATGATGATCGTTGTAGTGAAAATGCTTTATTTTAATGCTGTACTGTAATAAAGTGTAATTGCACATATACTCCAGTAGGGGGCAGTGGCGCTCTCATTGTCACAGTGTGCAGGGAGTATTAGCTATATTGTGTCGGGTTTTTTTGCACAGTCATGCGTGCACAGAGCACAGAGCAGGAGATATTCTTCTTCCTGGCAGCAGAAAATAATGGAGAAGCACTGCATTATGGGATGCAGCATGCGACCGGTCAGTTGTGCACTTGAGATTTTACTGGATGTAATAAACCATTTCGGTGCTTCTTGCATGCTGCAGATCGTGCAGCTGTTCACATCCTGCATCATATGTAGTGCATTTTGGCAAAATCGGTATGCAGTTGTAGCGTAGTGTTGAATTTTTAAATAGTCTGTTGCAGCTACGATGGTTTTGTTTTTCTCGAGATTTTCAACGAAGGTGTTTTTTCATAAATATGCAGTTTTTGCCTTTGGTTTGGCCAGAGAGATGTTTGGTTGAAATCTCGGGGGTTTCAGCCTGGCATCGGGGGGGCCGAGCGGTCCTAACGCTGGGTGGAGCTGGGATATGTCATCAACACCACCTCTTAGCTTTTAGCCGAACTGCTCTCAATGCTACATTTATGTACTGTAGCGATATGATTCAGGTGGAGATGCGTCAAACTTTTCAACGTCCCGCCGGAGCTAAAATCACCTTGATGCCCTAAATTGAATTTGTAAATACCTATCAGTCCTATATTGGAGTGCTGGCGTGTCATGTGACCGGCCCAGATGTCCGCCCTCGGCTGTATGTCAACCTGATGTCGCCGACTCCATCTTATCTTACGGCCCGCAGCATCTTGTTATCTGTGACTCGGAAGTAACCGCAGTCATAACATGTGGTACTTCCTCTTATCGCCGTTTTGGTGTTTTCTCTACGCTGAATTAGTTTTGCTGCAGCGTTAATGCCCGACTTGCCTTATCTCGCTTTATTGTTGCATTAGATGACGGCCGCCGGGGCCTCCCGCCGCTCGCTACATCTGAGTTCGGTCATCCGCTTGGCCCCGGCGCTCTCTGCAGCTTATCTGGACAGCCGTGTTTTCACAGACGTTGTTTGACACGCGCGACCTTGCCATGGGTTTGGTAAACCTGGCAGGTCAGGGGTCAAGTGAAGTGAAGCCGGCGGAGGCAGAGGAGGCGGAGGAAGGTTAAGACCTCGCTGAAAACGAGACCAAAGTTAATATCCTTTGTCAACCCTCTGCGCTTGAACCGGCGGCTAAACTAACACCACGTCTGCTAATCAACAACAGTGGCCCACATCTGCATCATTATGGAGGAATCTGTGCCTCCATCTTGGATCAATTTGAGGCCAAATAAAGTGCCATTTCTGTGTCTCCAATGTCCTCTTAGCCACACCGCAGGCTTTACAAGCTGGGAGTCACAATGTAAGACTGTGCCCCACGCAGGATAAAAAAAAAGAAAAGTGAAAACTTTTTCCACACACACACGCGCGCACACACACACACACACGCACATGCAGCGCTCACCTCCCATCTATAAACACAGGCCCAGAGCAGGGCGCGGCCCCGCGGTTGGCGTCAGCGCGGGGAGGAGGTGGGGAAGGTACAGGTTGGAGGCTGGCGACGGTGGCAGCGTCGCGGTGCGCCTTACGAGCTTGGCACCACGCACCCGGCGTGTCGCACCCCCCTGCTTTAGGAGCCCGTAAATACACTTAAAAGCTCAGCACCCCCGCCGTAACCGCTGTGCATTTTTGCGCGCGCGCCCGCGGGCGTGCAGCCGTCTGTCACGCTCTCATGCATGCGCACGCCAACTGCTGTTATTTATATATATATCTATTTTTTTTTCTTACTTTTTGTGTGTGTTTTGTGTGCAATAAAAGTCAAAATGAGCGTGCCACATGGGAGCGTTTATCTCGCAGCAGACCACTTCTGTCTAATTAGCGTGATGCACAGTAGAGAAATATAGACGAGGCGCAATTAAAGCGCAGAATCACAATCTTTATTTTGTGTCGCACATATGGTGGAGTATGTGAGGTACGTCTGCAACACCCCTCCCCCCGCGCCGCCCCCCCGTGGTGCTTGATGTATCAGCTCTTTGGTCGCCGGACGCGTTTCATCCATCCACAACCCCCTGCGACTCCGTACGTGCGCGTCATTGAGGCCTCTCGAACCTCTCGTTCATCCGTCGCTAGCGCGGCCAGGTGGAAGTGGCGCGTCCAGGTGGGAGCGGCGCGTCCAGGTGGGAGCGGCGCGTCCAGGTGGGAGCGGCGCGTCCAGGTGGGAGCGGTGCGTCCAGGTGGGAGCGGCGCGTCCAGGTCGAACGTGTCTCTGGCGAGCACAGCAGCAGCAGCAGCAGCAGCAGCAGCGCGGTGTCAGGAGCGAGAACATAATCTGAACAGGAAATTGCTTTGGAACGCAAGGGTTTATGGGTATACGGAGACAGATTATAACGTCTTAAAGCCAAGTCACTGATGCTCGGAAAGCATAACAGAAGAAAAAAATAACCCTGGGCAGTTCGCAGTCCGGGCTGATGGTAGCTCTATTTTTACGTTTTTGTTTTTTTTTTTTTTTTTTAACAGTGGGGAGGGTTAAGTATAGGAGCAGAAAGTAATTATGCTAAAATGAAGTTTATAGGAGTAGAATCGGATTTGTTGAGTTTCCCCGTGGGGACAGATATACAGATATACGGCCCAGCGGGACGCAGCTAAAGGCAAATAAACTGTATATTTGCTCTGTTGTTTTTAATGGTCTGAGCTCACCTTTCACTGGAGAGTTTGCACCTTTAAAAAGAAAACATCCACTATAAAGAACTGACTTGTTTTAACCGAATAAAACTGTTACTGGCTCCCGGCTTTTCCGTGCATTTAAAAAAAAACAACAACCAGACTAATGCAGCCTTCAAACAGGACGGTGACATTTCCTTCTCACTTTATCTCCACCTTTCTGCTTGTGCTGCACTACGACGGTTTCTGGGGAGAAAACAAAAACAAGAAAAGAAAAAAAGAAAAACAGTTGTTCCCAGCACAGAGTGTGATAAATGAAAGCCATGTGTCTTTGCGAGAACAGATTGAGCCTCGTGTGCGCCGGCGGTACATTTTGTCCCAGTGGGGCTTCCATCTGAGCCGTGACATTTCCAGACAATATTGAGCCGCAGTTAGGATTTTCATAAGTCAAGCTAACGCTAGAGTCGTGCACGTGCGTGTGCGTGTGTTAGTCAATCACCGTCTGTGTCATAACACTTATTATAGTCAGCTCTTGTGTGCGCGTCGTCGTGGACGTCTGTCCTGAAATGTGTTGTCTACACTTATTTTCTCCACCTCTATTCCCATCACTTGTTTTGTGATGTCACACGTGAGGTGACACAGTCGTTTGTTTTTCATATTTATCCGTCTGCCTTCTATCCAGGTGTTGTTTCTTCTTCTTCTTTCATCCGGCTGCCGTTACTGCGTGCAGTCTCTCTGGACTCGATGTGATCTGCTGTGTGACACCCGGACTAATGCTGTACTTTTGTACAATTTCCCAAGAGCGATTGCATTGAAAGCAAAAAAAAAAAAAAAAAAAGGTTTTAGTCTGTTTTTAGTTGCCAGAGGTTTTAGGGAAGGAAATGCCTTTTACTGCAGTCTATTAATGTATTACACATTCAGCAGAAATGGCGGAGGTTGCACTTCTAGCACTGCAAACGCAGTGTATATACATTTTTCTTTGTGTGCGCATATTTAAAAAAAAAAAAAAAAAACAGCTGCACTGAGCAGAATTTTTATGTCCAATATTGATGTTACCATTCGACTCAAAACAGTGCTGTGGAAATATATCACCAGCCGACGTTTATCTTTGAAAAGCTATAAGAAGCAAATAAAGCAGCCGCTGATTAAAGGGAGTTGCGTGTAAAGCGTTTCGTTTTCTCCAGGTAACGCTCGTGATGTGGAAAAACGCCAGACTGAACGTTGGGCCGATTTCAGCCAGTGAAATGTCGACTTGTTCCTGTTATATATGTGTACGGGACGACCAGGGCCGGCTCTTGGCATAGGCGAGATAGGCGGCCGCCTAGGGCGCCATCTGCTGGAGGGGCACCCCCATGCCGCCAGTCCCCCTTAAATGGACTTGCCCTGATGAGTATAAACCGTGAGATGTCTAGGCAGGTGTCATTTGATGACACCATAGATGCCTTTGCTGCCAGGAAGTCCAGACGTGTAAACTTGTAGTCTTTAGTTAAAAGACAAGTTTAGTTAAAAGTAACTGTTGTTACCGTTGAGTTTGTCGTTGTTCAAATGCTCAAATTAAACTGTCGTGATTGCTCAGTTGGTTGTTGTCATTGAATTGCAGTAGGCTCGGGGGGGGGGGGGCACCGGGGTGTAATCTCGCCTAGGGCACCAAATTGGGTAGAGCCGGCCCTGGGGAGGACCATCAGCCACCTCCTCTACGTGGACGACATCAAGCTGTACGCCAAGAACGAGCGTGACGTCAAGTAAATGGTAAATGGACTGCACTTATATAGCGCTTTTCAGACACCATCATGGTGCCCCCAAAGCGCTTTACAAAGGCCTCACATTCACATATTCACACACACATTCATACACCAGTGGGCCCACTGGAGGCAAGTTGGGGTTCAGTGTCTTGCCCAAGGACACTTTGGCATGTAGACAGTTGGAGCCGGGATCGAACCGCCAACCTTCCGGTGACTGGACGACCTGCTCTACCAACTGAGCTACAGCCACCCTGAAGTCCCTGAAGTCACCTCATGAGGATCGACAGCAACGACATTGGGATAATATTTGGACTAGATAGGAGAGGGCCGATGGTATCTAGGAGAAGGAGGATGACAATAACCAGACTGAGCTACCAGAAGGCTACATAGCAGATGTTCAGGAGAGCTACAGATACCTGGGGATCCCACAAGTAAACGACAGCCATAGCCAAACACCTTCAGAGGGGGAGGAAGGTCCTGAAAAGTCAGCTGAACTAGATCCAGGCTGTCAACACCTATGTCCTACCAGTAATCAGATACCCCGCTGGTATAACATCCTGACCACTGGAGGAGGTGCAAGCTGCCAATATTAAAACAAGGAATCTCCTTATGGTGCATGGGGGGGGGACAGCAGGCCTCCAGGAACACATCAAGAATATGACCTCCACTGATGACCTGCTGAGTAAATGACTGAAACTAAACATGGAGGAGGAACCAGAGGGGCCGTCGCGGACGGATAAGCTCCTGCATGGATTCACCACCACCAAACTGAAGAGGTGCCTGGGTCAAGACCCTGTGGAACTCCTGAGTGACTGCAACATCGGAAAGAAGGAGCACAAGAAGCTGGAGAAACACCAAGGACTGAAGGAAGAGCTGGAAACGATGTGGAGTTTGGAGGCAGCAGTGGTGACGATGGTGATGGAGCTACTGGGAGCTGTGACCCCCAAACTGGACCGGTGGCTCCAGCAGATACCAGGACCAACATCTGAGATCTCTGTCCAGAAGATGGACTACTAGGAACAGATGAGAACCTGCAGAACCCTCAGGGTCCCAGATGTCTGGTAGAGGACCAGAGCTGGAAGGAAGCAACACCACCAGAGAGGGAGAGAGGAAGACGTAGATATATTTCATGAATGATTCTCAATTAAAGTTCTTCCCAGCCATTAACGGGCCAGAGAGATAACGCTGCAGTTTTGGATGTTAGAACAAGATTCTTGTTAATAGCAAAGTCGTCTGAAGATGGTGCATGTTCTCCCATGTTTTCCTGTATGAGGAGCTCGACATTTTTCAGCCAAACATGTGAGTTACAAACATGTCATGTGAGAAAAAAAAACAATCAAAATGATTAAAAATCAAATAACAAAGCAGTTAATTGTCCATGAATTGGATCACTAAATGAGTGACTGCATAAGAGCATATTTTCTCTGAATAATCTTGGCTTCTGACTGTTTTAACTACGTGAATATTGGCCAACTCTACCGTTGGTTGTATATAATTAATATGCACAACCATCATTAAACCATCCACTGGTTTTATGAACTGTTCCGAATATTCAAATAAAGGCTTTCAGCCATCGCTGGTGCGCGTGAAAGTGTGTGTTTTATTTTAATTATTCGACCATATTTGGAAACGAGGATGGAGGTCATACTTGGCCGGAGGGTATGCTTGAAAATATCTGGACAAAATAAAAAGTTATCTCCACTCACTGATAACCAACTGGACTGAACTGCAGTTAAATGATGTATTACAGTGGATGTAACTGCAGTTTATTTATTTATTGAATCAAACGGCCCTTAAAAGTAGAGCTGGGCGATTCTGGGAATTTTGGTATTGATCTGATACCAAGTAAATACAGGGCCAGTATCGCCGATAACGATACCAATACCGATACTTTGCTTGATCTGTCATGAAACTGCTGAACTTTTGGCTTTTTTTTTTTTAATTTTTGTCTTTGGATTATTTTGTTAAAACCTAGGATAACATTTCGGCAAACTTTATAGGTGACAGCAAAATACTTTAATATCACAATTAACATTTTTGTGTAAATATCGATTGGAGTTGAATTGTTCGGTTCTTAATGTTTTTTCTGAGTGGGCGGGCCTGGGGGGAGGAGCCAGACTGAGCCTACCTGCATGCTTGTTTGGCCGACGCCGCTGAGCCACATGATGATGCAACATTAAAAGACAAGACGAGAGGAGAGGGGGAGGAGGACACAACGACAGCGTGTTGAAGAGAAAAAAAGCTTGAGTATCGATCTTTTTACACGAGTATCATTCGATATTAATACCAGCATTAGTATTGATATTATCGATATTTGGATCAATCCGCCCACCTCTACTTAAAAGTCCATTGGAGGATGACGGCGTCAGGATTCTTCAGTTTTTACGTCAAACAGCCACTTAGGTTATAATCCCAGCGTTACGCTTGAATCAAACACGCCAGTCGTTTTTGACATCGGTATCGATGTGACGGACCTCCGAATCCGCTCAAACGGACTCACCGTAGAGTCGAGTCGCTTCGACCTCGTGGACGCGTCGTTTCAAACTCACTTCAGACTAGAGGTCTTCACAGGTCCACTTTCATGGACTCGAACCCAAATGGACTCGTGGAAAATTTGACCAGAAACCGACCCGACCCGAGTCTTTAGTTTCCGACAATCCAGCCCATAGTTGCTCATATTAAAGTTGTCTAGCGTTGAATAAAACTTTATTTTCTTATCTAAAGTTGTCTTCTTCTACCGGTTCAGTTGCTACATAGGCTACGTGATGTAAACAACAATAAACCACGTCATTATTTTCTTTGTGGATACAGATGCTATTGGTAGCAACTGCTAAAGCTAATAGCCTACACCGGTCAGGACGTGTCGTAAATATGTTCTCTCATCTAACGTTGTCATGTTGGTGATCTGTTGTGTTTTACAGCTGCCTGGCAAACCACTAATAACACGCTACGGCAACACGCTTGTCTCATGACAAACACGTTAATGAATAATTAATTAAACTGCCCAGAGTCCTGACATTAGCTGCCACCGCCAATATCTTTACCTCTCTCATGTAAACATGGACCCAGCCTGTCAGAGAGCACCGACCGGACCCGAGACTAACTGTACCGATTCCGACCCAAACCTGGAGTCACGTCTTGTGAATGGACCCGAGACCCGATTCGGGTCGGGTCGGAACCTCGGGCTTTCAGCTTGTTGGGTTGTTCCGAAGACCTCTACTTCAGACAAACCCGAGCCTCCACAGGTGTCGGTTACGCCGCAGCCCTAAAGCAGAAGGTAGCGGGAGGTGGCGCAGGCCGCTGATGAAGAAGGGCTTTCAGGAATGCGACGGCGTTCTCCTGCTCTGGTGGCGGCGCATCAGGGAGGACGAGGCGCATCAGGGAGGACGAGGCGGGAGCCAATTCTGCACTTTATCCCCCTTTTCAATACATAATGCTCACTGGGGGAATTCTCTGAGCCGCCGCCGCCTCCCTCTCCTCCTTTGTTTCCCATCATACCACACTGCTTGCTTTCTTCCTCCTCTCAGACTCCAGTGTGCACCGGTGTGTGTGTGTGTGTGTGTGTGCGTGCGTGTGTGTGTGTGTTTGTGTGTGTGTGTGTGTTCCTCAGGTTTTATGCTGATATATTGTGGATGTCTGATTTCTACGCCTGACTTCATAGCTTGGGTGTGTGTATCTGTTATCAATCTGAACAGTGAGTCTCTGGAGTCTTAAATCTCACTCTTTTGTTTTTTTTATTTGTTTTAAAAACATATATTCTTGTGAATATAGACAAATCTGCAACCGTCGGGCTTTATGTCTCCCATCAGTCGCCCTCACGGTCCAGAAGAAGGCGTACTTTTGTGCCGGCGTACCTGAGTTTCACCCCCTGCTCGTCTCGCGAGGTCTTATCTGCACGGCATGAGTTTGCACGTTTGCCGGCGTGTGTGTTTGTGTATTAATATGCGAGGGAAACAGCTGGCGTGGCTAATGGGTGTCCCTCCCGCGTCCCTCCCAGATCCTGTCCTCTCCTGCAACACTCTGCTCATTCAGCTGAACACTGCTTCCTCCTCTTCTTCTGCTGCTGGCTCCATCTCCTGCTGCTGCTTCCCTCTCCTCCAGGCTTCAGACAGAGGCAGGTGTGTGTGTGTGTGTGTGTGTGTGTGTGTGTGTGTGTGTTGCCGGGGACGATGGCGAGGCATGAAGGAAGTGGGAGTGACTGTCGATAATGAGGAGCTGGAGGAGCGTTGAGCAAAACACATTTCATAAATGAAATGCAAAATGCCCGTTTATGCAAAAATGTGCCGATCTCTACGTGTATCTAAATAAAATACAGTATTTTTTCTGTTTTTTTAAAAAGCTTCTTTACTCAGATGATTCAGCGGAGCTGTGGCTTATCAAGACATAAATATAATCGGACATAAATCTGATATAAGCAAGGAGGAAACACATCCAGTAGCAATTAGATTATCAGATAGATGATCATTAATATATCACTGCATAACTACCGGGGGTCTGGTACTATCAAAATGGAAAGTGTCACAGTACACTTGTAAAATTTAAATGTGTTTGTGATTGCACCACCACATGGAAATATGGAACTAATTATCCTGTTTGTTTTTGCTTCTTCATTTATTTTATAAATTAATTAATAAACACACCGAGCAGGCAACATACATCCAAAAATCACTTCAGACTAGAATTACTTACCCTGCCTTTAACAGTACTTTGGTTTATCGGATCAGAGGGCAGCTGCCAAAGATCGGTTTCGTTCATTAAGGATGCTGCTGTTGAAATCGCTCTAACTGAAGGAAACAACTGGGAAACCCTCTTTAACATCGCCCGTACGTTCTTATGAAGGGGTGGTTTGAAGTCTGGGTTTTGGGGGTCTGGGTGATGCCCCCAACGCTGGTTAATCAAAAATGATCAAATGGTAGGACCGAAGAACCGTGGCAGTTGGGGGGAATCCTCCCATCCAAGCACCGTTACGTCAAGCTGGTTATTTTAGCTTATCTTGGCCCATTCTGACCTGTGGTGCTAACTATGATCTTATCTCCATCACATCTCTCCATCTGTCCTCATTTCATACGTTGCTACTGAAACAACGGCCAAAACGAGTCGTTCCCGAGCTGAAGAAAAGGACCACTGGAGCTGCGACTGCAGTCACTTGGTCTAGGCGGAGCACGGTTGGGTAACTGTTGGCTGCCGGACTGGTCAGTCCACCTGGAAGGATCCTGGACTGGTCCGTGGGTGAAGGTGGGTGTCCGTCCATCAACAGGTCATCCAGCCGGCGGTCCTCCAGTTAGATCTCACCAGCAGCCTTTAGTCAGGGTGAAGTGTGAAGGCAGCTGCTTAGCAAAGCTTCGATCCTGGACCCTTCCGGGTCGTCTCAGAACCAGTTGCAGTGGTCTGTTAATGGGACTACTAAACTAAAGGGACAACAAACCAGATTATCTTTAAAATAAGAATAATCGATCTTTATTGACAGCCCAGAGATTCAGCCACATTTTTGCAGTCAGCCCCTAGTGGCCACTGGAATAACTGCACATTTTGGTAACAGACCAGCAGTGTTGGATGTAGCCCCGCGGTGCATACAGCATACTGACCAGCAGTCTGATAAGATAAACTTTATTGATCCCCCGAAGGAGAAAATCCCTCCAACCACCTCAGTGTTGCTGCCTACATCTGTTTTTATAGTCAACTTTATATTTTAGTTTATATTATTAACTCTGTAGTTCATACACAGTGGTAACTCTACTTATGAACGTCTCTACTTCCAAAATTTTCAGGTGACGAAACGCCTCAATGGAAATGGAAAAATATTGTCTCTTGTTACGTAAGAAATTTCAGGATACGAAAGGCAAAAATCCAGTAGCGCTGCTACTCGCAGCTCCCAGAGTTTACTGAACGTAAACATACTTGTCGGTTCTGTATCTCGGTTTGAAAGCGGTGCGTCCGAGCTGCTCTGCCGTTGGCTATCGCTTAGCATCTTCCTGGCATCCCATTGGCTAGGAGGGCCCCTTGTCTGTATGAGCGTAACCCAGCAACCCAGATAAACGAACAATTTTTTATCTCCGCCAAGGAGGTTATGTTTTTGCCGGCGTTTATCTCTCTGTCTTTGTTCAAGATAACTCAAAGAGTTATGGATGGATTTTGATTAAATTTTCACGAGTTGTCAGAAATGTGAAAAGGAAGAACTGATTTCATTTTGGGTGTGATCCAGAAGAAATCCTGGATTCTGGATCACTTTCAAATTTTCGATAATTGTTGCGCTTGGTGGAGGTCTGCGCTCTCCGAGTGCTTTTCTAGTTCTAACATGTATTTCTTACAGGTTTTCATGTCATTTCATGTATTATTTATAATTTATTGAAAAAAATTATGTTTGAATTTTTGGGGGGCTTGGAACAGATTAGGGCATTTACATGGAAAACACATCTCTACTTATGAAATTTTCAGGTTACGAAACTACTTCCAGAACCAATTAAATTTGTAAGTAGAAGTATGACTGTATTAACAATGAACCAGCTGTTATGGGAGTTTTTTACTTGCCATTTTCTTTGCTTAGGATTTAATATTATAATTTTAGTGAATATTTGCTTGAAGGTTATGCTCTGGGTCTCTGTAAAGCACCTAGAGACAACTTGCATTGAAATAGACGCTATACAAATAAAACTGAATTGAGTTGAACATCAAACCATCAAAACAACATTTTTTCTTTTATTTTTACGTGCACTGCCTGGCGGATGTTTTCCTGAAAGTGTCACCTCGGTTTCTAACTTGATAAAACGTAACCAAAGTGATGACGGACGTTGCAGCTGTTCGCTCAGTCAATCAGGTTTCTGGCTGCAACGCATCATTTTCTCTGTTTTGTAGTTTCCTGGACGTCTCTGAAAGTACTTCAGGATTATTAAGCGGCAAAACAGAAAGCACTGAAGTGTTTTAGCATTTTTTCAGAGCCGAAATTCACGTGGCGAAATACGTCTGATATTTGGAACGTGTGTTTTGAACACATGTATTATAAATACTGCCCATTCGGCTGAGGAATTATTTATGGAAATGATGGAGAAAAAAAAAGAGAGATTGTGGAATAGTAATGTGACCACCATCCACATTTAAATCAAAGCCAACGGCGCGGTCTTGAAGTCTAGAGAGAATCTACGAGGAGCGGAGGAGTGCAGCTAAGAAAGGGGTTATGCATAAGCGAGCTCAATTAGCAGAATTTACCCTATTAATTAGCGCTATTAGTAGCTCGGGTGTGTTACTTAGTGAGTGTGCACTTTTGGTCGTTTGAGATTTGATTTAAGAGTGGCCTCTCAAGAGCTGAGAACGAGAAGCTGCGCTGGCAGGGGAGATGAGGTTTACATTAGCATTTGTGAGTGCATCCTCGCTAACAGTTGCACAAAAACACTGGCAACGCTTCCACAGATGCATGGAGCGCCGTGTCCAGCGGTGCAGGCCGTTATACCCTAAGAGCGTGCATGTGTGTGTGTGCGTGCCTTTTCTTCATAAAAACGCCACTCAGCTCCTCCGCCAAGGAATCAGGAGCAGCTGGCGGCATTTTCTCTCCTTTTCCCTTTCAATCCTCTCCTTTTCAGGCCACTCTCGTTGCCTCTTCACCAGTCGCCGTGCCTCTATTTTTAGTTTCCTGCTCTCATTTGTGCATATCTCGCTTCGTATCCACTGTCTGGCTGTCTTGAGAGCTCCGTCCTTGACTTTTTCTTTACTTCTTTCTTTTATTTATTTATTTTGCCAAGTTCGGAAAGCTCGCCGGCCTCCCCCCCCCCCGCCCCCCCCCCCCCCCGGGTTCCAAGGCCGGGGGATCTTTGCTCTTCACACGCTCCTAAACACATGAATCATTTTTATTCACGATCAGACAGGCCACTGTACGATACCGCCGGGGTGCATTTGAGTTCTGAGCCGTGATCGATGGCGGCAAACCGGGTTTTTGGTTGTTATGCTGAACTGCTGAACTTTATATGTTCAGATGAAAATAATTTGTGAGGCCTGGCTACGCCGCCGCACACACATTGTAGTTAGAGGAATGGTGGTCAGTGATGGAGAAACAACAAAGGAGACCTCAGACCCCCCCTCCCCTGCCCCCTCTGCTGGGGCCGGGAAGCTCATCAGCACCCTCTGCTGGCAGGAAGTGCCGCTCCGGCAGGACACTTGTTGCCTCCCCTCCACTCAGCTGGTTTAATTGGGTTCTTATTCATATATTTCACAATTGATTTTTTTCCAATTGAAGCTGATGTGGGCTGTAATCCACAGTGACTCGCTGTCATGGTTTGATGGATGGAACAAAGCCAGAAAGCAAACACAACGCCAGACGAGTGTGTGACATGCTTGTGTGTCTTTGTGAGTCTTTCTCTGTGTGTGTGTTTATTCTCGACCAAAGTGCGACACGATGAACGTTCGGCCGCCGCCTCGAGGGCAAAAAAAAAATAAAGCAAGACGCGAGACAATTATGCTCTGTGTGTCGCAGCGAAAACAGCATTAAAGTCAGAGATGAGGTGGTGTTTACCAGTTTGAAACGACAAACAGAGCGCCATACTGGCGCCGACGACAGGCCCCCCCCCCCCACCCGAACCCTCGATCCCCGGTGACCACGCTTCCCTTGTCTGTCACTTCCTGCGTGCATTTATGGGTGCGTGCCAGCCCGGTAAATGTATGCAGCGTCTGCCCCATTTCCAGCTCTTGCCTCAGAAACGAAGGAGAGGGACTGGAAAGAAGGTCAGTGTATTACACGCCGGGGAAGCGAGGGAGAGAACAATGTAAGATCTGGAAAGAAAAGACGGCGACGAGAGAGAGAGAGACGGAGCGAAGTTGAGGTGAAGCAGAGGTAGACGCGCTTGGTGATGATATACGATTGCAATAGATGACCGTCGTCATCACAGACTCCGTCGAGTTTCGAGTTTCTGTGTGATCTGATGTAAACATCATACACTGTCTGTCTGATATCCTGGATACAAAGCCTGTACCTGAATTCAAGGTGAAATTTAAATTTAGAAAAACCTGAATCCTCTTTTTGGCTGATTTTTTTCTTGCATTGTCCCATTTTCATTTCAAAGCTTTTATGGTTGAACCCTGGTGATTTCAGCACTAAAAAAACAGAGGAATTTAGATCTATGCAGACTCAGTTTCAGTCTTTAAACACAACTGTTGCAGTAGAACATGGATGTAATAAAACATAATGATTTCTTATTGATTTGCTCTCCATAGTCATCTGTATCCTCCCCTGATTTGTCAAACCGACGTCACATGACCATGACTGAAAAATATCTGCTGTAGACGGAGACGGAGAATCAAGCGCTGTGGGTGGTGCTCCAGGAGCACTGGGTCTCTTATACGCTTATACATTCAGTCCAAAGGGAGCCAGAGTTTGGTTTGCATTCCAGATCAGACTCATTTCCAGCTCCATCAGGATCTGGCCTTTGTCACCGAGTCTGTTCGTAACGTCTGTGGATCTCTGGGTGCAGCCAAGGGACGGGACGGTGGGGGATCTAGTTTAGTGACGTCAGGATTGGTGATGTGGTCCTGTGATCTTCAGCTTGAACCGGAGTGGTTCTGCACCCGAAGGTGAAGCAGCGGAGACAAATCAGTCCCTTTAAAGTCTGAGACCGTGATTCTCAGTTGGAAAAAGGTGGTGTGTGGGATGAGTTGTTGTTGCCTCTGGAGAAGGAGTTTTTTTTAGTATCCTGTTCATGAATGGGGGGAAAATGGAGCAGGAAATCGACAGGTGGACCCTGCACCTGTCTGTCGTGGTGAAGACAGAGTTGAACCAAAAGGCAAGACTCTGTTTAATGGTTGATCTACGCTCCCACCCTCACCTGTGGTCATAAACTGTTGTGTGGTGACCGAACGAATGAGACCGAGGATAAGAGTGGCTGAAAAGGAGCCAGTTGGGGTGGTTTAAGCATCGGTTGGGATGATTCTGGACAAGTCCATAGGGATGTCCAACCGGACGAAGGCCCAGGGGCAGAACCAGGACATGCTGGGAAGATTATATTTCTGTTGATTTAAGAATGCAGCAGTATTCCCCAGAAGAGCTAAGGAAGATGGCCGGGGCAGAGGAAGGTCTGGACCTGGTCTTTGACTGCTGCCACGGCCATCTGAACTTAGATAAGCTGAAGCATTGATGGATGGATGGATGGATGGATGGATGGATGGATGGATCAATGGGTGGATGCATGGATCAATGGGTGGATGGATGGATGAATGGATGCATCAATGGATGGATGGAAGGATGGATGCATCAATGGATAGATATGTCAATGGATGGATGGATGCATGGATGGATGGATGGATGCATCGATGGTTGGATGGATGGATCGATGGATGCATTAATGGATGGACACGTCAATGGATGGATTGATGGATGGATGGATGGATGGATGCATGAATGGATGGATACGTCAATGGATGGATGGATGGATGGATGCATGGATGGATGCATGCATCGATGTGTGCATGGATGCCATGATGGATGCATCAATGGATGGATGCATGGATGGATGGATGGATGGATGGATGCATCGATGGATGGACGGGTGGATGCATCAATGGGTGGGTGTATGGATGGATGGATGCATGGATGAATGGATGGGTGGATGGATGGATGGATGGATGGATGGATGCATCGATGGATGGGTGGACAGCCCACCAGCGGGGACTGAAATGGGGTGAACTTGCTGACTCCACCCAATAAAACTTCCTGATTTTGTAAAGCTTTAGAACATTACATTGATTTCAGTTGTTTTTAAATGGGCTTTATTTAACTTTTAAACCTCGACATCCACCTTGACCTTCCAGTTCTGATTAGAAGTGCCGACTTCTATCGCTGTCAATTTCACATCTTTGTCAAGTATCCAACAAATGAGATTATTGATGATTGGTATCGGCAGAAAGTCAATGGCCTCGTCTGTCAACGAGGCTCCAAATGAAGCGTTTTAGCGTGAAAGGTGCAACAGTTATCTGATTCCAGTTGACATGCCGGAGCTGTGATTTCTGAGATTAAAAGACCACAGGTTTTGTTTCCTGAATGTTTTGCATGGATGCAAAAAAAAAATCAATAACATGCTGCACTGTTTGGTGTAACGATGCAAAAGACTCACCTCTGCAGGTGTTTGATAACCAGAAAAGTCATTAAAGAGACCCAGGTTTTTCCCCTGAACGCTACATTAGTTTAGTTTAGTTTTAGTAAACTAATACCTGCTGTTACGGCAGGTTGAGGCACCTCACTTATGTGCTCAGGTTATGACATTAAAAACAGCTTGGTCAGGTTTGGAAAACATTACAATTTGCCTCCATCACCGTACCTCTCCACCTCGCGATAAGAATCTCCACTCGTTATCCTTCAGAGGTCAGGTCACGAGTCTCATCTTATTGAAATTGGAAATGCAAATGGAAAGGACATAAATAAAGTGCCTTTGCAAAGAGTAATACAAGAAAAAAAAAAAGAAAACACTGAAATGCTGTACATTACTGTGAGAGAGAAAATTGCTCGATTAGCATCCATTTGCACAAATGAGATAATTTTCTGTGGGTTAAGATTTGAAGCCTTGGTAGCATTTTATTGAATCTGAATCCATCGTCAAATCTACTTATGTCCAAATCCTTTCAAATTAAATGTTAGTTTTGCGGTCAGCCTTTGCCGGTTGAATGAGCAGAAGACATTGACCCCGTGTTAGAATCTATAATGAGCCGAACATCAAGAGAAGTGAAGGTATATTAGTTTGACACATCTGAATGGATTGAATGAAGTGTGATATTTGAACCTTGAACACCAGGTAACATTTAATGTCCGTGCCGGTAGTTCAACAGCTCTAGTAGTGAAGAGGTGTCTTTTAAATGTATTTTTAAAAAGTACGCCTTGTTCTCAGTTATGCAGCTGTGTTTAATTCTCTGTCAATCACCATTTTTGAAATCTTAAGATAAAAATTCAAATCCAATGTCAAATTTCAATGAAAAGAAGAACTCTGTGTTTCGGAAGGAGAAAGAGCTCAAGATGGTATGACCAATTTTCTTCTGTGTTTCACATGATTTTCCTTCAACCTTGAAGCAGAAATTGCGAAACCTTCAGAGGAGATGTGGTTTTCCCCCTCCCTCCCTCTCTGCTGTGCTTCAGCTCTGATTCCTAAGCTCCTCCCCCTGGAGAAGGTTGTCATGTCAGTGCAACGTAGCTTGTACAAGGAGAACCGGACCAGCGGCTGACTCTGCCCTTTTAATCCAAAAATGGGTCAGTTATGGCAGTTGTTTGCTTTACATCAGTTAGCACAAGCTGGCTATGCTATTTTAACTTTACCTGTCAGAGCTGAAACGAGGAAGCTTGGCCTGATTCTCTGGTAACGGCTGAGCTAAAGTGGCATTAATCAGTCATTTAGTCAAATTTTAACAGGTGAGGTACATGAAAATGTTTTCTAGCGTTGAATAAAACTTGATTTTCTTACCTAAAGTTGTCTTCTTCTACCGGTTCAGTTGCTACATAGGCTACGTGATGTAAACAACAATAAATCCACGTTGTTATTTTCATTGTGGATACAGATGCTATTGGTAGCAACTGCTAACGCTAATAGCCTACACCGGTCAGGATGTGTTGTGAATATGTTCTCTCATCCAGTGTTATCATGTTGGCGATCCGTTGTGCTTTACAACTGCCGGGCAAACCGCTAATAACACGCTACGGCAACACGATTGTTTCATGACAAATACGCCACATTAATAATTAATTTAACTGCCCCGAGTCCTGACATTAGCTGCCACCGCCAATATCTTTACCTCTCTCGAGTAAACGTGGACCCAGCCTGTCAGAGAGCACCGACCGGACCCGAGATTAACTGTTCCGATTCTGACCCGAACCCGGAGTCACGTCTTTTGAATGGACCCGAGACCTGATTCGGGTCGGGTCGGAACCTCGGGTTTTTGGGTTGTCGGGTTGTTCCAAAGACCTCTACTTGGAAGTCGTAGGCTGTTCTTCTTTCTCTTCACTGTCCATTCTCCCCTTCACAAGGAAACTTTCCAAAGACGTATGTTTCTTACTCATTTTGCTAGCTGGGTTCAATTTTGGCGCTCAAGTGACCGAGATGTCACCGAGAGAAATAAAAGATTTTTCAAAATAAAAGCTGGTTATCGGCAGCTCTGGCCCTGACTGGTTGTCTCCACTGAAACACAGGATTTCTGCTAACTGGACTGGAAGCACAAGGAGAACAACAGTGGAACTTCTTTGTAGAAACAACGCAAAGAAGAAGAGTTTCAGGTGAAGGCGAATCGTCGTCCTGGGCTTTTGCAGCACGGTGCACGCTACCGTATTAACTTATAACTGACCAAACAGCAGGAAAGAATAAACCTGTGTTACTCAGACCGGTACGCCTGGTGCAGTGGTGCATTTCTCCTGGCCCATAATGAATTATTAAGAAATGTAAAGCTTTCATTAGCCTCGGAGCTTAGTGCACGTAAAGAGCCTGTTATCTGGAGAGCTCAACCCCACAGAGGGGGTGAACGACAGCAGTGACAGAAAAAAAAAAAGACAAAAATGGAAAAAAAGAGACTAAAGACTGATTGGAAAAGCTGAGAAAGAGGATGGAAAGACAAACAAAAAAAAAGGAGATTCAATTTCAGACATTGCAGTTCAATCAACATTATTCTTCCCCAGGCAGCCATAGCTGCAAGAACGCATTAAAAACACATAAACACATCAGAAAGATTATATTACTCACTCCAGAGGTCAGCACCGACTCGAGTTAGTGTGCACCTGCACTGCTTTTCCATGTCGCTAATGAAAAAAAGTACGTACATGCTAAAAAAAAGAGTACTGAAAATGAAAGAAAAGACAAAAAAAAGAGAGAAAGTGTGCGACAACAAGAGCTGGTGAAATGGGAGGGTTTGTGTCGGAGAGGGAGGCTGTGAAAAAGGTTGCACTTAGCAAAAGGAGACTGGAAAAAGCTTGTAAAGAGGAAGGGATAATAAAAAAAAAGGCTGATAAAAGGAGAGAAATGTGCCGTAGCTGGAGCTTTTGTGTGCAAGAAATAATCTAAAATGATATAAAAACACCTCAACGCACAGGAGGCTTGATGTGCAGCACAGCTTCCTCCTGAAGACCAGTATCTATCTGAGCATCTTCCCCGTCCGTCACTTACGCTGGAGCCTCGGCTGTCATGAAAGCTGCGTGCGGGTGCGCCGTCGTGTGTGTTTTTGTGCATCTAGCGATGTTTGCTGCTAGCGCTCAGCGGGCCGCGACAGTGAAGTGCTGTAATTTGTTACCATCCATCCAATATCCAATATCACGCTAATTCCAGTATTGAGCTCGGCGCCTGCCGGCTCGTACCTGCTGCTGCTAGACGTGCATGTAAACGTGCACACGTTGGGCCTCGGAGCCCCCCCCCCCCCCCCTCCACCGTCCTGGCCCACATTGTTCACTCCCACCTGCTTGCGGTTAGCCAAAATCAATATACGCGTTTGAATCTGCTGGTGAGAACCGTCCCGGCCCTTTAAACGTGCTCTTATTTCTGAAAACAGACATTTTTCTAATAAACTGCACAATAAACAACTGGTGGGAGACCGTGTATTTCTTTTTTCTTTTTTCTTTTTTTTTTTCTTTTTTCAGGGTTGTCTGCTCTCGCAGGGGCATTTTGTGGTGACGCGGGGCAGTAAAAAACCCAGTCTTCTCACGGCTACACAAACACACGCAGACGCGGCACAATAAACCAAATTTATGGCGCTTCAATTTATGTTGTACTCTCATGCACGGCCACACGAAGCAAAGGGTCATGTTTGGTTTGTGCGTCACCGCCGCTCTGCTACCTTCCTGCCTCTCTGAGCCTCTTTCTGATATCTAATAATCAAAGGAATGTAAAGCTTTCATTAGCCTTGAAGGTGCGGATGTTAGCGTAAAAGCTGAAGGACATGGTGGTTCTACAAGGTGATGCCTCCAGTTGGAGCTAATTGTCATCTTTCACATTACTGTCAGTCAATGCTTTGTTTTTTTTTCTTCTTTTTTAAACCCACATGGGGCGCCGTGGAGTTGAATGGCGGCGCTGCGAGAGGTGTTGTGAACTAACCACCTCCTGTTTAATACCTGCGGGGTGCTCGTGTATCCACATCAAACTGGTGCTTAACTACAAAGCTCAGCAGTGAACCAATTACAGTCCCAAAGACTTTTCACGGGTCCATTTACATCAAAAGTCTTCCCGCGTTAAATCACAGCATATATTCAATTTCTTTTTTTTTTTTTTTTTTTTTTTTTTTTTTTGCAGTTTGGTGCCATTAAATGGCTTCAAGATGAGCCAATTATCGTTTTATCATTTTTTAATTTTAATTCCTTTTTAAACCCCACTATGGAAGACCCCACTGTAATAAAGAGTAATTCCACACATATTCCAGTAGGGGGCAGTGGCGCTGGCGCTCTCATTGTCCCAGTGTGTTCAGGGAGTATTAGCTATATTGTGTTGGGTTTTTTGTTTTTTTGCACAAACATGCGCACACGCAGAAACGACAGAGTAAGAGATATATGAAGAGAACAAACCCTTAAGAGACATCGTGGAAAAATATTTAACAGGAATGAATGAAAAGAAAGGCGGAGATAATGAAATTAGCGCTGGGCAAAATAACGCGGTACCACATTAACTCATTAATTTATTAACGCCGGCATTTATTTTATCGCGCATTAACACATGTTGCTCACATGTTTTTCTTTTGAAAAGTCTGTTACTGGCTGCTGCAGAACTGCAAGAGAATTGACGGAAAAACATGCGAAAAAGCTAAAACTGACATGTAGAGCAGTAAAGTTACTGAACTTTAACATGGACATTTTCATTTTAAAGTTCTCCCAGACGGAGGATTCAACAGAAACAAGGTTATTTGTAACAACTGACAAGTTGAACTCCCTGTTAAAAGTTTCTGCTGTTACCTCAGAAATGATTTTTTAATGTTATGGTTGTGGCTCAGGATTTTGTTGGTAGACTTTTATTTTTCATAAAAAACAGTATGACATTAATGCCATTAAAGCTTTATTTTATTTGACATTTTTTAAGATTTACACTAAATATGTGTTACTGACAAGTGCTGATGTTAAAAGTGTTTGAACAACAAATGTTATGACACTTTAGTTCATATGACAGCAGAACATTTAAATAAGTGACCTTTACACTACTTTTGAATTCATTATTTGATTGTACGTATACAGATTGTGATTAATCCGGAAAATCGTGCGATTAATCACGATTAAAAATTTCAGAAAATAATTAAGCACTGGTTTCATCAGAGGCCTACACACCCGATGGGTCGCCCACATTATTTATCTGTTTCTTTTTTGCCTGCCTTCAGTAAATAATGACAGTAAAAACAGCTGTTGTAAGAACCAGTATGATCAGATTATACTATTATGTTTTTTTTCCTCTAAAACATTAAAGGAGGGGCTGCTGACGGGTCGTGTGCTCCTGTACAGAATTGAAACATTGCTTTATGAGTAACTATATGAACGAGTAAATGAAGCTTGTACTGTGATGCAATTTAGGTGATCAAAAAGACTAGAAAACGTGCTTTATTATTGCTGTCTGTTGTCCGTGTTTGCTTCATTTAACCTTCCTAACCGAACCCATAAATTTCTGCCCACCTTCATCAGCATGGCTTTACAAGAATTAGCCTGGGGAAAAGGATAAAACCCACCGCTGCGGGTATCCGCGCTTAGTAATGTTGATCTACATCCTAAACAGAATTGAATTTAATTGACTTGTACTTTTAATAACCCCAAAGGGAAATTAAATTTTTACAGCATGAAGAAGAGCTGAAGGAGTCTCCTCCTCTGGCTCAGAGAGTCGTTGTAAAAGTCGCTGTAAAAGGTGGACGGGAATAAACCTCTGAACTGCCTCTCAGAGCTGCAGGAGCCTCCAGCGGTAGCGGCGCTGCATCAGCGAACCGTCCAGAGGGTTGAGCCCGAAATTTAGCAGCCTGAGCAAAAACAAGAGCTGCAGATCGTGTGCTGGATGTGAATGCTCGTGTTATGCAGCTGAAAATTAATTAACTGTTTCTGGCAAATTAAATGTTTTGGACATCTTCTGTCACGCTCATATCTGTCACATAGATAATGGACAGATGGATGAATATTTGAGCGTTGCATGGCCTGACCTTGTGGTAAAATAATCCTTCTTACTATAAAACAGCGAACTCCAATGTATCGCATCAATTATGGAGACCAAAACTTATGTCTTTCCCTCTTGGCACTGGGTTGCAAAAATCTGAATGGTTTGGACCAGCAAACTTGTTGCTGTTGTTGATCTGAGGTTGTATTTGCCACACACAATTATAAATATAATTTAATATTAATAATATATTATTTATGTATATATATATATATATATATATATATATATATATATACATATTTTTTTTTTTTATAAATCTTTTTATTAACATTTTGACATTTTACAAGGGAATATAAAAATATAAAAATATAGAAATACAAAAACATAAAAATCAACATCAAGTATAGCAATTATAACCTTAAACCCATTTCCCACCCACCCCACAGTTGCATAGCTGTACCTAAAAAAAAAAAAAAAAAAAAAAAAAAGAATGAATAAATAAATAAACATAAAATAAATAAATAGATAAGAGTGTACTACCATTATGGCTTCGATAAATTGAACAAAAATGACAGTGTAACACGACAACACTACCCAAAATGGGACCAATGGACCTATGATACACAGAAATCTTCAGAACGTTAGTTAGCTCTCAGTCATCGCCTGTATCAAAAGTTCTGTTTACATAGAACAAGGTAATGGCAAGTATCCTGGCCAGACATAATATACTATATATTATTGTTACTAGCAATAGTATCCCTTGTTTTGTTGATGATGTAAATTTCATCGTTATTTTAGTTTCATTGTTCGGGTTAATATTGTCAAGAATATGAAGTAAATAGATGAATAGGCATTCAATGGTCTTGTCTGGGTTGATTGTGCGCGGATCGATTGGTAACACCTCAGGGCACCTGTGGGGGCGCACCCAGTGTTGCCAGATGTACGATAATTATTGTATTTGTACGATAATTATCGTGTTTGCACTATAATTTAGGCCTTTGTACAATGTACGATCAATAATTGTAAAAAAAAAAAAAACTCAAATATACGATAATTTCAACCTTTTCATGAAACACGTGTATAGATATTTCAAATTAAAAGCTTTTAAGAAACAAAATGATGGGGTACTTTTATTGTGAAGCGGCCATAGGAAGTAAAATGTGTCACTTGTGAGCGTGAGTGGATAGCGCCAATACCGGGAGGCCAACTGCTGTAATGCTAATGCGAAGAAGAAGAAGAAGGCTCTGACGAATCCTGTCACTACAATAAAGACCAAACACAGCCAAAGCGCATGTAATCTTAGCTGTGTCATGGTTGGATTTAGTGTACGATAGTTTGGGCTAAAATACGATAATTTTGGGGTCTCTGTACGATAATTTAATTTTCAACATTTGCGCCCGCCTCCTTTCCCTCACTCAATACAGACTAGTCGAGAGCTGTGTCGCTTGTCCTTCACTTTTATTATTATTTCTTCCCATTTAGGGATGCACATTTTGGATTTTTTTTATGACCGTTAACCGACGCCCTTTAACGATTAATAACCGTTAACCGATAAGTCCGGGAGGGTTGGCTGCCGTGATGTTGCGCGCGTTGTCGTGATCGTCTATACTCTCGCGGCAATGTGTCGCCGTCAGCTTGTCGCAGAGATGCCGCCGTCACTTTTGATTTATACTCCGCTATGTTATTCCACGCCACAACACAAGAGCGACAATCACGAGCTAGCTAAACTTACTAAACTTATCTCTTGCGTTTTTCCACTTCCTCACCGTTCGTATCCAGACCCACATTCATCACTATCTCCCTCCATGAATTACTAGAATATGTGCTGTCTTTGTAGTGTGGAGAACCAGAATCGTACAGATGTGGGTACTTCCTCATTTTTTCGATGACGCGCTCTTTTCTACGCGGATATAGAATTGACCAATCAGTGGCCTGTTGCACCTGTCGACACACCCCCATGAGTTGATTGAATTACATAGCTTAAAAACAAAATTAACCATTAGTATTAATCGGTTAGAGTTACTGTTATCGGTTAACGGTTAAACGATTAACCATGTGCATCCCTAGTACCTTTTAAGGTAATTACTGTCCTCAAATCACAAGAAACTAACAGACATACATTGCTGATCATCGTTAGCTTACCATGGTTGTTCATTGTAAGAGGAATATGTGAATTGTGTAACTTTGAAAACGAAGCTACTTCTCTGTTTAACTGTCGTCGCGCCATTAGCTGAGCTAGCAACTGCTATTGTTTTACTGTGACGGCCTGCTGTAGTTCTGATCTTCTATACATTTAAGATGAGTTACAGAGAGACTTGTAAGATACTTATGTGTTGTTTCATTACTACAAAAAGCCTTAAATGTGTTTTTACTGAAAATGAGTCACTCAGTACAGACGAGTTGAGGCGAGAGCTGTGTCGTTTGTCCTTCTTCACTTTTATTATTATTGTTTCGTCCTGTTTAAGGCCGCATCATTTAACACTCCGCAGGGTTTTGGGGGTCTGCTGGAGTCTGTCCCAGCTCTCTCCAGGTGAAATGAAGAGGTTCACCCTGGACAGGTCGCCAGCGTCTCGCCAGGCCTCGCCAGGCCTTGCTGTGATGTTAACGTTAAAGCCCGTGACAGTACGGCTCGTTTCTGTCTGAGAAGAATCACAGAAGTCCGACCCAAAAAACCCAAGATATTGGATTTAATGCAGAAATACCTCCTAACACTGGTAAACAGCTGTAAATAATAAATATGTATAAATGATAGCACTTTGAAAACTGTTTATACACGTGTATACAAGGCTTGACACTGACACCGGCCAACCGGCCAAATGCTAGTAAAATTTGGCTGTGGCTAGTAACAATTTCTGTCTCACAAGCAACTTTGGCTGGTAACTTATTCTTTGATATGACACATCACAATAGTTGTGCCAATTGTTTGTATTTAAAATGTAAATGCAAGAATTTTGTGAAGAAGAAAAAAACTGACAGCAAAACTGTGGCTAGCATAAAGACTAAATGGCTAATGACTGAGGAAAACCACTAGCCACATTGGCTGGTGAGCAAAAAAGTTAGCGTCAAGCCCTGCATGTATATATATATCTCTATATGAATCTCAGGACTGAGAGAAAAGAGTGTGATTACCTGCTGTGGAGTCAATAAGTCGGATTTGTAGCAACACGATTTATCCCGCGATGTGGAGTAAAATGAGCCTGTCTGGGTTCAGTGACACTAACAAGAAAGCAATGTAAACAAAATTGAATTTCCCTTCCTCCTGCCCTCCCTTAAATCAGCCCGTTTGCACATAACTCGCACGTGTTTGATGATACTCACAACAAATTTATCTCATGCATATTTATGTCAGCCTTCAAAGGGCCGTTAGCGCCACACCGCAAATAAGGCGGTGTCTGCCGAGAGATAAGGTGAGTTTCTTTATGTTTGCATCAAAAGCCGAAGTCGCAGCCGCCGCGCCACCGCCACAAAAGAGACAACACGCTGTCAGTGTTTTAACACGGAGAATTAAATGGAAAAAAAAAAAGAGAGAGGGAGGAAAAATAAGAGATGGGGCCGCACCGAGACCTTTTTCTGTCTGTGTGTTCTTCTATCTTCGTGAATGGTGCCATTACTGGGAGTTTTCAACAGAGTGAAGCTGATGGGGACTCAAAACACTGCAAAAAAAAAAAAAAAAAAAAAAAAAGCTTATTGTCTGAGTGATAAAAGGGCTGAGAGGGAAGGAGCGATGGATTCAAGCACGTCTTGCTTTGGCCTTTAAAAGGCGGAAGCTGTCTGTGGTTTGTCATTTAGTGATGAGGACGTGAACAGAAGTGGGTCGTGACTTTCACAGGATTCTCCGAGAGACGGAGGAGACGAAGGAGACGGAGGAGAGAGGGATACGGAGGGAAAGAAAAGACCGGAGAGTCAGAACAAGAAGAGGAAAGGAGGGGAGGCAGGATTGACTCATATTTGTGAGGGAGGAGAAGGGGGGATGTGTGATGGCGCCTCTGGGCTTCACACGTCACCTCGCGGATCCTGCGAGGACAGGTGAAGCACCAGGGTGTGCATGAGGCAGGCGGGGGCGTGCACGTGAGCGCATTAACAGCTCAGGAACTGATCAGCAGAAACACCGACGTGAGTTCACACGGATATATTGAAACTTCAACACGTCGGATCTGCATGCTCCGGCCACGCTCACACACACACACACACACACACACACACACACACACACACACATACCCGCACACACACACACCTGAGGACCTCACGTTGGAGCTGCACTGCTACTCTCACACAATCACACACACGCAGACATACAATCAAATGTAAGGAAGGCGGGTGCGCCCCCCTGGCGAGGTGACTTCCACAGCCTAATCTGCTGGGCTAACTTTTTTTTATTTTATTTTATTTTTTTTGTTTGTTTTTTTTGGTTAACAGAATCAGTTTAATTACCCACCCTGCAGATGGGACGTCGGCGCCGGACGCCTGTGCAGCCACAACTGTCTGTAAATTAAAGGACCAATCCGTAGACTGGTCAAACTTCCAGACGTGGGCAGCTTAATTTGATTTGTATACCGCTGAGGACCACAGGGGGGCGACGGTGGGAGACAGCAGACCTCCGCTGGTCCCCTGTTTCAGCTCATTTCAGATGTGTTTTCCGACAGCGACGCTTGGACAGATTTAAGAAGTGATTTCGATCGATCAGGCCTGTAAAAGCTCCCATCTGCAGCCAGACAAGATCAGAGCAGTGATGCTGTTCAAATATAAAACCGGAGAAATCACACGTACGCACCACACATTCACCGAGAGTGCATAACAAATGCGTTAAAATCCAGACAGTCCACGTGACCTGAACACACTTTCAAAAGGACTTTGTGCAGCTTTTTTACATTCACAGTTTAAGGTGATACAATTGTTACATCCCTGCATCTCTCTCTGTCTCTCTTTTTTAAACAATTTATTTAGTTAATAAGGACAATGATGTGTAGAAACTTAAGCCTTTAAGCGCCAAAGTGGCATTGCTGACTATAACAGGCTGTATCTAAAAATATGATGCCGAATCTCGTTATTACTTTTCACCAGGAGATGACGGACATGTGTGTCTGTAATCTGAGAACCATTTTTGGAGGTGGCGCTATTCAGTTTTATAAGTTTTAGCGTAAAATGAGTTTGTAAAACATCCTCCGCCGCAGAGACGCGTGCCAAACCAGTGGTAGCAATGCTGAGCGTAGCGAGAGCAGAACAGACGAAAGAGTGTTTTTTCATTTACTCACGATGCCAAGATGCCGGTTTACCGTCCACGAAGTACTTTGTCAGGTTCTGGCTAACTCTGATTCAGAGGAGGAAGACGTGCGGTTGTCCAGTTAAGCAGAAACTGACGTTAGTAGTGACGGCGAGTCCGCGCACCATAGTCCACGATTAGCACACAGTATATCGGATGCTTCACCTCAACGTGGCTTTCATCCCTTTACCAAATGATGAATTATGAAGCCTCATCACTAATCAAACAAATCAGATATGGCCACCAGTTCTTTGAAAGGGAAATATTGAAACCAAACTCCAGATTTCATGACTTTATGATGTGATTGTCCCTGAAATGAAAGCTTTCATTGTGCATGGGGCTGCAGGAAAAATCTGAAATTGAGGACTACTGGGCAGGTTTGGGCAGGTGATGTCACAATAATCAAATTAGATGAACAAATCTACTTCCATTCCAAATGTTGGTTCATACTGAAGATATTTCTCATTTACAGTATGCCTTTATCTCAAACCACTTTAAAGTTATAGCCTTTTGAAACTTTAAATCAAAATGTAACATTTTCCAATATGGCCGCCATCTTGTGACGCCATAATATGCAAATTATATGAATAATTTCACTCCCATCACAGACTTTGAGTCATGGTGAACAATTTTCTTCATTGACAGTATACCTTTATCTCAAACTGCTTTCAGGTTAGAGCCTTTTGAAATCTTGATATCAAAGTTGTATATTTTCTTGAAAAAACTCCGGCGCCTAAAGGGTTAAAACTGCTCCAAGAAGTGGCCCTGGAGCATGTTGAAAATGTCAAGTTTTCCTCTGTGGACTGGTTCTGCAGCACAGTTGTAGCTCTTAAAGGGTTAACATTACATAATATGGCTGGAATAATAATCTAATCGTGCCAGTTAAGGCTTATTCCCGGTGACCGACAAATGACGAAAGGCTTTAAACGTCCCGCCGCCTGCACCTTCTGCTCGCAGGCAGCCTCGTCGTTAACCAGCCTGGATCTAAACTCTCCTTCCAGGCGTCTCTCAGGTCTTCTGCAGCGCCAGAATCGCCAGCAGAAATCTTTTAAGCAGTGTTGCATTCAAGGGATTTAAAAAAAAAAAAGAAGAAGTTTTAGGATTTGCATTTTAAAGGAGATATATTTTCAAAAAAGTACATTTCTCTGAGGTTGTCTGAAGTCACTTATGCCTCAAACGTTTGAAAAACCTCAGAGTTCGCCACCTTTTTCCTTTGACCTTTTGTAACGTGACCTGAAAGTGCATCAGTGAAGGAAACGTGCTCTCTGGACGGCTGGATCTCCATCCGGTCCGTTGAACGGGCCCGTTAGCCCGCCGAGGACTAATTCAGGCCTCCGATGAAAAACAAGATACGATTCACACTTTAATTAGTTTCCACACGCGTGAATACGTCTTCCTTTTTTCTCGTTAGCGTCGTGTTTTTCGCTGCAGACGGAGGTTAGCGCCACATCGGCGAGCCACAAATCAAATTCTGGGAGCGTAAACTGGATACTTTTATCTGTTTTAGCCCAGAGAATGTCAAATGCAAAATGAATTTCGGCCCAAATGGTCTAATGGAAATGGGAATGAAAAAAAAAAAAAAATACTCATCAGTCTTTGAAAAAAAAAAAAAAACTCATAATGTTCAAACTCTGCTGCACACCAATTTTATCTGCCATCATATTTCTTTGTGATGGGGAAGCAGGAATTAAGTGTTGCATTAGAGTAAGCATATTAAAAGGATAAGAGCATCAGCGCCGGCCCGACTGAATCATCCAGTGGCGAGGAGGGGGGAGGAGGGGGGAGGGAGCGGGGGGGGGGGGGGGGGGGGGACAGGTGAAAATTACCCGTGTTTGTTTGTCACGAACAAAGACGAGGAGGGAAGACGGCGCTCGCCGTCAGAATGAAGCAGAAGAGGGGGACGAGCAGCGACAACGTATCATCAACCAGGAGGGATGGACGGATGCAGAATAGATGGATGACGGAGGGAAAGAGAAGAGGAGAAAGAAAAGAGAAGAGGCCGAGGAAATTAAAACAAACCAGCCATCATCCGTCCCATCCCTCCATCGTTGCCCGGCTGCCTTTAAAGGTCGGCATGAGAGTGGTCAAGATTTATCTGTCCAGGAGGAGGGGGAGGAGGGGGAGGGGGGGGGGGAGGGGGGGGACTGGCAGCGACGCCAGCGCTTCAGAATTTTTGATCATTGCCACGGCGACCGGTCACCTGGCAACCGGGTACACAATGGCTGCGGTAGCCTTGGCAACAGCTTGGTCTGCCTCCATCCCGCCGGATACGTGGGGAGGCTGAAGAGGCAGGCAAGGGGGGGGGTGGGGGGTGCAGGTAGACAGATGGAGTGATGCGGAGAGAGGTGTGAGGCTGAGCGACGGAGGCGCCGAGGAGGAGGGGGGAGGAGCAGGTGCAGACGGGGCGGCAGGATCACACCTCAACAGGTGCAGGAACCGGGCCAGAGACATTATGAGACTGGCGTGCGCGCTCCCAAACCCCCCCCACACACACACACACGTGCACACGTTTGGCTTTTCTTCCTTTTTCTCTTTTTTTTTTTTTCTCCATCCATCATTTTCATTCAGGCCACGCGCTCTCCGCGTCGTCTCGACGACGAGGCGTCGGAGATCAGATGCTTCAGGTGCACGAACTCGATGAGTCACAGACCAGCGGTTTCCAAAAATAAGAAATAAAAAAAAAAGAGACTTTTTATTTTTGAACCAAATTTATACTGAAATGTATACATGACAATGCCAACCATGAAATAAACACAGCGGGATTAAAACCGTCGTGGTGCGCCGTATCGCTAGCTCGAGCTAAATTTTGGGGGTGTGTGTGGGGGGAAGGGAAGGGGGCGGGGCTAGTATGACATTCCTCAATGAGGGGATTTAAGAGTTAACATGTCAGATAAGACGTCCAGAGGCCTCCAGGCCCGACGCTGCACAAATGAACTTATTTCTGTGTGTTTGGAAGAACGACTGAGATTGAGTTTGAGCTCGTATCATTGTGTGTGTGTGTGTGTGTGTGTGTGTGTGTGTGTGTGTGTGTGTGTGTGGACTGTACTACAGCCTATAAGCCCATTAGCCCGAGGTTAAGTGATTTACAGCTTCAGCTTTAAGCCCCTCCTGCAATCTCATCCCCGACGCCCCCGTTTATCTGCTTTCTCCTATCAGCCCACCTTATCTGGGAGATTACACACACGCACGTGCACGCGCACACACACACACACACACACCTGTCAGTCTGCTAGTGTGGACTGGAATACGAGCTCACAGGTACAAAAAAAAAAAAAAACCCCAATAACTAACAGAAGACGAGAACTGTACCGATCACACGTGCAGTTCACGAGTGCGCACGCCTGGTTGGACGGTGTCGCGCTCCCGCAGCCGAGCACAAAGGAGGCGTTTCATCTGCCTGTATGTTTGTTCTCATTGATGATTCTCTTTGATGCAGGAGTCCTCATCAATGCTTCTAATAGCTCCGTACAGTCCGTCTCTGTGATGGTGAGCGAGCGTTTCAGAGAGGCCGTGCATGTGCGTGCATGTGCGTGCATGTGCGTGCAAGTGTGTGTGTTTCAGGGAGAAAGAGACAGAACAGTGTGTGTGATCAACCTAATAAACTTCACAGCTGCTCCTCTTCCACCGAAGCAGCCTGCAACCTTCCAAGACAAAAGCAAATGTAGGAAAGCAGCTCTATGGAGCTCTACTCCATCCTCCCACCCCAGTCGGGTTTGCCCCCCAGCTTTTTTTCTTATTCTCCATTTGAAAGGTGCGAAGCAGGAAACCAACAGCAGCAACTCCACTCACAGTCGTGCAGGCATTATAATGGGGCAGCCGCGGCGTTGCCACGACAACACAGGTGGAGAGGCGGGGGGGTGGGAGGGTACGGCGTCGCAGGAGCAGAAGTGGTAGAAGGGAAGAGGTGAAGTAGGTGGCAGTGAAGGGAAAAGTGAGGCGGAGGCAGCTGCTGATCCGCCGTCAGTCACCGAGATGCTGCCTTTAATCACACGGGAGAATCAGATGAAGCACATGGAAGCGCCGCTCACGCCTGCGTTCCAGCGTGGCAGCGCCGCTCACGTCTGCGTTCCAGCGTGGAAGCGCCGCTCACGTCCGCGTTTCCACATGGAAGCGTCGCTTACGTCCGCATCCCTGCGTGGAAGCGCTGCTCACGTCCGCGTTTCCGCGTGGAAGTGCCGCTCACGTCTGCGTTCCCGCGTGGAACCGTTGCTTATGTCTGCGTTCCTGCGTGGAAGTGCCGATCACGTCTGCGTTCCCGCATAGAAGTGTCGCTCACGCCTGCATACTCGCGTGGAAGCGCTGCTCACGTCTGCGTTCCCGCGTGGAAGTGCCGATCACGTCTGCGTTCCCGCATAGAAGTGTCGCTCACGCCTGCATACTTGCGTGGAAGCGCTGCTCACGTCTGCGTTCCCGTGTGGAATCGCCGCTCACGTCTGCGTTCCCCCACGTGGAAGCGCCGCTCCCGCTCACCTCTCGCAGCGTCGTCCCCGCTTGCTGTAGAAACTCCGCCCACTCTGCCCGTTCCCCGTCCCTCCCGCGGAAGCGCCGCTCACGTCTGCGTTCCCGCGTGGAAGTGCCGCTCACATCTGCGTCCCCGCTTGGTAGCGCCACTCATGCCGGCGTTCCCGCGTGGAAGTGCCGCTCACGTCTGGGTACTCGCGTGGAATCGCCGCTCACGTCTGCGTCTCCGCATGGAATCGCCGCTCACGTCTGCGTTCCCACGTGGAAGTGCCGCTCACGGCTGCGTCCCCGCGTGGTAGCGCCACTCATGCCGGCGTTCCCGCGTAGAAGCGCCGCTCACGTCTGCATTCCCGTGTGGAAGTGCCGCTCACGCCTGCGTACTCACGTGGAAGCGCCGCTCACGCCTGCGTTCCCGCATAGAAGTGTCACTCACGCCTGCGTACTCACGTGGAAGCGCCGCTCGCGTCTGCGTACTCGCGTGGAATCGCCGCTCACGTCTGCGTCTCCGCGTGGAATCGCCGCTCACGTCTGCGTCTCCGCGTGGAATCGCCGCTCATGTCTGCGTCTCCGCGTGGAATCGCGCCGCTCACGTCTGCGTCTCCGCGTGGAAGTGCTGCTCACGTCTGCGTTCAGCTTCTGTTGGGATGCAACGCCTGAACTTTGATTTCGCTGCGTGCACAGCAATATTTTCAGCTCAAATAACGTTGTTGATGGCAGTTTTTGTTTTGTTTTGTTACGGTTTTATTTTTTTTATTTTTCCTCTGTCAGAGTTTGGAGTTAAAGATATCCTTTTCCCAGCAAATATCTTAAAGTGCTCTGAAGACGAGTCTGACAGGTTGAACTGAAGAACAGGTCGACCGCTGTGTGTATTTTCTGTCAGAAACACCAACTTACACCATTTTACGATGTTCATGAAGCTGATTAACAACAGCTCTGCCAGACATCACGACTCTTCCTCTGATACAAAGGCTTCAGCTGGTTCCTCTGGATCTGACCTTCGTTCAGTACCAACGGACGCAGAAGAAACCTTTGGTTAGGCACACAACCAATCAGAGAAGTGAAGCATGTGACACGAGCAGAGCGGCGTGAACGAATGCTGCTGGTTGTTGGTCTAAAGTGTTATGATAAAGTTCTGCAGCCACCTTGGTTGTTTTGATCAGTGGTTCGTGGATGCTCCTGGCTCGGTATGTTCTGTACCGATGGAAACGGAGGAAATGGATAAGCATTCTGGCGCTTTTGTCAAAATGCAGGCAGTTTCTGATGGTTCGGGTTGCTTTTGTGGATACACCACAGATAGAGTTCAGCAACTTCCTTTTCATCTTTCTATAAAACCAAAGCAAAAACACAATGCAGAGTGCAGATAGAAATGGGGATGCTGCATCCTTTTTTTTTTTTGTTGCCTAAATCTTTGTTGTCGTACCTAGCAGTCAATAACAGATCTGACTGCCAGGAAGTTCCAGAAACCACCAACAAGTTTGAGAGTCATTAAACTGAGCAGCGTAGGATCAAACTGCTGTAAGAGAGACTATAACTTGGGGAAACGGCACGTTCTTTGAAGGTTTCAACATCCATCCATCCATTATCTATACCCGATCTGCTGGAGTCTATCCCAGCTCTCTTCAGGTAAAAGGCAGGGATCCACCTGGACAGGTCTCCAGTCCATCACAGGGCCACATGTAGATGAACAACCACGCACACTCACAATCACTCCTACGAGCAATTTAGAACCACCAGTTAACCTGACATAACTAATTTGGTGGCTGTAGCTCAGTTGGGTCGTCTAGTCACCGGAAGGTTGGCGGTTTGATCCCGACTCGAACTTTCCACATGCCAAAGTGTCCTTGGGCAAGACACTGAACCCTAACTTGTCCCCAGTGGGTCTGGCAGCACCTTGCATGGAAGCATCCACCCACTGGTGTGTGAATGTGGGTGTGAATGGGAGGCTATTGTAAACCACTTTGAGGGCACCTTGGTGTGGATAAAGTGGTATATAAGTGCAGTCCATTTACCATAACATGCATGTCTTTGGACTGTGGGAGGAAGCCGGAGTACCAGGAGGAAACCCACGCAAGCACGGGGAGAACATGGAATCTCCGCACAGAAAGACCCCTGCTGAAGGTTTGAACCAGGAACCTTTTAGCTGTGAAGTAACAGTGCTAACCACCAAGACACCGTGCTGCCGGCTTCAACATGTATATTAAAACTTAAAAGACATTACTGTTGTCATATGTCCTCCTTAAAGCTCCTAGCAGGGAAACTGCGTCCATTTTGGGTGATTCCACGACTCATCAGTCACATTTTCAGCGAGCGGGCAATGCACACCACCGATGTGTTTGAGAAAACGTCTGGACATCTCAGTCCGGTCAAACAGCTGAAAACTGTAGCATCAGACTGACTGCTGCACCGTTCAGGGCGCGATGACGAACTGTCTGTCTCAACGTTCACCCATCACCCTCCACAAGAAATCTGGATCGCTTGATGTTTTGGCTAAAGGCAACAGCGGAGAGTGCGCCACATGTTGCAGCCTGCCGCCCTTCCTGTTAAACTCCACGGCTCCGCTGCTTTGGCTCATGAAGATGTCGGTCGATAGTTTAATGCGGAGGCGGCTGTCGATGGAGAGTCTGAGTCAATGGCTGCTGTCATTCTTCCCGTTGGTGCGTAGCGGCAGCTGGGCAGCTGTGGAGGGTGGGTGGAGATCCGAGCAGACGGAGGAGGAACGTTTACTCAGCTTTAACTTGAGCAGAAGACACCTCAGTGAATTTTCACTTTGGCTCAGTCACCTGTCCTGAACGAGCACGAGGCGACGGTGGAGAGCAGAACCGGGACACCTGCTGGGGGTCCGAGTACCAGAGATGGTGGTGGATTAGTAATAACTAGATCTCAACCCAACTGAAGATCTTCTCTGAATTAGATGGCAATTTCTACCACTCTAATCAAAACGGCAAATGAGGAAAGAATGGATCCCGTTCTCATATCAGGGTGGAGAATATGGCTGTTTTGTCAAAGCTTATGGCATCTCCAATGTGTCCTTTAGCATCTGTGACGCAACAGCTTTCAACACTGACAGCAAACGCTCGTCGTTTTTAGTCTCAAAGAAAACCAAAAGCAGTCAAGATGTCGGACTTGTTGTTGTAAAGACTTGTTTTTTGGTCCCTTCTCATGAGCTGTTTGCTTTGGTTTGGTTTGGGCATCAAATTTAATTATTTGGGTTTAAGCAGCAGCATCTCCTGGTTCGACTGGGGGACCAAAAATATCTTATTTTTTCACATATGTCGGTGCACAGTTAGTTCGGTTCATGTTCAGATGTTTTCACTGCAGCCCAGAGGCTGCACCACGTGTCACGTGACAACAGTCAATGCTGCCATTGGTCAACAATGGCAACACAACGTTGTTGACTCAGAGTTGGCCATTTTTCTTCTCCATCATCTATTTCTAATCGGGCTAAACGGCACCTGGAAGTCATTCGTCCGTGACCGCTAGCGTTATGTTCCTTTGCCGTGCTTACGTTCTCACTTCACAACCCACAATGCACTGCCCAGCGGACTACGGAAGCCTCTTTAGCTCTTTTAACACGCGCTGTGCGCCCTGTAGTTGGGTCGGCCCGAGGTCGTGGAGCTCCCACGCCTCAAACCAACCGTACCGGGATTCTCAGACAGCCGTGCTGAGACCACAACCTCAGTCTTGTTGTGTTCACACTGCATCCTGAGTGAACCACACTCTTGACCCGAGCTCTTTTTGGCCAACCTAAGTAGTACCAGAGTTAACGAGATGCCTTGAAATCTGTCGACAAAGACTCCCATTTGTGTGGACTTGCAATCCAAGTCCACACTTGCATTGCAAGTGTGGACTTGCAATTGCAAAAGTCGCAATAAAAATAACAACGGACTGGAAATTCAGTGGCATTCAGCACCAGTTATTGACCCAACAGCTTCCTTCAGAATCACAGGATGCTGTGACATCACAGCCCCACCCCTCCTCACCTTTATCTCCATTTCGTGCCGAGTCATGCTGGATTTGCTGTAGCTGAGTCACATGCTGCTGACGGGCGTGACAGGTGCTCATCAGCTGACTCCACCCCTTAGAACCAGCTGCTGTGAACAGAGCTGCAACAACATGGCTAACAGTGGAGCTTTTGTACCATAATGTTGTAATATTTTGACCAGAGGACGTCATTTCTTGAATCCCTCATGAATTTATACCAACCTCTGAAAAATGTCAGAATGCGTTTCCTTTAATTTGTTTCCAGTTTGTTACCAAGTTGTTGTTATATTTATTGCGGCCATATTTTCTTTTGCAAGTCATTATATCGCTTAAACTCTGCGAATGCATAATGGAAGTAAAATGAGCGTCACAGGTCCAACCCTCCCTCAGCAGATGTCGGACTGAGACAAAGCAAGGCCTGCATCACTGGCTGCATCAACCCAGTAGCTCATTCACAAAATAACAACCTGCTGGAAGAGAAAGCACAAATAAACCGATGTCTTCAAGCTTGTGGATTTACAAATCTTGCGCCTCTGACACAGAAAACAGGATTCAGACTCTTGCTGGCGTGGAACATGGACGTCTTCCAGAGAGCATCTGCAGAGGTGGGAAGGACTCACTGCGGTTGCAGATTGCCAGTCTGTTCATGGATCAAACACCCCGGGCAGCGTTGACGGAGACAAACAGGAGATGAAGACGAATGTCTGAATGTCAAGTTGAGGCTGTCAGAGGGTCAGTGAAGTCAATGATTGAGCCACTGGAATCAATGAAGGAGGACGGAGCTGATGTGTGAGAGAGAGAGAGAGGAAGTAGATGGGTGGAGGAGAATGGGAGAGGACGAGTGCAAGGAGGCGTAAACATGAACGCATGTATTGGAGAAATGAGCCGGACGGGGAGTTGGAGAGTGAGACGGAGTGGAGAGCAGGAGGAGGCAGATGGTTCTGCTTAAATCCTTGTCCTGACTGTTGTACCAATTGTGGCGGAGAGGCAGAGACAACGGCTGAGCGGTCTCCTGTCACTTCCATAAACAAGATAAATTGATGAGACTCCCCCGCCCACTAACATCCACAGTGTGTTTTTATTGGCTTTCAAAGAGGAGGGAATGGAAACCTTCTCAAGGAAAACAAAAAGAAACCAGCTCCACTAAGTGTTCCTTTTCCGCTCTCTGAGGCTTTTTTCTCCACAGCATCACGGATGAGTGGCGGCGTTTGATGGCGTTTGCTCGTGTTAGGCAGAGATCTGGCTCCCACGTTCATGAGAGCCAACCAGGAGGACCCAAATCCAATTAGTTTAAAAAGCCGCCTCGTTACAATACGGTTTCTTTTTTTTTTTAACTTCATACAGAGAGAGGATGATTTGGCAAAACATCGATTGATTTTTTTTCAACAACCCCCTGAGATGTTTTGAATAACAAGATCCCACAGAAATATTTAACACACACATAATGGAGCCGACAGAAGAGAAGGACTGCAGAACAGACGGCAAAAACTGGAAGAAAGATGCATCAGAGCATCAGGATGTGTTCATTCAAATAAAACCAACCTCTGTCCTCCACACATTAGACGACCTTTAGAGACGTTTTATGGTAGCGAAAACAAAGGTGAAAAGACCTGATTTTTAAAGTTTCTCTCTGATATATTTATTCTGCTCTCAAGTACTCGTTGATGTAGTTGTTAGCTGTGATTCATGTGCCTTCGGAGGAGTCTGTGATTTAGTGTGACACGGGCTGAGAGCGGGCTAAAGGGTCACGTTAAGCGGCTGTTTGACCACTATCCATCATCCCGCCCGGTCAATGACGCCATTCAGGGGCGATCTTTGCCCCGTTGACGCAGACCTATGAGTTACATCGAGATGAGACGGATAAACAAAGCTTGATCTAAAGAGAGACGACTCTAAACCATTTTACACACTTAAGAACCCTTAGAGACCATCTAGAGGACGCACCCGCTGCGACAAGAAAACTGCAGGACTGAATATACAGCCTGCATAGACTGGTCAACTGTTCCTGGTGCAGTAGGTCTGGTTCTCCTCCCACCGGTAATGGAAAGTACAGAAAGTTCTGAACCAACAGCGAAGACTTTATCGGTGCGTTCCCGCTAGCTGGGGGGGGTTCAGACCTCCTCTTCGATCCGTCCAGCCGTTGTATCCCTACTTACGGTGACGGAGCTGGTTGCACGTGAACTACCAATCCAAACCACATGGTGGCGGCAGTGCGCCAGTTTCGCCGTTTTTCAACCGCCAATAAAGAAAATAAGAAGACGTCGGCAAAAATGAAGAAATAAAGGAGGGAAAACAAAGTAAAACGACAAGCTGAAGATGATTGCAGCACTTCTGTTTGCTTTTTATATGATATACGACATTAGGCAACATTAGGCAACATTAGGCGGCGGAATGATGTCATCTCCTGCCCACAGCATAGCCAATCAGCAATCAGCAAGTCAACTCCAACACCCCCCATCCAGAAGCTTCTCTGAATACCTGTCCTTCCATTGGTATGTCTTTCTGTCTGGCAGAGATTCCTGAAAGCATTTATTTATTTATTTTTAGCGTTGCTGTTCATGGTAATGGATACTAGCGTCAACGACCTGGCCCCGAAAAACTGCTTCACAGCATTCACCGTATGTTGGGACTCATACAGGAGCGTCCGGGATCCACGATTCAAAATGACCAAGGCTGCAGCTAAAGCATCCAATGGGACCTGACAGAGGAGAAGGAGAACTGCAGAACAGAAAAAAATTGAAAGAAAGATGTGTCAGCAAAGCTCCACTGAGCTGATTTCAGGATATGTTCATTCAAATAAAACGATATGTGACAGCAGCGTCAACCTCTGTCCTCCTAATTGCTATTAACAGCTTGGATCTACGAGTTTCTACTGCAAAACCACCCACAGGAAATCAAACCAGACCTAGTTCTTTGCATGGAAGAAGGAAGTAATTGGGTCGACTGGCCAGGATTGAACCTACACGCTCTAACGTCTGGACTCATTTTCTGGCATGAATGCATGTGTAATACCCCCCCCAGACATGTGTAAAGCATTCATGTGTTGCAGAGTTACTTGCTCAACTGCAGACAGACCCACTGGCCACTGAGATGGACCCTCTTCTGCCTTTACATTTCATCTGTCGGGGTAAAAGATTCAACCAGAGGCGGGAAAGATTGTTCAGAGATCTTGGTCCTCGACACGACAGCGTCACGCGCTTGCAACAGATTTTTCAGCTGCACATGTATGATGCAGATTTCTTTTGCCATGAAGTCATTAAAACTACCGTCACATTTACGCCAGCAGAACCATATCTGAAAGGAACTTAACTCTCAAATATAGACTTGTTAACGTGTTAAAAACAAAAGCATCGAATTGCAACGTTCTCTGAAATTTCTAGCACACCGGTAACACTGATGGTCACACTCCAGCCCAGTAGGTGGCGGTAATGCATCGGAGGATGCATAGGATGCACACTGTTTGGGAAGATTTTTTTTTTAAAAACTTTAAAAAAGTTTTTAAGCTTTCCTTTTCTCAGTTTTCTTTTCTCAGTAACACTTAAAGCCGATGGTATCATGTTGCAGCGAACACCGACAACCGTTCTGGTTACCATCTTTAGTGGTTCGTGGATCAGACTTTTATTAACATCCTTTTAAGACACTGAAAATGCTTGAGTTAAGTCTTAAAATGTTGAATATGACAGTATGAATTACATTAATGTGCAGATTCATGTAGATGAAAAATGAACATTGTACAGTGATCTCTTGCCTATTTGCGCTTTAAGTTATTTGTGAATTTTTCAGAAATATATAATAAGAAATCAAGAAAAAATTGTGGAAACATCACAGGATGTTGAGCGCGTTCTCTCACTGTGAAGAAATGTTGTGAGCCAGCCTGGCCCCTTTAAGAAGGTGGCTTTCTGGATAATGATGTGGCCTTATGGGTAATGTAGTGTGTGTGTCATGGGACGGCAGAATGAAAACGGGGTTAGATGAAAAGTGTAGTGAGCATCAACAGCAGCCCAGCGTTTATAGATTTACATTCTCTGTTAACCGACAGGAGCCCAACAATACAACCTGTGTGATGTTACAAGTTCCTGCAGTGCCAGAATAAAGTTCCCGTTCCATGCAGAGAAAACCGGACTTTTTCTTTTGTTGTTGTTAGCGTGTTAGCCGCTAATTACGAGCCAAAAATAGCACAATACCAGCGGTTTGTTTACTACGGTTCAGAGACCAGAGGCTGTGAAGGTAACAGAAAGACCACAGTTGAACCTTTGTCTTGTTTCACTGCAGTGTCTCGCTACTTTTTTGCGGTTTTTAAAAACATATTTTAAACACAATCGGGGGCTCCAGTTTGCAGATTTTTCGATTTTCGCAGGCTCAGAGGACCACAGGATCAAGGGAACATTGTGTGTCCTATTCATTGATTCAGTCACCAACTAAAATTTTTTGAACTGAAAATTTGACTTATTGTGTCAAATATTGGTGTTTGATAAAAATGTGATTAATCAGGAATAATTAATTAGAAGCCTCTAACGAATAAGATTTTTGTAAAAACTAGTTCCCACCATAAAGATTTTTTTTTTTCTTTAAGGGAAAATGCTGAACATTTACTAGAATCAGCTTCTGGGTTCCAGTTTTGCTTGATCACCTTTGAGTACAGAAAAAAAAAGCCTTTTTTCTTGCTGCCTGTCTTTTTTATGCACCTTTATTAGCTTCACCTGTGTCTTGTCTCTCGATCGTCTCCTCCTTCTACTCTTCGGTCTTCATTGTCAGCTGTCAGCCTGTTTGTCTCGTGTCTTACATGTGTTTTTTCCATCTGTTTACGTCTCCTCTGAGCTTTGCCACTATTCTTTTGAAATGTTTCCCAACTTCCTCAACCATGCCTCGTGCTTTTGTCTCCTTCTTTTGAATCGTGTGCCCTACTTTGGTTTTGCTTGAACCTGTCCCAAATATTTGTGTCTGCCTCCTCAGATTTTCTTATTGCAGCATGAATCTGGTTCCGTTAACTCGTCTCCTGTGTTTATGTCGTCTCTGGGCCGGACCGTTTTCACCGCAACTTGATTTGACTTGATTGATGGAGCAAGTTTCTGGAAGTTTAACTGGGAGGGAAAACAAAACAGTCGATGGGTCGCGACCATTGCAGCCACACGTGGGCTGTATCGATCTGGTCAGCGTACGGTTTTATGTCTGGCGCTGAATTAAGGCTTGAAGATCACATGCATCTAAGATGACTTTCTAGTCTGACATTTAAACTCTGGGATTTCCTGAAGTATTAAAGTTGTATCATGTCCTGGAGAGAGAAGAAGACCCAAGTCTTTGCAGCTGGTTCAATGATTCTCTGATGGAGTTTTGGACAAAACAGTGAGCCTGTATCATTTATTAATTAGAAAGATTAAACCTTTGGTTTTAAATTAATGTAAATTTCCATCAGGGGTTTTGAAAAATATATATATTTCATTTTGGTACAGTGGTTCTTTTAGACCCAATCCTGACACCCCCACCAGTCACCAATAAGAACCTTCTAAACTGTGCAACCGGTGCATCATTTTACTTTCTTTTTTAAAAATATTTATTAAATTGTGCTGCTGGCTTCCAGTTACAGCTCAAATGAAGCTGGTCGGTAAAGACACTTAAAATCATCATCTGTTACTTCACATCTAGAAGGTTCCTGGTCTGAACCTCAGCAGGTCTTTCTGTGTGGCGTTTCCATGTTCTCCAGGTGCTTGCGTGGGTTTCCTTCCAGGTTCTCCAGCTTCCTCCCACAGTCCAAAGATGTGCATGTCAGGTCAATTGGTGGTTCTAAATTATCCGTCGGAGTGATTGTGAGTGTGCATGGTTGTTTGTCTACATGTGGCCCTGCGATGGACTGGAGACCTGTCCAGGTTGGACCCCTGTCTTTCACCTGAAGAGAGCTGAGATAGATCCATGAAACCCTAGATAGGACTAAATGGGCACGGATGGATGGATGATGGATGGAGGATGGAGGATGGATGGAGGATGGATGGATGGATGATGGATGGAGGATGGAGGATGGATGGAGGATGGATGGATGGGTGGATGATGGATGATGGATGGATGGATGATGGATGGATTCATGGATGGATGGATGACGGATGGATAATGGATGGATGGATGGATGGATGATGGATGATGGATGGATGATGGATGGATGGATGATGGATGGATGGATTCATGGATGGATGGATGGATGGATGATGATGGATGGATGAATGATGGATGATGGATGGATGATGGATGATGGATGGATGGATGGATGATGGATGGATGATGGATGGATGGATGGATGGATGGATGGATGGATTCATGGATGGATGGATGGATGGATTGATGGATGGATGGATGGATGGATGATGGATGGATTCATGGATGGATGGATGGATGGATGGATGGATGGATGGATGGATGGATGGATGGATGGATTCATGGATGGATGGATGGATGATGGATGGATGGATGGATGGATGGATCATGGATGATGATGGATGGATGGATGGATGGATGGATGGATGGATGGATGGATGGATGGATGGATGGATGGATGGATGGATGATGGATGGATGGATGGATGATGGATGGATGGATGGATGGATGGATGGATGGATGGATGGATGGATGGATGGATGGATGGATGGATGGATGGATGATGGATGGATGGATGATGGATGGATTCGTGGATGAATGGATTCATGGATGGATGGATGGATGGATGGATGGATGATGGATGGATGGATGATGGATGGATTCATGGATGGATGGATGGATTCATGGATGGATGATGGATGGATTCATGGATGGATGGATGATGGATGATGGATGGATGGATGATGGATGGATTCGTGGATGAATGGATTCATGGATGGATGGATTGATGGATTCTGGATGGATGGATGGATGGATGGATGGATGGATGGATGGATGGATGGATGGATGGATGGATGGATTCATGGATGATGGATGGATGGATGGATGGATGGATGGATGATGGATGGATGATGGATGGATGGATGGATGGATGGATGGATGGATGGATGGATGGATGGATGGATGGATGGATGGATGGATGGATGGATGGATTCATGGATGGATGGATGGGAAGGGGAGCAGGCAACTGTAAGGAAAAATAGAGAACATCTGGAGAGAAAATCCAGAATAAATAAATAAAGCAGATTAAAATACGTCTGCACCAAGCCAGACGTTACAGCCATAAACTCCTGAACAAACACAGTTCTGTCAGCTCGTCACTTTCAGGCCTCTTTATAAGTTTATGTACGAGCAGTTCGGGGGGGGGGGGGGGGGGGGGGGGGGGGGGGGGGGGGGGTGCTACCTGGCAGCGCTGTGAATCAAACTCACATCCATCTCTGAGAGGGACGGATAAATGAAACCCCAACGCAGGTTCATCAGTGCAGCCGTACGACCACCAGCAGTGCATGTGAACCACTGTAGGGATTACAGAGCTGCGTGCACCGACGATCCCCATCAGTGCACGTGGGTACCAGATGCACGTCGACGACTTTCTGAACCCCAGAGCAGGGCTCATGAACCGATGCAGCTGTTACGCTCAACCTGAATAGATATCAGGCACCTCTGCGCTCGGAGCCAGTTGGAAGCCCGTTGGGTCGTGTCTTGCATTTGAGGCACCAGAGCTTCACAGCGTTGGACAGCTGGTCCGGCCCACGCTGGGACGGTACCACTGATGGTGAAGCAGGAGACGAGTCTGGCTCAGCTTCAGTGTCGCTTATCGCTCCGACCCAGAAACAGCCAGTCTGGGTTTTTACGAACCTCCATGGAAAGTCAAGGCATGTCATTGCCTCTTCTCACGAACTGACATACGTTCCTGAGGTCTTAATGCAACATCTGCAACACATTTGATTTCAGGAAACCAGCTGGGGAAACAGCAGGAAAGTATCCTTATCAGCTACGTCTTTGTGGTCCTGCTCAGAGAAGATCTCTTTCTTCTTCGTGGCTTCCCTCTTGAAATCAGCGTTGAAGCTTTTTCTACCTTGCTACAAAGTGGACGCAGTCGGCCGGATAATTCTCACGTTAATGTTCACGTCACCCAAGATTAATACTTCTTCCATCGTTTGTTTCATAGCCCTCTCCAAGTGCCCTTCAAATACTGAAAGTTGTTGTTTGTTTTCTTATATGGAAGCCATAAAAGAAGAATCAGGCGACACGTGTTCATATCAAATTCAAATTCAATTCAAATATACTTTATTAATCCCTTTAGGGGGAAATTCAAGTTTCAGTACACCAGTCTGGTGTTCTAGAGGAGCTGCTAGCGTCCAGCGCTCCTTTTCATGCCCGGTCCCGTGGTCCGAGTGCTAACTCCAGTTAACAACCGTTAAAACAGTTAACAGCCGTTAGAACCAGTATATCTCCATAACGATATGTGAGATATCTCCAGGTCAGAGGAGGAAACACCGATGAACCAGACCGTCTCCTCTGGGAAGACTGAGCTCCATTCAGTCTGGCGAGTGACGGAGCCGACCGTCCCAGAGCCCGGTTCATCATGCGGACCGGACCAGGCCGTTGTCGTCTCCCCCGGCGGTGCTGGGCCCCACCAGGTCACCAGACGGCCCCTGCCAGGTCAGCTGACCCATCCGGCCTGTAGACTGCTGGACGGGGGCAGCATGCCGCCGCTGCTACGTCGGGGGCTCCCGTCCCGGCTCCATGACGCTGCAGCCCGGATCCAGTGGCGGTGGTTGCCGCGGGTAGCAGTTCAGGACTACTTAACTTTCCCGAACCGGCCTCCAGCGACAACGTCCATGTCCGCGGCGGCAGGTCTCCACCAGCCGCAAGAGGACCGATCCCTGTAGACAGTATGTAGACATGCGACCGCAGATCACCACAAACCGGCACAAACTGGAGCGTCCAGCGTCGCAGGGATAAGTCCCGGAGCAGCAGCGAGTAGCCGTCCATGCCAGGCGTCGTCCGGGCAACGAGTCCAATGATCCTTTCGCAGGATATACAGCACATGCAAAACTGTAACGTACAGTCATTAACGATCTTTAGATCCACATTTTTCGACTTATTCAAATCGATCTTTTATACCCAATCCAGACACCCTCACCAGTTAACTCTCCGTTCACTTCGATGCTTCATCAATCACCAAAAGGATTAATCGCCAGTCATATTTCAGTGGTTTTTTCCAGGTCTGTCAAATGAAATGCCACTATATTGGTTTTCGATTTTTGTAAATTTTGCCAATAACTGCTTCCTATGAGCGTATAAAAAAGGGCTGCTCATCAACCTGTATTCTTAAATGAACGACTGCATCCATCCGTCGCCGGTGTGTGAGGGCCCGGTCCCCGGTCATGTGACTCTATCTGAATATCCTCCAGCAGAGGAAAAAAAAAAAAACGTCCCAGTAAAATGAGGACTGAATCGCGGTTCTGGGGTCCATCAGCCGCTGTTAACAATCTGCATTCAGGCACAATGCTGACTGATTACTAATCACAGGCGCGAGGAAAAAGCCCCGCCGCTCGGCCCGGCGCGGCGCCCCGCCAGCACGCGGGCGCGGCGGTGGCGCCGCTGCTGCTGGTGATTTTCACGGAGGTGAGAAAGCAAGTGTAATGTGCATAATGTATGCGAGAGGTGAAACTCATTCTCAGTTTTTTTTGTGTGTGTTTCTCACATAAGCGGAGGCTCGGCCCGCTAACGGCCCTCAATCAGCGGCAGCGCCACGCCGAGATGAGACGACCACACCTTGTTCTGGAAACAACTGAAATCAGTTTAAAGGACACGCGTCACCGCAGCTCCTCCTCCTCCTCCTCCTCCTCCTCCTCCTGCTCCTCCAGTCCTTTTCCCTCTCACTTCTTCTTCTCCTTCTTTCTTTTAATTTTCTATCTTGTACCACCTGAGCTCTTCAAGGTTGCCGCCACAATTTGGGTCATTCGGCTCGGCCCCGTTTCAGCCGCCCCTCCAGACGCACACACGTGCACACACATACGCACACACTCGTGCAGTCGCACACCTCCCCTCCTGTGTAATACCTGACACTGGCAGGTGGGAGAGACTCCATTACCGAGTTGAACTCTGACCTGCTTCAACTGCCCAGCCAGAGGAGGGATGTGCTGTGAGTGTGTGTTAGTGTGTGTGTGTGTGTTAGTGTGTGTGTTTGAGTGTGTGTGGGAGAGAGAGAGGGAAAAGAAAAAGAGGAGAGCAGCTGAAATGAGGCCAGTCTAAATGTTTGTGCGTGAGCGTTTCTCCGTGCGCGTGTGCGCAGCGTAGACGGGGAGGAGTGGGAGGACTGGGCCTGTCTCAGATGACACTTCCGGCCATTATTAAGTCCACTTTATTCTCCGGTCTCTGGCATATTTTCCACTCTCCATATGTTCATATTTTTTCTTCTCAACACAGGTCCAAAAAAAAAAAAATAATGCTCCTCGACATCTTATTAATATTCAAGAAATCTAAGCTGTCGAACTTTCAGCGTTGTCTTAGACAAACTTTATAACCCACGCAGAATAACATGTTCTAGAGTTTGGGCGTTCATGATCAGTATGAGGCGAGATGTTCGTACCTGACAGGACTCAGTCGTCCTGTGGAATCACTGCTTCTCTTCTCGGCGGTGCAGTCAAACTATTTGTGCGTTCACGCTGTCACCTCCAGAGATGTTGGTCCACAGTGACACGGCAGCGCCAGCGGTTGCTGCAGATATCTCGGCTACGCATCTAGAGCTGTAGCGATACACTAATCTTGCGAAGCAATACACAATATTTGGCCCACGATACGATATACAGTGATCCCTTATTTTTCGTGGTTAATGGGGACCGGCGCTGATGAGGCTCCAGAATTCATCATTTCTAGTGCGCCATAACGCTGTTTTTGTCCCGCAGCTTCTCCCGTGTTGCCAGATCAACCGCGGTTGTTTTCATCCCCGCTACATTTTTCCATATTTGCAGTGTTATGAGCCCCCCTGACACATCGACCTGCTTGGTGATCGCAGAATGTTTTCACCCCGACCATGCTGAGGTGAAGCATCCGATATACGATGTGCTGATTGTGGACGATGACACGCGGACTCGCCGTCACTACTAATGTCAGTTTCTGCTTCACTGGACAATTGCTCGTCTTCTTCCTTGGAATCGTAGTTAGCCAAGAACCTGACAAAGTACTTCGTGGACAGTAAACTGACCTCTCAGCATCATGAGTAAATGAAAAAACACTCTTTCGCTCTGCCCTACTCTCGCTACGCTCAGCATTACTACCACTGCTTCGTTGCGCATCTCTGCGTCGGAGGGTGTTTTTCAAACTCATTTTACGCTAAAACTTTGAATAGCGCCACCTCCAAAAATGGTTCTCAGATTATAGGCGCACATGTCCGCCATCTACTGGTGAAAATTAGTAACAAGATTTGGCATCTTATTTATAGATACAGCCTGTTTTATTCAGCAATACTGCTTGTCACAATATTGTGACTTTGGCTCTTAATGGGGTAAATCAATTAAAGGAGCAAACGAGAAATAGGTGCACACAATCGCATAGAAGGAAGTGAAGGAGACGAATACAAAGACAAGACAGACCTTCAAAGTAAAACAGAAAACATGGATGAAGACAGAGGAGACAAGAACACCAACTAAACCCAAAAAAACGTGCCGTGCCCAACCACCATTCACAATTTCTTAAGCATCCTGTAAAGACCTGAGAATAAACAAGCTTGGAGAAATATTTTTTGATACTCATTTGCCTAATAATTGGAGAAACTTATTTGCCCTTGAAAAGGGGAGAAAAAAAAAAGATATTTTGTTTATTACACACTTTTGAAATTCAGTAACATTTTGGATTAATAAAAAAATAATCACAATGAAAGACTTGTTGACATCGTGAATGTGTACGTGGGTTTCATTTGTCCTGATTTTAAAATATTCCTCTGAGAGGTTTCAGCCTCCAGGACGCTGCAACGCAGATGAGTTTTCCTTCGTAGCGCAGCTTTGAAACGACGTTCTCATGATCACGATGAAGCCGGAGTCACATTAAAACATCAGCTCCAGTTGTCTCTGTACGCTGAAAGCTCCTCTTTAGAGACTGCTGGAGAAAACTGTTGATGCTTTGATGCAAAATGTAATAAAATACAATAAAATCCATCCCCATGGTTGAACTTCTCCAAACATAAGTCAGCTGTTAATGATCCACGATGGAACTTTCTTTTCTTCAAACCAACACACGATTTCTTCATAAACATTTTACACTTGTTGAATGAAACATTGTGTGTCTGGGATGTCAAAAATATGTGAGAAATTCAAAACCACTGTAATTTCATGAGCCGACTCTAAAGGAGAGAAATTAACAGTCGGCCTCTGGCTGACTGACAGGTGGGAAATGCAGTTCCATATGAAGTATAATCATCTCACTTGTATCTGAGAGAGAGGCGGGGCTAAAAACATCATATGTTACAGATTCAAACCTGGCAGAAGCTGCTTGGAAGTCTAGACTTCCTCTGCTTACAACATTACCTGTCAAAGGCCGTGATGGGGGAGCGAGGAAGACAAGGAGGGAGGGAAAGGGAACGTACAGCGTTCACCTTGGGATATGCTGCACATCATGCAGCCACGTGCAGCTGCTGCGCGTTGCATCAGTGAGGATGCGTTTCATGTATGCGTATGTGCGCACGCGTCGAGTAGAGGTCTTCGAGACAACCCGACTACCCGAAAACCTGAGGTTCCGACCCGACCCGAATCGGGTCTCGGGTCTCTTCAAAAGATGTGACTTCGGGTTCAGGTCGGAATCGGTGCAGTTAGTCTCAGGTCCGGTCGGTGCTCTCTGACAGGCTGGGTCCACGTTTACCCGAGGGAGCTAAAGATATTAGCGGTGGCAGCCAATGTCAGGACTCGGGGCAGTTTAATTAATTATTCATTAACGTGGTGTGTTTGTCACAAAACAATCGTGTTGCCGTAGCGTGTTATTAGCGGTTTGCCCGGCAGCTGTAAAGCACAACGGATCGCAAACATGACAACGCTGGATGAGAGAATATGTTCACGACACGTCCTGACCGGTGTAGGCTATTAGCGTTAGCAGGTGCTACCAATAGCATCTGTATCCACAAAGAAAATAACGACGTGGATTTATTATTGTTTACATCACGTAGCCTATGTAGCAACTGAACCGGGTAGAAGAAGACAACTTTAGGTAAGAAAATCAAGTTTTAATTCAACGCTAGACAGCTTTTAACATGAGCAACTATGGGCTGGATTGTCTCGGTTCTATTCGGGTAAAGACTTGGGTCAGGTTGGGTCGGTTTGGGTCGGTTCCGGATCCAAATATTGCGGGTCCATTCGGGTTCGGACCCCCGGCCTTATGATAATAGCTCAGGTCGGGTTGGTTTCGGGTAGAATTTTCACAGGTCCATTTCGGGTTCGGGTCCATGAAAGTGGACCCGTGAAGACCTCTAGTGCAGAGCTCTTTCAGCAGTTAAAGGCAGGGTAAGGGAATTTCTGGACGACATCACACCTGTTAGCATCTGAGGTAAAACCTCAACAGAACATGGAGAGCAAGATCCTTCCTCCAGTAAAACACACCACATCAGGTTCTTTTGTTACTTGAAATTGAAATAATACTGGAATAATACTTTAAAAGACCAGAGACAACCCTGCTGAAACTGGGGACTCTGATGAGGGTCATAAAAAAGGCTTGACGTCCATGTCAGGAAGGAGTTATTTGATGGTATAAAGTAGAGCCGTCCTCTACTGGTTATGAACCTTTAGAGTTGTTTCTGCACATACATGACTGAGAACATCAGTATATTAGTATATTATTGTGAGCGTATCACAGTTGGTCGTGTAACTGTTGAGAGAAAAAAAATTCTGTAAACGATTCTGTCACAATGTGCCGTAAACACCAACTGTCCAATCAGCAGTCATGAGCAGATGAGCCACTGACAGCGGCAGTAGTTTCATGGTCGGGATTGGACGTGTTATGTTTCCTTGGTTTTCTTCTTTGTTTTCTTTGTTGGTCTGCTTTTCTTGAGTTCCTTGTGTTGTTTCCTGCTTTACTTTAAAGCCTGGTTTATGCTCAGAAATGAGCAGATATCCCCCCCACCCTCCGCAGACACTCCGGTGCACCTCCCCAAAATTGTAGGTGACCGCAGACAGTGCCACAGAAAGGGAGAGAAAGGAGGCCTCTGATTGGTCAATTCTACATCCGGGTAGAAAAGAGCGCGTCATTGAAGAAATGAGGAAGTACCCACATCTGTACGATTCTGGTTCTCCACGCTACAAAGACAGCACATATTCTAGTAATTCATGGAGGGAGATAGCGATGAATGTGGGTCTGGATACGGCCGAGACGGTGAGGAAGCGGAAAAACGCAAGAGATAAGTTTAGTAAGTTTAGCTAGTTCGTGATTGTCGCTCTTGCGTTGTGGCGTGGAATAACATAGTGGAGACCGCGCTAGTATTAATCAAAAGTGACGGCGGCATCTTTGCGACAAGCTGACGGCGACACATTGCCGCGAGAGTATACACGGGGGAGTGTCCGCATGCGTCCATGACAACGCGCGCAACATCACGGCAGCCAACCCTCCCGAACTTATCGGTTAACGGTTATTAATCGTTAAAGGGCGTCAGTTAACGGTCATAAAAAAATCATTTAAAAAATCCAAAATGTGCAACCCTAAACGGGAAGAAATAATAATAAAAGTGAAGGACAAGCGACACAGTTCTCGACTCGTCTGTATTGAGTGAGGGAAAGGAGGCGGGCCCAAATGTTGAAAATGAAATTATCGTACAGAGACCCCAAAATTATTGTATTTTAGCCCAAACTATCGTACACTAAATCCAACCATGACGCAGCTAAGATTACATGCACTTTGGCTTTGTTTGGTCTTTATTGTAGTGACAGGAGTCGTCAGAGCCGCCTTCTTCTTCGCATTAGCATTACAGCAGTTGGCCTCCCGGTTTTGGCGCAGTAAGTTAGTAAGTTTAGCTAGTTCATGATTGTACCTCTTGCGTTGTGGCGTGGAATAACATAGCGCAGACTGCGCTTCAAAACTGGGCATAAATCAGAAGTAACTGCGGCATACCGGCGACAAGCTAACTGCGACACATTGCCGCGAGAGTAAACACAGCCCTTAAAAGACCGTGTGTTCCTTGTTATTTTCCACGTCACTTCCTTTTGTTCATCCCCCTGATTGTTCACACCTGTGTCTCGTTGGTCCCTCTGTTAAATGAGTCTTTTTCCTCTCGTCCTTGCTGGTTCGTCTGTTGTCTTTCTGTCCCTCTACCTATGTTCCTGACTTTGTTGATGCCTTCCTTCTTATTCTACCATCCCTCTGTTCATCGGACTATTACGTTTTGTTCTGTTTTTTTTTTAAGACCATAAAAGGCTTGATTTGTTGGAGTCTTGCCTCTGCGCTCCCCCTGTTTTTATACCTGCAGTCACTCGCAGTTTCACCTTAACTTGAAGGAATATTTGGCCTACTTGTGGTGAGCACCGTCCAGGTGCCACCGTTTCACCTCCACAGCGCTGTATCGCATGTTAACAATGAACGGAAACTAGCTTGCAGATTTACGGCGGACGGCACGGCAGAAGGTGAGGATGGAAAATTATGACGGAGGAAAGAACGAGCAAGAGACCAAACAAGAGGAATGTCGGGTCGTGTCATAAAAGTATCTGAACATCCGCGCCTATAGGGGGGCCCACCGAGTTAAAAATTGACAAAAGCTCCTTTGTGCTGCTTTAATGCATGTGTTGAATTGACATTTCATCGTTATCTCCGTTCTGCCCGACCATCCGTCGGTCATTTCCCCACAGGCTGTTTGCTTTCTGACTCTCTCTTTCTTTCTTATATAGATGGACAGATAACATACGATAAGACACTGTACAGTCCATCTCTGTGGCTGGCTGTCTCCACTCTCTCTCTCTCTCTCTCTTTCTCTCTGAGGACCACTGATCAATTCATTCATTTACTGACCTTTACAGGCACAGACTTTTAGTCTTGATTAAGCAGATAGAAAAGAAGCCAATAGTTCTTTATCAAAGATTGAATAAGGGAAAAAAAAAGTAGAGAGCAGGGTTCAGCTGCTGTCTTTCATTGCCAGTTACGTAGCATCCCAATATGTGATCATTATAATATCCATTTTTAATCTAGCCATTATTCAGAGCTTTCCTTAGGATGGTACCAGACTGAAAATTCCTCTGAAGCAGCATTAGACACGGTCCACTGAGCCCCACTGCTCTAAATCCACAGATACAGAGAACCATAATCATAATTATAATGAATTAATGTTCACTTGAAGAATATCTGATTAATTTTTTTTTCTCTACAGCTTCGTAGAAAGCACGAGAGCCTCTTCAGAGGCTTAATACATTTTTTTTTTCCCACTCCTCTCAAAACTCTCATACGCCATCAAACGTGTGTTGGCAGTTGAGATGAGCGGGTCAAAGCAGCTTCAGCAGATTCAAACCTGTAACCCACTCTTGTTGGATGAGCAGCCGACTGCTCGTATCTGACGTGTTTCAACAGCTCTCCAAAGCTGCAACGGGAGAAGATTTGTCCCACTGGTCAGTCTCATGCAGTCACATGACGATGTGACTTTTTAAATGTGTAATTCTAGAAATAACAAGACATGTACGTCTTTAAACAAGCAGGCAAACACAACTGTCACGTGAATTTTTTGAAGCCATTCTGGGAAAACTCGTAAGCTCACGAATCCAGCTGAGCGGGCGGTGCTTACACGTGCTCCACTCTGAACCGGCTCCGGTGGGACTGGAGGTCTCGCTGAGTGCAAAACCAGACTGTTGGGCTTTCTGCGTCACCTGAATCGTCCGGTAGACTCGGGACGACTTTGGTCGCAGCGTTCAGCCGGTCCGAGTTCGCTTTAACATGTTCCCCTCCTCACCTGAGGGGGCGCTGCATCATGACTTACTGAAGGGGAAGCAAAGACAAACAGTGAACGAGAAACCTTCATCTATAGCTTCTTTAGTCGGTGTCAGATTGCTCATTCACACCTCAGGGGACAAACCGGACTCTCTTGGTCCATTTGAAGCGGGCCAAACAGGGCTGGAGTGAATCCACCTTAAAACAGCTCTTTGAAAGCTATTTTAAAGGGTTCTGATCAGGTAGCTATCCAGATCCTAGATGTAAGAACATGCCAGACTTGGATGAAGAAGAAACAGAATATTATGAAGATTTACAGTGATCCCTCTCCAATTCGCGCTTTACGTTCCGCGGTTTTAGTTATTTGCGGATTTTTCAGAAATATATAATAAAAAATCAAGAAAAAATCGCAGAAACATCACTGGATGTTGTGCGCGTTCTCTCACAGCAAAGAAATGTTGTGAGCCAGCCTGGCCCCTTTAAGAAGGTGGCCTTATGGGTAATGGTGTGGCCTTATGGGTAATGGAGTGTGTGTGTCGTGGGACGGCAGGTTAGATGAAAAGTGTAGTGAGCATCAACAGCAGCCCAGCGTGTATAGATTTACATTCTCTGTTAACCGACAGAAGCCCAACAATACAACCTGTGTGATGTTACAAGTTCCTACAGTGTCAGAATAAAGTTCTCGTTCCATGCAGAGAAAACCGGACTTTTTATTTTGTTGTTGTTAGCGTGTTAGCCGCTAATTACAAGCCAAAAATAGCACAATACCAGCGGTTTGTTTACTACGGTTCAGAGACCAGATGCTGTGAAGGAAACAGAAAGATCACAGTTGAGCCTTCGTCTTGTTTCGCTACTTTTTTGGGGTTTTTAAACATATTTTAAACACATTATTTAGGCTCGGGGGGCTCCGGTCCCCATTAACCTCGAAAAATAATGGATCACTGTATATGTAGACTCTCTTTGACTCGCTGCATCAGGAACCAGGAGTTAAGTTTGAATCCTGTTGTTTGAAAACAGGCAGAGCTGTCAGTCCAGCAACTGTCTTCACCCAAAAAAAAAAAAACAAAATAAAAAAAGGTTAAAGAAACCAGTCAAGCAGCTTCTAGGACTAGTTCTCCAGAGCTCTCTTTCTCTGCTTCGACTCCAATCAGCGGCTGAGAGGAGGAGCAGCTACACAAGTGTCTGTCGCCTCTAAATTTCTCTCAGAATAACTAACACATGCACATGCGTGCGTGCACGCAGGCCTACGGTTATGAAGTCAGGATTTTATCAGGGCAGAGCAGCAGCCTGTAAATACCTGGAAAGGGATTACAGGTTAAGTGCGTAGGCCGCTTTTCACCGGAGATCTGTTGTGCTTTTTTTTGACAACGGCTTTAGAGTGCGAGTTTAACTGTATTAAGACGTGACTTACATGCGAGCGCAGAGAATAGGTGAGAAGAAAACACGTGCAAGATGACTGCCACCCCCCCGAACACTGTAACCCAGATCCTCCAGTTCTCCGTATGGCTCTGTGAGCATCATGTTTGCACATGCAAACGCTCCAACTGGGTGGTGATTAGGGTGAGTATTGGCAAGGACCTCATACATAACTTATTTTTGAATCACAATGCACATTCTGCACACCTTAATTCAGTATATATGTATAACAAGACTGTACGATCTCAGGATACAACTGTTCAAAGCACCTTTACTGTATATACTCTTACCTATTTTTTTCAGTGTATATTTTTGTTTTATATTCATATTTTAGTATATATTTATTTTTTATATCCATTTTATTTTATTTGAATTTTATGTTCTCTTCTAATTGCACTACATGTTAAATTTCTTCTGTTTCTTATTTTTCTATTCTTGTAAGGAGCACCTGCAACGAAAACAATTTCCCCTCAGGGATCAATAAAGTATTTCTGATTCTGATTTTGAATACGATATGTATCATGATACTTGGTTCACTATACAATATTATTCACGATATATTGCGATATTTTACCCAGTTAATATCAAATTTAAAAGTAGAGATGAAAAATCAAGTTGCTGTATATGTTCGTCAGATGATATTGATCATTCAGAGGACAAATTGAGTCAAAACTATTTGCTTCAAAACCACCTTTTTATTGTTTATTATTTGTGTTTTTGGAAAAATCGGGAGCTTAAAATTGATATTATATTGGGTGGCCGGAAATCGCGATATATTGCCAAATCGATTTTTTTTCACACCCCTGTACACTGCACCGCCCTGACATGTCGACGTAAACGGGCCGATGACGTTTCATAGCGGATGTGTTACCAGTTATTCAAACGTCCAACCAGTCCCGTCTTTGATATTCATGTGAGGGAGTAATCTTCTTGGTTTGGCGTCGGTACCATTTGCAGCATGTGTTTCGTGACCACTCAGGGTTTCATCCTTGTCCCTATAGTTTCAGTTTAGCTCGGTGTATTTACTCCTCTCTGGCTGTTTGCCTCCATCTGTTTAAATTCCGTCTTTCTTGCTCTCTGTTTATTGACCTTGGCTTTTTTGTCTGTCTGCTCATCTGTCTTCCATGTTGTCCTGTCGCTTCGCCTTTCTGTCCGACTCCAATTGACTTTCTATATCTGTACCATCCAATCACACACACGCGCCTTGCTTAAGCCTACACTTCCTCTCGTCTGGGGATAAAACGCAGGTATGACTCAGACGGGCCCGCGTATGAGCGTATGTGCACGAGCGCGCGCTCGCCCATGTGCTGTTGTGTATCCATTGTTAATTAACCCCCTTCACCCAACTCAACCCCCTCAGGAGCGGCTATGTGCTGAGCTCGTTCCCCGAGCCGCCGCCTGCTAATCCACACCTGAGTCCCCGACGCGCACACACCGACGCAATCGCACGCCATCAGACACACACAGATCGCATAGTGAGTGGTTTAAGGTGCGACAGATATATAACTTGTGTAAAATCTGTCCTTGTGTGGGAACACAAGAGCATATCAGCGCCGCAGCACCTGTGCAGCAGCGATTGTTGCGTGTATCTGTGTGTAATATCGCTGCGTCTGAGGGGAACACATTATACACACCTGGGAGGACTTCAGACTCATTCGTTGACGCCACGTCGCTACACAGTCTGCCACGTACAGAACTGTGCAAGAACAGACGCCACTCCTGGTCCTGGGCAGCGCTCACGTGGCCTGACCAGACGTACCTGGTCACGAAGCGAAAAGTTATCTGATGATGCATGCAAGAGCATCCGGGAGCCGCTATTCAAACGAACCAAGATGGCTGCAGAACTGCTAGTAACACCTTGGATCAACAAGGTCTAGCAGAAGTCATTCAACGGCGTTTCTGCTCCACTAAACCTCACTTTGGATGTATTTTGTTGATGCTAGTCCAGCTTTTCCTCTGCCTTCGTCACATGCTTGGTTTCGCTAGCTGGTTAGCTGGTTAGCTGGCGTCTGGAGTAGTTTCTTCTGCGTCTGTTTGTCCTGGATATCAACGCTGAATTCAGGTGGACCAGACTAAGGGCCAATTCCAATTCCTCCCTTAACCCTCAATTTCAACCCTCGAAAGTAAGTGTCAGGGTTATCTTGTGACTTAGAAATGGGACACCCCTCGAGTGCAGTTACGTCTTCAGACTGAAATGTATCAGAGCCGATCTTTTGATTCTGGTCATCTTCCTCAAACTATGAATCAGGCCTTTATCTCCCTCCTCTTAAAGGAAGACAAGGAACCCCTAAACTGTACCCCTTATTGTCCGATACGTTTGGTAAATGTGGATTGTAAACTTCTTTCTAAATTGTTGGCTCTATGCCTGGACTCCATTCTTCCATCTATAATCTCCTTAGACCAAACAGGGTTCATCCAAAAGAGGCATTCGTTTTCCAACCCTAGATGTTTTTTCAATACAATATATAATGGGCCAATTCAAATTCCTCTCTTAACCCTCAATCTCAACCCTCGAAAGTAAGTGTCAGGGTTATCTCGTGACTTAGAAATGGGACACCCCTCGAGTGCAGTTACATCTTCAGACTGAAATGTATCAGAGCCGTGTTGTTTCTGTATTCCCTGAAATGACACAGGGATAACATTGAAAAGAGCGCTGTATATTCTCTAAATAATATTAGCAAATAACACAATAGAGCAGCCATTCCCAAACTTCAGAATACCAAGGCCCAATATGAAATGTGAAAAATCTCCGCAGCCAACCGAAACCTTTAATCACAACTTTGATCAACATTCAGGACTAGAAGCTATGTTCCGATATTAATGTAAGGGGTCAACAAATAAGGTGACACTTGTCATATTAAGTTAAGATGACGATAGTATAACACTTAACTGGTTTGTTTTATTACTTCTTAATGTTTTTTAATCATGTCATGAATATTTTACAGTAATTAAAAACATTTAAAAAAGATTGTGGATTTAAAACACATATTAATTTTAATGACCTCTCACGGCCCTCCTGCAGTACCGCGACGGCCCACCAGGGGGCCGCGGCCCACACTTTGGGAATCACTGCAATAGAGGATACATTATTCAGTCCTCCGTTGCTACACAACGAGGTATACAAGTAACGTGAAGCCGGCCGGGGACCACCAGCCGGGGACCGCCGGTCCGGCAGCAAACATCGTAAAGTGAAAAAATAAATGTTACGCAACAACGATGTTAAGCCATGAAAAAAGTCTCAAACAAAGACAATAAGATGGTTTCGTAACATTTATATCTTTAAGAACTACGAAGATACTTACATTTGTAGTTAGCTTTTTTTTGTCGCCATCCTTTTCGAAGATGTCTTGACTAAATTACCCAGTGCCTTCTGGGTAACCCTTACTTCCAAGGGTGGTGCCGGAGAATCTCAATCTCAAACTTGTCCCTCAATTTGACGTTCTTAGAATCGGGACGGCATTTGCACTTAGCGAGAGCACGCATTTTTAAGATTGAGGGTTAAGGGAGGAACTGGAATTCACACTAATTCTTTGTATCAAAGAAGGAAAGATTCAGGACGTCAGCCAGGCGAGTTACTGTTGCACGTGAAGCAGGAAAACGGCGCTGAAATGTTCTGTTTCGACTGCCATGTCTCAGGACGACACACACGAGCGCTCCAACCCACCGAGGCCCGGGTCTGGATTACAGCTCTCTGGCTCTTTGTGTGGGTACCAGACACGGGGAGCCACGCTGCCAATGCAAATGCCGACGCAGATGCCAGCTAGCTCGTGTGCGCATGTGTGCGAGAGCGTGCATCCCGGACAGAACGAGGAACGACGGCGACAATGCACACACGAGCGGCGCGCATTTGATTGGTGAGCAAACAAGTAGACTGGCATGCGTTCACACAGCCGGCTGGAAGCGCACACGTGCACGGTTTGGCACGCGTACGCGACGCTCGCACAAACAAACGCGTGCACACACACACACACACACAAGTGCACACACTGCATTTTGACTTTATAAGCGGGAGCTAATTGTCTCTCTGGTGCATTATGTGCTTTTTCCCTCCACCCTCCTGTTTAAATGGAGATACTGTTGAACGCTTCCCGTGTGTGAGTGAGTGTGCAAACGTGCGCCTGCACGAGTGCGTGCACGTATGCCATTTCAATCCCCTCACTTGGACGCCCACAGTAATGCTTGTCCTAAAAGAGTCCTGCTGCTGATGTGATTGTTTTATGGCTGTTTCCATATTTGGGAGGATTCAATATTCCATCGTGCCGTCGGGTCTCGCCAGCAGCTTCGACCACGCTGTTTGCCTCTCGCTGTCGTTCAGGAATGCCTGGGCCCATTCAAACCTAAACACAGCTTGTGTTTATACCACCACCCTCGTGAAACACCGGGCTTGTTAATACACTTGAGAATTATCCTAAAATAAATAACTTTTAATCGTCGAGGTCGGTGGGGGTGTGTGAAAACACGTGATCCCTGTGTTTTTCCGGTCCTCTCGGCCGGCAGCAGAGCATTATATGGAGGTGGGTTGGGGTTGGAAGGTGATCGGGACGCCAGCGCTGTCAGAACGGGCCTCAAAAGTAGATTCTGCAGAACCACGACTGTCTCTGCAGTCAATTTCACTTCATTGTCAAGTGGGAATTAAGTCTTTCATTATTTACTCTTCCAGGGGTATGTCCAAAACCTCTTCCTTTAAGTCTGAGACTGTGGGAATCTCCCGTTGAACCCACGTTGACTAGACTCAGGTGGCCTGAACTTAATAAAATACACAAAGAGTGCACAGAGGATCGTAAAAACAGAAATGAAGGACTTGAGCATCCATCTACGCATCCATTAACGTCCACTCAGCTGAGTCTGGGTTTAGCAGGGCAGCTGACCAAGCAGAGAGGCCTCAGACTTCCCTTTTCCCATCCACCTCCTCCAGGAGCTCCGACGTCAGCTGATCTCTGCTGCCTCAGAGTCCTCTCTCTGTTGGATTTTCCCAAAACGCTTCCTGATGGACGAGGGTACAAACATGGAAAATGCAGAGCCTCTCCTTTTGGCTCAGCTCTCCCTTCAACAGACTGCTGCAGAGTTTACAACACTGCAGACGCCACTAGGGGTGTGAAAAAAATATCAATTTGGCAAAATATCGCGATTTTCGGCCGCCCCATATAATATCGATTTTTAGGAAAAAATTTACAGTGGTTAACAATGCTGTCAGTATGTTGTAATGGTTACTTAAATGTGCAAAAACACTAATAATAAACAATAAATAGGTTGTTTTGAAGCAAATAGTTTTGACTCAATTTGTCCTCTGAATGATCAATATCATCTGATGAACATATACAGCAACTTGATTTTTCATCTCTACTTTTAATTTTCATATTAATTGGGTAGAAAATCGCAATATATCGTGATAATATCATATTGTGACCCAAGTATCATGATACATATCATATTGCGAGGTCCTTGCCAATACTCACCCTAGACGCCACACTGATCCGCCTGCATATCACCTGCTCCCTCACTCACAGACAAGATACTTAAGCTCCTCCTCTTCAGGAAGCACTTTAAGCTTGAGAAGGCATCTCCTCCCCGTTTCCAACTGAGAATCATTGTTTCAGATTTAAAGGTGCTGATTGTCATCCCTGCTGCTTCACACTCGGCTGCCAACGCTCTAGTGAGAGCTGAGGATCCTCGATCAGTGACATAACAGGACCACCTCCTCCACTCCTTGACTGCACCTAAAAAGTTCTGTCCATGAAGGTTATGAGCAGCCCTGTCGAAGCCCGGCTCCCACCTGGAAGGACTGCAAACTGAGCTGTCGCTCCACAGAGTAACCCGGAGGGTCCGGTATCCCATCCTCCCAGAGCATCCTCCCCGTGGGAAACCCTAGAGCAGGGGTGTCAGACTCATTCATGGTTGCCTTCGAAGGGCCAGATTGACAGCATGAATGTAACAAAATGCAATGTAAATCAAAATAAATTAAACTTTATATTGTTAAATAACAGTTTCTGTATTTATTATGTATTCAAGTTTCAAATATTTAACTTATTATTGTATTAAACTCAGAGGTTGTGGTTGTAAGAGTATCCATAACCTTGGTTTCAGAAGCGGAAGCGATTCTTTGTTTTTCTTGGAGGCTAAATTTAGCATACTTAGCTCCGTGATTGCTGTCAAAAAGAAATACTTTTATTTCACCTTAAGATACAAACTTGTATTTGTTTTCCCATCATTCATGAAACTACCTTCCTTGTGCATCAACTTCTCTCTTCTTGGACATTTTGGGGTTAATTTGTAAAGGTTTTTCTTAACTCCATCAGTTCTAAAAATCGTCTCGCTCTTAGCTACCATTATCGCTGTGGGGTAACGACAAAAGGCATGATGGAGAGATGTAGTTTATTGTCAATATGTACTTTAAAGCGGTGTAAGCTTATTTTAAGTCTTAAAATATTGGTTTTAAATTTAAGCTAATAATGCACAAGCTCTCGAGGGCCACATAAAATGACGTGGCGGGCCACATTTGACCCGCGGGTCTTCTGTTTGACACTTGTTGCCCTAGAGGGACGCCCCTCCATTTTATTTATCTCTACTAAAAACCTGTACACAGGATGAAGTGTATCAGGAAGCACTTAGCCTCTGCTTTAATAGGCTAGCTGTTCCTCCGTTAAACCGTTAAACAAGCAGCATTAGCCTGAAACGGTAGCAACTTTCTGAGCTGGAGGTTTCCAGCACGGTTCTGTCCGGACGTATTCACACGCTTGTCCGCAATGAGTGTATTTTCTCTCTTCTTTCTGACCAAATGTATGTATTTTGTTGACACGACCTCCTCCGTCCACCGGCGAGGGTCCTGTCAGCCCCCGAAGCGTGACCCTGTCATTAAATATGAGCGCGTGGCCGCGGCCGCGGCATGTGGGTTAACATAATTAACATAACTGCTATGATAATGAAGCTGTAATTTCCCCCAGAACCCATGCTGCTCTCAGGTAATTGGTGTGTTTACAGACTGAAGTATTACAGTGTGTGTGTGTGCGTGAGTGTGTGTGGGGGGGCTGTGGCTGCATCTGTTTGTGTGATGCGTGCATGTACGTGCATGAGGACAGGTGGGCGGCTGTGTTTGGACAGTTGACGGTTGAGTGTGACAGATGACGTCTCAATCCTGCCATTAAGAGATGAGAGAGAGCGGAGAATGAATCCACCCCCCCACCCCCCCCCACCCCCCCAACTGACACACTCATATCGTCACACACTTTTCAGACAGGCTGTGTTTTGCGGCGCTCGTGCTCGTGCTGGCACATACAAACATTTTGGCGCTTTCGTCGAGAGGCGGGACGTGAGCTGTCAGCCATGACACATGATGTCTTTATCCAGCTGTTTCAGAAGACCGTGCGCTCCAAGCGTGTGCACGGCTTTCGGAGTCACATCCGGCCCGAAGCGTTTTTGGACCGGACTCCACCAGGGCGGGGTAACGGGGAGGGGCTGTTACAATTCACAACTCAGGAATGTCTGAACTCTCATCTCGTCTTCTGGGAATTTCCTCCTCTCTCATGACCTTGTTGTGTTTTTCTTCTTCCTCTCTCTGGCTCTCACTCATTCCTTCATCCCTGAGGTGACAGGTAGAGGGAGGAAGGAATGCCAGATGCACACCTGGTTTATTTTTTTTTATTTTTTTTGTGGAAAGAGAGACAGTCCTTGCGGTAGTCCTTTGCACCTTTAGCTGATTCATTCAGGTTCCTCTGTCTGGAGGTAATTGGCTGTGTTTCTCCGTGTGCTTCATTGTCCGAGTTGGTTTGTGCATCATTGCATTTATTTATGTGTCTTCAATCTTGCATGCATATTCAATATATGTGCAGTATATACCGTTTTGTTGGCTCATTTCATTTGGATGGGTCTGCAGCAGAGTGAGTGCATTTCATTATGAGCTTTGGAGAAACTTGTACAAAAGTTTGGTTTCAGATCCTGTTGCTGCTGCACGATGTGGAGGATATACAGTCATGGAAAAAATTATTAGACCACCATTTTTTTTTTTTCACTTTCTTGTTCATGTTAATACCTGGTACCACTAAACGTCATCATGTGACTAAAACAGACAGAAAAGAAAACACTGAATGCATAAAAGCAGTGTTTTTGGCAGTACAACACCATAGCTATTGATGTAAAAACTTAAGTGATTTAGGTTATAATCAAGAAAACCATGGAAAATGGTAAGATATTTAAATAAAACTCTTATGAGCAATCTTTGTGGTTATCGTTATGTTTGTCCAAACAAATGTACCTTTAGTTGTACCAGGCATTAAAATGAACAAGAAACTGAAGAAAACAAGGTGGTCTAATCATTTTTTCCATGACTGTATATGTACATAGATGTTGTCTTATCAGTTAAACTACGTCAACAATGTTGTTGTTACTGCACACAATGGGATTCTGCCCATTATGTTGTTCAACGAGAAGAGATATGATGGAAAAAAATAATAATTTTAGCTGCCTATAAGGAAATGTTTTAATCATTTGCGAATACATTCGTGAATTTTTTTATCTGTTTTGCTAATTGGCTGTCATCTTATCTCTCCCCGAAGCGCGGACTTAAGAATGTACAAAGTACAAAAGATGCTTGACAATAAAAAAAAAAAAACCCCACCCTCCTTCAGGGAAACCTGAAGTCAGCGCAGGTTTTTGCTGAAGTGGAGGTGGGGTTGATAAAATGTTAATGGGATTGGAAGACATCCCGCACATTCGGAGAGAAATTGGTGGAATTTCCTCAAGCTTATCTGTAACTAAGTAGAAGACAACCTTGACAGTCGGTGCCATCCGGTGTTATAGCTTGTGAACTCTGTGTGCCTGGGTAAACTCAGCTTTTGTCCACCCTCCATTAATATTGCAGGAAAGACACAGCTGAGAAAAGCTTCCACAACTGACATCTGTGCAACATTGCCACTGCTTTTAGGAGCAAGACTTTGCAAAGGCTTTGCGCCCTTTGTTAGACACATGGCATTTTTCGTGAAATTTTCTAGTAAATCTGTAAGTTGCACATAAATAACCTCCTTAGTAAGACGAACGCCCCATGAAACTTTAATCTGATTGTCAGAACGCATCTATGTTGATGCACTGTCTGCATGTCCCCTGGCTCATTAATTCAGAAGGGCCACCCAGAGTCCACCACATCAGGACGGGTAAAGGTGCGTCCTCAACCGGGCATGGTGCACTTTCAAAAAAGAGAGCAAGAGAGATTTTTCTCAGACGTGGCAAGGTAATTTTAACTGGAAAAAATGTATTTATTCTGCTCAGTTTAAGCTACAAGTGTGACAATGTTTTATTTTTAACAAACATTTGAAGAAGTGACAGGACATTTTATAGCCCCATGAATTTCCTCAAAACTTTATATTTTTTATATCGCTCCAATAAATCAATCTGCAGGCAAATATAACTTTCAAAAATCAAAAAACTGATTCATTCACATAATGGTTGATTTTTCAGGGGGGGGTTGTAAATTGGAAAAAGCAAGCTCTACTCGTGGTTGGACGCAGGAGATTTTGTTTCTACAAACAAAAAAAGTTCAGAACTACTTTCATAAATGCCAAAACACATACATTTCACATTACGAACAGTTAAAGCTGTTTAAACCCAGCCTTATTTTCAGGGGAAAAATAAAAACACCTAAAAAAAAAAAACATGCCCCGAAGTAAATGAAGAATTGCTCTAAAATAATAAGGTTCATATACATGTTCTTGGTGCTTGGGAACTTCTAGGGATCTCAGAGAAAATATTCCCAGTGTCAAAAATAGAGTTTTATATTTTCTTGTCATAGTGGAAAATACTCTCTAAAACTCGCTCAAACTACTACATGCACATAAACCCTCTAGTGTGATCTTTGTCCTGTTCGAAAACTCTTCCTGTAACATGTTTTACTTCAGGGTCTTTACGCATGGACCTGAAGTTAGCTGGGTATTGTAGTTTATAGAATGTTTGGAATCATTCGATTGAGTAGCGTCTCACTTTCCACGGGACTACAAACATGGCCGTATTGCGATTGGTTCATTTCTTCTCATCACGCATTTTAAATGTCAAGTATTAAGCCCAAAACATATTAAAACTCATTTCCAAACATTACTGTTGGCATTAAAATGCACGTTAGTTTCCAGTTTTATGAACATTAGGGTCTAAACTTTGAGCAAAAGTTGAAAACAACCCCCATCGTCCTGTATCATTATTGTTTTATACCGAATGATTGTCATTTTTTTTGGGGGCCCACAATTTTTTTTCTGACATTTCCTGAATAAGGTCCAATATGAACAGGAATAGAGATGGGTCTATAAAGTACAAATACAAGAAAATACTCTGATGATGATCTGATATATACGCTAGCATCCGCGTCTATCAACTTTACGGATGAGTTCACACATTTTAACTCTGTGTAAAAGTCTTTGCAATACTGCAGTCATTTGTAATTCATTCACATTCAGTTGCTGTGTCATATCGACTGATTCACTAATCGTAGATTAAACAGTACCTTAAAATTCAGTCTAATTCTTTATTTCAGCCTCTCAGCAGGTTCACTAAGCAGGAGCGGTGAACACAATCATTGCAGTCGGGCGTGGACCAAAAGAACCAGACCAAGAACCAGGAAAAGACGTGACCTCAACCAGAATCATCTGTCAACCTCTGGTGAAAAACCATACAGAACAAAAAGCTCTGAATGACATTATTTCAGTTATGTTTGATCAACCGTAATGTCAGATCCAGTTCCTTTGATGGACTGGTGTCCTCGTGAAGAAGTCACAATTTAGAATCGGCCCTTTGGATCTTTTGACTGTATATGATGAAATGTAAAAATCCTGCCAGTGAAACCGATACAAATACTGTAAATAGTATACATTTGAATTTGACATTCACCTTTTTCAAAGAGAGCATAATGAAGTCTAATAGTCCGTATGACGTTTTTGCACTCTATTTTAAAACACTGCACTAACTAGTATCTAGGGATTCAGAGCTGTGTGAATCATACCAGAAAGATCTGGATGAGTACTGGCACCCGGTTTTCTCCAGATTTATCACTGATCCATACGTAAGTGGGCCGGGGTGAGTCCGTGGACATGACTCCCGATTTATCGAGCTGGATCTGTCATCTCTGTTGTGTCTGCAACACCTCTGAATTGGCAGGATGTATTCTCCAACTCCATTAGCATAGATGGACACAGTTTTGACGACTAGAGCAGATGCTGAAAGCTGGCTGTCGGTTCTGTGTATCCCATAACGTTAAAGATATATGGAAAATGTTGAATAAAACAACAGATCATGCAACAGTTGGAATTCTCGACACATCCATCCAAGTAGAAGCTCTAGTACTAACATTTTTGGTCCTCAATCCCAAGATGCTTCTTGGGATTCAGTTACAAGTTCCTAAGTCAAGACAGAACTCTTTGGTTCCACTCTTTACTGTCCAAACAGACTTGGTATTATAACTGAAATAAATAATGTCCAGCACGATGAATCCACATGTCTGGTCCCAGACGGCCCAGACTGAATACATACCGGATACATCGATAGAAGGAATTACTCTTGTTCTTCTGGATTTGACTTTCATTTGTAAGGGGCACCACTAATGGATGCAGAAGAAACTGCCTCTAGTTACTGGATGGACTTACAGTCAATGAAAGAAACAAAGCATGTGATGTGGGCGGAGCCACAACCAGACTGGCATCTGGTTTTATTTATTTATTCATTTTTTATTTTTTAAATGTTGGTATATATCCTTTTAGTGCAGTTTTATATTTTAACGTTTTTACGATGTGATCTTCATTGCTGTATTGTACCCCACAATGTCTTGTCTGTCAGTGCCTGGTGAGCCAAAGACAAATTTCCACCCCGGTGGACAATAAAGATTTATTATTATTATTATTATTATCAACAAAAGATGTCCAAAATGGATGGAGCAGGAGCGCTGGCGAATGACTGAAGGCGTTATCATGAATTCTGCAGCCGTCTTGGTTGTGTTGACTAGCAGCTCTTGGACACTCCTGTATGAGTTGACATACAACGCACACCTCCGTCCTGTGGCGATTGCTCCGGTACGTTCCGTACCAGCGGAAAAAAAACGCTGTGAATCGGGGTACCAGGTACCAGACCCGTTTCACAACAAGAGACTTTTTCTCTAAGGAAACTGGTATGGATGGCCAGACTACGGTGAGAGAAAAGCAGCCGAGACGCAAAGTGAAACTGAGTTTGTGCTGTTATAAAACAGTGTAATCACTAAACCATTATGAATTTAATTGATTGTTACAAACTATTCACGCTGTGCTATTTGAAGCCGCCCTACTTTTAATTGTCTTGCATGTGAGTCTGTCAGTGGCATTATCTACCCAACAAGTTAACATTTGTGCAATGGGCTGACTTCCACAGTTCAATACTCCAATCTATTGATCCAACTCCATCCCCGTATTATAATGTATTAACTATGAATTCCAGCGTGAAATTCTCTCCTGTGTCAATTTCCTGAATCCCCGTCTCTGCCTTTATATCGACAGTTTAACAGCTTGACTACTAAACAAGGCGAGAACTCAAACAAGCAGAAGAGAAAGCTCATTACTCCTCCACAGAGCAAATAAGTCAGCTCACAGCTTTAAACGCCAATCAATAGCCTGCCTCCCTGAAATTTTCTTGCAGAACATTTTAAGCTACCGGTTAACTTGCGCCAGTCATCACAGCTGTTGGTGGTGCTGGTACCACGGCATCGCCGAACTCGTAATCCCGTAGCGCTCACCCGGGGATGACGGGAATCACCCCGCTGAGCTCTTTTCCACGCTGAAGAAAGCCAGGAAGCTTGATCTGCAGTGCGTCGCGGCGTTACCGTAATACACACTTCATTTTCCCTTCAGTGGCGTGACAATGCAGGAGATTTCTATTCCACGGCCACGAGAAACCCGCGGAGAGAACCGGAGTTTCACCGGTGAAACGGGGACTTGCCGAGTCTGGGAACGACTTTGAGCATACCTGTCAGGTTTTGGATTTGAAAATAAGGGAAATTTCCCACCATCCCACCCAAGCTCCAGTATCTCTGGAGCTAAAATCACAGCTTCACTACTTCCTGAACTTCAGTCAGCTCTTTTGTTTCCTGTGTGCCATTATTGGACAAACTGATCTATCCAGGTGTGTCTGACCATTGCTGTGAGGTCAGACACACCTGGATTAATCAGTTTGTTAATTAACGGCACACAGGAAACAAAGCAGCTGGCTGAAGTTCAGGAAGTAGTGCAGCTGTGTATAAAGCCACATTGACATAATGTGAACATTCATTATAGCCTAAATGAAAACACAAAAGGGCTAAATATGAAGAGTATGTATTTGAAGGGATTTGCATATTTCTTGTTCATTTAACATTGCTTGTATTTACATTTACATTTGATTTTCTTTCCACACATTTTCTTTTCATATTCTTTTACAGTTTTTCATCTCATTTCACGTGACTTTTCTTTACTCTTTTAATGACTTGTTGTACTCATTTGTTGCAGACTTTGAATTCTTTATGACTGTTTTGGAAGGAGTGTATTTGTGTACTGGTCCAGAGTAGTTTATTTTATTTAACAGTTCTGTTGTCTAACAACATCCTATTCTCTGTAACAATTATTTTTTTCTTCGCGCGCTGTCACTCATCTGATGTCACACGCTAACCTCGCGACATCTTCCACCTACAGTAGCTTTAGTAGCTGCTGCTGTGGCAGTTATCGCGAGGCAAGTGACAGATCTCAGATTGGGAATGTTTTTGTTATTTTACTCCGCCCAATGCGTTATTATATATACAGATATACTGGTTCTAACAGCTGTTAACTGTTTTAACGGCTGTTAGCGGCTGTTAACTGGAGTTAGCACTCGGACCACAGGACCGGGCATGAAAAGGAGTGCTGGACGCTAGCAGCTCCTCTAGTACACCAGACTGGTGTACTGAAACTTGAATTTCCCCCTAAAGGGATTAATAAAGTATTTTTGAATTTTGAATTGAATTGAATTGTATTAATTTTTTTTGATAACGCAGGTTAAAATACGGGAGATTTATGGGAAAATACAAATACGGGAGGACGGCTGGAGAGAAGAGTAAAATACGGGACTTTTACGGCCAAAACAAGAGGTATGACTTTGAGGTTACTGATAAAGAGGGAGATTCTGCGTTAATAGACAGATTTGCGGTCGAGTAAAGGCGCCTCCGGTGGGCGTGTCATTCATGCATAATGTACTTAATTACTAAAAGGTTAGTCATCTTACTTTTTCAGCCGCAACATGTAGATGAGACGAGAGGGAACGAGGAGCAGCGGAGACGATAATTCACTGGTGGACATCTGAACAAGAAAGTATTCTCTGTCATGTTTTTCATTTCCACTAATGTGTGTTTGTAGCGAAGCACTTTTGTTTTTCTGAGTATGTCTGGCTGCATTGATGTGAAGAGGCTGAGTCTGTACGGTCCCTGTGTTGTCTTTGTGCCTCTGAGTGGCCAGGCCTTGGGCACTCGTGTTTTTAATTAGCACCAGGTTGTATGAACTGGAAACGCATGAAATGACGGCGTGAGGTCTCTCCTTTCACTCGGCGCCACGTGAGGAGGTCTTGCAGAGACGGTAAAAATCGGTGAAGCCGAGGGACGGAGAGCTCCGGACGGGAGAAAACGGCGTGAAATGGCAGCGGCTGCCGGGTTCACGCCCGGAGCACGAGCGTGTTCAGCAGAAAAGACACAGAGGAAGTGTAGAGGGAGAAAAATGCAACCTGACAAACACAAGTATTGATTTGAATGTCTTTTTTTTTTGCCCTCACCATCTCCTCAGCCTTTATTTTCCATCTGTAGCCTCCTTTTTTTCTTTTTTTCCTTTTTTCCCCGTCTGGAGAGCCGCTGGAGGACTTTATTTTCTATCCATCTTGAAGTACTGGAATGGAAAAAAAAAAAAAAAAAAAAAATGGACTGGAAAGGAAAAGCTGATGAAAGGAGAGAAGTTTTCCGGGAAAGAGGAAAGAAGGAGGGAACAGAAAAAAAAAAAAAAAAGGGAGAGAAGTCCCCCCCCCCCAAAGAAAAAAGTTGAGAGAAGAGGAAATCGGTGGTGCTGAAAGGATAAGGAAAAGTAAGTAAAAATGGTGTAAATGAGGAGCCAGTAAAAGGGAGGATCACGAGACAGGGAGAGGAAAGTGGGTACGATGGGGGTCTTGGTCTAGTGCCCCCCCTCCCCCCCCCCCCCCCCTGCTCCTCCCCTCGCTTCTTTGTCACCCCCCCCCCCCCCACCCCCCACACCCTCAACACACACACACCTCTAACTCAAGCAAGCACTAACTACCTTCAATCTCAACCCGTCCCTCCTCCCCTCCACCGCTTCCTCTCCAGGTAATGAAAGAGAGATATATGAAGCACAGGTGTGTGTGTGCGTATCCCATTCAGCGTTCAATCTGCATTCAGGCCTGCGCTCATTGATGCGCTGCATGTGGAGTGGCCAATCTAACTCAGTTTTTGTCGCGGGAAACTGATGAGAGAAAACCGGTAAACACGGAGCCGATGCGCCGCGCGCCGCCTCCTCTCACGCTACGCTGAGGACGCTAAACGTTGCAGTCGGGTACAGTGATCCCTTATTTTTCGTGGTTAATGGAGACCGGCGCCCCCCCCCCGCAAAGGTCAAAATCCACGAACAGGAGCTGGAGCCCCCCGAGCCTAAATAATGTGTTTAAAATATGTTTATTATGGCTCAACTGTGGTCTTTCTGTTACCTTCACAGCCTCTGGTCTCTGAACCGTAGTAAAGAAACCGCTGCTATTGTGCTATTTTTGGCTCGTAATTAGCGGCTAACACGCTAACAACAAGAAAAGAAAAAGTCTGGTTTTCTCTGCATGGAACGAGCACTTTATTCTGGCACTGCAGGAACTTGTAACATCGCACAGGTTGTATTGTTGGGCTCCTGTCGGTTAACAGAGAATGTAAATCTATACACGCTGGGCTGCTGTTTATGCTCTCACACACACTACATTACCCATAAGGCCACACCATTACCCATAAGGCCACCTTCTTAAAGGGGCCAGGCTGGCTCATAACATTTCTTCGCAGTGAGAGAACACGCACAACATCCTGTGATGTTTCCACGATTTTTTCTTGATTTTTTTTATGATATATTTCTGAAAAATCCGCAAATAACTTAAACCGCGGAACTTAAAGCGCGAACCGGCGAGGGATCACTGTATTTGTTAAATGCTCTCTGCATTTTTTGGAGATGCTGCTTGACACGCACGTACGGCAAACCTGGGTTTGGTTCGGATGCATGGCAGACATCTGACATGTCACAGTTGTGGAAACTTGCATCTAAATAAGAAAATCAAGCGAAGCGGTTTTAGTGGCGCGTTCCACGTTTAATTTGCCACGTAGCTTTTTTTAATCCAGGTTTCTCATTTGAGAAGATAATAAAATAGTTGGTTTATCTGTATAAAATTTAAATATACTGCAGAGGCCGCGTCTAATACTGTTACTTACTGCATCCCTATAATATAATGGGTTGAAATCTGCTCGTAGAAGATAACTGATCCACAGCTGTACGGTGTTTTCATGCAGGGACGTCCAGTCTCTTCTGTTTGCTTTAGCTCCTGGTTTAATGGCGCTCTTTGGCTACTGGACTCCTGTGTTCTGATTAGCTTGTTTTACTTTAAAAGTAGCTCTCTTCCAAATGGCGCACATGACAAAAACCCATGTTCTCACAACTTCAGAGTGAGGTTGAGCGCCGTCCTCCTGCTGTGCTCTAAACCTAACATCCTGACGGCGAACGTTTTCTGTCAGAGCTACCGTTGCGTCGCCGCTGAGATTTTGACTCCTTATCGATTGAGAATCCCAAACAAACTGAAGGCAGTTTACTCCGGCGTGTGTCTCATCTCTGCCCCGTCAGTAATGAGATGTTGGGGTTGTTGGGGTCGTTGGGGTCGTTGGCGTCGAAGACGGGCCGCCGTCCCGCCTCTCCTACTTTGTGACGACGACTGATGAGAGCGTGACGGTGTCAGACGGTTTTGGGTCGCTACGGGTCCTTGCGAGGACAGAATTGTCAGCATGAACACACTCGTCTGCCTTGTCTGGTTCCTCAAAGCATCCAAACTCTCATGTGGTGCTTGTTACTCCATATATGGACTCTTTGTGTCTGTGTTTGACACGAGGACACTGACACGTGTTCAGGGCTGATGACCTGCTAATCCACGGCTAAACTCAGAGACTTCAGGCCGCTGATGGAGCAGCCACCCGTCTACTGGATCAGCTCCAGACGACCCAGCCACCCACCAGCTCAGTGGGTCGGTGCTGCTGACAACCAACGCAAGATTGGAAATTAGTGCTCAGTGGAGTAAGAACACCGGTGAATGACCCGGGTTTGCAGTAAAATCGTGTTGATTCAGGGTGAATTTTATCAATTCTGCGATATATCGATATTTCGTTTCCCCAGAGAGTATCGATTTTTCAGCCGTGGGTATCGATATTATAAACTTCTTTCAAACCCCCGTGTCCCACCTTTAAAAACCTGAAAGCAACAATTTGCACTGTTTAAATAAATGAAACTATTTTTCTCAACAAATCTTTTATTCATTTTGTCCAGCATTTGCAAGCTGCCTGTCAGCCATATAATGTGTAATTGATGCTTTCAGTTCAATTAATTCAAACAAAGTCATTGGAACACTCACAAGATGTCACCAAATCACTTTGTCCCTTTAAAATCTTTCAGAAAATGATGCAAATGTATCTTAAGATGAATATTGATATATATCGTATCGTGAGCCGAATATCTTGTATCGTATCGTGAGATTACTGTATCGCTACAGCCCTAGTCTTATTAGTGATCCTGCAGACACCGTGGTTGTTTTTGAAGGGTTGCTAATGTATGAGCCAGTCACCTCGTTGTGATTGGTTTGGTAGACACATTTTACTTTTTGTTTTTGCCGGCGTTTATCTGTTTGTCTGTCTGTGTTCAAGATAACTCAAAAAGTTATGGATGGATTTTAATGAAATTTTCAGGAGTTGTCAGAAATGTGAAAAGGAAGAACTGATTTCATTTTGGCTGTTATCCAGAAGAAATCCTGGATTCTGGATCACTTTCAAATTTTCGATAACATTGCGGTCAATGGGGCTGAAAATTTTTGTTTCTCAATATCTCCTCTCCGTTAATTATTGCCCAAAACTCATGAAATTTGACTCAGGGATCAAATTTAAGAGGCTGATCCGGATCTGATCCAGAAGGGAGATTTTATCGCAATCTGTAAATTGTTCTCTGAGTGCTTTTCTAGGTTGTTTTTTTTTGGGGGGGGGGGCAAGTTAGCTGCTTCCCCCTCATTTGTTTGACATGACTGTCTCAAACTCGCATATACTCCGATAAAATTAGCCAACTTTCCAACATGTTGAAGTGTTTCTTTAATGTGCATCTCACTGAAATAAACGCTATAATTTTACACCACTGGTTTTAAGTGGAAAAAAATACCCTTTTTTTTTTTTTATTTTTTTGTCTTGGATACAAAGCAGATCTAACGTTGCAGAAGAGCACATTTTCTTGAGCGATATTGTTAATGGCCTTCAGAAGCTGCATTAATAGTAGATTCCTGGCACAGAGGGAGGCCTCGCTGTTAATGCTCACAAAAGACCATTTTCTCCTCTTGTAATTTCCATCCTCCATTCATTCTCGTTCAGTCCTCCTTGATCGCCGGGTTCTCTCTCCGGCTCTGAAAGTGTCTCGGCAGCGACGTCTCAGCAGACGTGCTCATTAATTCATAAATGCACCGCCGGCAAAAGTGCTTACTTGAACTGTTGTGGTAGACTGCAGGGATGCATCCAGACTGAACATGCATAAGCACATTAAAAAAAAAAAAAAAAAAACACACAGAAAGAAGCAGGGTGAAAAGAAAAACATCTTCTCTGCAGGAGCGTTAGATGTTGAAATATATCGTGTCTAAGCTCTGGAGTTTTTTTAAACGAAGCTTTTTGGAGGGAAGCCAATCCTGTGCCGTCAGCTCGTATGCAGAGAAAGTAATATACTCTAGCTGGGTAGGCGCTCGTGCCCTCAGGTGCACGTACGCACCACCATCCACGCCGGAGGAAGTGCTTGTGAATTCACCGTATGTCCAGTAAGTGCTGATAATGAAGCTGTCTGTGGTGATCAATAGAGATCAGCTCCCGTCACTTCTGGCTGCTCCGGCGCTGGCCGCCCCCCCCCCCACCGCTGTTATCTCAGCCCTCCCTCTCCCTTCTCCTCTGCTCCTTCTGGTTCCTCCATCCTCCTCTTCCCATCTCCACCAACACAATTGGCCTGGAAATGTGTGTCCCTGCTGGACTTAAGCGAAAGCCCCCCCGTCTGAAGGGTGTTACCGAAAAAAAAATTAATATGAGTTTTACTGTGAGTTTTACTCCTCCACGGCCAGAAGCATCACATCTTCAGATTTTATATCGTATGAGCATCATTCATGCAATTTTTGTAAATGTAATATCTCAAGAAGATTTGAATATGTACATATGTAAATGTAAATGTATCCAGTTTGCAACTAGACTGGCGTCGGAGCTGGGAACCAACATCATGGAAGTGCACGTGAGAATACAACAAAACTCTCTGATATTCAAGAACAATTCTTTAGAATAGAATAGAATAAAATAGTACTTTATTAATCCCTCACCAAAGAAATTCAGTCGTTACAGCAGCACAGGTTGGACAGATAAAAATTTAAAAGTTAAAAATTTCAACAGGGCTTGCAGAAGTACTTATAAAAAAAATAGGCAAAAAATAATATTAAATGTATATATAGCTCTCAAAAAATATTTAAAAAAAAAATTTATTTTTAAACATTAGCTATATACACACCAGACTATTTACAATTTATACACATATATACACATTTCTCTTTGATAAATATAAGGTGGAGCGGTTGATATTTTACATTATACCTTACATGAGATGGAGCGGTGGATATTTTACAGGGACCAATTATAATAAAGTATGGCATAAATAAAGTGTAAAAAGAAAAATATTGCACGAGTTAGGGGATGAAGGGTTGTACAGCAGACAAAAAGTGTTAACCAACTAAGATGTTTTATTTATCATTTAAATGTTAAAGGCGCTCACCTGAAGGCCAACATTTAACGTCTAACTCAACCTCTCATGGTCGGCCATGACAGCCCTGTGTGTGTTTATGTGTCTTCAGTGATTCCTGTTTTACTTTGAAAGGTCTGTCTTGTCTCCATTGTTTTCCGCTTTGCTTCCTCCCTCTCGTTACCTTGATCCTCTGCACCTGCCTCTCGTTTGTTCCCGGTGTATTTAAGTCTTGTCGTTTCCCCTGTCTGCGTGGGTCCAGTAGTCGATAGTCGTGTTTGTAATCTTGTCTGGTCCCTCTCGTCTTCCAACTCGTCACCCTGACTCCAGAAGTTAAGTTATCATTGAATTGGTTCTTCAGAAAACATCAGGCAAAAACCACTGCTGAGAGAAAAAAGGTGACGACGGTAGCAGTTAAAAGGTAAATGAACATCATTTTATTCTTTACTTTATTCTTTGTTCTTTATTATGTACAACTCTCATTTTATGGCTATTGTGCAGTAATCTAATTGTAACATGTATTTTCTACATGTTTTGATGCATTTTTATGATTTATAAAAAAATTATGTCTGTATTTTGGGGGGCTTGGAACAGATTAGAGCATTTACATGGAAAACGTGTCTCTACTTACGAAATTTTCAGGTTACGAAGCTACTTCCAGAACCAATTAATTTCTTAAGTAAGGGTACCACTGTATCTGTATCTGTATTAACTGTACTGAATAAATGAAGAGGGAACGTAGTAAAAATTAAAGAAAAAAACGTTCTCTGACCAGATACTCTGCTGCACGTTTCTTGTGATTCACCTCCACTCTAACAGCTCACCATGTACTGTATTGATTGATTTTCCTGTTGTGTAACAGAACTTTCAGAGAGGTTTTTAATGAGAAATGTTGTGGTTTGTATTTTTCCCAATTGGCCGTTTTGGCACATTTAGGCGCAACAGTGCCGCTGAAGGTTTTCAGAACTTGAACTATGAAGCTTCTTGTATTTGATATGTATGCGACTCAGTGCATTAATTCCTTTCAAATAAAACAGTTTGGGCTTTGCTTGTACCAGCTGAACTCTTGGGGATGCCTGCCACACTGCCCTCTGTGGTACAGTTGCTGAACTGCAGGTGTTTGTGCAAGGCCATATCTCAGGAACAACTGGAGCAATTCGGACGATTGAAACCTCGACGAAATCGTCACAGCCAACAGAATCGACAAATTCATGTCTCCAGGCATTCTCCGTTCAGAATGAGGAAAGATTGTATATTTTCCAAGCTAGCCACCGTGTATGTATTTGTGTTTGAGGTCCTACTGGCAACAAAAACAGCAAAAATGACTGATTGCCCACAAAGACTTGCAATTACATGAATCCAGCCGAGTTTTGCACAGGAATATGATTTATGACGGTGAAACATCAAAGCTAAGACTGATTTCAGAGCCCGGCTGTAGGAGGTGAAGTTTGCTGGCGTAGCACTCATCGACGTTGGGACTGTGTTTTGTTCGCCGTAAATGGTCTTTACGAGATTAGCGCTGAGCTTTTTCTTGTTCGTTTGGTGTGCTGCAGGTGCATATTGCATCATCCTTTGCATCATTAACCCCTCCCCCCCCGGCACCAGGAATGCTTGTTAGGAACAGGTTAAAGGGAAACACATTTTAAAACCTTAACACTCTCTCTCTTATGGAAAGCACACGCTGTAATGTGATGTATGATGAGGAGGATTCAAGCCAAAGCACCTGAACATTTCTCTCCCAGAATGACAGGACAGCTAAAGGAGTATCCATCTTCTCCTTCTGGGCTGCCTCCAGCCTCCTAAATGTCTCCGCGGTAGCCGTTTCTGAACATGGATGTGGTGCTTGGTCTGTAGTTGCTTCCAGCTCCAGTTATTTTTCATCCTCCCCAACAATAAAGCTGTTTTTTATAGAGGCAGAACACTGAACAGCAGATAGTCTGGCTCCACACATCTTCTCACCCCTGCGCTCTAACGGCACATTAAATTTATATAAAGAGGCAGATAAAAACTGGAGGCTCTTTTTTTTCCCCCTTTGAGGTCAGTAGAGTTTGTGCTGCTTGACTGTAGTTGTCGTCGTAACCTGTCATGTCTCACGTAAAATACCTGGTGAAACAAACGGCGTCTGTTGTTGAGAGTCAAAAACCCCTCAGTTATTAATTCATTTATTATCTGTTTTATGTACCTGCCGCAGTAGCTGGTAGGTTGAGCAAACTGACCCCGAATTACACAAAATAACCTGCATGTGGTGGCTGGTTTGATGGTTTCCAACCTTTCGAGACACTGGTGTTTCCATGTGCAGCTCAGTTGTTGCTTTGGTCAGGACTGAAGCAGACCTTTGCCTTTCAGAAACAGGTGTTCGCAGCAGCGGAACATGTAACTGCCGGGCCGGGGGCGGGGCACATGACCGTCCCTTTAAACCCAGTCCTTCTCAAATAGTGGGGCGGGACCCCTTGGGGGGGTGCTGTGCGATGCCAGGGGGGGCGCGAGTGACTCCAGGGAACATGTTTATTCATTTATTTATTTTTTGCCGTACTGGAATAAAGTGTAATTGCACACATACTCCAGTAGTTGGCAGTGGCGCTCTCATTGTCCCCAGTGGTTCCAGGGAGTATTAGCTATATTGTGTGTCGGGTTTTTTTTGCACGGACATGTGTGCACAGCAGCACAGAGCAGGAGATATGAAGTGACACCACTCAAGAGACACCAGGGAAAATATTTACAGGGATGAAAATAAAGACGGAGAGAGACGGAGATAATGAGACAAACGAAAGTAACCAGAAAGTTAAGATGAGGAAATATGACGATGGTGATGTAGCGCTTGACTTCACTGTAACTACGGTGGGATTGATGCACTTCAAATCTTTACAGACTAAAAAACAATTTTCATAAAGTTCATCTTTGTTTTAAGTTGATCTATATTTCTTTTTTTTTGTTTCCCTTAATGTTAATAAGGATAAGCTGTTATGCAGGGTGTACTTACATAAATTTTATAGACAAATTATACTATTTATAGTCGCGGTGGGGAGGGGGGGGCGCGAAATGTTTTCTTCTTCCTAGGGGGGGCGCAGCAGAAAATAATTGAGAAGCACTGCTTTAAACCCAATAAAGCTTGTGATTACATTGTTTTACAACACACACGTGCCCGCAACAGCGAGGCTTACAAGCATTACTACATTTGACATGTAGCTCAAAGCATTTGATAGTAAGAGTTCAACACCACGAAGAGCGACCATGTCATTTTGAAATCAGTCAAACCTGTCGTATTATGAGATAATATATTGTCTAAAATGTATTCGGCGGGATGCGGTTGTGATGTCACCACTGTTATTGTTGTAGTTTCTCCCGGCATTCATTCATTCTGCTCGGTACCAAGTGCCGATTTCGCCTGATGTGTTTCCCATTGCTGTTAATAAATACCAACTCCGAGCACGTCGCTGTACGAGCCTTTTTGCTAAAGTAACCCAACAAAACTGTCCTGCTTGTCTAACAAATCATGACAACAACAAAAACATTAGGCTACATGGCACCTAATAATAACGTTAGGCGGGGGGGCTACTCTGATAAACCACATCACATCAACACATTTTACAACCAACTCACATATTGTTTTCAGTGTCAGTGATTGTGAGAAATTGTACCCCTGAAGCTCCGCCCCTGGGTGTTCGATGAAACACACATGGATATCTGACTAGATGTTTCTCTTGACGCAAGTTTCGTTGGGTAAAGTTACAAACTTCCAAAGTAATGCTTCGTTACTTCGATGGTAGTCAGTGGATTTTATTAACGAGAGCTTTTGAATCACATGAAGGAGGAGTGAAATTAGTGCCAAAGTTGGCTTTAGTCTAACTAAACTTTCCAAGTGTTAACACACTCCGAGATAAAACTATTTAAACTAAAACAATGTTTTTCTAGATGCAAAAAAAAAAAAAAAGCAGTGAATATAAAACAAAATGTGGAGGGCTTTAGCTGCCAGGGACCTCCGGGCTGTTTACTCCTCTGGTACAGTAGATTTGTCAGCATGCCAGTGGCAGTGAAGTAAAAACTGTTCTCAGGTCTGTTCCTCCAGTCATGCCATTGTGAATTACATCATACAGGTTCTTCAGTGTGAATACAAGCAGGTGAATAACACGGTTGGGATTCTTACATTGAAAAACTATTAGTAAACGAGTAGAACTAATCAGTTGCACTGAAATGAGAGTGTGAATACCACTATTAAAGCATAAGTATTCAGGATTCAGTTGCACCAGTAGCTCAAGTCCATCAATCTGGGTGGAGTTGAAGACCATTTCCAGCATTTCCAAACAACCTGGAGTCCGTCTTTCTGCAGCGAGGAAGAGTATTCACAAGTGAAAACACATTAAACTATAAAAGCACTCAGAGAGCGCAGACCTCCTCCAAGTGCAACAATTCCCCCATATAGGCATTTACAGATTGCGATAAAATCCGCCTTCTAGATCAGATCCGGATCAGCCTTTGAAATTTGATAGAGGTTTCCATTGTCAATCCCTGAGTTAAGTTTCATGAGTTTTGGGCAATAATTAACGGAGATATTGAGAAACAAAATTTTTGGCCCCATTGACCGCAATGTTATTGAAAATTTGAAAGTGATCCAGAATCCAGGATTTTTTTCCAGATCACACTGAAAATGAAATCAGTTTTCACATTTCTGACAACTCCTGAAAATTTCATGAAAATTCATCCATAACTTTTTGAGTTATCTTGTACACAGACAGACAGACGGATTAATGCTGGCAAAAATACAGAATACAGAATGCCTTTATTGTCACTGAGCCAGCGTCCCAACATAGTGAAATTACATTTCCAGTACATTGTCCAAGAAAAACATACAGAAACAAACAAACATATCGGACATGGGTTGATGGTGTCTGGGGGCTGCTGCCACGTAGCGGCGCCGCCTTCTTATCAGAGGAAAAATAAGATCACATGGGGAGAAGGTAAAAAAGTATCTCTCCCAACGTGTACCTCTGTTACCAGACTAACCAGGGGTGAACGTCCCAGCAGGCTCATCACGAGATCAGACAATGAAAATAAAACACAGCCACGGGCCTCACCGAGCATCTTAAAAGTTAAAGTTTATGACAGTAGGGTTAGAAAAAGACTTAACAATATGGCTTGTTTGGAGTCATGGAGAGAACATGGCAACACAACGTAGATTTGGACAGTTGGATTTGAACGAACCACAAGGCTTCTGGCGAACAAAAAATTCACACAGTTCTCCATTTCCTGAAAAGCAAACAGCATATCGGCACAAACGCTTCATGCTAACGGTCAAACGTGATGACAGAGGGCTCATGATTTTGCAGCTCCTGGACCTGATAACCCTGCAGTCATTGAGCCAACATGAACTCCTTTGTACAACCAAATATTCTCAGGACAAACACGACAGCTGAAGCTTGGCTAAAACTGGTCCGGTTAAAGTCCAGAGCTCAGCCCGGTGCACCGCTGCGAGACCTCAGAGGGATCTATAAAGTGGGGTTGAGTGAGGTACTTAAGTAACGTCCAGGTTGTTCTGCACCGAGACAGCAGCTCTCCATGATATCCATTAGAGCCAGCCGGGGTCGAGCCTCGCTCGGTGGACGGCTCGCTGACGGACACGACTTCTGCAAAGACTTCAAACACGGTACGTGTTTGTGCTTTTTCCAAGCTGTTCCAGAAGTCACTCGTTTTTGGTGCCTCGTTGTTGTTGTTCTGGGATCAGACTGGTGGAAATGTCAGCACACCACACTGAACTGTGGTACGTTATCCCGGAGTATTATATTCAACGCTTTAATGTTTACAAGCCTGATTAGCAAAAATGAAAGTGACAGAACCATCGGCAGCCAGAAAGACCAGCCAGCTCTGAGCTCTGATGTCAAGCAGCTGCACTCTCACGTCCATTTCCTTCATCTTCCTCTCCGCTCCTCCTCCTCCCTTTCACGCTTTCCCTACCTCCCCTCTCAGCACTCAGCGAAGATCTCAGCTGATTGCTGTGGTTGATGGCCGCGAGGAGAGAAGGAAAGAAGTGAGATGGAGAGGGAAGATGACCGGGTGCGGCGGAGAAATGGCGGGGTGTTGTTTTCCCCTGCGTGCAAATTTTAAACTTAAGTTTTTTTTTTTTAGATGTTCGCAGCTGCAAAATGGATGAGAGAGAGAGGGAGAGAGAGAGATGTTTGAGAGGAAAAGAGGAGAAAAGTGTAGAAACATCCAGATTGATGGTGCAAATAATGATAGTTGTAGCAGACTGCAGTTGATGGAGACGGTATTAGAGGTTGGGGATGTTTTTTCGCTGCTACTGTTGGTGTTTTTTTTAAACGTAGTAATTTGCGCTGTATTTTCTTGCTGCTGGTATTGCTGTTGTGTAGGTGGTTGGCTGTTGTTGGCAATGTTTTAGTAGAGTTGGTTCTTACTTCCATAAGTCATGTGACTCATCTCTGTGACTCGTCTCTCTCGACGCTGCTTTCACTCTTTGCTTTTATCAGAACGTCTTGGTTATTTAGTAGGGCTAGGCATGTTAACGCGTTATTATCGCGTTAACGCATTAATTTATTAATGCCGACATTTATTTTATCGCGCGTTAACGCATGTCGCTCACATGCTTTTGTTTTGAAAAGTCTGTTACTGGAAACCGGAAAATAATTGGCAGGTAAACATGCGGACATGGAGAACGGTAAAAATCAGTGAACTTTACAGTTCAGGTAGCAACTCAGATAGCAATATTTACAATTCTGTCTGGAAAAAAAACTTTCAAACCCTTTTTTTCAAGATGATTGTGTTATTCCTCCATTTATCCTCAGATCTGCCCCATCCGTTAACTGTCCTGCTGTTCTCTAGCTGGTTACTGCAGTGCGGCTCCATCTAGTGGCACAGATGAGTAACGATAACAGAAAGTCTGTTCCTTGATTATAAGACAAAGCCATTTCTGGGTCACGTAAACCAGATAATAAATTATTAAAAACAAATTCAGTCCCGTGGCCTGTTTGCTAAAATTGAAATATAAAAAAAACAGGCGTTTTTTTTGTTTGTTTTTTGTGTTAGATTAAAAACAGAAAAAATAAAAAGTCACTTTTTAACTTTTTAAATTTTTGATTGACAATTGAAAATGGAAAAAAAAAACAAATGATACACAGATCATTACGGATTGATAAAGTTACAGAACTTGAACATGGACATTTTCATTTTAAAGTTTTCCCAGGGGAGAACTGACAAGTTGAACTTCCCATTAAAAGTTTCTGCTGTTACCTGAGAAATGACCTGTTTTAATGTTATGATTGTGGCCTCTAGATTGTTAGGATTTTGTTGGTAGACTTTTTTTAATTTTTAAGAAAAAAACAGGATGACATTAATGCTCTGGCAGTGGCAATAAGCTTTACTTTATTTGACATTTTTTAAGATGAGATTTACACTAAATATGTGTTACTGACAATTGCTGATGTTAAAAGTGTTTGAACAACAAATGTTATGACACTTTAGTTCATTTGGCAGCAGAATATTTAAATAAAAGTGACATTTACACTACTTTTAAATTTATTATTTGATTTTCTGTATTCAATGCGATTAATCGTGATTAATCAGGGAAATCATGCGATTAATCGCGATTAAAAATTTTAATCGTTGCCCAGCCCTATTATTTACATTCTCTGTTTTTGTCACATGCACGGTTGTAGCTGTTGCCGGGACTCTACTATCCCTCACCCCTGTTTTTCCAGTCGGTCGGCTCCTAACTCTGCGCCCCCGTGTCAACAGATAGGCCCGAGATGGATGCCCGCTGCTCTTTTGTCGGGGCGGGAAATGCATCGCCTCCCTCAGAGGTTTTCTGTTTCTCCCGTTTTTTCAGTCTTTCTGCTCCCGTGATTTGTGGTGGCAGACAGCGATCGGAGGGGAGGTAACTCCGTGGAAAGCTTCGGTTAAAACGGGGGAAGAAAGAGAAGGGATGAAGAGGGGGGCGGAGCAGGACACAGGCCACCTCGCCTGCTAAATAAAAGGATCTGGGAAGATGCATGTTTTTCAGGCCAGCTCGTGCGTGCACGCCCACGTCTGTGTGCGCAGGCACGTGCTAAGTCAGTAAATCTGCACGCCGCATATAAATGCACGGGTGCGTTTGGCGTGCACGGAGCCGCCGCTCCTCTCACAGATGGACTGTTGCGAACACGCAGCAGACCTCATTCATATTAATGAGCCAAATCTATAAAATGAAAATTTAATGCCGACAATTTGCGACTTGATGTCCGGCGCACACCGAAGCGCACAATTAATGGAGGAACTGGTATGTGTGAGCGTGCGGGGTAGACGCAGACGGGTGACGAATCAGAGGCAGATCCATCATGGAGCATCTTCGTGAGGCGACAACAGCTTCAATGCTCCTCATGTACTCGTCCGGAGGCCTGAGGTAGATTTTGCACACTTGGCCGTTTGCTGATGATGGAGGGAACAGCTAAATCTTCCACGGGCGTTCAGGTAAACTCAGAAGTCATGGCGCGCAGCCGAAATGTGAGCTCAAGTAATGCAGTTTTCATGCTGTTCTTATGCTAAATAGAGTTCATTAATATTATAGCTGAGCGATTTTATCGATTCTGCGATATATATCGATATTTTATTTCCCCAGAGAGTATCGATATTTCAGCCGTGTGTCCCACCTTTAAAAGCTTCCACAAGATGTCACCAAAATCACTTTGTCCCTTTAAAATCTTTCGGAAAATGATGTAAATGTTTTGCAAGATGAATATCGATATATATTGTATCGTGAGACGTATATGTTGTATCGTATCGTATCGTGAGATTAGTGTATCACTAAAGCCCTAATTAATATGGCTTCTTCTTATTATTTTTTAACATCTAAAGTTTTTCACTGCTGTATTATTTACTGAACGGAAATTAAGCCAAAAAAAAAAGGGGGAAGAAAATGTGAGTAATAGTTTGAAGCCTTTTGGGCGTTTATTTATGCACAGCTGTCTGAAAGTCCCGCCACAACATCTGAGTCCTGGACGTCGACCAGGGTGTTCCAGAGCCTTGATGATTTTATTTTTCGGCCAATTTGTTGCAGATTTACTGGTTTGCTTTGGACTGGTCCTGGTGCATGTTTTTACCTTGGTTTTAGATCAGACAGATGGCCTCACACATCTGCCTCCAGGATACTCTGGTCTGCAGGAGGGTTCATGGTCAAACAACTGGTCTCATCTGTCCACAGGACGCTGGGATTCTGGGAAGCTCAGTAATTCTTAGGTTTACATAATGATACTTTGATTTTTCTTTTTTCTTATTGTTGTTTTTATAAACGAAACAAAAAAAATAAGGACATTTGTGTTTGGTAGATTCTTTGTTGCTTGCTGAAATGCTTCTTGGCAATCGGAAAGCCTGTTTATTTCCCTCTTAAATTGTAAAGAACATGTATTTGTAAGATGAGCAGCAGACACGAGAGATGGTTACACCCATTAAAGATTTGCCAAATCTCCTATTTTGTGCTGTTGCTGCTTTGAGCTTCTCCAACTGTTGACAATCAGGCACCTCACAGTCCTGATGGCGCTTAGATCATAGGGTCAAGATGTGGAGAAAACACGGAGAACGCTTTGGTTATTGCTGCACCGATGGGTTAACATCTGTTGGTAAATTTTATCACTGTTATCATTGGAGCCCATTTATCTGATGCCTCCACAGTCTGGAACAATCTCTGTCCTCCAGGATGACAACACTCGGGGTTTATCAGAGGCTACCTCCACAATCTGGGACCTGCCAGCAGTCCTGACCTCGACCCCGACTGAAGACTTGTTGCGTCAGCCTGGTCCAGAGTGTCCAAGTGGCATCAATTAGCATCATAGGTTATCATGAGGCTAACTCGTGCTAGCATGGGCGTGTTCTGGGTGGCCTCCAGGCTTGTTGCTCCGACCATTCGCCCATTACCGGATCACCTGGGGTTGGATGGAGACAGTTTTAGCCAATATGACATCATCCGGAGCCTCAGAAATTTAGGTTTCAAACTAACTCTTCAGAAAACACCACAGAGGGTTTGTCCGGTTCTTGCTATGTCATCTATACCAGTGGTGCGCAAACTGTGGTACGTGTACCACCAGTGGAACGCTAGCGCTATTTGGCGGTACGCGAGGAATGCCATAACTTTCCACATTTTTTTTACACATTTTTACTTCAGAAACATACAATCCATTATAAATACGTTTTAAACTAATGTGTAGCTTGAGATAATTAAAATTGTGTATTTAAAACAAATATTTGTTGCATATTCAGTTGCAGTGCAACAGTTTTAAATGTCTGATTCAGTAAAGTAACAATTCAGGTAACAATAAAAAACCACAATAAGGAATAAACATCTCTCCTGTGTGTTTAAAGCTAATTGAGAAGGTATATATAGCTATATTTTAAAATTGGTCATCATGGTGGTACTCAGAGAGCTGAACAGTTAAAGTTTGAGAACCACTTGTCTATACTATTTGCTATGGCTACATTAGCATAAAAAAAATAATTTTAGCCTCTTTATTTTCTGTTGGATGAATATGTGTCCATAAAGACATGAACTATAAGTAAGAAAGAAAAGAAAACCACACACATTCAAAGTACTCCTACTCCCGCTAACCTCTTATGACCCAGAAGAAGTGTGTCGATGTTTTTCTGTGTTTCTTCTTAATTTGATGTATTCAAGATGTTTTTGTTTTGTTTTTTTTTTTTCGGCTGCAGCCTTTGGCTTATGGATGTGAAGACTCTGAAAACATAGCAGTTAGTACAAATTGCTGTCCTGGCTCCTCCAGCTCCTCTGAGGAGAGGTTTGTGCTTCACGCACACCGAGCTCCATGAAGATCAGACGTCTTTATATCAAACACAAGACGATGCAGTCTTTGTGTTTCTTTTTCTCTTTTTTCCATCTGCACTTCCTGCTGCTACTTATATTTTCATTGTGCAGCATGGCTTGCACTTTGAGCAGCTGCCATTTCCAGATTTAAGATGCGTTTTATTTCAGCAGCAATAACATTTTTCAGGATTGAGGCATCAACGTACTCGCCGAGCTATCGGCAGCCAAGAAACGACCGGCAGAAGAGTTGGTGGTTTAACATTTACAGGTTAGACGTGTGTTTATACCTTCACAGCACAACTGTCAGATAATTATGCAGGAGAGAACTTAATTAACCAACAAGTCACAGAATAAGGTATAAATTAGGAGAAATAAATGAAACGAAAGACATGACAGATGTTCCTGTCATAACATGAAAATTAGCAATAGTTGGTAATTGTCTGGCTTTGTTAGTATGCAGGTTGCATTCTCAGAGAGAATCAGACAGAAAACACTTTTTTTTGCTTCGTTATTAATTGGTCTGAGGCGTGAAGGCCTCCGCCATCATCGCCCTGCTCAAGAAACCCCACATCTCCAGGTTTAACGAGTTTTTGCTGCTTACAATATTATCGCAGTTTACGATATTATCACTGTATTCTTCATTGCTGTAGAAATGTCCAAAACCACATACATTTATATAATTTTTTTTTTTTTTTAAGATTCTTTTGGCTCGAGTGGCCTTTATTGATAGTAGAGAGACAGGAAGGGGGGCAGAGAGAACAGGGAAGACACACAGCAAAGGGTCACTGAGCCGGGAATCGAACTCACGACCAGCCACACGAGGACTGTAGCCTCTGTATATGGGCCGCCTGCCCTAACCACTGCGCCAGCGGGGCGGCCCCCATTGCGGCCCCCATTTATATAATTTTACAAAATCTTGTGATTTTCTTGTCATACTAAAACATCAGAAGCCAAAATTTTATCAGGCAGTCTAACCCACTCTGGTGCTCACGAAAAACTGGTCCGGTGTCACATCTAGTCACTCCTGCTCCAGAGCTTCAACCTGAACAGGTCCAGGGAGGACGCCATGGCCACGGCCCTGCATGCTACTCTGCCCCACCTAGGGCAGCACTTGTTCACTTCAGACTTCGAGGTGGACCACCAGCTTCCTGACTGGTTGCAGAGAGTTAGAGTGGGTCGCTATACTGGAGCTCCACAGGGATGTGTGCTGAGCCCCCCGCCACAGCAACACAATCTGCATGTTTGCAGATGAAGGCCAAGCAACTGGTTATAGACTTCAGGAAGAAAAGAACGTCTATCACTCTGTTAATCGTCAACGGGGACTGTGTGGAGAAGGAGGCCGACTTCTGCTTCCTGGGTGTCTGCACTGAGGAGGACGACCACCTCGGAGCTGCACCAGGAGGTGCACCAGCAGAGGTGCACCTCCTGGGGGTGCTCAGGGAGAACAACCTCCCCGAGAGACTCCTGGTCTCCTTTTACCAGAGCTCCTTAGCTAGCTCACAAACGTACTGCATTTGTGTGTGTGTGTGTGTGTGTGGTACACCGCCTGCACACCAGCTCGGAGGGCAGCGCTCCAGAGGGTCATTAACGCTGCCCAGAAGATCACAAGCTGCCCTCTCCTCTGGAAGAACAGCACAGTTTCAACTAAAGAAAAGCCCAGAACATCATAAAGAACACTTCACATCCTGGAGCCCATTTGTTTGAACTTCTGCCGTCAGGTAGACGGAACAGATCAATAAAAACAAGGACAAATAGATTCAAATGCAGCTTCTGTCCCTCAGCAACAACTTGATCTGCTTATCTGAAACAAAAAACCTGCTACAAGGGTTTGTGTAACGCACGGATGACTGAATGTATGGTTACGTTTTTTTAATGTGAACATTATTTATTTTAGCTGCTTATTTTATTTCTTTTAGCTATTTTATGATGCTCCTTTATTATCATTACCATTATTACACTTTTTAAATTTGTGCATGTTACAATGACAATAAAGATATTCTGTATATCTACATATTTTATCTATATATTCAATGCTGGATCGAACCCAAACTACAGGAGGTCCTACGGGTTATTTTACTGTTCTGACAGGACGAGGATCAGGTGAGGAGATAATTACAGACTGTGACAAAAGATCTTCTGCGTCACACAGAATCGCATACCTCACCTTTAAATAGTAACTTATTTTGTGTTGCTTAAGGAGTTTCACATTTAAGGTTGCATTAAATGTTTCAGCAAGACGTGCCTCGTAAAATGAATATACACCTTAGCGAAGGGGAAAAAAAAAAAATTGCATGCAAAGATGTTGGCCTCTGTGTGAGAAATGCAGCCCCATATTTAGAAAAAAAAAAACCCTCTTGTTTTCACCGCTGTCTCTATGCAACGTGATCGCCAAAAATAAACCGGAGGAGGAGAATGAAAGAAAATTATTGGGTGTGTTTGTATGTTCTCCCTGCTCACGCAGGTACTTGGCAGTGATGGTCCCTCCCGTGTCAAGAAGACGATCCCACCGACGCTCAGCTGATACCACCCCGTCCAACATCAGTGCAAATAAGTCGAGGGGGCCTCCGTCGCTGTGTGTGCTCGCTGCTTTCCCTCGTCACTCACTGTCACCGCAGAGGCGCAGCGTGAAGGGAGGCAAAGTCAACACGGCAGAAATGGGCATAAAAAGAGTGTAGGATGGAAGCACGGAGGAGTGGATACTGCTCATTGCCATTGTTATTCCCCCTGAAGAAAAAGGCTACCTCCATTAAGTCGCTAATGATCCCTGCATTGTGCCGCGGTGGTGCTGGAGAGAGGCACCGAAATGTCTGAGAGGAAGAGAGCTGGTGAGTGATGCAGAAAGAGTCGAAATTATGGACTGAGTGATGGAGGGAGGAAGATATAGAGTACGACAGAGGAAGAGGGTCGAAAAGTAAATGGAAAAAAAAAGAGAGAGAGAGCGTGGACTGAGAGGCGGCGCCGCCGGGAGGCTGATTGAACATCTATGTAACAAGCATCTTCAATATGCTTCCCTGCTGGATCTCTACGTCTGATCCACCGCGTTGCACGCCGGGCGCCACTGGAGCGTCACCTGATTGGACATGTGTGTCCACTCAGTCGCACATCCAGTCAGAACCGCTCAGGCGATGTGAGCAACATACGTGAAAACGCATTTTCTGGAGTTTGCAGCGCCATACGTGCCCACGCCCGTCACCCTGGATACAGACTAGGGATGTAACGATATGGAAAATTTGATATCTCTAGATTATCATGACCAAATTATCACGGTTTACGATATTATCGCGGTATTCTTAATTGCTGCTGCACAAATGTCCAAAAAACACATACATTTAACTAATTTCACCAAATCTTGTGATTTTCTTTTCATACTAAAACATCAGAAGCCAAAATCTCATCAAAATGAAACTTTCACATTAAAAGGGCAAACGACTGGCACAGAAAGAGGTTTTTTTATTTTAAATGAACAAAATAAATAACAGGAACAGAACAAAGCTTATTTGTCTGGAGCAAATTTAAATAAACACTTTAACAACCATAGTAGGTCAAAAATATGCAAACAATTATCAGGAACAAAAATTATAGTGCAAGTTCAAATGAAAAAAAAAATTAAAAATGCCTTTCCAAGGCATACCCAAAGTAAATTGAAAGCTGTTCTTGAACCGTTTGTAGCACATGGATAGTTTTGGTCTCTCTTTTGAAAGGTAACACTGAAGTTTTTCTCTCGACTGTCAGAATCACTGTAAGTCCTGCTAGCATTGAGTAATCTAAGTTTGAACACACTGAAATAGAAGATTTTTTTATTTTCAACTTGAATTTTTTTTGTAAACAGATGTCTGTAGATGTGCGCAGCCTGTGACTTATTAGCTTGCTAACACAATGGGACCACAGCATGAAGCCTTACCTAGTGCAAGTTCAAATTTGATAACAATACCACAAAAAATGAGTGTTTAACATGTTTTTGGAAGAGTATGGCTTCATTGGTAAGTTACGTCAATTTTGTAACTGTTTGTTTGTTTGTTTGTGGTGTGACACAGGCGTTGATTGTACCTGCTGTTATGATTATATCCTGACTGAATCACAAGAATCTTAGCTTTCCAAAGATATGTCACATGACTACCTCACGTAACATATGAGGACCTGTTTTGTAAATGACGGCCTAAGACTGAACCTTAAATAAGTAATATAAATGTGCAAATAAAGAAACAGTTGTTTAAAGGAGCCAAATATGTTGTTATGAATTGTAGTTCACTCTGTGTGTCTGTGGGTGTCGCTGTGTTGTTACCTGAGCGTCAGGTATAAAGGTAGCTGCCTGTTATTGGTTAGCTGTTGGACCCGGAAGGGCTAAAGGTTTTTGACTGCTGTGGCGCTAACTGCCGGTGTTATGGTTGTTGGATCAGTTAATGGAATAAATTAATATTTTAACTGCATCAGAAGAACATCGTTCTGGTCCTTTTTCGACCAACACACAACAGTGACGTTTACGAAATGCTAGTTAGCAACGCGCGTCAACCAGGTTACTCTTGGTCAAACATCTCAGTAGCTTGAAGCATTAGCCTTAGCTCCTTCAAGTTGCTTGTACAAATTACAATAAAATGTAAACAAGCGCTGTGCAGACAGGATAACTGTCCTCCACCAGTTGTCCTCTGTAAAAAAAAAAACAAAATATGCCCAGACCTCGGATTTCATCATTTTACTGGGTTGGTAAATGTCCTGCGTGCTATCACCACTTTCCGCCATGCTAACGTTACGATGCCGATCTTACTACATATTCACACGAAGACAGTCGCGAGTCGCTCGCAGACTTGAATGAGGCTGATATTACACATCCTGGTAATCGACAGCGATAATGAGATGAAGTCAAACATAAACGGTAATCGTTATCGCGTAAAATTTTACCGTAATACCGGTAACCGTTCCATCCCCAGCGTAGACGCATGCATCGTGATGCATCGTGATCGTAGGGAACTCTTAGAAGAGAGTTGTGCCACTGAAAGTTAATCTTGAAGAAGAGTATTTTCAAGTGCACACAAACCGTTTGCAGCTCCCCAAACGCATCCAAAAATATACTTTTCCCCAAAAACCATAGTCACGCAGCCACACCCTCGAGCCAATCACCGCGGAAATCTGCTCATTGAAGAGCACGCGAACACCACAGCTAGTGTTTGATTTGAATTTTAAAGCGTCTCCTCCCCATTACATTTTCCATTATCCAATCAATTATTCATGAAACCCGAGCAGGAGCGAGGGTACTCAGATAGCTGAGCAAACACTTGCTAGCAAAGACGCTGTTTCTCCTTCACAACCTCCGAGCGTACGAGCCGGCTGCCTCAGCCACAAGTGTCTCCCAAGAACCCTCAGATAAGGAAGGATGTTTGACAGAAGAGAGACAAAGAAACGCTGAAGAGGACGGCGGTGGAAGCAGAAGGGATGGAAAGAGGGGCGGCAGATGGAGGACGATGAGAAACGGGGGGCATTTGGGATTAACAGAAGGAAGAAGTGGAGAGGAAGGGACTGAAGTCGCCTCCAAGACGGAGGGGAAAAACTGAGTTAAAGCGAGCCAGACAACTCGTAGCATCTGTGATCAATAACACGCAGCCCGTGTTTGATCAGCAGAACAGAGCAGTCGGGCCTCGGATACGTTGCACCGCCGCCATCCAAAGCAAAATATTACACCTCGCGGAGCAGGATATTGGGTTTAAATAATAAAAGAAATCACTTATTTTCACATGTCTCCTTGTTTCCTCATCCGTCTCCGCGGGTCCCTCCGCTGCCAAGGCAAATAAAGAGACGTAATGAGAAATCACCGTGAAACACTGTGAAAAGCAGACATTGTGTGCTTATATTACAAAGTCGCGAATAGTAGAAGATCCTCGGCGTAGCCGGGACACAGTTAGAGCGAAACCAAACAGACACTTGAATAAAAACAACGGTAGGACAAAAGGGGCATGGAGATATTGAAATAGCAACAAATGACCTTCTCCGAGTTTCATCTCTTCCCACTGTCTTTCTCATTCTGCACCTCTCTAACCCCCTAATGGTTATTTACCTTGTTGGAAAGGGCTTCGCTCTCTCACCGCAGAGGGACGACGGGGCGCGAGCAGAAGCGGGGCGACCTCAGAAAAGAAGGACATGAAAGATAGAAGGACTGGAGAAGGAGGAGGAGGGGGGGGGAGAAAAAAAAGGACAAAAAAAAATTTATCACTGATGTTGGTCTCCCCGGCGACTCTGCCTGCTACTTTTCCTCGCGGCTGTAATGGAAGCGAAGGTTTGGCTACAGACGGGAGGGGGGGGGCTGAGAAAAAGAATTACAAGTCAATATTTGTTCCCACTGGCTGCCTGGGTGGAAACAGATACATTACACGCTCTCACTCCTTTCTCCCTCAAGCCAATTCAAGAGCTCCACCTTTGTTTGGGAGCGGGGGACTTCAGGGGTCGCCTAGGAATAAGCAGACATGGCCAGATATTGAACGAGGCGACCGAGGGAGAGGTATGAGCGTGAGAGGATGACTAATGCTGTCAAATAGTGATTTTAAGGCCACAGAATGAGAAGAAGCACAGAGTGGACATTTCCCATAGAGAGCCTTTGGAATACAAACAATGAGTGAAATCATTGTCCACGGCTCCGGCTCCTCCGTCTCATTCAGCGCACACTGTATCATCAGTATGAGCAGTTATTGCTCTTGAGCCACAGGCTGTCCTTCATTGGGAAATTGCACTGGCTGAATGAATATTCTTTTTTTTCTTTTTTTTTTCTCTCTCAGTGCATTCAGCAAGGACAGTGCCAGGAAGGAGAGTTTCTGCTGCTCTGCTCGTTGGGATGAACAGACATCCTGTCACCTCCACAGTTTGCCTTCTGCAGCTCACAGTGGTGCAGTTTGCTTAGCCACATTTGTTCAGCTGAGGCTGATGATGCATCATCGCCGGTGCGGCGGGCGAGGGGAGAAATCACGAGGGTGAAAGGGGGATCTGGACCCTCCCTCCCCCTGATGCTGAGAACCCAAATGCAGGCGATCCGAAGAAGCAGAAACCTTGAAGCAGATGGCAGGCGTGTAGAAGCACGACAGACTGACAAACGGACTAGCAAAGGGAGAGACGAGACGCATCAAGATCATGACACTTATTCCCTCAGATTACCGGTTTGAAGTAGAGGTCTTCGGAACAACCCGACTACCTGAAAACCCGAGGTTCTGACCCGACTCGGATCAGGTCTCGGGACCATTCAAAAGACGTGACTCCAGGTTCAGGTCGGAATCGGTACAGTTAGTCTCGGGTCCGGTCGGTGCTCTCTGACAGGCTGGGTCCGCGTTTACTCGAGAGAGGTAAAGATATTGATGGTGGCAGCCAATGTCAGGACTTGGGGTTGTTTAATTTATTATTCACTAACGTGGCGTGTTTTTCATGAAACAATCGTGTTGCCGTAGCGTGTTATTAGCGGTTTGCCCGGCAGCTGTAAAGCAACATGATCGCCAACTTGACAACGCTGGATGAGAGAACATGTTCAGGACACGTCCTGACGAGTGTAGGCTATTAGCGTTAGCAGTTGCTACCAATAGCATCTGTATCCATAAAGAAAATACGACGTGTATTTATTGTTGTTTACATCATGTAGCCTATGTAGCAACTGAACCGGTAGAAGAAGACAACTTTAGGTAAGAAAATCAAGTTTTATTCAATGCTAGACAACTTTAACATAAGCAACTATGGGCTGGATTGTCTCGGTTCTATTCGGGTAACTCGGTTCGGTTCGTGGTTGGAAACTAAAGACTCGGGTCGGGTCGGTTCCGTGTCCAAATATTGCGTATCCATTCAAATTCGGATCCCCGGACTTATGATAATAGCTCGGGTCGGGTCGGTTTCGGGTCGAATCTTCACGGGTCCATTCGGGTTCGGGTCCATGAATGTTGACCCGTGAAGACCTCTACCCTGAAGACTTCATTGTAAACTACATCACTTTAAATACACATTGCACAAATATAATGATCACTGAAAGTACTTTAAGTAAAGATTTTAACATTTTGCCTCAAACTCACCTGTGAGGTTCTGAATCTCTATTTGATGGACCTTGTAAGTGAAAGCTTATATAATGTTTTACTGTTTTTTCACTGTTGCTTTAACGTTAACATGTCCAGGTGTGCAGGTGTGTCTCTGTTGACTAAAGGACACAAAGTCTGCAGTCTGGAGGATAATTTTCTAAGTAGCCATCTTTATTCATGCCCTGGAGTTTGTACGGTCCCGTTGCAACGGGCCAGAACCAAGCAAGGCAATAAACTCACAGCTTTAGGCTCGTCGAATAGCAACTCATCACCATTACAGCAGCTCATTTGCAGCAAAGAAAAGCGGCAAAAGGTAAAAACCAGCTACTGCCCTTCAGTGTGCAACGAACTGACAGCCTCACACTGTCACTTTTAATATTTCTTTAAAACTTCCAGCAAAACACGGGGCCCCAACGGTTGTCTGCCAGAGTTTATACGACTGGATTTATGGTGCAAAGTAAATTAATTGACCGGGGGCAGATTGTCCCGTCTTATCCGGTTTGCTTTCTGTGCTTACAAACAGCACTTACGAATCAATACAGAGCTACCTAACAGGGCGTAGCGCCATTGGAATATTGAGGCAGATGCATGTTGCTGAGGTCATCCAGAGTTGAACAGCAGGGCGACGGACGGCTGCTTTGATTGTGCAACGAGCAAACATTCAGAAGGGAAGTTAAACTTATCAGCACGGGTGAGGGAAATAAAGTGGCGAAGCAGATGTGGGAGATTTTCCACTACTTTAGGTTCACGATAAATGTGAACCATACTGACTTGCTGTTGATTTTAAATATATATATATCATTTTTTTTTTATATCTTCCAACATCTTTTTCATCAATCAGAGGTTTTCTTGAAGTCAAGTTCTGAGATTCAAATCAAACCACAATGATGTTGATTGTCGGTGACGCTGAATGAGGCAACGCCGCCATCAAAAGCAGCTGATTGTCAGATTAGATTCACAGCTATTTAGCCGACCTGAATCAAGGTTAATTGTAGCTGTGGCTAAAAAATTAGCATGCACTGAGAAGCCTTGGATTCGAGAGGTCTGAATATTTATAACATCTGCACGAGTTCACTGTGTTCTTGATCCCATTGAAGCCAGCCTTGAGTGTGATCTATAGCATCCATCAAAAATAAGAAAATGTATCCAAATCAAAGTCACTAAAAATAGAAGGTAGACCGCCAATCGTGCGCTCTACTGCCGTGTAGTGCTGCATTCGATGTCCTTTGCAAGTGTGGAGTAATTGTTGATCAAGAGGTAACAGTAAAAGCCTTTTTGTTGAGCGTAAGATGCCTTACACAGTAAATGTGATCCAAATGACCCATTAGTGGGAGAGAGAAAGTGACCATTAATGCAGGCTTTTAATTCCTTTAATTAAGCCACCATTCAGACTTATTTGTATTAAACGGGAGGCAAACAGAATGAAACAACACAGAATACCAAACACCAGTAGATGGCTACATCAGGGACAATGTCACCGACCTCAGAGAAATATCGACCTCGGCACAAGGAGACGGCAGTTCCTTGATTTCCCTGTGAACATGTTATCAGTCGTCACATCCGGTCACAAAACACAAAATCATCTGCGTTATTTCAGACCCAACATGCTTTAAAGCAACACAAATTAGTTGTTGGATTGTTTTTTTCTGTCTTTCCCTTGTCAACACATGAGTTGCAGTTTAGTTTGAACAGGAGACTGGAGGTCTGCTTCAGCTCCTCCGAACCATCCCTTTGGTTGCCACTGACCTAGACTGGAAGATCTCCCATGATGCACTGGGCTTGTCTCACTCTTTTATCTCTTCTTGTATGTATATGTTACTATTACTGCAGTTAGCATTGTTCTCGTTTGTGCCTCATAAGCATGTATCCCAGACTCCAACCCGAACCCTCTCTGAGTCTGGTTCTGATGGTCGTTTTAATCCCTGTTAACTGGGATTTTTCTTCTCCACTGTCGCCACGTGCTTGCTAAAGATGGGGGACTGCACTGACGTGATGCAATCTGTTTGGTTCCTTGACTCGGCTTTGTTTTATGAACTGGCTTTATATGAACTTTGAATCTGGAATTTATTTAAACGGGTTACAATGAACTGAAATACAACTGAACTGAATTAGATTGTACTGTGTGAAGTGGCTTTAGAGGGCTTGTTGTAAAGCGGTGTTTAAAAAAATACAGTAGGAAGTGTCATCTGGCTCTTGCTTACTTCTGTCTGTCAGGAAACTGAACTACCATCTTAAGTAACTTTGAACCCCCTTCACAGTCATCTCTTGCAATACCTGGGTATCGCTTTACTGCAACATGTCCCACACCAACAGCAATTGAACCAGCACACCAGGGAGGTCCCACTGTGGCCATTTCGGTGCACACACATCGACCCAAGTGAACCACACTCATGCCCAGAGTTCCTTTGGGCTGATATAAACAGCACGTGTGAAAACTAGTGTTGTTCCAATTCCAATACCAGTATCGGAAGTTGCTCCAATACTGCCAAAAATGCCAGTATCGGTATCGGTATCAGCAACTATGGGGGTCCAGGCACCAACCGATACCAAGTTATTTATTTTTAATGATTTATTTACTGGTTACTTTCTTCACACTACCAGCAAAAAAAAAAAAAAGTTTTTAATTTTGCGCTACTGTTTCATACTGTTCTATTTGGAAATAAATATAGACATAAATGGCTTGGATTTGCCGTATTTATTCATGTTTTACAACAATGATAATTATATTACGGTCTGGAAATTTTTTGCTATTTTTTTTAAAATATCATACTCGGATCGGTAGTCGGTATCGGCCGATACCCACAGCTCAAGAATCGGAATCGGTATTGGAAGGGAAACAATGGTATCGGAACATCTCTAGTGAAAACGCCCTGAGACTCTGAAGAAAATAAATGATGGAAGAGAAAACAAGGGAGTAACTTAGCAAGAGAGCGAAGATGGGGAATTCTTAAATAGTGTCGTTAAAGCTTAATTTCTAGAAGAAACAAGGAGAATAGAAGCTGCATCTAATGGAGAAATGCACCACCACACACTTCTAGTGGGTCAGCTTGGTTTTTTCAGGATATTCTGGTTTGTACGCTATATTTGCATTTCATTGTATTTTTAGCCAGATTTATCTTTTTTTCTTCTCTTTCAGAAGGTTTCGAAGGCTTCTGTGGAAATACCTGGTTATATTTTTGGTGCAAACAGAGACGTATCCAGCTACTCAGCATGAAGACCCATTATGTTTCTGTGGCCTCCTACAGTAATGCATTGATTTAGAGCGAAACACACACTTGTTTGCTGGAAAAGCGTAAAGGCAAACAGAGATGCTTGTTAAATCATGTGAGCTCTGCCAGTGCAATCAAGGCTAAATCAAGGCTATGGAAAGTGGTCAACATTATTTTGCAGATGTGAACATTTGCTGCAGTGAAGTCGAGAAAATGCTGCCGGCTTTTGATAAGACTCATAAATGATCGTGACCATAATTGTTCCTTTGAAAGCACTATCTTTGACAGATCATATTGTAAAAAAAAAAAGAAAGAAAGAAAACAAAAGAAAATCCTCGATTTTCAAATCCAAGTGCTGCAATCAGACTTTTTTTTTTTTGTCTGTCTCATAGGAGGTTAATCTGAAGAGGCTCCCTAAAAATTACACCTTCAGTATGAGACAGAGTAATCGCTCATGGTTCTGCAGAGTGTTTGGCACGCAGCTCTAAAAGCCTTTCTTTCTAGGACACGGTGCCCTTTTTAAGTCATGTAACCTTCACAATTTGAGAGGTGACTGCTTGTGCGATTCACTGTACTCACTTGAAACGCTCACTTCAAAACATGGCCACAGGGGTTTCATTTGAGTACGGACAGCGCTTCACCGCCACCAGTTGACCTTTAAAGCCTTAAATGGCTTTTCCTCACAAAATCTAATGTTGCATATGCACATTTCCCCAAAGGATGTGGATTGCAGATGGCAAATAGCTGTTTGTATTGTATTCATTTAGATTCTCATCGCTGCTCCAGCTCCAATTCCAAAATTTACTTAAGCTATCTTTAAAACGATTTGATTATTTTATGTGGCTTATCCAGGAGGCTGCAAGGTTTATTTGTTTTTTATTTTTGTCTGCAATTACATTCTAACATCCTTTATTGACATCCTAAATCCTGATTTTGTCAGAGAGGACTAGAAAAACACCAGCAGTGAAACATTTAAAGACAAGACAGTTAAAGAGACGCGACAGTGAGGGTGTGGTGTGTGCTGGGTTGTGAAGTGTGGGGGGTGTTGTGTAGTGGATTGTATTGTGACAGTGAACAAACTTAAATGATAATATGTAAGAAGCAGAAACTACTAACAAGAAGACTGGATGAACACCTTCTACCAAGCTATAGACCTGTATATGGAGAATTGATGTAAACATTATCAATTGATTGTGTTGACAGTAGAGGGGGGGTGTTGGGGGAGGGGTGTAAAGCATAAATGTGTCCATGCTCATATACATTCACATGGACCAAGGAAACTGTCATCACCATTACCATCACCATTCTCCTTATCTTAATCCGTCTCAAATCCTCCCATCACCCAGGACCAGACCGGCCCGGAAGGACCCTTGCCCCACGACCCAAGAGGTCAAGGGGCAAACACCCTTGAGGCATACGTCCACTGACAGGGGGGTCAGTTATGGCACCTAAAAAGGCCAGAACCACAACAAGGCCTGCCCACCCCCAGGCCCCCACACCCACCAGGCCCCGGCCCACAGCAGCAGTGCCAGAAAAAATCCCGACCCGGTAGCCATCACCCCATGCAGCCCAAGGACAGCCGAGCTCCCCCGCCCTCACCAACCGCCAACAGAGAGCTGAAGTGGGGAGACGGGCGAGATAGAGAGAGGGAAGGAGGTGGAAACCAGGGGGGCGGGACCCCCCCCAGGTGGCTGTCCCCCCAGGTGAGCCGGGACAGCCACCAACCCCCGCAATAAATGAGGAGAAGCCGCCCGCGCCAGGACGGCCACGCGGCACCCCCCCACGCCACCGTGCACCAGCCTGCAGCAAGTCAACACCCCCCCTCCCCACGCCCCTCTGGGGCCACACCGGGCACCTAGCCCACCAGCGGGGGCGCACCAGGGCCCACGCAAAGGCGCAGGGAGGTCCCCACTGGCGGAGGGTCCCCCAAAAGCAGGGACACGCCCCAGTGGCCAGGACCCACGACCACACCCCAAATCCCCTGCAGGGCCGGGAAGGACGAAAAAAAAAAAAGGCTGCAAGGTTAAAGGTTATCTTAAAGCAAAAACAAAAAACTCGAGTACCGAAACTACACTTTTAAATAACTCCACATGGAAGATATAACATTAATAGAAAACTGCATTTTCATATTGCACAGTGGATATAAACCTTAATCTTAAAATATAATCTTTGTTTCTGGGAAAGGAACAGTTTGACCTCCACAACGGTTCCCAACATGTAGAAGGAAACAGCTTTTTTCTTTTGGCTTATCACCTCTGGCCTGCAGCAGTTTACATGCCACCAGGCCCATGCTGCTATATGATTTCAATCTCCAGACACCGATGGGGAACATGCCAAAAAAAAAGAAAAGACAAAGAAAAAAACAACTACAGCAATCACATAATTCTACACTGGCTTGGAAATAGTTCCCATATCTAAAGATGTTTATTCCAGATCTGCAGGGAGGAAAATGGATTCACAGCGGCCGGTGGCTGAGTCTGAAGGCTCGTGTGTTCTGGGCTGTTAGCGTGACCTCCTCACCTGCCTATAACACACTTAAAAAAAAAAAAAAAAAAAAAAAAAGCAACTTTACATCACAGGAAGAGTTCACGAGACAGACATGGACATGAAAGCACGGAGACGAACACAAGACCGTTGTCCACTCCTTCGATTACAAAAGATACGAGTCATCGAGTCTCAAATGGTCTTCGTAGTCAATCAACACGACGAGATGTATGTGATGGAGCGACAGAGGCTGTAGCATCGCAGTGTTATTGGACAGTTCCTGGAAGCAGGCGGCCAGAAACAGATGGATGGAATAATAACTGTTCTGTTCTGCCATAAGTTCATGAGAAGGTTATTACATGTCCTGTCTGGAACACACGAGAAACTGGACTCGCAAGATTGCAAGAACTTAACGAGATCACTGGCTCCGTCTTACTCGACACGGAGTGAAAATCATCTGATATGAGGTCATAATCTCCAGGCACAGAAGTTTTAAAAGACCTGCTTTTAATGGTGGATTCAGGCGGTTCTGCTGCTGTTGGACCTGCCAGCTGTCTTTGACACAGCACATCACAACATCCTGTCACTTCTTGTGTTGGTACTGAAGCTACAATCATGAAGCTGTTCCAGTCTTACCCGTCAGAGAGGAGCTTTTCCTGATGATTTAGGCCGATGTTCCCCAGCTGTGTGCCCGCTAAGTTATGGCGTTCCTCAAGGCTCCATATTGGGGCTTGTTGTTTTCTTTTTTTTAATTTTTCTTTACACCTCTTTTTTTTGGGGGTCCGTTTTTGAAAAGCACAACATCTCTTTTAATTGTTTCATAGGTGATCTTCAGATATATATGTGTGTTATGAAGTTAACAGTCATGTTGATACTCAGGCTCTGCTAAACTTCATGAATGGGGTCAAACTTCACGAGTCTCAACAAAAACAAAACAAAAAAGGATTTATTTGAAAAGCCTAACCTGCTAGATGGTTATAACATTGTTGGACTCTTACAGTCACTCAGCTGCAGGAATCTCAGATTCGTCCAGAGCAGCTCTTTTTCTATGAAGACTCCTCAGCCAGGTGAAGGCCCACCTTCCTTCACAGGAGTTATTCATGTTTTCGTTACATGTAGTTTAGATCAGGGATTCCCATAGTGGGGTGCGCGCACCCCCAGGGGTGCGCAAGCTGCCTCTAGGGGGTGCGCGAGATGAAAAATGTAATGGCGGTCTGATAATTTTTTTTGTTTTCACACAATAAAGATGTGTAAATAAACATTTCCTTTGTAAAATTTTAAATCAAAAACTGTAATTTTAATGAATAAATAAATGCAGGCTATTCAAAATGCACGTCATCTTAAGGTGAAGCGTAGAAGAAGAAGTTATATTCTTCTACCACTGCATTTGGACCTAGCTTGTGGCCTCTACTTTATTCATTCTCGCAAATATGCTCAATTGGCTGAAATCAGGGAAAATATCTTTATTGGAACTTTATTGGAATAGAATTAAATTTACTGGCGTTCAAATTTTATTTCCATAACCTGTGTTATGATGACGGGTTGTGTTAGTTCCACGGTCATTTAAACTTGCTGCTATTTTTGTTCAATGTTCAAAATATTCTAACATTTACCTCAACTTATCTGCTTTCTGCCACTGAGTCTGAGCATGTCATCCATCCTCTTTGCTCTTAAAAGTGGAAGCCTGCGCATAACTTTGTTTCATTATATTGGAACTGTGTTACAGTGTTTCAGTTTAATTTAAATGCGAGAGCGCATTGTTGTGATTGTGATTATTATGTTATATGTGTGTTCTGGTCATTTTAGCATGAATAAACATGGCGACTTTAATATGGCTATAATAAAGCTTGTTGCGTTTTTTTTAAGGGGTGGGGGATCGGGGGTGCGTCAACCCGGTTGAGACATAGAAGGGGGTGCACGGCTAAAAAAGTTTGGGAACCCCTGGTTTAGATCATTGTAATTCCTTGTATCTTGTTCTTCATCAGTAGTCAATCCTGCGTTTACAGGCCGTTCAGCAGTAGCTCACCTTCTGACCCGATCACATCACTCCCGTGCTGGCCTCCTTACGCTGGCTTCCCGTCCACTTCAGGATCCAGTCCAGCCTTTTATTGCTTGTTTTTCAGCGTCTCAAAAGCGTCGCGCCGGTTTACTTCTGTGAACTGCAGAAGCCTGACACGAGATGCACTAAGCAGCTGTTGGTGGATGTTCCCAGAGCCGGACTGAAAACCAGAGGTGACGGAGCATTTCCTTCTCAATGTAACAGCTGCTAACACACTTGATCATTTTAAAGTTCTCCTGAAATGTTTTTGTTTTGTTTTGAATTGGCTTTTAGTTCCGGTTCAGCGAAATGTCGGTTTAAAAAACAAAAAAACAGTTTTTCTTCATTGGACTCATTTTGTTTATTCATTTCACTCTTTTACTGAACCATGTCTTATTATTCTTAGTTTACTAAACTTGTGCAGCACTGGTTTTAAACTTCAACTCTTGTGTCAAACTTCTCGTTTTGAAGTGACTTTGTGAACTCCCGCTGACGGCCAGCGTACGTTACACGGGACAAATCGCTCGGATCACACGGATAATTCTTTTAATGGAAATTAAGGAGGCGTGTTTGTCGCCTATGCAAGGGATCTTGGGAAGCGGGCGGCACGTCCAGCACGATCCAATCAAATCAGACATCGTTTTCTTTTGTGCTGCGTTGCATAGATGGTTTCTGCTTCTGTCTGCTGCATCAGTAAATGAAAACTTTGTCTTTATTAAAAACCACGCAGAAGAAGCTGATGGAGGATGTTGCATGTTTCCTGTCAATGCAGGTGGAAGAGGTTGAGAGAAGTGCCATTGTTATTATCACGCTAAAGACGCTAATTTTATTTATGCTTTACAACAAAACAGCGAGGTATAAATCAGTGGTATGCAAACTGTGGTACTAGTACCGCCAGTGGTACACGAGCGCTCTCTGGTGGTATGCGGGGAACGTCATGACTTTCCCCATTTTCACTTTTTTCTTCTTTTTTTTTTTTCTTTAAATTGGAAACATACAATGCATTATAAATACGTTTCAAACGAAATTCAGGTAACAATAAATAACAATAACCTCAATAAGGAATAAACATCTCTCCTGTGTGTTTAAAGCTAATTGAGAAGGCATATATGGCTATATTTTAAAATTGGTCATCATGGTGGTACTCAGAGAGCTGAACAGTTTCTCAGGTGGTACGCAGTATTAAAAGTTTTAAAAACCACTGGTCTAAATGAACCTCGGTAATGTAACGCGCCTCCACGCTCGAAAATAGAGGGAGCGATGCAACGGCACGTGAAATGACTTGTGTACAGTGGACTCGGAAGGCGCCGACGTAGCGTGAGGGTATGGACGAAACGTGGAAGGATATCGATGCGCTGGACCTCACAAGGAGCTTCCTGCCACGTTCGCATAAATTCATATAATATGGTAACGTTTAAGATTTAACTGACAAATGAAAAAGTCCCAGTTATAGAAGTCCTTCCCACTGGAAAGACTATTAACAGTCAGAAATATTTCATTTTCTTTTCAATGCATATTAAGAAAGCAAAACATGTGCAAGCAAAGTCCAAATTATCATCTTAAGCTGCAGGAAATTTGTGTGAACTAACCCTTTAGCTCCAGGTCACTTGCTCTACTGCCTAATGCATTGATTGTCAGCGTTATTACAAATATCAGGTGCCAAATGACAAATGACTGATTAGGCCACTGAGATCAATTTGCAACGACAAAGAGTTATTGAGACGCATCACCTAAAGAACGGCGGTGACTGGCAGGCTCATTAAGGAGCTCAGGTGCGTGGCGCTAACGTTCTTAATGAGCGGGTGCGAGCGGTGTCACATGCCCATCAGGGTACAAAGGAGGGGTGACGGGGCCGAGATGTCCCATCAGTCATAGAGCAGTTGGGGGTCAGAGGTGACCTTGGCACCCCATCTGGTTCAGAATCCGCTGATAGAGGGGGGGGGTGATGCTAGACGGAGACATATGGAGACTGGCGTGAGCACGCAGATCTGTATGTATTCACGGGCAGGTGCGTGCTAGCACGGGTGTAACAGGAGCAGTTACACCCGCGCTAGCACGCAGTCGAGCTAGCTCCCGGAGGGTCGGGGTCAAGGGTGACCGCCACCCGACGCACCTCGGTTGTAACAGATGGACACACACACGTGTCACCGCGAGGCTGGCAGGGTCCCGCCCTCCACGGCGGGGCCCGCGGACCAGGCAGGCATGCGATCCAGGACCCGCTGGGGGCGGCGAGACAGACGGGGAGCCGACAGGCACCGTCAGACCATAAACACACATAGTCGAGCCAGCTTTTAAATCAGGGAATTACATTCACGTGAGGTTTTCTTTTTTCTTTTGTGCAGCCAATTTTTTTCCTTTCAAGATAAGCTCTTTTCTGTCGCTATCAAACCCCCGTTTGTTGTTCCCAATTATTGTTCTCTTTAAAAAGGCAAAAAAGAAAAAAAAAAACGTCGAGCGTAATCTGATGGTCGTTCGTGCGAGGACTCGGAGGAAGCAGGTGCTCGTGGAAGTTGGCGCTGGCAGCTTGGCCACGCGCGGACATACATGGGTAGGCATGGCTGGGTCCAAATGAACGTGCGCTGGCTTACATGCAGCTAACTGTGTAATTTATATTCCACATCAGTGGCTTTAATTCCTTTGTACTTATTTTATGTAGTCATTTTGTTTTTTTTCTCCCCCCTCGGGGAGGTTAAATTGGCAGGCGACAGATCGACGTTTGAGCCAGTTTCTTTCTCTGCTTAAAAGGTTTCTCACTTAAAGGTGCATAAAGACTCTCTGTGAGCGTCGTGGGTCTATTCAGGCTAGCGGGGAGCGAAACGCTCAAAGTCCTTTATGGGAGAAAGTAGTCCTTGAAAGAGCTGCGGTTTCAGTCTATATTCAATACTTTTAAATGGCATGAACCAAAAAATAAAACCACCCACATCTTGAGACGGCGTCTTTAAATTATGGGCACATTTGATCAGAAATATGGACCGAATGTTGCTTCAGAGAGACGAGAGCGCTGCGTTGGTGATGAAGACCAGGAAAAGGGATCATCTCATCCCGACACAGAAACCCGCGAGCTCACGGTGATTGTTCCACCCGGATTCTTGGAGCTCACGTTTTCTTTCGCGATAGAGCTGGCGATACTGGGAATCATGGTATCGATCCAATACCAAGTAAATACAGGGCCAGTATCGTCGATACCGATACCAATACTGATACCAATACCGATACTTTTTCATATTAAGCTTAATCTATCATGAATTTTTGTGATTTTTGTCTTTGGATTATTTTGTTAAAGCCAAGAATAGAATTTCGTCAAACTTTATGCCTTCAACATTTTTGTGTAAATAGTCCTTGGAGTTGAATTTCTGTTTATAAAGTTTTTTCTAGCCCACCTTTTATATTATATCTTTTAGTACTTATGTAATTTTTTTTGCACCGTGTGAACTTTTCTGTTGCTTTAACTCTAAAAATTTCCACATTTTAATGGGATACATGACATGTACTGGGTTATTTCAAGGTCTTAACTATATTTTTTTGAGTTGGCTCCAGTAACATATGACTTAAGTAACATGGACTTTATTATTATTCAAATATTTTTATTGGATTTTTGAATTGTACACATTTATAGGACACTTATTAACAAGTCCCCAAACACAACCCCAACACATACAACAATAAAGTAAAAAAAAAAAAAAAAAAAAAAAGCTGATGTTACAGAGTTACAGAGTCTGTGAGTCAGTTATGTCTCAGTGTTTCTAGCAGAGAATCGTAAGTTAAAATAATTCAGTAACATGTACTTTGAAAGTTAATATGAGTTGATGCTGAAGATGAGCACTCTGATCTACCTGGATACTCTCTGCTGGAAAGAAAAAAAAAAAGAAAAGAAAAAAGCTTGAGTATCGACCTTTTTGAATGAGTATCATTCGATATCAATACCAGCGTTGGTATCAATATTATCGATATTTGGATCAATCCGCCCACCTCTACTACATGGTGCACAACACGTTTGCTTGGTGCGTTGCCGAAACGATTGTGACGGTGCGTGGTATCCCTGGAGCTCTGGGATATTACTGAAAAATGGGAATTTGATAAGAAACAAAGGGGGAAAAAAAGCGTTTATTCACCGTTCGGTAGATTCGGTTTGCATGGTGATTAGGACTCGAACTGAGGAGACGGAGTTTCATAATGAGAAAGCTGGCGGAGAAGTCAGCAGCTTTATTGCCAGATTTGCCTAATTGACACAATCTCTGTACGCAGGTGCTGAAGATGTTCCAGGTGAGGTGTCAGATGTGCAGCATGTCTGTGAATCTCTCCCAGCTTTTCCACAACGGATGAGCTCCCATGTTACGAGGGAAATGTTGTTTTCCTTTATGGTCCAACAAAGTGGCCGTGTTTTGCTAATTTGCAGTCATATTTTAAACGCGAGTATTTCTGGAGCAGCTCTGCGCCCGGCGTAACTCCAGGAGGCTTTAATCATTTCAGATCGACAACGACTGACAGTTACAGGGAGGGAAAACTAGAGGACTCAGTCCTGCAGAGGTCACTTCCTGTTAGCTCATTTAAATGCGTTCAGGTGTCTTCTTATTGGTCGAACTCCTCGGGAAACGTGCACTGTCCGGCTGCGACAGCAGCAGCTATGTGCGCTGCTCTTGTGCACACGGTCGTATTTTGATCTGCTCACGTTTTCTCAAAACGCCGGTGTCGGCTCGACACAGCAGAGTATCCCAGAATGCAACAGTGACGGCCGAGGACAGAAGAGTAAAAGAGAAAGTTAGAGCTTTGCTGTTGTGTGATGAAATTCATTTTTTTAGATGTTTTCATGCGGTAATATAGCTCTTCTGACTTCAGACGTGAGATTAAATGATCAGGATTGAGCCTGTTAGTTTTTTGGTTTTTTTTTTTGCCTTCACCTAACTTTATTCATAACAAAGTTAAAACACAAAAGCATAAACCCCATTAAAAACGCATCGTATAAAGTATCGGATATGGAGATTTTTGCCGGAAGAGTCCACGTTAAACCTCAGAGTGTTTGTTTAATGCTCAATTAAATCATAAGTGTTTTTTGAATACGTGTTAGCCTGCTAGCTGGACTGTGATGCTGTCGAGCACATCGCTGTTGCAGAACGACCAAACTGCATCCTCAGAAGTTCAGATTTGGCGAGTACACAAGTCCAGACTTTGCATACTTGTAACTGAGAAACAGCCGAGGATTTTCCTTTTCTCTTTCTTTAGTTTTTTGCACATTTTAGTTACTGTTATTTAAACTATTCATTAGCTCCTCCTGTTTTTAGCCCCTAGAGTCATTTTGATCACGGCCACACACTCAGAGAAACATGTGTTTTTTTATTTTGTTCTGTTTTATTCCCACAACACTTAACAGGTGTCCCGGTATTGAGGTTACCACCGCCAAATGATTTTAGTTGCAATTTTTGTCCCGTTCTCCCTGCAAACACATTAACACAACACAGTGCTTCTAAATTATTTTCTGCTGCCCCTACACGAAGAAGGGTGCTATGCAGCGGTACGAGGTGGGAACTGTAGGATTAACGTACCAGAGACTCAAAATTATCGTATTTTGAGGGAAATTATCGTACATCTGTTATAACCAAAATAGGAAGCACAACTCACGGTTGCATTCGACTAATGTGTCCCCCAAAAACAAATGAGAGGTAGGAACTAAGAGCAAAATTATGATTTTATTATTATTATTATTATTTTTTTTTCCCTTGCTTTTTCTCTTCTGCTTAAAGTCTGTTTAAATCTCACTCACTCAACTTCCTGATCTGATTCTGACTGCGAGCGTCTCGTAGGCACGCACAGCTGACCATTCAACCGATAATGTTCGTTGTTCTGAGACAAACGACCAAAGCACGATTGGTTGGAAACATGTCACATGAGAACAGATGCCTTCAGGGTTCTCAAAAAACTCTCCAGCAGACAGTTGCGGCAGGCAATAATTTGAAATGGTCAAATTATCGTACATTTGGACTTTTTTTGGATTATCGATCGTACATTGTACATAGGGCCAAATTATCGTACAAATACGATAATTATTGTGCACCTGGCAACGCTAGAGGTATGTGCTCAAAAAAGCCCGACACAATATAGCTAATACTTCCTGCGCACGTTGTGACAATGAGAGCGCCACTGTCCCCTACTGGAGTATATGTACAATTGCACTTTATTCCAGTAAGGCAGAAAAAGCACGTTCCTCGGGGCGCCAAGGGGCCGTGCCCACCCCCCCCCAAGGGGTTGCGGCAAGCTCCCCAAGGCGTCGAGCCCGCCCCCCCCCCCCCCCCCCCCCCCCCCCCCCCCATGGCGTCACGTCTCACTATTTGAGAGACTGCATTAGCAAAACATACCAGGGCAGGTCGTGCCCTCTTCTTCCTCAGCCAAAGCCAGGGTGGCACTGCAGTACCTGACGCATGGCAGGGACTTATTTCAGTCCCGTAACAGAGTCCAGAAACTCTTCTCGCAGAAGGAGACACATCACGCTAACGAGACCCCGTAAAACTATCCCCGACCTCCTCTGATGGAAACCTACCTCCAGCCTCAGGTAGCTGAGTTTACAAGAGCAGAGACCTTGAAATATGTCTAAATCAGTCTCTATAAAAGTACTGGGCTCATCATCCTCTGAGAGAAGCTCGCACCCTTGTTACCACGGGGACTCTTCCAGGCACGAGGCTACTGGACACGAGATTTCTTGTGCTCATTTAATGCGGTTTCATTTGTAAGTTTCATTCCCAAGAACCTCCAGTGTTTTTAGAGAATGAACCTGCTAAATTCCCCAGAACAACTCTGCATCAGCAACCTTCACAGAAGGTTTTTTTACTCTCTTATCAGGCGAGATTAGCCCTCTCAACACATTAGCCTTACATCACTCCATCTGTCCCACGCGTGTCACACACATGCGCACATTTATCGCTACGCAGCCGATCAGCTTGAGTTCAAGTCTCTTCACTCCCCTCTTACGTCTAATGTGTGCATGCATGCATGAGGACACACGAGCACATGCAACCCTTTGCTGACATGCAAACCTTTAGATGTGCACGGCGACAGCCGCAGATGAAGATGCAGCCACTCCTGGGCCACCGTCTACCTTCAGCAGCGCCACTTAATCCCGCCGCAGGACCTAATGTGGATGGACAGCCAGTGATGGAGAAGGACACGCACTAACAAACACATCCCCTTCAGCTAACGGTGACTGACACCAGCTGGCAAAAAGCTCGCCGTCTTTAACACGCCGACGCGCAGAAATGGTCACACAACAAACACACGAGGCATAAGACAACCGGAACGGCATTTCCTCTGTTGAAGCAAAAGCCATTACAGCCGCCGCTATCATCGCTTCAGAGCAGGAGAAGTTCCTCGTCGGGGATATTACGTCTTACAGGTGATGCTCCTCTGAGGTACGTTAGCCTGAGTCACACCAAGAAGGAACTATCAAGTCCAAACGTGGCGTACCTGGTACTGAGAAACGGCCTGAATCATTGAGGAGAAAACGTGGGTCTGATTTCATTGACAAAAGTGTGAGATCATTTGTGGAAATATTTGCCAAGCAAGGGGAGGAAAAGAAAGAAAAGTTGGAAGGTATTTGCATATTTATCCTTCAACAGTGCAAAATATTGTTCAATGCCCAAAGGGAAAATGTAGAAGTCTTAGCAGACTGTTATGGGCTCTTTGATGGCGTGAGGGTTGTATCAGCGCTAGGGGTGAGTATTGGCAAGGACCTTGTAATACGATATGTATCATGATACTTGGGTCATGATACGATATTATCACTGTTAGGATTAAAATATTTGAGGACTGTTTAATTGTTAAAACTAAAACTTTATGACGTGAAGGAATGCTCTCCTTGTACGACAGTGAGTTCCTCAGCTTAGGTTTATGACCTAAATTACTGTAACATCCTCCCCAACCCCCACCAACAGTTTGCGACTCCCAGATAAACAGTTCGTTTATTAAACCTTAGTGTAAGACTGGAGAGCTGGTGACCATCTAGATTTTCGAAGACAAAAGGCCATAAAACTCAGAAGAACCAAGGATTCACCTCCTCTGGATCTTTTAAAGACAGACACAATCTGACATCGAGCGTGCATTTTTCTGGCATCTCTTGTGATGTTAGGAAGATGTACCATCGGCCGATTGAAATATTCTGCATTGCATATCTTTGTATTCATGATTGTATTAAACTCTTAAATTGACCTTTGTTTCTAGTCTCGTCAATGGCACCAGATAAAAGAACACAGAGAATTACTTTCATCACGATATCGCGATATCACGATATATTGCGATATCCTACCCAGTTAATATCAAAATTTAAAGTAGAGATGAAAAATCAGGCTGCTGTAGATGTTCATCAGATGATATTGATCATCCAGAGGACAAATTGAGTCAAAACTATTTGCTTCAAAACAACCTATTTATTGTTTATTATTATTGTTTTTGAAAAACTCGATATTAGAAGCTAAAAAATCGATATTATATTGGGCGGCTGAAAATCGCAATACATTGCCAAATCGATTTTTTTTCACACCCCTAATCAGCGCCCGTGGCAAAGGTCACGCACACGTCTGGGATGTCAGCATTAATGCATAAAAGTAAACTGAGCATTGATAGCTACATACTCGTCATCTGTTAGCAGACGTTCAATCATTTCTTTCAACAAGAAAAAAAAAAACCATGTACTGCTCACATCACAAAGGTCCAAGTTTTTTATTTTTCATCTTTTTGGAACATGTTGCAGACTGACAGTGCAAGAATTGATATATATATCGACCAATGAAAAAGAAAGAAAAAGTATATCAGGACAGTAAGTAGTATTTCTAGAATATTGCTGGAGATGAGATAAAGGCAGTGCGTCTGCTGAGGTAAACACCAGAACAGTTTTTTTTTCCACTGCAGGGAAATGTGTGTAATTGATAATATCGACGAGATTGCATCGCTGTTTTCAAGGTCAGAGTCCGGGGCGCCCGAGCTCACTTAATGCATAAACACACAACACATTTTCCTCACTTAAGCTCGGACTCCTGCGCAGCGAGAGCGAGTGCGCCTCAGGCATCCTTCAGAACGCCGAGCATCTCCGTATCTTTAATGTCTCTGTCAATATTAACAATATGAGAAGACGTTTGAAGGAAATTTCTGGGATTTTACAACCTGGGCCCCATTTTTTATTTATTTATTTTCCTTGTACCTGGTTGTAAAATATTAATAGGAACAAAAATCTTTGCAGTCTGGCCCGTTCTGAGAGAAAGAGCTGCGACCAGTAATGTGATCTAACTGGGCCAACATCTGGAGCAGCTGGCAGGTTCAGGTTGTTTTTGATAATATTGTGGGAAGGATTCCTGCAGAGTTGGGCCTTTTTGTTTTCAGGTTTTCTGGTCTCGAGGGTCATGTGGCAGCGCTGTTATGGGGGTGGGGGGTTCCCTGTGGCGGGGGCGTTACTGCAGGCGTACCCTCATCACTCCAGCCCACTGGTGCTTGAACATCTGGCCCCGCCAGGGTGTTTGGCAACTGGATCCACAGGAGATGCGGCGACCCCCGCGGCTCTGGGCGCCTCCTTGTGGGTTTGGTGCGTCTGCTCTGTGTCCAACCCGGTTCTAAGCAGGGTTAGAATAGTTTTGGATCTTCCATTAGTTTAGTTTTTATTTAGTTTTTAGTTTAGTTTTTAGAGCAGTTTTGCTAGTTTTTACTCATTTTTGTTTTGAAATACTTAGTTTTAGTTTAGTTTTTATTAGTTTCAGTGTTAGTTTTAGTTTTATTTTGTAAATTAGGGTTGTAATTTTGGTTCGAGTGAAGCACTGAACTTTTTGAAGGCTATCGAATCACATAGTCGTGTTTACATTCTGGTCTCAATAAACATATTTATCAATGCATCTTCCCTCTTGTGGTGTTCCAGCGTATTTACTGACCAGCAGCTATCTGGTCTCCATGGAAACAGTCCATCATAGTTGCTGTTTTCTCCCGTTCCTTCCCAACGCTGACTGGCCTGCAGCTGTAGCTTCTCTTTCCAGGGGGCTATCTTAGGCTAGCTTATCCAGCTAGTCTTGGTTAGCCTTCTTTCCAGGGGGCTAGCTTAGGCTAGCTTATCCAGCTAGTCTTGGTTAGCCTTCTTTCCAGGGGGCTAGCTTAGGCTAGCTTATCCAGCTAGTCTTGGTTAGCCTTCTTGTGTGAGCTTTTCAAATGGACTTTCAGATTCGTGGGTTTTTTTCTCCTTCAGAAGTATTCCACACATTGTATCACCTGTTTCTACAACAAGGCACTTATTTTTATCGTTAACACAGTCATAGTCAAAGAAATCCTAAATAGGACTGAGACGCTTTCTCCTAACTTTTGCCGCAGTCATCACTGCTGATGACTTTTTTTTTTTTGCGGTTGTTGTTGTACAGCGGAGCGAAGTTAATAGATTTCAAATGTTTATGAGGAAAAAAAATTACAAACATGAAAACGAAGGACGTTCTTGACATTATTATAGTTAATTTTAGTTCGTTTTATAAACACATAATACAGTTTCAGTTAGTTATGGTTTTTTTTTTTCTAACTTTCATTTTTATATTATTTCAGTTATCGAAAATGTTTTTTCAATTCTAGTTTTTGTTATTTTCTTCGTTTTCGTTAACGATAATAACCTTGGTTCTAAGAAGGTGTCCAGTGTTTTTTAGGTCCCGTTGAAAAAGAAGAAAAATAGTATTTTTCTTCCCTGTCAAGATGCATTGATGGCGGATCCAGTCTCCTCGTCCTTCCCCTCGTTGTGTACCAGTCCACCAGAGTAGAGCCGGTCCATGAGGACTTGGCTTGGCCCGAACGGCATCAACAAACACAAACAACTGTTTGGTTTTTCACATTTTCGTTTCTAATCTCTTTGATTACTGCAGTCTTCGACATCTCACCTCCCACAAGATTTCAGCACCAGTCTTTTCCTCCAGCAGTTTTTTTCCCCATTACAGATTTGAAGTAACAATTTTAACCAGTCAGCTTTAACTAGAGCACAAGTGCTTTTACTTTACCGTTGACAATTGTTCATTACGCTGTCACTCAGATTTTTTGTGTCTATGATTATTTTGCACCCAGATGACAAAGGCATTAAACTAAGTTTAATATCCCAGAATTTAGCTTTAATAAGTGGCCTGTCACTTCAGTTTTTGTTTAGTTTTGTTTTACAGATGTATTAAGTGAGAAGTTTGTGGTACCAGCTCTGTTTATTCCAACAAAAGCATGTCTCAGCCTCAGAATGAAGCTTGGAGTTGGTCTGAAAATATTTGGACATGGACAGTTTTTGTCCTTTAGTTTAATTTAAATGAGTTTCCGTTCAGATTACATATGTTGAGGATCAAACCGACATTTTCAAACGCTCAAATGTGATTCTGTTTGGTGCCCAGAAGTGGGCTACTGTTTTATGTTTTTTGTTTTTTTCTCTGTAAGCAGGTAAGAAGTTATTTCAAGTTTGACTTTTGGATCTGGAACCTTCCATGAATCCAAAACTGTGGTCAGTGCAAGAAAAACGGGCTGAAGGCTTTTCATCAGAGGGTTTGCTGCTGCAGGGTGCAAATGTTCTTGAACCTCATAAATTAAAGAAAATAAAGGATGTGAGAGGTTTGTTCCAGACCTGCAACAGCATTTTCATCTGATGCAGATTTGGATAATTTTCTTTCAATCTGTGCTCAGGTGCTCATGTTTTTGAGACTTTACAGAGTTGGAAATGACCTTTGATGAGGGATTTGGATCAACTCATCTTTAACTGCTTTCAGGTTTGTTTCATTCAGGTCTTTAGTTTAAAGGCAGCATCCTGAATCCTTTTGGTTTTCTTTCCCTTCTCTGTCATGTGACTCCTCCTGGACCTTTGCACATCTCTGCACATCTGTCTTTTAGGTAATGTCATGTCGCACCACATTACGGTTATAAAAGGTGGCAGATCTTGGTGTTTATTACTTCAGCTGATGGAGTAAAAGGAGGCGGGCCATGTAACTACGGTAACTCCCTGACCCTGTTCAGTGTCGGACACTGATGCAAGAACGGATTCATTTGAAGATGGTCCACTTTTTTGTGACACTGGTGGGAATTTAAAGTTAAATCACTAAATAAAAAAATAAAAATGACCACCTTATTGGCCAAATATATAAATAACATTCAGAGCTTAGAAGTGTAACTATAATAAAGTGCCATTTATTGTGATATTGTTAGTTTTTGTGATACTGTTATTGCGATAACGATAAATTTACAATATATTGTGCAGCCTAAATGCCAACATACACCTAGATATGAATAAATACAGCTCATGGCGACATTTCGAAACAATACAAATACTGTAAAGCGTAGCGTATATTACTCAAAGGTAACAACCAAGAGTTTAAACAACACCTAAGGACAGTATTTCTAAAGAAATACTCATCTAAGGCTTCTTCCGAGCCCCTGATGGACATGCTGGTTGCTGGTCCCGTCCAAGCTACACGTCTTTGATTATTGTGAGAAAATGAGTGCAATAAAGTTCTTTGTCATTGGGAATCCTCGTATTCTTCTTTCAAATTCACATTCAAAAATACTTTGTTTATTCCCCAAGGGGGAAATTCAAGTTTCAGTACACCAGTCAGGTGTACTAGAGGAGCTGCTAGCGTCCAGCGCTCCTTTTCATGCCAGGTCCCGTGGTCCGAGTGCTAACTCCAGCTGCTAACAGCCGCCAACATCCGTTAAAACAGTTAACAGCCGTTAGAACCAGTATATCTCCATAATGATGACAAATGAGATATCTCCAGGTCAGAGGAGGAAACACCGATGAACCAAACCGTCTCCTCCTGGAAGACTGAGCTCCATTCAGTCCAGCGAGAGACAGAGCCGATCTTCCCAGAGCCTGGTTCATCATGTGGACCGGACCAGGCCTTGTATTGTATATTCGTAACCTACGAAACATTCGGGTGAAAAAGTGTTTTAGAAAAAAAAAGGTTATTTCCGACTGCCGCCTGTGGCGATTAAAATCAGCGACGCGGTCGCTGTTTTTGAGCGAAGGTGGTGTGTTTGTGCATTCTGATCGCTCGGGGCGCATATGGGTGTGAGCACGCATGCTAACTGCCTGCGATGGAGTCCCTCTGGACGCATTTTAATGCACGGCTTGAATGAGGCCGATGCGTCTCTTGTAAAATGCCCAGATTAAGCAAAGTCAGGATGAATTCTCCTTTGTGGGATGTTAGGAATCTTCCCAGCACTCTCAGAAATAGGGGTACAGTAGTCCTTTTTTGTCCCCTGAGGTACAATCTACACAAATGTACCCCCTAGGGTTAATTATTGGACCTTAAGGTACCTATATGTACCTTTTTGATGGTCCAAAAGGTACATATATGTACTCAAGTGGGTACAAAAGGTACAAAAGGGTACAAAACTGTACCTTCTGAGGGTACTGCCCCAGTGACAAGCCATTGTACCTCTAAAGGTACAATTCTGTACTTTCTTTTCTGAGAGTGAGCGACTCTTTACTTTCTCCATTTGTGTTATGTAGCCACCGCTACCCAGACTAACTCTGAAAGGTGGCGGGCGCTCATTCTCAACCCTGCTTTACACCTAAAACCACAAAATTTAAAGCCTCGTGGTGGTTTTAAAACAAAGGTGAGGGAACCATCGGCGTCAGTGAGATACATCACCTGTTCAGCAATTCACCAGGAGCAGTAAAACGTCGTCCTGGTTGGGGAGAAGCTTTAAAGACGTCTACACATTAGTCACTGTTATGGTGCTGGAATTTCTGTAAACGAAGGGCCCCGATAGGAGAATTTTGTCACTCACGCCATAATTCTTATAATCGCTGGCCTCATCCCTCAAGAAAACAAAAGGGACTCTCATAAGTCCTTCTGTTCTGTCCACGCTCTCTGCCTTTCTCTGTCTGTCACGCACAGTCAGCCTCCTTTTGTTCCCGCCGTCCTCCCTCTCTCCGGGTCTGTCGCCGCTGCTTCCATCTGCACAGAGCGGTGATCGTCGCTCTTGACAGACGGGCTTTAATTAGCCCACAGTAAACAATTAGCACAACAGCAAAAAGACATTTCAATGCAAATCACATCCTGTAATGATAAAGCGCGGCGACAATATCATCGAATACGTTTGCCTTTAATTAGAGACGCCATACAGGTTTATTCAGCGCTTGCACGCGTGTTCATCTGCATACAAACGACCTAATATTTGTGTTTGGCTTGATGAAATCGTCCTGTATGTATATAAGACTTTTTGCAGTTCCTTTTCAGCAATGAATGTCTGGAAGCCTTAAGACTTGGAAGACTTGACAATCCACAAAAACGTGAACTTTCTCAACAAGTTCACTGAGCAAACATCATTCAATTGCAACATTAACTTCGCCAAAGTCGGTGCTTTAGCTGCCTTTAGAAAGTTTCTTGTCAAAGCTCGGCCTCACGTATTTCTCATGGAGCAGTTGTTGATGCCAGGTCAGCTTCATCCCACGTCTTCATTTCCTTAAACGCCGTGGAGTGATCCTGCGGGGAGTTTCTGCCATCCGTTTTATTTCTGGCACTGTTGTGTTTAAAGAGGCTGTTGTCTTGCCAGGAGCCTTTACTTTACTGCTTTGGTTTTTTGTTTTTTTTTTACCTTGAACACTGATAAAAACAGTGACTTCTCAAAACAAGTGTTGCACGGGTCACGGCGCGACTTCACATTCTTTTAATAATTCAGAAACATCAGGTTCAAAGTATCGCTTTTCAGATGGCTCGCCAGAGCTTTCAGAGTTTTCCAGCTGGTACGTTTGACCTCGTGTTTCTAGCATTAAGACTCGTTCAGCCCACAGTATATGAGTACCTTTGCAAACTTAATATCTTTGGACAGTGCTTTTCCATTAAACAACCTGATGGTTCACTGTCAAGTGTTTGTCACTCGCTGAAATGTTTCTTCTTCTTTTTATAACAATTGGCTGATGCTGAATTGTTGACATTTGTGGACGACTTTCCAGGCCTGCTGAAGATAAGCTGAACGTGCTGGAGATAAGCTGAACGTGCTGGCAGCATGAAAGCACTTCACAGATTGATTCCTTTGTACTGGGCCTACTGTTCTTGTCGCTGTCATGTCTCCAGTAAACATGTTGTTCAAACAGTTTATTCAACGATATCTGGAGTTTTGGGTTTCAAAATAGATGTCGTGTTTGGCATTGTGCTGGAGGGGGGTGGTTTTAGGAAAAATACAGTATTTGCTCCTCTGAAATCAGACTGAGACTCATGCTTTCAGCCTGTACCACACAGAGAACAAGCCCCTTCCCCAGGGTGGCACCCTTGTAGCCCATACCCATTATTCAATCTCAAATGAGTCTATTTTGCCTGTCTGCTGGGACCAGTTCACCTTGTGAGACGCTACCAGGGGACGTTTCCCCTGACAACATAGCTCTTGGGATCGTTCGGGCTCGTAAACCTCCAACAAGATAAGATGGCAGTTCAAGGAGGCCGCTCCTTAACATCCAGAGTAACCGGTTGAGGTGGTTTGGGTATCCGGTTGGGTTGTCTCTATTCGAGGAGGCGCCTCAAAGATGCTCCTGCTATCTCCAACTGGCTGGAGATGGCAGGGAAACCCAGGACACGTTGAAGAGATTACGGCCCTGATTGTACACTTCCCCTTACCCATTAACACTAGCCACTACCCGCAAATTGCGGGTATAGGAACCTCCGCTAACCACTAATGCAATCTTCCGCTTGCTAAAGCCGTTACCCGTTATGCCGACTCCCTTACTCACTTTGTAGGTGTGGCAATTTTGCCCTTTCCTCAAACTCAGTATCCCGCCATCATGGGTTTAGGGGTTTAGGATTCCGCAACCCTAAACCCCTAAACCCGCATGTTGGCACGTACAAGAGTGCAACCAAATGGCATCAATGTGCGTCCACCTGGTCACACGTGGATGTGCACAAACGTCTCTACCTCTCGAATTGACTAAATATTCGAAAGCGTGATCTGGCCTCAGTTGAACCCCTGAGAAAATGGCAGAGATCGTCTTAAACGGCTTGCTCTCCAGTTAAACCATAGACAACCAGAGCGTGTTTACTGGGAGCGCACCGACTATCTGGGACTTTCAGGTAGCCGATAGGAATTGTCTGTGTGCAAATATTTATATGTATATATCAGTGCAGAGGAGGAGGAGGAAGGAAGTGGAGGAAGCTCTACAGCAGAGTCCTAGACGAGCTGAACATGAGAGCTGCTCTGATCTGGATTGAAAAGACGCTACATAGCAGTTAGCGGGTAGCGCAACCTGCTCTTAAAGGCAATGGCTGCTGACGCACTGATTGGTTTAACAGGTGGAACGCCCTAACCACTCCTATGATAAAGTAGCGGGTAGCGCAGGTGGGATAGTGGGTTTAGGAAGGTGGAAGATTGCGTTCTTTGTGGGGGAACACCCCTCCCGCTACCCGCTATCCCTAAATAGCGGCTTTAGCAGATCTGGGAGAAGATCAGGCCCTACATCACTCGCCTGGATGAGCTAAAGGAGGTGTCCAGGGGGAGCTAGGCCCGGGCCTCTTCGCTTAGCCTGCTGCCCCCGTGACCCAAATTGGGATTAGTGGAAGTTGAACCATACTTCCTTTCACCTGGTCTTCTCCACAGCTACACACACTCATAATTATCATCCAGTCAGATGAGGCTGAGAAAGACTGAGCTGAAATAGCTTCCTCTACAGAACATATTTCTAACACATCCTGTCTGTTATTTCAAATGCAAAGATAAGTATCTCCGCTGAATCGAACAGACTTGACAGCCCATGACAAAGAGCGCGGAAGACTGCCAAGAATAGCACATAATGACACCAGTTGCATTGTATGCGAAAATGCATCCCGCGTCGAATAGCAATTACATCGTTAAGAACAGGACAAAGAATTACAGGCGGAAGGAATTAAGTCGTATTAGTCCATCTGTCATTTATGGATTGTCAGACTTGAGAGAACATCTTCTCTCTGTTGGCGATTCGCTACGGTGAGCCTCTCAATATGCATCACACTCCACGTAGCCCTCAGTCATGGATCAAATACTGGAGTCCAGTAGCGGCGGCGTAATGTGGTGTCTGGCTAACAAATTAAAGACAGATAAATGGCATTGATCCGTGAACGTGCCAGCTTCGTGTTAATTGCCCCGGAGTGAGTAATGGGTATTGGGTAAATCTCTTCCAAAGGCCCTTGGCACAGAAATGATCAAAGTTCCCCACATGGAATGAAGAAAAAAAAAAGTCTATATACAGTAGCATTTTTCAGTCCTACCTTTGTTGTGACAGACGGGATGAAAACGGTGTTGACACAATAAATAATTTCTCATCTTGGCATGTTGTCGCTGCCGGTTTACGGCCATAAAACTGAATTACCTTCTCTGTTGGAACAGCGCACCAGCTGATAGGTCCGTTACAAGCCAGACAGCGGACGGAGAGTCTTTTTTTTTTTTTTTTTTTTTTTTTTTTTTTTTTTTTTTCTTTTTTCCCGTAGATGCGGCTGCTCTCATCCGTCACTCACAAATATGCCACCTCGTCCTGACCTCTCCCGGCGGAGCCTCCCTCCGGGCCAGTCATGGTGATGTAGTGAGGACCAGCTGCATCTAGACTCAGGAAAAACACTTTCTCGCTCAGAAGCTGTCATTTATTGTTGAAAAAAGAAAGAAAGAAAGCGGTGCATACCTTCGTGGATGTTTTAAACCACGTCCGACCACGGTCCTTTTCATTTAGCGAACAAAAATAGCCACAACCGGTCGCTGCCGTGTAAATAAACATGCTCAAGACGTACAGGCCCGAAGTCTGACCCACCTACACGGCGTCATTATTCTTATTTGTGGGCTGTTAGAGGTCGTTTTCACACAGCGTAGCGCCGCATATGGTTGCGTATTACCCACCGCCGCTGCCACTGCCAGATCCAGAGTGGAATGAGTCTGGACTCTGTCCAAACAAGATTAAACAGTCAAGTGTTGACATGAATTTATGAATTATTTGGGAATGGGTGTGAGGCTTGCACACATGCAAACACTTTCATAATGACTCAGATGAATAAATCCTGCCATCTGCCTTTAAACTTTCTACATATGCAGATGTTTAGTCAGGAAAGGACGGCTCAGGAAGAGAGAGAAGAAAGGGAGAAGAGGTGTGTAATTTACTTATTAGAAATCTTGAATGCGATACAGACAAATAAATATATTGAAGCGGTCCGTAATGCTCAGCAATTAAGTTCATTTTCAGGGGGATTTGTATGATATTCCCTTTTGAGCCAGGCTTGTATTGTCTCCATCTGGATCCCTGAGCCTCCAAATGGATTTTGCATTGTCAAAATCACTACTATGATTTTAGTCCATATTGACTTCATCCCCATAAGAGCTAAAATTACCCTCCCTCTCCCTTTCTGCCTCTCCTCTCCCTTTCATTCCATGTTTTTCATGGCATCTCCATTTTGGCCCTGTTTTCTCATTTTATTTCCCTGTTTCTCTCCCTCTCTCTGCCCCCCCTCACTCACTCCCCCCCCCCCCCCAACCTCCATTCTCTGGAGTAATTGCACTGATAGTGAACAATGCCGCTAATTAATTATGCAACAGCCGAAAATTGAGGTGAGAGCGAGGGATGAGAGGACGGGAGACGAAGTTTGTGCCACAGCAGAGAGATGGAAGGGAGAGGAAAAAAAAAAAAAAAAAGGGTGTGCGCATTTTCAGAGACAACTGGGACGCCATGATCGCAGCAAAGATCTGTCAGGGAGAGAGGAGCAAATCAGGGCTGTCCTTCGCATGAAAATGAGATAGATGGATGTTAACGGTGATGGGAGAGTTGAGAGATGATGTAATATTCCCTTCTGTTCCCTGGTGGAAGGCACAGATGTGATCCTCGTATGTATCATGTGTTCTTGTTTTTCACAGTCAATACTCTGCAGGACGGCGAGATACGACGTACTTGATGGGGTCAAACTGAATACTGTGATCCGACTCGGACTGTCGCTGTGAACTAATTCAGCCCAGCCGGCGCTGACTAGGGGTGAGTATTGGAAAGTATCCTTGCAATATGATACGATAAGGTCACAATACGATATTATCGCAATATCACAATATATTGCGATATTCTACCCAGTTAATATCAAAATTAAAAGTACAGATGAAAAATCAAGTTGCTGTATATGTTCATCAGATGATATTGATCAAAACTATTTGCTTCAAAACAACGTATTTATTGTTTATTATTAGTGTTTTTGCACATTCAAGTAACCATTACAACATACTGACAGCATTGTAAAAAAAATCGATAGTAGGAGCTGAAAAATCGATATTATATTGGGCAGCCAAAAATCGCGATATATTGCCAAATTCGATTTTTTTTCACACCCCTAGCGCTGATTTGGGGTCATCCAGCAGCACCGTATTGCTTTATCTTTGCACCCATCTTGGTCCTGGAAGGCAGGGAGGTTACATTTTTTTTTCTATGTGAATTGAATGTCTGTCATGCATGAGTGTCTTTGAGCTCCCATGCATGGCACGATTTTGGAGCTGTCAGAGATGAAAGATCAAAGTTGCAAAGGATTAAAGGATATTCTGACTAATATATTGTTAGTTACATGAACTACAGAGATGACTATATAAACAGATGTAGGCAGCAACACCGAGGTGGTCAGAGGGTCAGACTGAAGGTCACCATGTTAGTTGATATCCCAGAGAACATCTATATAGACAGGTGGAGGTCAACGCTGGGATGTCAGAGGGTGGAACTGGCAGGTCAATATGTAACACTGGAAACTCTGGACTGAAAACATAAACAGAAAGAAAAAAAAAAAAGGTTTAGGTTAAGGAGACATATGATGACTTCTTTTTTTCCCCCCAAATCCTGGCACATTCCCGAGGCATGAAACTGTGCTTTCACAAAACATCATGAAGTCAGTATCTTTCCTTTTCTTCACAGGTCAGCAATGAGTCCGTCATGTCTCGGGTCACTTCCTATGTCTTTATTCAGTTCGCCACTGAATAAACACTAAAACACTATGAAGTTTCTAATGCAGCGCTGGCTTCGGTTTCACCATCGATGGTGGTAGTTGTGGTGTTTCCGCTACTGCTGGAGGGAGACGCCCATCCATAAGATGCTAGCACCTCCAGGTTGCATGACAACAGGGCTCACCAGCTAGCTAATATGGCTAATATGGCCAGTCCACCTGGCCTCTGCCTCTCCAGCCACTGTGATCGCAAATCTTTTTTTTTTTTTCACTTTGTCTCATCCAGCTACACTCCTGAAGTTTTGTTTGGCTCAGCTTTCCGACAGCAGGTGAGGTGTTTTCAGATATCCTTGTGCAACCGGCACACCTTTCCAGATTCCCATTTCACATAGTGCTCCTTTAAACGCTGTTACTCCTCTGTTACTACCTCCCAAGGTGGAACAGAGCCTGACAATGGTGCTACAGAGGCAGTGACAGCCATAGACATATATAGAGATAGACGCCACATTGGCTGTTTGGAATGAGAAATGCGGCCGCCATCTTGGACCGGTCATTCTCTGGGATTATAACCGTAGTAGTATTACCGTACATCGAGTCGCAGCACAAGTGAGAGAACACGCCTGAACATTGTGTGGGATATTCCTGCTCCAATCGGCGGACCATCAGAAGCAGGGCTCAGGGGATTACTTTTCACAAGTAAGATGTAACATATTTTTCGGTCTAAAAGACGTCTAATAAATGTCTAATAAACGTCTAACGGTCCCTAGACGTCTGGGCTAAAATCGGTCGACCACTGGTCTAAATGAAAGTTTTAGACTAGCCGTTTCTAAATCTAAACTACATTGTACATTGATAATGACTGTTAAAAATGTTTTAATCCAGGATTTGGCCACCATTTATACAATTTACTATTGTTTTATTTTATATTTAATTATTAATGGATTAAATTGTACCGTATAGATCTATGCAAAACAATATAATAGCCTACTTAAATGTAACAGGGGACAGATTGAGATGTTGGTCAGATTATAGCTAATAAGGAGAATAGCAAAAATGAACGTCAATTCAGTCAATAGCATAATGAAATAAACAATAAAAAAAATAGGGAAAACAGCAATAATAAACTGTCAATTCAAGCAAAATATAACAGCATGATAAGACTAGCCTACATTAAAGAGAATAGCAGTAGGCTAATGAACAGCAATGTCAAATTAATAAAAAGCCTAATGAAAATGGAATAAAACTATACAAACCATAAGGTATTAAAAGTGCTAAATGAACTTAGTCCATGTTGTAGCCTAAGTCTTTAGACCCTCTTAAAACACCCTACTTAAAAGGCTACTAGCCTATAACAGGAACGGAGATATTCATTATATTACTAAGCTCACTATCAATATTAAAATACGCCAAACCATGTGTCATGTATCAAAGCTACATTTATGACCTTTGCAGCAAAAGAAAAAAAAACGCGTGATAATCAGTTTGTTTCGTGAGGTATGATTAAATACATTGACGGCACACCTGCCAAACAAATAACACTGAGCGGAGCGAGTGACCGGTCCAAGATGGCGGCCCCAAATCTCGTCAGCGCCAGTAGGGAGTAGCGTTCGATGCGGCGTCTATCTCTATATATGTCTATGGTGACAGCAGCTGCAGCCCCACCTGGTGTCCAGCGGTGTCCAGCGGTGTCCAGCGGTGTCCAGCGGTGTCCAGCGGTGTCCAGGGTCCAGCGAGCTGGCAGCTGTGCCAGGGTACTGGTTACAGTTTTATTAAATTAAAGGGCTTCTTTCACCGGCAGATTTGTCACACTTCACTGTTGTCTGCCGTATATTTAGATTTCTCTTTTTCAAAGAGAGAAAGAAAAGAAGTTTTACAGAAAACAGCAGCACCGCTGTATCATATTTGCCTTCATTTGGAACGACATCAAGCTGCAGAACCTCATTACAGCCCCGTCCAAAAAACCATCTGCTCAGTGTTATTTTAAAAAATGCGTCAGCATCTTTCATAAGTTGGTGTCATCTGCTTTAAGACAGGCCTCGCTCACGAGAAGCTCTCGTGCGCTGATTGAGTTTCAGTCGGCGAGATATAAGATCCAGCAAAGCCACATCCCAGTCGTTGTACCCCTTCCCGCCCCCCCCTGCCCCATGTTCTGTTTTCCAGAGCTTCATTATTCAGATTAATACGGAGCATTATCGGTATCATATTCCTAAAACTCCATCCACTCTGCTCCGCTGCGTTCATTTACCTGACGCCTCACCTCAGTTCTCTCTCTTCCTCTTCCACTTCCCTCCAAATCCCCAAAGCTCCCGCTAACCCCCCCCCCCTCCCCCCGTCCCCCCTCCTCTGGCTGCCTTCTCCATCGCCGCCGCCCTCTCTAGCTGAAGTGCTGGCTCGACTAATTAAAATCCTTAATCAGGACTCATAATTAGGTCTAATCAGGGCCTTTTACATCATTCCCCTGCATCCCTCCTTCGCTGGTGGTTCAGGCTGAGATGCTTATGAAATAATTCAGGCAGCCTGATGTGTCCTAATGTGGAGCAGAGAGCAGAGCTTCAGCGAAAGGGAAACAGAGGAGACGGTGATTGGGCCCAGACGGCTGATTGCCCCCCCCCACCCCCCCCACCTCTGATTCTGTACTTCACATCCTCAAATCCACCTTCTCGCTTTCTCCTTTGACTTTCTGAGTCGCTCTTTCTTTGTTTGCTTGGTTTTTTTTTTTTGTCTTTTTTCCGCATGTGTGCACGCGGTGCGCGCCTGGCCGCAATGGCCACGGTTACATTATGTTTTTGTAATTTGGAATTATTTATTCCGCGTTAAATAATTCAGAATTAAACTATTTTCCTTCGAGTTTACATGGAAATAGTAATACCGAATTGAGGTTTACATGGAAAACACGTTTGATCGGCTTTATCCAACTCCGCTTTAGGTCTGGGGGTTGGGAAGGGTTCTGATTGGATCGGGGGGGCGGACGTCTTTACATCTGCCTTAAAAAAACAAACTTAGCTAACTCGGTTAGCAACAACATTTCACTTATTTTTGACCTGGGTGGCGTCTCTATCTGTGAAACCTTCATTTAACCTGGTCACTACAACTTTGAAAAGTTTACAGTTTTTATGTTTCCTGCCATCTGTTCTTTTAATTATTTCCAGTTCCTCCAAGCTATTTATTAAATAAATCGTCTCTGCTCTTGACCACCGTTTACTGCGTGCTGCCATCTTGAAACTTTGTTTTGAAAACAAGCCCAGCGCGGAATATAAGCGTCATCGCGACAGACGGGCAAGAGAACTAGCATGCGCAGAAAGACGGGAATTAATTTAAACAGGAATGAATGTTTACATGACTGCTGAATTATTTAATTCGGAATTAAAATGGGAATAAACCAGCCGCTTACTTTGGAATTAAGTTTAATTTGGAATGGACATTTTCATTCAGAATTAGGTGTTTACATGGTAATTCTTAATCATTTTAAATCGGATTTAATTTTAATTCTGAATTAAAGAAGAATTAAACTTCCCATGTAAACGCACTGAATGTGGGATAATAATAATAATAATAGAGGAAGATGATCCCGCTGCAGAGGAGCTGCGCCTTTTGGGTTTCACTGGAGTCCCGGCCATGCAGAACCTTTCTGTGCCTGTATGTCAGCCTCCTACCATATAAATAAGAAAATAACCAAAAAAAAAAAAAAAATCGTCTCCAAATAGGAAACAGCGAACAGTAGGAGTCGACTAAAAAGCTGCACAGAACAGATTTCAGCACGATGCTTTTTCTGGCCTCTTTGTCTGAGCTGTCAGAACCACACCATTAAAAAAAAAAAAAAAAACCCACACAGACCAGGTGCCCGACCACGTGCTCGTGCCGGCGCGCGCGCATGTAATCGCAATTATGATGATGGTGATTTTCCGGCGCGGAAATTTGTCAGAATTATGACATGCATTGTTCTGTTCAGGCCATTACGCTTAAAAACCCAGAGCGGTTACCTTGACGACCGTAAATCCAGCCAGGTAGTGCGAGAGGATGACGGATATCGAGGGCAAAGAACGGGGGAGAGTTGGTGTCGTTTTTCTGAAAAGGTTACCGTACCTTCAGGGGTTTGTCGTGGTTACGTTCAGTAAGGTGGTCTTTGGACCTGCTTGGGCCCACTGAGAAAAGACGAGCCCGTTAAAAACACATAAGACAGCACGTGAATGAGAGTCCTGACGTGTGGGAGGCTGCAGTGATTCAGAGGACACCTCTGGAGGTGAACATCTACAGAAGCTCTAGAATGAACAGCAGATGAGAGTGGATGTGTGATCAGTGTACAGCAGCAGCTACAGTCCAGCTACGTCAGATGCTGAGGATGTATGAAAAGAACTGGACAAACCCTCTGATGTCATCTGTGTTTTCTGACGACTGGGCTCTCTGGTTTTCAGAGCTCACGCAGGTGCATTCAGTTCCTAATTGAAGCTCTTCGTCCGTGCACATTTAAGACGTCACGACGAAAAACATCCATGACGAGTACAACCAGACTTCGTCGCTCGGTGTCCGCCTGACAAGACAGGAAGTGCTCCTCTAAATAGACCAGTGGAGATTTCTGGTCTTTTAAACAGGGGAAGCTCATAGTTGGAGTACATTGTTCCTTTTCTAGGAAATGGTCTGTGACCCTTCTATACCAAGTAGACGTCTTTTTAATGTTAATGTTGATTATTTAAAATACAAACAATGATCTACAGTGAGTGTGATTTATTTACAGTGTAAGAAATGAAGTATTTTGTTGTAGAAATGCCAACAAATGGTTGCTGCTTGTCATTCGACTTTGCATGCAAATTCCGCGATGGGACAAATCGTGCATGAGACGTGACATAATATATATATTATACGATATATATATATAGATATATATATATATATATATATAAATATATATATATATATATATATATATATATATATATAGATATATAATATATAATATATATATATACCACTCATGGTATATATTACGAAATTTTTTCACTTCTATATCTTTTAATACGGTAACTAAATCGTTCATCATGGGAAAAACAGACAGAAAAGGAAAACACTGAATGCATAAAAGCAGTGTTTTTGGCAGTACAACGCCATAGCTATTGATGTAAAAACTTAAGTGATTTAGGTTATATCAAGAAAACCATGGAAAATGGTAAGATAGCAGCTCTTAAATAAAACTCTATGAGCTAATCTTGTGGTTATCGTTTTTTTGTCCAACCATGGTACCTTTAGTTGTACCAGGCATAAAATGACAAGAAACTTTGAAAAAAACAAGGGTGGTCTAAAAAATTTTTCCATGACTGTATATATGTATATATATATACACACACACACAGTGGTACCTCTATTTAGAAAATTAATTGGTTCTGGAAGTAGTTTCGTAACCTGAAAATTTTGTAAGTAGAGATGTGTTTTCCATGTAAATGCTCTTATCTGTTCCAAGCCCCCAAAAATTAAGACATAATTTTTTTATAAATTATAAAAATGCATCAAAACATGTAACAAATACATGGTGGAGGTCTGCGCATTAAATTACTGCACAATAGACATAAAATAAGAGTTGTACATAATAAAAAACAAAGAATAAAGTTTTAACTGCTATCGTCGTCACCTTTTCTCTCTCAGCAGTGGTTTTTGCCTGACGTTTTGTAAAGAACCGATCCAAGGACGTTTGCTTTTGTCTGCTTTTAACAATCCTGACTAGTGAACACTTTTTCTGGGTGATTCTTTTCAATAAATTCCAAAACTTCATGGAATTTTCCTAAAATCTCAAAGGGATGCCAGGAAGATGCTAGCCAATAGCCAACGGCAGAGCAGCTACAAGTATGTTTACGTTCAGTAAACTCTGGGAGCTGCGATTAGCAGCACGTACTGTATTTTTGCCTTTCGTATCCTGAAATTTCTTTCGTAACAAGAGGTGATATTTTCCCGTTGAGACGTGTCGTAACCTGTATGTAGAGACGTTTGTAAGTAGAGGTACCACTGTATCAGTCAGTCAAAAGTGCGTTCAGCTTTTCCTCCAATCACCATGCGGACTGATCAGCGTCCAGACCAGCCAACGCCCGTCGAGTTTTGCAGCAATGAAATAAATGCTCCATGTAGTCCCAGAAACTCTCAGCCTCTACGGGAAAATGCATTGACCACAAAGCATTATGGGTATGTATGGACAAGTTAAGTTAAGTTGCTGATTCTGAATCAACTGGCCTCGAATTTTTTGCGCGGTTGAGCTTGTCGATATTCTTGCCCGTTTTGTCCTCACCCTCGCGCTGCATCAGGGCCTCCCGAGTCACTGGGAGTTCGCCGAGTTGCTTTCTAAACAGATCTCGCACACACCCCAAATGCAGCGGTAATGACGGGTTTCGACCGGTGCTGCCCCCTAGTGAATATCATCTTTCTGCGGTACCCTGCTTTTTCCCATCAGTGAGCCACGTGGAAGGATATTTATGAATGAATTGTACGTCTGAGCTTGCAAGGCATTGCCACAGTTTTTACAAACCCGTGAAATTATGCATTTTTGTATCATTATTGCGTAAAGGGGAAGGGCTAGCTACTAGATTTAAGTTGCTAACCTGACTAAAAACTACACTGGGCTTAAAGTTGGCCTTCTGTTTGCTCTTTAATATTGTAGCTACGTCCAAATATGTATATACAACAAAAATATAGTAACAGATGTGTAGGGATCAGCGGTACGTGGGCACAAACCAGGACTATTTCTTGTTGTGTCATCATCAGCCTCAAAAATGGTTTCGGGCGAGACAGATTAAAGACAATGAGATCATTCTTGAACCGGGAGGTTTATGAAGTTGCACAAAAGGATAAGTGGTTCTTTTGATCATCCCTCCTGCTCTGCCAGTCAAAGATCCCTTGTGAACATCCTCCAATACTAAAATATGGAGACTAAACTGCAGTCATCACTCTTTTCTGTAATTCATTCTGCAAAAATATTATTAATTCTCCTTTGTGAAAAACAGGAGGCCATGATCACTCTGAGACGACTTCATGTGTGTCCAGGATGCAAGATAAACATAAATCTGTATTTATTCTTGCTAGTTCTTTTCTTTTAAATTAACATTTGAAAGGGGGTTTGATTGAAAGACAAAATTATGCGTTGTAATGTGCTAAGTTTCTTTCTTCTTTTGGCTCATAGTAAAGTGAGAAACAGAAGCTGTTAAATCAGCAACTCTGAGGAAAAAGAAATAAATCAGAATTCATCAGATCTGTTGTGACATCTGTTACGGCCCGGTTGGACAACCGCGTCCTGAAATATGAAATAAAAGGTGTTCTCCGCGCGCACCAGCAACACATAAATCATGAACTGCTGCCTCTTGAAGCCGTCACGTTTAATACGATGGCAACCTCAGGGACGGATGCTGAAGTCGGATGAGACTGCAGCAGAGACGGAGATTTGCCTCCGTTTCATCTTTCTTGTTTTAGCGCCTGCCACAGATTGCCCATAACCGCTTCCACTTTATGTTCCATAGGCAGTGCAATACGCAGCGCCGAGGCCGATAAAGGCTGCTGCTTACCGAGCAGTTGTCTTTTTTTGTTTATGGTAATTGCTTTTATGTTTCATAATTAATGTGACACCGAATTATTGATGTTTAAATGTTCCACGAGGAACGAGCAACCTTTCTCCCATCAGTCCCGGAAGAGAAGGACATGTTGCAGGGGGGGGGGGGGGGGGGGGGGTCATCACAGATTTTGATTGCTGGATTATGTTCCCCCTTAACAGCCTGTAAATTTCTTTTTTTTTTCCCTTTTTACTGCTCATCGCAGCAGAAGGGTTGAGACGTGAGTTAAATCTGCAGATTGGCGCGACAACACGCTGCCATTCAACAGTTTAAAAATTCAAATGCATTTTTAATAAATGCATGAAGCTGCACCTGCGGCCCCTTTGGAGTTGCTCCCGGAAACTATTGTAATTTTAAAGAACGCCAAGTGAATTCACACATGCCAGCGTTTTCTCCCAAATGCACAACACTTTGACTTAATGTCATAAAATGATACTTATTTTATACAGAACCCCGTTATTAAAATGTTTGTAGCGCTTCAGAGAAAGTGAAGGGCCAGAGTGGATCTATCAAGGCCAAAAAAAAAATGCAAATAACGGGTCAGAAGTGTGAATCTGAATGAGGATGAGCCCACAAAAGGTATTCCTTTAAGTTTCACAGGCTGCGCTGAGTCAACACACACCTACTACGTACCTGCCTGAGCAGTCATTTTCAGGGGTATTAGGGGCCCCCGTAACAGAGTGGGCCATTAGCAACAGAATAATATCAAAACTTGACCCCTGGCATCTATAGCAGCTTATATCTCCTTGCTGATAGATGCCGGCTCTGCATACGGCGCTGGAAATGAACTGACACGGCGGCGGGCGGAAGGCAAAATCCCTCCGTCTTAAGTCTCGCTGGAGCGAGTAGCAGAGCGGCTTAGGGGAGCTGGGGGTGCGGGAGGTATCGCACAAGGAGACGGAGAAGCTTGGGATCATGGGATAATGAGAATGGAGAGAGCAGATTTTCCCCCGTTTACAAGGTTGCAGATACACTTCGTCTCAAACGTGACTTTAAGAACCCGGCGTGACGGACTCCGCTCAGCCAAATGATGACACTTGTTGATCTGATGGCAGAGTCGTGGTTAAACATGAGACTTCCAGTGCTTTTTATCCCATTTCTGAGCCACTTTTTTACTCTTATTCTGCCATGTGTTGGGTTGAAAATGTCCAGAATTAGAGTGAATTAGGTTCTGATTTTCTGCAGTTACACATTGGTTACATATTGGTATCAATATTGTTATTGAACCCCATGTTCATATCACAGTGCCTCAGATTGATCTTAGTGTATCTTTATCTTCACTTTATATTAGAAATGTAGCAATTTAGTCTAGTTGTAGACGGTAAAACACGTGGGTGGAGATAAAGGAATATCCAGGTGAGTGGAGGACCAGACCGGCCAATGGGAGAGCCAAGTCTAAACCGTGGCTCCTCCCCATCTAGTGACGCACATTTCTGTAATAAATTGTTGTTGTATTGTTCCGTTTGCACTCCTCCTTGCTAGAGACTTCCTCTGAGAGGGTTAGGGATATCACCCTTATTGTGAATAAACATCTGTGTTGTACTTAGACGACTAAAGGCTCTCCTTTCCTAACAAAGAATAACAGCCAGAATCTTTGAGGAAAGATCCTAACGCATGTATGCTAGTCTATTTTTTGCAGTCTGGTCAGTCATTCCCATTCACTTTGTAAAAAGTCTTTAAAATTGGCCTGGCACCCCTCCTATTCATAGCCATTTCCTTTGGTACAGAACATACCGAAGCAATTACAGGTGAGCTTTACGCAGTGGCTCATCCAGGAAACCAAGAGACTCGATTCATAACAGCCAAGATGGCTGCCGTTGATGGGCAGCGCTTCTTCTAAGCAGCTCTTGTCTTTGCTTTAAATGACCTAGGACAAAGTCAAGTCTTTAAAACCCCAACAAGTAACTTAAAGCCTTAAGGTCTCGAAGGAAAACCAGCAACAGCCATTCATCAGTGGTCCTACTTCACTGCACACCACTTTGGACGTCTTTTGTTTGGTTGTCATCCTGCCCACGTCACATGTTCTCGGTTCCCCTGCCCGCGTTAGCATGAGTATCCAGTAGCGTCCAGAGGCAGTTTCACGTCCATCCATTGGTACTTTCCCCAGAAATTAAAGTCTAATCCGTTCTCTGTAACAAAGAGGTAAATATTTAGGATGGCAGGCAAGGCCATTACTCATGCGTTTCCCACTTTAGTTGTCACTCAACATGGTTCCCCCATTTTTACCTCCACCATGAGGGTAGTTTTTACCTGCGATTATCTGTCTGTCTGTGTTCAAGATAACTCAAAAAGTTATGGATGGATTTTGTTGAAATTTTCAGGAGTTGTCAGAAATGTGAAAAGGAAGAACTGATTTCATTTTGGGTGTGATCCGGAAGAAATCCTGGATTCTGGATCACTTTCAGATTTTCGATAACACTGCAGTCAATGGGGCCGAAAATTTTGTTTCTCAATATCTCCGTTAATTATTGCACAAAACTCATGAAATTTGACTCAGGGATTGACAATGGGAACCTCTATCAAATTTAAAAGGCTGATCCAGATCTGATCCAGAAGGCGGATCTGTAAATCGCTATATGGGGGAATTGTTGCAGGCGGGGTCTGCGCCTCCTGAGTGCTTTTCTAGTTATTATTATTATTATTATTCAGTTTTTTATTCATCTCAGTGTGTATTCCAGTCATTCTCGTCTCTGTAACACACCCTCCACCCTGTTGGGGGCAGAAGGGCTAACAAAGGAGTGACAGTTTGCTTTTGCATCTCCAAGTCACCCAAATCCCCTCCCGTGCCACATTTTAACCTTTTACGCCCCCACCCCCCACCCCCCTCAGGTCTTGCTTCCCCTTTTTCAACATTATTTCCCTTTATTTTGGTTTCCTCCCTGAAACAATGTGCCCTGAAGCAGTGTTGGAACCAGTTCCCCATGCGACTGTCAGTCTACCTCTACCTGACTTCATCTCTTTCACCCCTCCCTCGCCCTGAAACTTTCCACACATTTCCCTCCCATCCATCTACTTCCCAACACCCCCAAATGACTCAGTGCCCACCTGCCCTGCAGCTATACTCCATCAGTCAATCTCAATCACGCGCACACACACACAAAGGATATCTGTGTGCGCTCCGTGGGATACACGTGTACGTTAACGACTGTGAAGGGCTGAAATGACAGCTGTAGCCTATAGGGATGGGCTGAACTCCTGCACGCCGGTTAGTGTGTGCATGTGTTGCACGTGCTCAAGGGTGTCCGTGCTCATGTAAATGCGGTTATCTCTATAAATATGTATGGTAATGCAGGAACGAGTGTGTGAATAAAACATGCAACAGGCGACGGTAATCTGCATGGATCTTAATCTTCGAGGCATCGCCGGGCGGTGACTGTGACTGTCACGATAACCCGTCCAAATGTCACTGCTTCCTGTGAGCTACGCTAAAGTGAACATGTGTGACGTGGCCGTTCTTTATGATAGGAATTACATTACAATAGCAATGACTTTTGAATGAAAATATACATAAATCTACCCGCTTCTACTCTGCGTGAGAGAATGGCAGCGGTTGTGGTAATATAATTTAAAGAGCGGCCATGAAAAGTTTGCTGTGCAGTCATAAGCTTTGAATTATAAAATGATACAACTTTAAAGGCATTCATTTTCAGCACAAATGCTTGATTCTGTGCAGATCACTTATTTTGACAGACTTGTGAGTTTCTAACCCTGGTTATAATATTTCTTTACATTCTTTTCTCTGAGTTACCAAAAACCCAACTTACTTATCTGGGTACATCCATTACCGTTGATATGCGTCTGTGCGCCTTAGTTTGGTAATCTTTGGAAGGTGTAGTCACCCACAGGGGAAGTCAAAGTAATTTCCACCTCGGGCGAGTTTGTCCACTTTGGTCCAAACGGAAAGATTGCGGTTGTCAAAAACTACTGAATTAGTTACAATAAACGCCGGAAATCTAGTGGATGCTACCAGCAGGTCAGATTATTCACTTACCCAGTAAAACTTATCAGCTTTGACAAAATAAACCGACTTTGTCTCCATAAGTAGCTAATGTTTTCCCATTAAATTTCCCGCAGTGTGATTTCATCACATGGGGGAACAATACCTTTAGCTTTGATTACAGCACACATTCGCTGTGGCCTTTTTTTGATAGGCTTTTGCAATGTCGCAAGATTTATTTCCATCCAGTGTTGCATTAAAAATTCACCAAGATTTTGCATTGATGAATCGATGAATCCCAAAGATTCATCAATAGGGTTCAGGTCTGGACTCTGTTGTGGCCAATCCATGTGTTAAATGATGTCTCATGCTCCATGAACCAGTCTTTCACAGTTTGAGCCCGATGAATCCTGGCGTTGTCATCTTGGAATATGTCCGTGTCATCAGGGAAGAAAACATCCATTGATGTAATAACCTTTCATTCAGTATATTCAGGTAGTCAGCTGACCTCATTCTTTGAGCTCATACTGTTGCTGAACCTGGACCTGACCAACTGCAGCAACCCCAGATCAGAACACTGCCCCCACAGGCTGGTACAGTAGGCACTAGGCATGATGGGAGCATCACTTCATCTGCCTCTCTTCTTACCCTGATGCTCCCATCACTCTGGAACAGGATCAATCTGGACTCATCAGACCACATGACCTTCTTCCATTGATCCAGAGTCCAATTGAAGCCTTTTTTTCTGGTTAGCCTCACTGATTAGTGGTTTTCTTAAGGCTACACAGCAGTTCAGTCCCAATCCCTTGAGTTCCCTTAGCATTGTGGGTGTGGTGATGCTCTTACTTTCACTATTAAACAGCCCTGAGTTCTGCTGTTGTTTTTCTTTGATTTGATCTCACCAAACGTGATTGCTGATCACGATCATTGAGAATTTTTTTTCTGGCCAAATTTCCTCCTGGAAGACGATGGGTCCCCACTATCCTTCCAGTTTTTAATAATTTGGTCGACAGTTCTTAACCCAATTTTGGTTTCTGTAACCTCCTTAGATGTTTTCTCTGCTTGATGGCAATGATTTAACCTTCTCAAACAGACTAAGATCTTTTCCACGACCACGGATGTGTCTTTGACATGGTTGTTTAGGAAATGAGAAGAAGCTCATTGCACCAGTTGGGGTTAAATAACTTGTTAACATGCAGTAATTACCCAAGATGGAGGCTTGTACCTATTAGCTTAGTTAAAACTGCCTGTTAAAAAAACAGGTAGTGTATAAAACAACTTTAATATTTTACCAACAACTCTCAGCCCCAGCAAGCAGACGTGTTTGGCTCTATCTGGAGCTGCTTTTGGCTTTTTGTGGCCTAGTTGTTATGTGGGCCCGACGTAGGCCAGAGGTGATGAGCTGGGCCTCACTCGGGTCATGGAGAGTATGGCCCAGATATTGGCCAGATGTCACAGATGCCCTTTAACATGTGTTGTTGTAAGTGCTGTGAGAACCATCAGTGGCCCAAAGGCCCCAAATTAAATGCTGATGTGGTTCATGTCTGGTGGGTTTTTTGGTTAAACTCAAGCAGCCACAGTCACCTGAAGTTAAAGCCACAAGTCAAGACAAAGGTGGAAAGGAAACCGAATACGTGGGTCAAGTTTGAGTCCCACATTTGCACTTGCAGCCCTCTTCAGGGTCGTCATCCAACATCTAGTAACAGCATTTAAAAAGGACAAGAAAGACAGAGGCACATCCAGTTAGACATGTTAACTAATGGAAAATTAAAGGGGTTGGTTGGATTTCAAAGTTTGTTCCGAAAAATGCTCAAGCCTAAGGTGAACACATTGGATATGATCAGACCCCAAACTATATTAAAGTCAAACTAGAGATTTTTTTTAAAAAAAGGGGACAGAATCCTCTAGACTATTTCACCTGATTGCAGCAGAGAACATTTACACTGCACCAATAATTTTCTGTGCCATTCAAAAGTTAGCGAGGTCAGCAGCTCAAGAAACATGCCTCAAAAAGGGACAGCCTGGCTGTGAACACCGCCGTTTAGCCCGAGAGTGGATATTAAATGTGCGGTCACAGGAGCGGGTTCAAAGACAGTACATTTAATCTGCCAAGAGAGTATTTCTGTGTCAAAGAGGAATATTAAGGCACAAAAGAGACCTTTCTCTGACAGTGAACTTCTTTGGAAAACTGCATGAGAGATGCAACTGGCACACTGTGCTTATGTTTCAATTTAATTATCCAGTCAGCAGCCCTGTTACGACATTAACTGAGTCGATGTGGCCTGCATTCCCTCCGCCGCGCTATGGAGTTGATATTCATTAATCTGAATGAAATGTATCAGCAATAAAGCAGCAAAAAGTCGTTTACTTGGTACTGATATTCGTATTCCTGTCAAAACGAGCCATAATTTTGACAATCTGCTCATTTTTCCTCTACCCTCCTTCATCTGTTCAAAATTTTGTTTTTTCTGGATTGACTTCTAAATTACCAAATAAAGGCTCAACCAGTCAAAGTCCCAACAGCTTGATTTGTACTTCTTTATTCTAATTAGCAAATGTTGCCACACCAACATAGCAAACTGAGCTTTATTCATGCCGCTGAGTCATGGAGAGTTAGTTTTAATTATCTGCTTTTAATGCCAGCTCAGCTTGTGGATTCATACTTGTGTGTTGTTGCGTTCCTCTCTGTAATTCCTTTTGTTTACATCCTTAATAACGTACGTCAGACACGGTGACTGAATCGGAGAAAATTTTGTTCCAAGTGGAGCTGACACAGCCGCTCCATCACCTGAGCTACAGCCTCCCAGTCTGGACGTTTTACCTTCCCAACATCTCTGCTGCAGAGGCAAATGTTTGGATGGGTGGTGGTTAATGAAATGGCTTTACTCCGAAACCAAGGACCTTTATGTCTGAAGAAACAAAAGAAAAAAGAAATGAGAAGGACAAATTGTGTTCCTGAGAGGAGCTTATGTTTGATTGTCCGAGCCTCGTAACTGGAACGCTGCACAGCATACGAGGCAGCTCTTGTTACGTAACCCATCAATCTGAAGGACATTTGTCTTTTTGACTTTCTATAGAGAGCCAAACAAAAGAGGCAGCCTGAAAGGCATATCTGCAGATCAGCTTGTAGAAATCTCTAAAGACACTATGGACTGTTTGATTAGATTTTCTCCATTAGGCAGGCAACAAAGTCTCCCTGAAAATAGAAACACTTGAAATTAGCTGGAAACAGGACAATTACACTTCCTGCTAAATCTCAAGGACCATTTGCCTTCACCATGTTTTGCATTTTGCATTAAAAGGTTAATGTCTCTGTCTACTTCTGCCAACAGTATGTGGCCGTTTAAGGCCCAAAATAACGCCAAATACTCTCATTATCAGACGAGGATGCTCTCAGACGTGAACACTGAGCTTAGTCAACAGGGATGTTTTATCTAGAGTCAGTTTTTTTTTTTTTTCGTTTTGTTTTTGCTAATTGGACTGAAATCATGTTTTAAAGTCAGAAATGGCATTCCAGAATATATTTTATCTTGATCGCTATTTCCATAAAGATAAGGATATATAGCCATATACTCTTTAAAGTGTGGCATTATTGCTTCTGCCAGGAACCACTGTTAGTACTGTGCTAAAGAGCAGGGATGCTCTGGCGTCTCTTGTAATGCCACTTTGTCCAACAAGAGGTGCTCTTCGTCTTCTTACTTTGGGGCTGACATATGAACTATCTTGTGAAACGCTGCCACCATCTGGTCTGGAGTGGCATTGCCTCACAGAGTGACTTTAAAGTGGCACAAAGGAACATTTGTAAGTTTTATCTCTGAGTGGTCCTCTATTAAGGTTGAGGTTAAGTCACTTTTACGACAGTGTCGAGGATTTAATATTGTTCGATCTCTTGCTTGGTCACTCCCTCGTTTTCTCTTCCATCTGTACGTTAAGTCTCTTAGTCGTCTCTGCCCTGATGTCCACTGTAGTCCCGTGAGCTAACTTCATTGTTGGAGATACAGTATCTGACATAGTGTCTTGAAGAAATTCGCAGTTGCTGCCATGTGACCAGGTTGTGAATCCCACCTCACTGAGGTTGGCTTTTCCCGATTGGAGGAATGGGAGAACTAGACAAGACTTTCTAAGAGTAATCAAATATGCCTTTGTTTTAAGGCCATAAAGGGACTTGTCTCTACTACTTTTATGTCTGTGCAAAATTTACAGTGATGCTTCCTAACAATTCCTACATACGCTGGAAATTGTCTACCATGGACCTCTGAGGTCCATCACAAACCTCTCACTCAGTGCTGTACGTTGTATGCTCAGGTCAGACGGTCCACTTTGTCGTCCCATAGACTTAAGGTGAATTCCAATTCCTCCCTTAACCCTCAATTTTTGGCCCTCAATCTTAACCCTTGAAAGTAAGTGTCAGGTCTATCTTGTGACTTAGAAATGGGACCCTCTTGAGTGCAGTTACGTCTTCAGACTGAAATGTATCAGAGCCGTGTTGTCTCTGTATTCCCTGAAATGACAGGGATAACATTGAAAAGAGCGCTGTATATTCTCTAAATAATATTAGTGAATAACACTATAGAGGATACATTATTCAGTCCTCTGTCGCTACACAACAAGGTATACAAGTAACGTGAAGCAAACATCGTAGAGTAAAAAAATTTATGTTACGCAACAACCTAACATTCTCAAACAAAGACAATCAGATGGTTTCGTAATATTTATGTCTTTAAGAACTACGAAGATACTTACATTTGTAGCTAGCTTTTTTTGTCGCCATCCTTTTCGAAGATGTCTTGGCTAAATTACTCAGTGCCTTCTGGGTAGCCCTTACTACAATATTGGGTAGAATCTCAATATTGAGGGGGATACAGCCCTCAAACTTGTCCCTTAATTTGACGTTCTTAAAATAGGGACAGCACTGGAACTTAGCGGGAGCGCTCATTTTTGCAACTGAGGGTTGAGATTGAGGGTTGAGGGAGGAATTGGAATTCACCCTTAGACATTGACATGTATGCATTTACATGGCTATACCTACCAATAGACCTGCATTCTTCAGAAAAGCTCTGGAAGTTACTGTCTTGATTGTTTCAACCATACCTAAAATCTGAACTGAGATGGGAAAAAGAACATTTAAACATGCTGCTCCGTGCGCCTGATATCAGCTCCAAATCCACCTAAATCTCAAGGATCTGGTTTCACTACGTACACTTAAGCATATTTTTAATGATGCCATGATGGATCATCACCAGCTTCCCCACGGATAATTTTACACCTCCATGCTGGTAATCACTGGTTGATGCCTCGTGGTGTATGTGCAAAAAGACCAATCAAGATGAGTGGTAAAACAGAACCGTGGACGGAGGCATGGAGAATTCTCCCCACAGACCCAAACGTGACAGCTAATGAGTTGCCAGACTTTGATACAGTTTTCCCAAATCAGTAACCCACCCCCCATCCATCCATCCAGACAGACAGTGTCTCAGTAACGCGTTCTGCTGCAGACATTTTCCAGCTTGCCTCCCTCCTTCCTCTCCTGGCCTCATCTCCGTCTCTGTCTCTGTTCCAGCCGATCAGACATGACAGTACCAGCTGGCTGCTGGCAAACTCACAGCCAGACGATATAAGCTGTTGTGAGAGTGAGTGTATTTGTGGAGGTGGGGGGGGCGGGGGGGTGTCGACATATCTGTCTATTGAAGGTGCGCGTCCATATTCCCTGACAGCGTGCATCACGCCCAGGTTTGTGCACGGCGGAGCATGTTGATTTAACGTCGCGGAGTCTGAGCCTGAGCGATCTGAGTCACAGGTGTGTGGCGGTTACTGGGGGCGGGGCTCAGAGCAATATTTAATTCCTATAAAGATACCTGTCAACACTCACTCAGAGCAGCTGTGTACTTTTGTGGCTGTTGGCATTTGCTTCTCCGTGTGACTCACCCAGCACATTAAAAGTCACTCGTTCGTCTTCCTCGCCGTGTGGATGCGCAGCCCGCGGAGCCGTGCGGCCCGGCTTCGGTACCTCCGAGTGTTTCGCTGAGGTTCTGGTAATTTATAGAAGTGTCTAATGAGAAAAAAAGGGGCACATATTTCTTCACACACATGAGGAAACTCAAACAGCAGCGACCCCCCCCCTCTGTCTTGGCAGCTCTCAGGGCTTCAGAAAACATTTGAATCTTCTTGGAAACATTAAAGATGAACAGCAGCTGTGTCTGTGATTCAGACGCTGTTCAACACGGTCACCCCGACCCCCCCCCCCCGAACGCCGCTGCCCCTGCTCAGCTTTCCTCCCTCCATTGATTAAACTCACATATTTCCAGCCTCTTTCCATCTGTCTATCCATACCTCATGTTGCCTTCGAAAGCCTTTCCCCTACATTTGAAAACACAGCGTCACCATCTGGGGGCTCACCGTCCTTCCTCTCAACCCAAATCAAATCTAAAGTGCGTATTTTCTTTTTTAGAAACATCTTTTTTAGTTGTTCCCTTCACTTCTCTCTCACCCTTCGTCCTCATTTAGCTTTTACTACTTTACTCTGACCGAAATTTAACTTCTAAATCCCTGAGATTAGAGCTCACCAGCAGTAAAAAACTACAAAGGTCAAAGTCCTTTTGAACTCCGCACAATCCTGTTACGTGTTTCCCTTCCAGTCAAGTTGAGGATTTGGCTCAGGATCATCGAAAACCCGTGGCTGCAGCCTCGCAGCTCGGGCCAGACGTTAAGTAAGAGCCCCGATTCTGAGGGACCCCGACGCGAGTTGATGGAAACCAATATGCTCCCACGGGCCCGACCAGATGGGATCCAAACCGGCTCTGTGTTGTTTGAAACGGGCCGGAGCCGATGACAGACAGCCGGACCAGAAGTGACCGGCATGGGGCCTGTTTGTTCTGTACGGACGCCAACATGTGCGAGACGCGAGGGCACTGGGAGGGATCTGGACGCAGTTGTAACAGAAAGAAGAAGAAGAAGAAGGTGGGAAATGAGAAGCAGGGAGGAAATGGGGCCCGAGAGGAAGGGGTGGCGGGAGATGCTGCGGAGAAGGTAGAGGTTTGAGTTTCATATCCTCACTTACTGAAGTGATTTGTCTTCCAGGGATGGAATAAATGTATGGAAGGATGGAGGAGAAAGGCGTATCAAGGACGATGAGTCAACGTCGTGCGAAACGTCCGATTCTTGAACGAGCAAATGGAAAGAGAATAAAAGCAAAGACGCAATGCCGCGCTGTGAGTGGAACGGTGACAAACACGGTAGGGCATGAGGGAAGAGGATAGCTGGAGGCCAGTTGGCGCTCATCGTGACAGCTCTCATCGTAAGGTGCTGATTCTGCTGCCGAGCCCTTGAGCCAGAGGCGTTTAACCTCAGCGACAGCCAAGAACAATATCTAACAGCACATAAACGGATAACATGTGAGATAAATTAAAACCTGAATCAGCGGCTGCTGGTGGTTGGAGCGGAGTACGACGCGTCCTCGACCGTACTTCGCTTATCCGTCAAACGGCTAATAGAATACTGGTGCTGCGCTTTGTTAAAGATCCGATCTCACATGGAAGCAGAGCTGAAATCCATGATTTTATTTCATCTCACAAAGAACTCAGCCTCTGTGTACAAATGCCAAAAGTGTCGGAGTTCCGTCTATTCAAATGTTTGAAGCCGCTGACATTTTTGGAAAATGCTTTTGTTCGCTTACAAGTTTGGACAAAGCAAGTATTGTGAAGGAGTCTCTGCGGGCTCAGAGATTATAATCTGACTGACAGGCTGAACTCTACTTCTGTCACTTATTTTTATTACATTTTACATTCATGTGATTCTCGGGTTTTCATATGAAAATTAGAGTCCGGTGCTTACCCGGGACGTCACGGGGGACAGAGCTTGTCAACGGGTATTTGTGCTGTTTGCTTCAGGAAAGTCTCTGAACATGCAGAGGTTGCTGAGTTCTGACTAAGCTGCCATCGAATCTACATACTTTAAAAAAAAAAAAACCATGATGATCCTGTTATTCACATGAACTTTTTGTGAAATTAGAATGTACTGAATAAAGTTTCACAACTTTAAAAATCGGTCATGAACTCTGAGTCATGTGATTGGTCCAGAAAGTCAGGCGTTGCCGCATCAACACACGAGGATGGACATAAGTAAACCTGAAAGGGAAAACAGAACTTTGAAATGGAGAAAAACAGATCTTTCTAAATCAGTGGTGCGCAAACTGTGGTACACGTACCACTGGTGGTACGCGAGCGCTCTCTGGTGGTACGCAGGGGAACGTCATGACTTGTCAATGCATGACAATGCATTATAAATACAATGTTTCAAATGAAATTCAGGTAACAATAAATAACCACAATAAGGAATAAACATCTCTCCTGTGAGTTTAAAGTTAATTGAGAAGGCATATATGGCTATATTTTGAAATTGGTCATCATGGTGGTACTCTGAGAGCTCAATATTTTCTCAGGTGGTACGCAGCATTAAAAGTTTGAGAACCACTGATCTAAATGAAACACGTTGAGCTGTGAAGCAGAAGAAACTTCGTGCTTTGAGTCGTTTCCCTTCTGGCCAGTGGGTGGTGCTGTTTTACCGATTACAGAGCGACATGCGGCGGCTGCAAATGTACCAGATGGACGTCATTTGAAACCGTGTTTTTTTCATTGAGCACTGCTTTTTCAGGTTAAACCGACACGCCACCGCTGAGCTCAGGGCACAGACGAGGCGCTGAAAGGTGAGGACGAGCCCAGAGAGGTGCAGGTAAGCCTTTTGGAGGCAGGATAAGAGGTTAGATGTGGGGGTGGATTGTGGTGAAAGTGCAGACTGACAATCCGCTGACTGAAGAGCTTCTCTCATTCCTCAACAACTCCCCTGTGGCTCATTTATCTGCAGTGAAAGCCTTGCTTTTTATGAAGCAACCGTCGGGTGGCTGCGGCTCAGACGGTAGAGTCCGTCTGTGGAAGGTCGGTCATTTGATTCCTGGTCTCTGCAGTCCATGTGTTGCAGCGTTAGGCCACAGCACCAAACCCCCGTTCCTGAAAATGTGGTCATCGTTGTGTATTATGGAAAAAAAAACTGCATAGACTTAAAGAAACAATGCATTACTGAGAAGTGTTGTATATTGTTAAAGCATCATGACTGGAAACTGCTATTTATAGTAAACAGTTCATTTGCCCATCAAGGCTGATTAATGCAGTGTTTCCAAATGTTAAAAGTGAAATTATCGTACAAAACCCCCAAAATTATCGTATTTTAGCCCAAACTATCGTACACTAAATCCAACCATGACGCAGCTACGATTGCATGGGCTTCGGCTGTGTTTGGTCTTTATTGTAGTGACAAGAGTGGTCAGAGCCTTCTTCTTCTTCTTCACATTAGCATTACAGCAGCGGTTTTGGCGCACTATAGCTACCTTCCAGTCACGCTCACAAGTGACACCACATGAACACATTTCACTTCCTATTTCACCATATTATTTGGCGTGGCCAATCCTGATGAGGTGAAAAGTAGTCACGAGGCCCTATCTACATTATTAGCCAGGAAGCTAATCCTACAGTCCTGGAAATCCAAAAGTATTCCGACATTTGATATGTGGTTGAGAGAGCTGGGTAACGTCTTGCACTTGGAAAAAATCAGGTACATGATGCCTGTAAAGCGGATACATTTTACAAAATTTGGCAACCCATCCAGGTTGTTTGATGATGTTCCTGATGCTGTCGTTATTTATCTATTTTATACTTTATTACATGTCGTACTGTACTGTTCTATGTAACACCACCAACAGTCGTTTATGTTTTCTTTGCTATGAAAATTAAAAAAAAAAGAAGCAGCTTTTAATTTCAAATAGCTGAACAGGTGTTTCATGGAAAGGTTGAAATTATCGTACATTTGGGTTTTTTTTTTTTTAAATTATTGATCGTATATCGAACAAAAGGGCTAAATTATCGTACAAATACGATAATTATCGTACATCTGGCAACACTGGATTAATTACTCTGCACCTTCTCTCCAAATATAACTGCGCGTCGCGTCAACGCGGACCGCAAGAAATGCGATTGGCCGATTCGTTCTTCTTTGCGTTCAAATTTCCCGCCTCTACTTCTCCTTCATCGTCTTCAAGTCGGGTGGAATGATAGCATCCTGCAATGTCTGTAAAAAAACAGCTGATGCTCAACATTTATCAGGAAAACATACTTTATTTGCTCCGTTGTTATGTTTGAGCTTCATACGGGAAGTAAACAAAAGGAATCTCGACTCTGCTGAGATACAGCGCCATCTAGCGGCTAGCGGTGTAATTACAGAGTGATGAAAACAATAACGTACAAGTATTAATGCCAGAGGGGCCGTGCGTAGGTTACATGCATAGGTGCTTTGCAGAAGCATAAATCAACCTTAGGAGGCTGTGAAGAGTGTGTATGTGTGTGTGCATGTGTGTGTGTGTTTGCAAACAGACGGAGAGTGAAAGTGGCAGCGAGGCGGTGAGCTCAGTGTGTGCTCGTGCCTTCGACTGTGAATGTGTTCCAGATAGTGCAGCTGATGGCTATCTATCGGATAGAGTTCTATTGATTTGACTGGGCTAAATAATTGGTTGGGTCCACAGGCTGTCATGTTCAGTCTGGTTGTTGAGCATTGGTGGTCTCTAGCAGTTATCCCCCCCCCCCCCCCCCCCATATCCTCCTCTGATCCATGTCCTGCCTCCTCGCCGTATTCCTCTGTGCATGTATTGATGAGGACTGTATTCGTCCAGCCCTCATCCTTAAATATGGGGAGTAATCCCTGTTCCAAAGAAGTGTGTCACAAATTATTTGCTCTCCAGTCAGTGTTTTGTAGTAGTGAGAGGCCATTTAGAATAAAAATGAGGACATTTGAGGGATCAGTCCTGATGTAATACAGGCTTACACTGTGTGTCCTAGTTTTTCTTTACAAAAGACCATGATTTCTTCAAACTTGGTGTACATACAGGGGTCTCTGGAAGTTTCATCTCAGCAACTTGAACTTAATTCTAATGGAGGACTGTTTTGAGAAGGTACTTTATCCCAAAATTGAATCAATTTAATATTAAATCATACGTAAAAAGAATAACAATCTCAGCCGGCCCAAACCGAGAGGATTGCTGGGTCTGTGGTCTATACTCTGCCCGATGGGAGGGCTGGGTGTCAAGTTTGGGAGCCCCCCCCCCCCCCCCCCCCCCCGGCTAACGTGCAGCCGCCTCTCCGGGGGTTACTGAGCCAAGGTAATCAGAAGGCCATTAGCGACCCCGCTTGAGTGGCTCAGAGAACTACAACCCCCACTGAGCCAAGAACAAGAGGGTTTATTATCCCAACGTACCCACAAAGCTTCCTTTTGAATGTATGGAGAAACGCCTCATTTACTGCAACTGGTGGATTTTTGTTCGATTTAAAACCTCCACCAAGATCAACACTGCATCCGCACGATTCCTGCCAAACTCCTGGGGAATGGCTGCAGGGACTCGGCGATATGTAATTATAGTTTTTTTTTTCTAAAAGTATAAAAGCAGCTATTAAGCCCACATAAACCAGTTGGATGCAGACACTAGAGCTCACTTTAAGAGACCCTTTACATTTTTCTTCAGTGTAAGGTTTTGGTAATTGATTTGAAATGCTTTTTCCCTATAGGGCTTCATGTTAAGGTAAGTTAAATGCAGTAAAAGAAAAAAAAAAGATGACAACCTGTTTCTTTCCAAACATCAGAGCTGTTGCCATGCAGATGCACGTGGCCCTGGGGGCCACTGGGGGCCCTCAAGCTACAAGGTCAGCCTCCATATGCAGAATTTGGAAAGACATAAAATTACCCGTATTCTCTGTGGCCACCTAGATAAGAACATTTAACTACTTCACTGCAAAATTATACCACAGATATGCACCATCTGTGTTGTGATCATAAAGGGTTTTTACAAATGTACTGTCAATTTCTATGTTTTTTTTATCACAAATTTGTGAGTTTACCTAATTAGAATTACTAAATTATCATTTTTCCCTGTAGAATTTTTACATTTCTATTTCATTTTTTTTCTGTTATAACCTGCAATTTAAGAGTTGAAGCAGAAAAACTGAATTTAGCTCAGTTTTTTTGTGCCACATCAGGTAAAACAACATGAAGTTTAATCTGACTGCCTGCCTTTTCATTGACAGCTAGCCATTGCCTATGCCAGCTGTCAACATTTTAGCTACTTTGCATGTAGCATTATCCTGACTTCTGACCTGTGAATAAAAACCTAACAAAGTATAGTCATATTTTAATGAGAATATGTTTTGTTGTGCTCGTGTGTTGACATCATTGTACTAACAGACCACTGTGAGTGGCTGTGGTTGGCCTGAAGGGCCTGAAGAAGAATAAAGAATAATGTAATAAAGCAGATCAGTCAGATTGCGGGACGTCATTTAAAGGACAGCTAACCTTGCCTCTGTTGTTGGCTATGACAGCTAGTCATTGCTACATTTTTGCTAATTAGCAATATACTGACTTCTGAGCTGTGAACAAACATATCATGGTCATTTTTAAGAAGGATTGTTTTCTTGTGTAGTGAGCATCAACAGCAGCCCAGCCTGTATAGATTTACATTCTCTGTTAACCGACAGGAGCCCAACAATACAACCTGTGTGATGTTACAAGTTCCTGCAGTGCCAGAATAAAGTGCTCGTTCCATGCAGAGAAAACTGGACTGTTTATTTTGTTGTTGTTAGCGTGTTAGCCGCTAATTACGAGCCAAAAATAGCACAATACCAGCGGTTTGTTTACTACGGTTCAGAGACCAGAGGCTGTGAAGGTAACAGAAAGACCACAGTTGAGCCTTTGTCTTGTTTAGCTGCAGTGTCTCGCTACTTTTTTGGGGTTTTTAAACATATTTTAAACACATTATTTAGGCTCGGGGGGCTCCGGCTCCAGTTCACGGATTTTGATCTTGGCGGGTGGGCGCCCACGAAAAAATAAGGGATCACTGTACAAGTTAAAATACAGGTGCCCAGAACAAACTGGGCTAATGCTGCACTCAAGTTGAGGAGAATCTATTTGACGGACATAAATAAGCGAATACAAAGCACTTTTAAAAAAAACAGCAAAGATAATACCAGCAGTGGCTAAGAATAGCCGGTACGCTGCATTTAAGATGTCCTGATTCCAGACAAGGAAAAATGAAGCACCTCATCACGCTCGACGCTGAAAAGCAGCGCCTCCGGCGGGTCCCAAAATCCTTCCATTTTTAGGCCGTCCGGTTAAAATTTTAAGCCGTCCATTTTAAACGGGGTGTCCAGTAGACTCCTGGACGGCCGTCTCCCCGTCGTCAGGGCGGCTTTAGCGGGGCCACGTGTTAGCGGAGCCAGAGCTGCAGGAAGAAGTCCCTGAAGCGGCGCAGCGTCCAAGCAAGCGTAGAAACAAAAATGTCGGTTCCGTCTGTTTAAAATCAGCGGTTTGAAAAAGCAAAACAAAGACAGGACGTGACCGGAGCTGTTAGCGACGCCGCCGCCAGCGCGGCGCCATTTCAGAGACCGGAGTGACTCCAGCCAGTTGAAGCCGCTCTGGACCGAGCCGAGTCATTTTGGTTCATCTCATCTGTTCATCTCGTACTCAAGCCTTGAGCTGGTGTGCCAGCCTGGCCACCTGCGAGCAGCGTGCACGTCGGCGCATGTGTGTGTGTGCGCACTCGGGGGGGTCGGACTCCAGCTGGTGGACGCAGCAGATAAAGGATGATTCTGGGGTCCATCACTGAGAGATTATTAATCTTCCGCTGGAGGGGCGATGTGTCATCTTAAATAATTGAGTAACAAGTGTCCAGACTTTCTCCCCGGGCGTCACGGCTAACATCTGTGCTCCGAGCGCTCCAAGCTCTGCGGCGGCACAGCTTGGCTCGGCGGCGTTCTTTGTTTCTGGGCCGCGGCGGCGGTAATCAATATGTCGGTACGGGTGCAGTCAGAAGCTCCATCTGTGATCGAACAGAACTTCCTCATCAGAAGTTTACTGTCGCGGCATAAAGAGACCATTAAAGGTACCGTTCCGCCGGCGCTCGTTTGGCGAGACTTCATTTCAGTGGCTTGTTTTCATCGTGATAATAACTTTCCAGGAACGTAATCCGCCGTCTCTCGTGATCAACATGCGCGCCCGCTGACGTCGAATCTCATTTCTGCTTTCAGTCTCCAGAAAAGACGACGTGTTAAATATATCCTTCTGTTTCACGTGCCCCCCCTCCCCCACCCCCGTCATTGTTTATCACCGGTCTCATCTACCCCATCTCCTGTTCACATCCTTATCTCCTCCCATCAGCTTCTATTCTTTCCATTTCCCCCCGCAGGTTTTTTATTTTTTTTATTTTATAGGTGCAGCTGAAGTGAAAACAGACGTGCCCTCCAAAAACAAACGTCCTCTGATAGACGACGCATTGTTAAGCGGCTTAATTAATTTTCTTTTGTTTGGCGCTTTGACTCTATTATGAAATTAGTTTTTCTCTGAACCGGCCCTCGTCGCTCGGTTCATTTATTTTGCAGAGGAAACATACAAATTAGATTTTTTTCAGAAGATCGCGGCGCAAATGAGGTTACAGGAAAATTGGATTCATTTAGTTTTGATTCAGTTTTAGAAGTCTCGTTCCCAACCAGTCACTTCTGGTTTTGTTGCAACTTTTTTTTTTTATTTATTTCAGGCTGCTAAAGTAGTGCAGTGTGTGTGATAACGCATCGTCCTCTGAGACTGGGCCAGAGCTGCTCAGACTTCCCGTTCTGTTTGTTTCACTTTTCTTCCCTTTAGTTAATTACTGAAAGGGAGACTTTAAAAAAAAAAAAAAAGAAAAAAGAAAAAGCGAGCTCCCTGCCATCCCTCCTTCCCAGGCCTTTCACAGAAAAAGAGGAAGGTCAGTAGTGGAACGTGTTGGAGGTGAAGAGACGCTAAAAGCAAATAAACGTGCAGAACAAGGAGCCGTGTCTGGTCTGGACGGGACACACAGAAGTGGGCTGAAAGGGACGGAGGGGAAAATAAAAAGAGAAAGCTTAGGAAAGTAAAGAATTAGAGGGTGGCCCCGCTGGGAGGGAGGGAGGGAGGGATTGGCAGACACGGCGAGGCGGGCCGGGTGGGGGTGTAGAAGCCCCGGGAGATCCAGTCCACAGCGGTTAATTCATTCAGGCTTTGCTTTGCTTTAGAGAACCGCTGATGACAGAGGAAGAAAACAATATTATGAAAAGAGCAGGAGGGAAACTTGCACAACATCATGTAACAGTGAGCCGTTAAAGTTGAAGCCTGTGATGGCGGCAGAGAGACCGCTGGGGGGGGGGGGGGGGGGGGGGGGCTGGCTGTCTTTATCGGGAAAGGTCAGAGCTTTATGTTTCTGGGCCATGTGATCTGGTGAATATGAGGAGCTTCAAAATCCCAGAACCATCCACGGTAAACGGTTCAACCAGTCGGATACAACGCTGATCCTGATCACGACGTCGCTTAAACGACACGGTTCCCGCCGCAGTGTCCGGCTGCGACCTCCTGACCGTTGTGGCGCTCCGGTTATTTTTCTTATTTCTGTCACACCCTCCCCGTGGCTCGTCCTTGGTGGCGTCACCGCCGTCACACGACATCTACAGTCTACAGTCTACATCTACAGTCTGCCCCTACGTTTACGTCGTGTCCCACCGTTGAGTTTTCGAGGACGTATGAGTCACGTCGACGGGTAAAATCTGATCTTCCCACTTAGACGGAAGACGCAGATGCGCGAGATTCATTTCTACATGTGAACGAGGCCTGAAACTGATTTAAGGGGGTCCACCGGTCGTACTGGATCCGGACCAGATCTAGTTAGGTCACTTCAGGTGTACGTAGTCACTAGAGCTGAGCGATTTTATCGATTCTGCAATATATATCGATATTTTATCGAGTATTGATTTTTCAGCCGCGGGTATCGATATTCTAAGCTTCTTTCAAAACCCCCGTGTCCCACCTATGAAAGCTTGCAAGCAATAATTTGCACTGATTAAATAAATGAAACTATTTTTCTCAACACATCTTTTATTCATTTTGTCCAGCATTTGCAAGCTGCCTGTCAGCCATATAATGTGTAATTGATGCTTTCAGTTCAATTAATTCAAACAAAGTCATTGGAACACTCACAAGATGTCACCAAAATCACTTTGTGCCTTTAAAACCTTTCAGAAAATGATGTAAATGTATTGTAAGATGAATATAGATATATATCGTATTGTGAGCCAGATATCATGTATCGTATCTTGAGATTAGTGTATCGCTACAGCCCTAATTGTCACCTCTGCTATGACGTTTCCGTGTCTCTGTGAGCTGGTGTCGTAGTTGCTGATGTGTAACGTGGGGCTGCAAACCAAATATGCAGCTGTTGCCTGAGGCAGCTGTGAAGGGAATCTAAAGTTACTTTGGCTGATCTTCACCAGTTGGAGGGACGGTCGACTGCAAGAGCTGCTTCCTAGAAGTGATGGAACATGAACCTCTTTATGCAGTTTTAACCTCCAGCCTGTTGTTTTTGACTTCCAGCAAGATCACATGATCACATCACTCTTTGTCTCAGGAAGTTGTCTGGATGTTTGGTAGGGTTGGGCATCGTTTGGATTTTAACGATTCTGATTCCGATTCCGATTCTCTGTTTCGATTCCTGTTCAAAACAATTCTCGATTCCGATTCTTTGATGTGTAGGTCAACATATCGCGACTTATGTAACAGTATTTTTTTCATTAAAAAAAACTGAGAAAGGAAGGAGCCTTTTTACCACATAAGCTGTTACTTTCCTGTGACACTCGTGTGTTTGCTCCACTGTCATTTTACCCGTCGCAGCCAACGTGAATGGGGGGTCATGTTGTTCGTTCAGCTTGGGAAAGCGAATAAAAATGTCCCTCCAAACATTCTGGACACCTCGAGTCACTGTTGCAGGTCCCCAGCAGCAACGTTATTATAGTATAATATTAACACTGATGATAGACATCAGAAAAATAGTGAATTAACACAGTCCATAACGGAGGAGCAGAAAGTTTATCTGACCTAGCAACAGTAACGAGGCAGGGGGCGGTGCTCAATTAAATACGGTACACTCGTTTATTTTTCTGATGCCATGCAGGTGAAGGTGTTTTGCCATATTAGTCGTGCTCCCTCCTTTGGCAGTAACACGCTTCCCGCAGGTGTTTCACTGCGCCAGGTAGCCATCATTTCCTGGACTGAAATGCAGCCAAACTCGAGAGCGGCGTCTCTTGGGGATCCATGTTGTGGCGAGTGAAGTCCCGTCGGTGACGGACGTGACGTCGACACTAGCGTGGAGTTGAGTATGCCGGGCGGAGTAACATCAACAAACTAGTGCAGTAAATCAAAAAAATAAATAAAAAGCACGGACATTTAGGAACCGAAAAAAGGAATCGAAATTCAAAAATCTTCTAAACGATTCCAGAACCGGATGTTAGGAACCGATTCCTACTTGGAATCATTTTTCGGTGCCCAACCCTAATGTTTGGCCCCTTTTTTTTTTCTTTTTTAAACAAGAAACCTATTCCTCCTTTGGAAACAAGCGTCCAACAAGGTCTCTCTCATAAGTTTAATAGGATCTGGGGTTCATTCTTCCAGTTTGTTAAGAATACAAAGTTTCCACTTGATACTGGCTGAAAGATCTGATGTTTTGGAGAAGTGCCACTCTTCTGCTGGATGTAGTGTATATGTTTTCTATCTATATTGACTGTCGATATGTTTCCAATGTGCTTGTTTAGTGGCCAATTGGTGGTGGTTTGGTTTTTGTTTTGTTTTTAATTTTGTTTATTTTCTAGGTGTTATGTTTTGTGTTGGTTTTGTTTTTTTTTTCTTAATTGCTATTTTTTAAGTTCTTTTATAAAAAAAAAAGGATGTACATATTTTTCATTTATTTATATCTTGTATTTTTGAGACAACCCAAAAAACAAAGTTTAAAAAAAAAAAAAGGAAACAAACGTCCAGTTAATCCATCAATGGAAAGTTGATCGTTGAAGAGGTTTAATGATCAGTTAAAACATAAATGGCATCAGTTTCACTCTTTTCTCAGTCAACATATGTATATGTATGTGTGTAACATATGAATAGACTCTGACTCTTTGACACAGATGACATAATCTTAGATGTTTGTTCCTGAGAGGTGAGGAATTAAGGTCACAGCAGGACAGGATACATGAGAGTAAATGAACGGGTGGAACGGTGAGACGAGAGGTGACAAAGGTGCAGCAGTTTAAATGCTAAGACTCAGGATTTTGGAGCGGGGGGGGGGGGGGGTGCAGAAGTGAAGAGGGGTGTCGACTTACCTGTGACAGAAGAGTGGCAGATCTACAGACCATCCCTCCATGTGGCTTGGAGATGTTGACACTCACCGACAGACGAAGACAGCTGGAGGTGCCAGAGTGGAGGTTGAGGTTTTCTGCGGAGCGACAAGGACGGATGGGATTAAAACGGAGCCCATCAGGCCCAGTTAGAGTCACAGCACCTGAGTTTAAGGCTGATTCACCCGTCCAGCTCACAGACTGCTGGGAGCTAAACTGGTGAGCCGCTGGTGACATTCAGTCGTCATGTGTGAACAATGTATCACATGTAACATGTAACCCTTTTTCCTTCAGAACTGCCTTAATCCTTCATGTCATAGATTCAACAAGGAACTGGAAACATTCCTCAGAGAGTTTGGTCCATGTTGACATGACAGCATCACCAGTTGCTGCTCATCCATGATGTGAATCTCTCGTTCCACCACATCCCAAAGCTGCTCTACTGGACTGAGATCTGGAGACTGTGGAGGACATTTGAGTCCAGTGAACTCATTGTTCCAGAAACCAGTCTGAGATGATTGGAGCTTTATGCCATGGTGCTGGAAGTATCCATCAGAAGATGGTCCACTGTGGTCATAAAGGGATGGAGATGGTCAGCATCAATACTCAGGTAGGCTGTGGTGTTGATATGATGATCAGTTGGTACTAATGGACCTAAAGTGTGTCAGGAAAATATCCCCCCCACCATTACACCACTAGCCTGAACCGTTGATACCAGCAGGATGGATCCAGGCTTTCATGTTGTTGATGCCAAATTCAGACCATCTGAACGTCACAGCAGAAATCCAGACTCATCAGACCAGACAACGTTTCTTCATTCTTCTATGGTCCAGTTCTGGTGAGTCTGTGTGAATTGTAGCTTCAGTTTCCTGTTCTTAGCTGACAGCAGTGACACCTGCTGTGGTCCTCTGCTGTAGTCCGTCCACCTCAAGGTTGGACGTGTTGTTCGTTCAGAGATGCTCTTCTGCATATTTGAGTTACAGTTGCGTTTCTATCAGCTCCAACCAGTCTGGTCATCCTGCTCTGAATTAATATGAATGAATAGCTTTATTTGTCATTGAGCCAGCGTCCCAGCACAACGAAATGTTACATGTCAACATGCCTGGTTGACCTTTGACATCAACCAGCCGTTTGTGCTGAAGATGTTTCAATACCATTTTTTCACTCCTGATTCCGATTCTTGAGCTGCAGGTATCGGCCGGTACTGACTACCGATCCAAGTGTAATGATTAAAAAATTGCCTGACTGTAATATAATTATCATTGTTGTAAAACTTGAAAAAATACAGCAAATCCAAGTCAGATATGTCTATATTTATTTCCAAATAAAACAGTATAAAACAGTATTGCAAAATTAAAAGTATTTCTTTTTGCTGGTAGAGGAACAGAAGTAACCAGTAAATAAATCATTAATATAAATTACTTGGTAACGGCTGGTGCCTGGACTCCCATAGTTACCGATACCGATACTGATACCGATACTGATACCGATACGGATGTCAATACCGATACTGGCTTTTTTGGTAGAATCAGAGCAATTTCTGATACTGGTATCGGGATCAGAACAACACTAGTTTACGCCCACAGAACTGCAGCTCACTGGATATTTTCTCTATGTCGGACCGTTCTCTGTGAACCCTAGAGATGGTTGTAGTGAAAATCCCAGTAGATCAGCAGTTTCTGAAACACACCAACAACGATGTCACATTCAAAGTCACTTCAATCACCTTTCTTCTCCAGTGTGATGCTGGTTTGAACTGCAGCAGATCATCTTCACCACATCTACATGAATAAATGAGTTGCTTCCATGTGATTAGAAATTTGCATTAACGAGCAGTTGGACAGGTGGACCTAATAAAGTGGCTGGTGAGTGTATTTTAATTTTACGTTGTAATAAAATGGTAAATATGGATATAAGGAAGTGTGTTGGGAAGACTGGACCACCAACCTGCACCACCGACGCATGGAGGTCTTTGGCTTTTATTTTCTGCTGGAGATGAAAACTAAATGTGACCCAGTTTCATTCAGGAGAGGCGTCTTCATTTCAAATGTTTACGGCACATTTCACTTTATCACTCCAGACATCTATCGCCATGACTCGTGTTATCGGGAGAATATGTTTCTGCCTCAACGTCTAGACGTCACATTGTGCTTTGGGAACCTCTCTCTTCAGATCAGATCAATAATCATGAGTCAGACTCAAACATCACTCACATGGTCTTTTTTAGATAAACTATTTAAGATTTGAAGTTTAATTTTGCCAGTTGAGGCGTTTAATTACCATATTGGTCTCTTTGTTTTGCAGCATTGTGTTTCATGTAAAGTGATTTTTTCCTCTTTCTCTCTCTCTTTTTTTTTCCAATCAATTAAACAGTAATGAGAACCGTCATTAGTTTAAGGCGGCGGCCGCCTCAAGTGTCGTTAATGACGTCTGAAATGGGTTCAAGTCATAATCTGTTGACCTCCGTGTCCCGTCCAGTGTCCTACACATTAGTGAATGAACCGGTGGCTTTGAGGACGTGTGGTGAGGTTATAAAAACACTCAGCCCTCCTAACTGACAGCTGTCGGGGGGGCAGCGGGGCCAGTCGAGACATTTTGAACAATGAAAGGTCCGAGCGGCCGTCGGGAAGGCGCTCGAACTTAGCAGCTGTCGGAGCGGCGTAGGTTTTTATTTTCTCTTTTAATGGACGTCACTTCATGATGCCTTTGTTGTCACATAAAAGAGAAGATAAACGCTCTTTCAGCTCTCAGCTTCTGCTTAACTGTACAACTAAATCAGATTCTCCTCAACTTACTGATCAGCCACTCCAGCTCTTAAAATCAGGTAAACTGGATCATAAAAACAGTATATAACGTTATTTATTTAACAAAAATACATTTGTCCTTGATGGAGGTTTTTTTGTCGCTGCTCCTCATTTGTTTTTCAGCCTCATTGACGTAAACTTCCTGGTGAAAAACGAGCCCGAACCATCACACATGTGCCGCCGCTGCACGTGTCACAGCTGCGCGCACGTCCGATACCGCGCGCTCTACTTTACCATGCATGCTTTTGACTGCATCATGGCTGCTCAGTGAGTGCATGAAGAATCCATCAGTATGAGATCAGATCTGATCTGATCTGATCAGCAGCTGATCGGATCTGATCAGATCAGATCTGATCTGATCAGCAGCTGATCGGATCTTTGACCTGAACCGCGTTTATCACCTGTATGTACTCAAACCCAGGACATGATACCTGCTCACCTGAGCAAAGCTGCCAGTCCTGATGTGGTCTGGACGTCCAGCCGTGTCTGTGTTGTTTTGTCTTGTTTTTTTTGTGTGTGTGTTTTTCTGTGATTGAATCCTTCGTTCATGGCTACTTCTTCACAGCTTTCCTCCTGTGACCACGAGTCATCTCAGTATCTCAGTAGTTTTTGCCGTCTGAATTCATTTATGTAACGTCTGTGTTCAGTCGTAGCTCCGACCATAGGCGAGGCTAGACCCCAAAAACCTGGAGTAAGAAATGTTATTTTAAAATTTTAGTTAGCATTTGACAGGCTTAGGTAATGTCCAAAACTTAATCCATAGTTTGTGGTTTAAGTTTATATTTTGAGAATGAAAATGAAAACGACCCCGCCTAATGGTATCGTCCTCTTCTCGCTAACGTTACTTCTCCTCTTCGTTGACCGTTTACCAGTTAGCACGTTAGCTCAGTTAGCATTTCAAATTTCATTGAAATTTTCAAAGATTTGCATGTTTTCCAGTCAGTTTTTTTCCCAAAAGATGATGCTCTTCTTTCATAAATGTCATAATGATTATCCAAAATAATTTTTCAATTAACGTTTTTTGGTTTTCTGTGAAAAAAGGTGGGGTTGTGGGTTGTGGTGGGGCTCATTGGGTGCTCAGCACCCCTAAAGCTCTGACATTAGCATCGCCCCTGGCTCCGACTCATCCTCAGTCCAGTCTTTACCTTTTTCTACTCTTCCTCTTCCTTTGTTCTTTTGTTTTCTTCATCATCGTGATGTTAGTTTCCAGGTTTGCTGCCGTGGACGGAGACGAATGAGTTTCACTTTGATGATGAACGAATGCTTTATTTCGGTTTAAAAACAAAAATAAAATCATGTTTTTACAAAAGAATTTATCAGATAGCACAGAAAAAGGAGAAAGCTAAAGCTCCAAGGCTTATTTTAGCCAACTCTACACCATCATAGGAAATAACTGAATAATTCACAGTAAAACATCAGTACTAGTACATCATTACAAAACACATGATAACTTAAACAGAAAAATTGAATTCAAATCATTAAAATGAATTCAAATCATTAAATTTCATTACAACTTTTGATATTAAATTTTAAAGTCTTCTTGAAGACTAACATAGAATTACACATTTTTATTTTATCGTTCAATCCGTTCCATAATTTTACACCCAAAACTGACACACATCTGTACTTTAGATTAGTTCTGACTTCAAACATTAACAACCCCTTTAAATTATAAACCACCTGCCTTAGCTTAAACATTTTTTGAATACAAACAGGAATTGTCCTAATTACCACTCGAAATATAATTTCTAATGTTTTTGAATATACAATGTCCAAACATTTTAATGTGTGTGAGCTTATAAAAAGCTGATTTGTAGAATCATGGTATCCAACTCTATTTATTATCCTAATAACCCTTTTCTGCAGTTTAATTATTGCATCTAGGTTTGTTTTGTATGTATTTCCCCAAATTTCAGAACAGTTTGTCATATAAGGCATCACTTTAAACACATGCTTTTTCATGCAGCCGTGTTGGTGTGGATGGAGTGTTAATGTGCAGAGGAGAGGCCGGTCCTCGTGGTTTTATTACTTCACTAAAATTTGAGGAAGTCGCCTCGGTGCCGCTTTGTTTTCTTCATTGATATCTTGCGTTGAAGCTCTGCATCTGTTCCCGCTCACCTTGAGCAGATTCTCAGACCGCTGAGCAACTCAATCTGTTTTATTTCTTTGTCTCTGCCGCTCCGGCTGCCTCCTCTTCCTCACATCTGACATTTCTTTTTTCTATTTATGTTTTTCCTCTTCCACCGCACTGTCTTTGTACCTTTGCTGCTCTGTCTCCATGTTGGACCCCCCCCCCCCCCCCCCCCCCCCATACTCTCCACCTGCCGTGTCCTCTGTTCTCCGTCTGGTTTCCTGTGTGAATTTTTCATCGTGTCTCTCCTGAGGCTCAGCGGTGGTTCTGGTCCGGCCCTGTTATCCCAGCGCAGACTCGGGACGATTCAAATGTCACTCCTCTCTCTCCCCCGACGCGATGCGCATCTCGCCGCGGTCCTCCCGCTTGCATCCATCGGCCTTAATCGATGAATCCGACCTCGTGTGCCGGAACGCGAACATGTGAGGCGTGGAAGGAAAGGTTCCCGGCGCCGGCGTCAACCTGCACCGGCCCAGCGGGGCTTCCAGGAAGCATCAGGCGGCAGCTTCGTTGGCTAATGAAACTGAGCGGGGTGTTAAGGGGTGGGGGCTGAGCTGTTGACTGGGTGTTGCTGGGCTGGTGGAGGAGCGAGGATTTGAAAAGGTCACCGTCTCTGTCGAAGGGGCAACGAAACACAGTAACAGCTGGATATGGAGAAGAACATCCTGCAGGTGGCGCTCATAACCCGGTTTTATAGGTTCAGTTTTCCCCTTCTTATTTCTTTAATTAAAGTGATTAAATTTAAGGGCTTTGGACAGTATTTTTGTTCAAGGTGGAACAATATGAGTTTTTCTATATCAAGTGGCTGGATACGAATACAGTGGTACCGCTACTTACGAAATTAATTGGTTCTGGAAGTAGTTTCGTAACCTGAAAATTTCGTAAGTAGAGACGCCCTAATCCGTTCCAAGCCCCCCAAAATTCAAATGTAATTTTGTCATAAATTGTACATAATACATGAAATGACCTGAAAACCTGTAAGAAATACATGTTAGAACTAGAAAAGCACTCGGAGAGCACAGACCTCCACTATACGCAACAATTATCGAAAATTTAAAAGTGATCCAGAATCCAGGATTTCTTCCGGATCACACCCAAAATAAAATCAGTTCTGCCTTCTTACATTTCTGACAACTCCTGAAAATTTCACCAAAATCCATCAATAACTTTTTGAGTAATCTTGAACACAGACAGACAGATAAACACCAGCAAAAACATAACCTCCTTGGCAGAGATAAAAATTGTTCATTTACCTGGGTTACTGGGTTATGCTCATATAGACAAGGGGCCCTCCTAGCCAATGGGATGCCAGGAAGATGCTAAGTGATAGCCAATGGCAGAGCAGCTCGGACGCACCGCTTTCAAACCTAGATACAGAGCCGACAAGTATGTTTACGTTCGGTAAACTCTGCGTACTGTATTATTGCCTTTTGTATCCTGAAATTTCATGAAATTTCTCGTAACAAGAGGCAATATTTTCCCGTTGAGGCATTTCGTAACCTGAAAATTTTCGTACGTAGAGACGTTCTTAAGTAGAGCTACCACTACTTGGATACTTGGTACTTGGATATACTGGTATGTGCTCATAATATGCACATTTGATGATCATTCAGTTTCATTCAGAGCCTATAAAACAGTATTCAGGCCAATCCCATCTATGGTTTTAGAAATCAGGCCAGTTCATGCTGCACAACTTCCCTTCATGTAAATAAGCGTTTATGAAATAAAACAGGCTGCGTGTCTGCTGCAGCTGAGTCACTGTTTAACCTCAGTGTTATAGCTGGAGATGAGAGTGAAATATGTTTGAAAAGAGTTATGATCCTGGGACTGAGTCCATCAGTCCTCTGGGGGGGGGGGGGGGGGGGGGGGGGGTGGGGGGGGGTGGGGGGGGGTGGGGGGGGGGGGGGGGGGGGTTAATGGGAAACATTGCTTTTCTAAATGTTAGCAGGTGCCAAGTCCTGACAACTTTGTATTTTCTGAGGTGATCTAGTCCTCTGACCATCTCACCTCAGTGCTGTTACCTGAATCTGTTTATATAGTCATTTCATTCAGTCGTCTGTGTGCTCTCCTCTCTCTGTCCTCCATCCTCTCTCTGTCCTGTCTCTCCTCTCTTTTTCTTTCTTTACCCGGCTGGTCTTCAGCAGGAAGGTCCCCCCATATGATCCAGGTCCTGCTCAAAGTTTCTTCCTCTTAAAGTGGCGTTTTTCCTTGCTACTGTTTGGTTAAAAGGTATTTTTCTCCCTCTGTGGGAGTTTCTAACCTGCCATTATCCTTGTTTAGGATTCAGTATTATAATTTTAGTTAATGATATTTAAGAATGACCTGAAGTCAGAGAACCTGATCTCCTTTTGGCAATTTAAGGGGCTAGTGAAGGGTCTGGACTATTGGCACCTGTTCCTGCTTTTTAAGTTAGGCTAGGTCTGACATATACTTGCTTAATTTTTATCCTTGTTGGTTGAATCAATGTACTGTTTTATCTATTTATTGTTTATGTTGATTGTGTTTTATCTGTTTTATGTGCAACTTTTATGGGGGCTTTCTTGGCCAGGGCTCCTTCGAAAAAGAGACTTGTTCTCAAAGGACTTCCCTGGTAAAATAAAGGTAAAATAAAAAAAAATATTTGCTCGGGGGGTCATGATCTGGGTCTCTGTAAAGCGCCTATGAGACAATTGACATTGTAACAGACGCTTTACAAATAAAATTTAATTGAACTGAATTGACTTTAATACACATAAAGTAAAAAGTTGCAATAAAGAATTAAAATCTGGCCATTTGTGCTCATGCTAAACGCTCCTGAATGGATGAGAGGAGGCAGGACTACGTCGTAGATGTGCGCCATAAAACAACGTAAATTTGTTTTACAGCAGCTACGTCCTGCAGCACAAATAAAACACCTCAAACCCGGTAGAAACGTGGAACATTAACAGATATTGAGCGGACACAGCCTAAGGACAGCTTCCTGCTTTAATTGCTGTGTAGGTTGCTGTGAGGCCGGCGTTGCAGCCCTGATGTCTCAGTTAGGAGGAATGTTTCATACTCCAGCAGACTTTCCCGTCTTATTGACCTTGTACTTCAGAGGCTGGTTATTATCATGCACTCTGGGCGATCCAGTCGCAGGCTGACAGCTCTAAGTACCTCCGATCACACCTGGCATTAAGATGCACTCCCGCATCCACCTTGATTGACCTCTGCGGTTGGATCCCAGCTCGGTTTTTCCGTAAACAAGCAGCCTACTTGACAGTCAGCTGTCAACTGCGACAAAAAGGAACATCGATATGTCCTCCGACAGATGCGTCAAATCACCAATATGTGCAGTGACCTTAAGTAAATATTTGGCAAAAATATGATTTAGACAAACAAGATTTCTACAGTTTCCTGCAGCTTAGGCATCATTTTGATAGAAATATAATACATTTAAAAGGTAACGTGGACCTCATTAACATAGTCTTTTTATGCATACAAAGGTAAAATCCATAATAAAGTGATCTCCAGAATAAAACTTCACAGAAAAGTGAACAGTAAACATATGTGAAATAAACTCTTCTGCCACCAGTTCAGGGAACTGGAGGGAATTTGCATGGAAAAAAGTTTTTTTTATTACCCCAAGAAGAACATTTTACAGAGTGACAGAGCTGAATTTGGGCATTGCTGGAGACGATGTAACACTGTAATGGCTGACCACTGTCACATCGTTTGGCGCTGTCCGGTAATTCAACGTTATTGGCTAGACGTAGTTAAAGAAATAAATTCAATCCTCGGTTTGGACATTGAGTATAATTTCCAAACTATATATATTTGTGCAATCTACCAACTGACCTCACTTCCCCGGATAAATACCTTCTAAAGATACTAGTGACAGCTGGCAAGAAACCAGTAACCAGGAAGTGGCTTAACGGAGAGACGCCACGGTGGGAGAGTAGTGAGCCACTGTGAAAGATATACATGAAACGGAGATGTTGACTGAACTGTAATAAGGCCTAAAAGTACTGGTCGAAATGGCTTTTGTATGCAAACAAAAAAACAAAATAGAGCAGTTCCTTTCCATCCCTTTCATAATGCACTGTATGTCCTTGGCGCTGTGATTGATGTTCGGACAGATTTGCTCTAGTCTACTAGACTACTTCCCCTGGCCGGTTGGACTATGCTGGCTCTCTATTGGCCCCCCTGCCTCTTCACCTCCCACCGATGGATTTTTGTGGCCCTACATTACATGAAATGATGTTGTAGTGTCTTTCTTTTCTTTCTGAGACAAAGTGATTGATTTCCCTTGGTGTGCTGAACGTTCTGATCTGCTTGTGTCCAGAGACGACGCAACGTAGTAGGTATACTACGCAATTGCCCAGGGCTCTGAGCTGGAAGGGGCCCCAGGACACTGGTGACATTGGTCCCTTTGTCAATGACAAAATGACTGAACTGCTTTAGACACTGCAACGACGATATGTTGAAAACCCCCTCGCATAGGGCCCCCACTAGCTGTCACTGCCTCGTGTGTTAAGGGACCCCCAAGACACGGCCAATATCGATCCATATCAATGACACAACCTGAAACCTCCATAGACACTGCAGCGACATGTTTGGAACCCCCCTAATGGGGGGACTGCCCGTGGCCGGCTTTCTGCGGTGCTTCAAACTCGATACAAGAAAAATTTGTTTTTAAAAATTAAAAAAAAAAAAGACTTAAAATTGTATTTTAAGTGTTCTTACATTATTGTGCACTTCTGTTATTTAAAATAAAAGATTTTTGGATTGAATGATTTTCTTGCCTAGGGCCCCAAAGGTGACTAGAAATGGCCCTGCTTGTGTCATATGCCCTGTTTGTCTTTGTATGACACTGAAACTTTGCACTTAAAAATTAAGTTAAAAAAAAAAAGTAAATATTTGGCGAGACATAAATTCATTTTAGATTTCCATAAATCGTAATTGTTTGCAGTTTTTTCAGTTCAGATACCCACCGGACAAAAACCAGAGAGTTAAGAGAAGCACAGATAGTTTGTTCTGTGGCGTTACGGGGCTTCAGAGTTGCTGCTCCTCCGCCGACTAAACACAAAAACTGATGCTTTCGATCTCCCTACAGGGTTAGCGTTCCCCGATGGATCAGACGATTCTCATAAATGTCTGTAATGCAACATCAAAATAGCAATAAGGAGTGAAAACATGTAGCTCTCTAAATATTAGAACAAGGCCTGTTAGAAAGCAACCCCCTGGACAGATGCGCAGCTTTGAAGCTGCTGTCGGAATTAACAGGAAAAAATGAAATAAAACAAAAATGGCAACAGTTTTTCCTGTTAATGATACATCCTATGAGTTTTGGCAACACAGTTTAGCTTCTTAGACTGCATTTGTTTTTGAAACGAGGAGGGGAAAGAAAACATCCTGGAGGAAGGCGCTGCTCGCGCTCGTGAGAGTCTGAGCACGTTTGTGTTCACGCTATTATAAGAACGCTGCCTCCAGTGTCCATGACACCGTACTATTATGATCTGAATCTGTCCACAACGCATTCACACCTGTACCTGTTACTGTCCACTCGTTGAAGCACAAGTGGACAGTAACAGGTACAGGTGTGAATGCGTTCTGGACAGATCCCTCCGGATGCATGTTCACACCAGGTGTGAACGGTGTCTGAGCTCGTTTTCACACCGGACCTATTTAGGTCGACCCAAAGGGGGTTTTGGTCATGAGCGCAGTTCACGTGTGTCGTGCATGTGTGGCACTTTGCCAAGATGTCACGTGACATGTGGTGCTTTGAGCTTCAGTGAAAACAACGTCGTGTAGAGCTGAGCCATTTTATCGATTCTGTGATATATCGATATTTTATCGAGTATAAAGTATCGATTTTTCAGCCATGGGTATCGATATTTTGAGCTTCTTTCAAAACCCCCGTCTCCCACCTATAAAAGCTTGCAAGCAACAATTTGCACTGTTTAAATAAATGAAACTATTTTTCTCAACAAATCTTTTATTTATTTAGTCCAGCATTTACAAGCTGCCTGTCAGCCATATATTGTGTAATTGATGCTTTCAGTTCAATTAATTCAAACAAAGTCATTGGAACACTCACAAGATGTCACCAAAATCACTTTGTCCCTTTAAAATCTTTCAGAAAATCATATAAATGTATTCTAAGATGAATATCGATATATATACCGTATTGTGAGCCGAATATCGTGTATCGTATCGTATCACGAGATTTGTGTATCTCTACAGTCATGTGAACACGAACCGAATTTACTAAAAATAATGAAACGTAAATGTGTAAAACAAACTTGGGCTTCATTGGAAATGTGGAAAACTGAGGGCTGAAATATATGGAGCCCCGTTTGGGTCATAATTCAATTAATAAATTAGTCTATTATGAAATACAGGCGTTTATTATAATGAAATACGTATCCATTATTATGAAATACATATCCATTATTATGAAATGTTTCTTATTATTATGAAATATATGTGTATTATTATGAAATATTTCCCATTATTATGAAAAATTGTAATTATTATCAAATATATTTTATTATTTCATCTTAGTTTAATGCATAATAGTTTATTTTAGAATGGCTTTTTTTTTTTAGAATTAGTTTTTACATAATGGCTTCCTTTTTCATAAGAATGAGCTTTTACATAATAATGACATTTTGCCAGTGGGCGGGGCCAGTGGTTGACCTGCACGCTCATTGGCTGATCCTTCTCCATTCTACGCTCTGACATCGACTAGTTTTGGCCGTGAGGTCCTGTTAGCAGCGGGCCGTGGCGTCATCAAGGTGCGCTGCTAGTCCGATTGTAGCTATGGCAGCTTGGACTGAGCTACGGGAAACCTTGACGTTCTTAGTCAATGTCAACTTTTAACCGTAAACTGAGGTGCATTCTGCCACCTACTGGCCTGGAGTATATACATTGCACCTCTCGCCCACTATCGATATTCACTGTTCTGTTGCTTATGCCTGAATGAAAGAGCAGCCAATCACATAAATGGCTCCGCCCTCTCTGCTGTGACTGACACACAAATCATTCTTATGAAAAACAAAGCCATTATTATGTAAAAGCTCATTCTTATGAAAAATGAAACTATTATCATAACAATGGGAAATATTTCATGATAATAAACATGCATTTCATAATAATGGGAAATATTTCATAATAATAAATGTCTGTATTTCATAATAATAGACTAATTTATTCATTGAATTATGACCCAAACGGGGCTCCATAGAAATAGTCTTTAGCTACTTCAAAACGGCTCAGTAGCAGTTATGTTTCAGCTGCAGTCGATTGAAATAAGCTTCCAGTCTTTGGTGAAAGCTCACCTGGTCTGTTATTGGGTTACATAAATAATCACGTAAATTACTGTTTGTTTGTTTGTTTTTATTTCTCACAAAGTGAAAGGACTTAAAAAGCACAGTTGGCTTTGAACATCCAAGCTGTTCCTCATGGCGCTACGTACACAGATCTACCACTCATTCGCTCATACAGTGTTCACGTGCACGGCCTCATGCATGAAACACGAGCAGAATGAAATTTACGAAAGTTTCCGCGTTAATGAAAATGCCAGTAGCTCCTCTGATCATGCCTCTGCTCGTGTGAATGAGGAGTGCTCATAGATACAGCTCTTTACAGCGTCATGACCTTATATGAAATGTTATTTTCTCAATATGATGATGCCTTTAAAATTGACTGACTGGCGCCGTGGATGACAGCCTCTGTGCTTAGCTCTCTCAATATCTCTTGTCTGTAAATATTTCTATATAGTGTGCTTTTTTTTTTTTTTTACTTGCCAGTATAGAGCAATGCTTTTATTTATTTTTCTGTTTTTTTTTTTTCCCATCCAGCATCAAATCAAATCATCAGCTTCACCTCTCATTCATGAAATCTTCCTGAATGAGACCCACAGTGTGCAAATGAGTGCTTTCCCAGTTTAAAACTGTTTTTACCACCAATGACACTACTCATTTTTCTCCACCACCAGGATTTGATGTGTCGTCAATCACCAAATCCAAAAAAAGAAAATGAACACACATTTCCTTGACATGTGTCTAATCTCTAAACTTGTAAAGAAAGATTATACATTGCTGCTGAAGACCGACCACTGTCATTTTAAGAGCACCATCCGGGTCGTTGCGGTCTACTGCATGATTATGCAGTTGATAGTTAGCGTGAAAGTGGCCCTGGAGATGGTAAGTGTGAGGTCACAAGTGCAGGATTTGGAACATAGCTGGTTATTGTCCAGAATGGAGGAAGAGAGCAGCACTCGCCTCGTTGTATTCACTTCCTTCAATTCTGTCACGTTTCCTTGAAAACTGGCACAACAGTGACGAGATCTGTGACAGTCCTTAAATAAAAATCCCCCAATTGTGGTTGTTTAAATATACTGGGATCGTTCTGTTCCTGGACCCAGGAACTGCTTATAAGAAGCTGATTTCAATGAAAAAATACGTTTTAATTAGGCCTGGGCAAGTTAACGCGTTATTGTCGTGTTAACTCATTAATTTATTAACGCAGACATTTATTTTATCGCGCGTTAACGCGTGTTGCTCACATGCTTTTATTTTGAAAAGTCTGTTTCTGGCTGCTGAGCAACCGGAAGAGAATTAGCAAGTAAACATGCAGAAAAGCTAAAACAGACATGGAGAATGGTAAAAATCCATGAACTTTACAGTTCAGGTAACAACACAGGTAGCAATATTAACAATTCTGTCTGAAAAAAATAATTCTGGACTGCAACAAAACTTTCGTGTCATTCCTCCATGTTCCATCAGATCTGCTCCATGTGTTCACTGTCCTGCTGTTCTCTAGCTGGTTACTGCAGTGCAGCTCCATCTAGTGGCACAGATGTGTAATGACAACAGAAAGTCCAGTCCTCAATTATAAAACAAATTCAGTTCTTTTTAATTTCGTATTTTTGATCCAAGTCTAAAATTGAAATATAAAAATAACAGGCGTTTTTTTCATTTTTTTGTTTGATTAAAAAACTAAAAACGTAATTAAATGTCACTTTTTATTGTTTGTATTTTTGATTGACAATTGAAAATAGAAAGAATGACTGATACACAGATTGGTAAAGTTACTGAACTTTAACATGGACATTTTCATTTTTAAGTTCTCCCAGACGGAGGATTCAACAGAAACAAGGTTATTTGTAGCAACTGACAAGTTAAACTCCCCGTTAAAAGTTTCTGCTGTTACCTCAGAAATTACCTGTTTTAATGTTCTGATTGTGCTGAGCCACGATTATTTTATTGGTAGACTTTGTTTTAATTTTTTTTATAAAAACAGGATGACATTAATGCCCTGGCAGTGGCAATAAGCTTTATTTTATTTTACATTTTTTAAGATGAGATTTGTATTAAATATGTGTTACTGACAAGTGCTGATGTTAAGAGTGTTTGAACAGCTAATGTTATGGCACTTTAGTTCATATGGCATCAGAACATTTAAATAAAAGTGACCTTTGCACTACTTTTGAATGTATTATTTGATTTTGCGTTTACAATGCGATTAATCGTGATTAATCAGGGAAATCATGTGATTAATCGCGATTAAATATTTTAATCGTTGCCCAGCCCTAGTTTTAATACAGGCTCCATCCCAATGGTGATCAGTTGATGAACCTCCTCATCGCTGCTGGTGACTTATTTTGGTTTTGAGCCAAATAAAAAAAAAAAAACCACAGAGGAGAAATGTTTTATATGTACAAAACCTAAAAGACAAAAACGACTACATGTGCTGCCAAAGTGTACGATTAAACTATTACAAAGCGTTTCTTGTAATAGTGACGTAAGTGGAACAGGCAGCAGTTAAATCGCAACCCAGAGGCTATTTATTTTTATGGCCTTGTTGCACAAATGTTGAATAGAAGTTTATTTCTGGTGAAGGGGTTTCACAGAGCAGGATTTGGAAATGCTCTCGTCTCGATGTTTTTCCAAGCAACAGCGGCTCACAGAACGTTCTGAAAAACTCATTTCTGGAAAGTTGGCAGACGTGACCTAATCATTCTCCTCTTTCAGCATAACCTTTAAAGATTAAAGATGCTTCAGCATCTGAATTCATGTTGAATCTCTACCAGCGTCAGTCCCTGAAGTCCTGTTACGGTCGGCCGCTACAAAGATCCGTCCATCACTGCCACTTCTCCAGCTTGTGTCCGTGCACGTTTTTCTCGTTTCAGTCGCTGTCGGTTTGCGTCCTCGTTCATTGTTCCCTCGTTCGCCGTTCTGCCTCTAAACCAGTGGATCTCAACTGGTCTGGCTCCAGGACCCACCATCACCCTTAATGACAAGCCGCGACCCAAATCAAGGAAAATTTCCAACTTCTCAAATTTATTGAATGAAAAGATCCTGCAGTTTGAATCGGAGATAGTAGAATAGAATATCACAGAATGCCAACACAATAAAAAATAAGTTTATTGGTGAACCAAAACGACAAAAACCAAAATGACTTAACGTGGGAAATATTCCCTTTGATGCTCAATTAGCTGCATTTTAATTAAATCCAAAATACTTCACTTCAGTAACTTCAGCCTTTTTTTAACAGACTCAACATGCACAAACATGAAATAAAAAAGTGCAACCACTGAACAGTAGTTTCAAAAAGAAATCAAATATGTAGCATTTGCTGAGTACCCACTTCCTGAATATATAACAATTTCCTATTAAAACTATCTAGTCACTTATTTAAGCATTAATCATAAAGCTGACATAACAATCAGAACATTTCAGTAACAGCCATTTTTAAGACTCAACAGTGTTTTTATGCACAAATATGAAATAAAACAGTGGAACCACTGAGCAGTAGTTTCAAAAAGAACTCAAAATATATAGTTTTAGCTGAATAACCATCACTGAGCTTTGTCTTCAAGATAAGAAAATCTATATCTCATATATTCTTCGTTGTATCTGTGTTTCACCTGCTCAACAAATGGAAACAAACTCTGCAGGTCTTCTTCTATGGTGTGAACTGGCGGGTGTCAACTCGCATTACAGGATAGTATCGCCATCTACTGTTAAGGAGTATGAATGACACACTTTAGCATTTCCATCCAAAGGCAAAGGCCCATGACCCACTGAAAACAGGTCTGCGACCCACTTTTGGGTTGCGACCCACCACTTGAGAACCAGATGCTGGACGGCAGCAGCTGGTGCAGCGGTTGAGGATGAGTGAGAGGTGCGCCGTAAGCAGAAAGGAGAGATTTCAGAGTTTAGTTGGGCCTGACAGATGCAGAGGACGCACCAGTAACAACCCCGCTCCCTCTGGGCGCGACACGCTGACTGGACGTTACGACCGCGTTACCTCCGTACGAGCGTTGCGGCGTCATCACGGAGCGATGAAATCTTCTTTCCCGTTTGACAAATATCTGTGCAGAACCGTCCGGTAGCCTTGCCCCCGACGAACAAAGCTTTGACATTAACATTGTCAGGACACTGTTGGGAGGAAACTGTAATCTGGAACTGACTCTTATTGATGTGGGTTCGGCTTCGCCTTGAGAAAGGAGCGGAAGATGTGTGATGGCACAAATCCCCTCCTGCCCTGCACAAGGGTTTGCCCGTCTCGAGAAAAGTACTGCTTCTAGTTAGGAATGACTCTTTTTTGCGCCCTGATTGTGTGACTTGTCACAAGCTGTCTCTCTCTGATTCCTCTCTTCAGAAGAAGTCAGTTTAGGGAATCTCTATGAAGACACAAAAGGCCTGAATGAACCCTCAGCCCACTCCGCTCTCATCTGTACATAGAGCTGATCGATTTTATCGATTCTGCGATATATATCGATATTTTATAGTATAAAGTATCGATTTTTCAGCCGCGGTTATCGATATTCTAAGCTTCTTTCAAAACCCCTGTGTCCCACCTTTAAAAGCTTGCAAGCAACAGTTTGCACTGTTTAAAAAAATTTAATTATTTTTCTTAATAAATCTTTTATTAATTTTGTCCAGCATTTGCAAGCTGCCTGTCAGCCATATAATGTGGAATTGATGCATTCAGTTCAATTAATTCAAACAAAGTCATTGGAACACTCACAAGATGTCACCAAAATCACTTTGTCCCTTTAAAATCTTTCGGAAAATGATGTAAATGTATCGTAAGATGAATATCGATATATATCGTACCGTGAGCTGAATACCGTGTATCGTATCGTGAGAGTATCGCTACAGCCCTATCTGTGCAGCCAATGGCAGTCGGCCGCGTCATTCCTGATGATCATTTTTCCAATCGGGTTGGGCAAATAATTACTCATCACCGTATGTCAATCCTGTTTACCCTTTGGATGGACGTAGACTGCTGGGATCAGAGGACGGCATCTGGACAAACAGGTGATCGTATTCCTGCTCCCGCCAGGTGACAAACTGAATCACACCGCTCTGAGTCTTCACGTTTAGATTTTCTCCAACCAAGTGGCCCCCTTTCCCCCTCTTCAACTCCCTCTTTGTCGTATCAGTCCAGTGATCTAAATCCTTTTTTGTAGGTCTCTCAACACGCCTCCACTGAGCGGTTGCACCTCGGCTCTGTTGACCTAAATAGAAGTGACATTCAGCAGGCGAGTGAGCCGGAGAGGTTGAGGAGGACCAGGCGGGTCAACGAAAGCCTGGGGACAAGGTGGAAAGCGTAACGAAGACCTATAAATACATTCAGAATTTGGCTTCTTGCTTTTTTTTTTTTTCTCTCCGTCTCCCAATTTGTGTTGTTTTCCTCCAAAAGGACGTGTCGTGTCGGGCGCTGTATCCTGAAACGGAGAGCCCTCTTAACAAGCCCGGTCCAGAGGTCACTGATAAACCCCTCTCTCCTCCCGACCGGGCCCCCCCCACACACCCCCCCACCCACCAACACACACACTAATGGCCAGACCTGAGCCCGGCTCTGGCTGTCTCTCCAGCTGGTGACTAAGACGGATGAGGCTGCACCACAGAACTCACTCAATCACGGCTAATGAGGTCAAAAGGTCATCAAATATTTACAAGGGCACACTCGGCGGCGTACAGCGGTGAGGGCCAGCTGTTTTAACACAGCCGCATGCGATCCGAGCATCGTATGAATTAATCAGACGTGACCATGTCTGTAACATCTCAGTGAAAGCCAAGGCTTCTCTTCCCGCCTCTGTTTGTGGTGAATTGGCCTTGTGGAATAAAAAGCCGCCTGTGTGTACGTGAATGAGACGGAGAGTACGGGTAACAGCCCATGCAAATAATATATAGCAGCGGGAGGAAAGCTGATGAGACTCAATAAAAAAGGACAGCGTGGCTTTGATGTCTTAAGGGACTGAAAGAGGTTTTTTATTCCTCCGCGTCAACTGTGTCCATGAAATGGAGCCGTGATGCCACCGGCGCCGCCGTGTGCTTCAACCCACCCGTACGGGATGTTCCAGGCAGCGTTGAAATGTCTGCGATCGTTTAACACGGCAGCAGCTTAGAAGAATCATTTCAGGAGCGTTATTGGTAAACCGAAGGTGTAAACAGCGCAGGAGGAGTGGAGGTGAGGCAACCCCACCCCCCCCCCCCCCCCCCCCGCTTTGTCATGATGCTCGGACTAATTATAATCTTGATGCAGGCGCCGTGATCGATGGGGGCTGATTTGTTCCAGTCTGGGTCAGCTGGTGCTCCCTGGAGGCAGATCCGTTTAAACATACCTTCAGTGGACTCGTCTCAGAATTTAATTGCATGTGTTGTGCAGTTTTTTTTTGTTTTTTTTGTTTTTTTAAGGTAATTTTTTTGCACATCTTTTACAGACGACAGAGAAGAAGGAAACACGGCAGCAGCAAAGCCGTGTTGATCCACAACAAAGCAAGTCAGAAGTGAGTTTTTTTGGGGGTTTTTTTTGTCGAGGGCGCTTGTTAACCTCGTGATGGAGGAGGCAGGTGCTTCTGAGCCTACAAACCGAAAGAAACAAAGTCGCTTTGCATCCACCCTCGCCTTTAAACCAGGAAATAGATCTGCATTGTGTTCGGATCTTTTTTCTGAAAGTTGCGTATTCTTTGTTGGAAAGGAGAGTCTTGGTCGGCTCAGTACAACACAGATGTAATAAACGTGATATCACGGCTCCCTGGCAGAGGTGGTCTCTAACACGAGGAGTGTAAACAAAACAAAACAAAACAACAATTTATACACCTTTTCGACTTAAGAATTGTGGACATGCGCCCCCTAGTGGCCCCGCCATAACTGGAGTGTGCGGTGCTCCACCTAAGTAACCCAAACACAGCAGCGTGGAGCATCTGTTACAGATAACGCAGACATGTCTTGGATTGATGATGTTAGGCAGTGGCCTCCAGTTACAGATGAAGGTAGTTTATCGCTGTTTTTAATGATTGGTTATGGAAATAGCATGATCTATTCCCATAATCAAACACTAAAAACTGTGGGAATACGTGAAAAATTCAACGCTGGCTATAACTAACGTCAACAAGCCATAAAGATTATGCTACTGTAACGTTAACGCTAGCGGTAAATTAGGCTATGTGTTAATGTTATATTTCATTTATTTTATAATTCTCCTAATTAATTAATTAATTCATTCATTCATTCATTCATTCATTCATTGATTTATAGGCTTGTGCTAGTGCCGAGGGCTACAGTAGCCTCATACTGCTGTTCTTTCGGCCAGAATCGTCCGGGACTCTCAGCGAGACTATGGGCCTGATTTACTAAAGGTTTGCGTGCGTAAAAACGTGTGCAAACTTGACACCACCCGCAAACCAATGTGCAATCTGATCTACTAACAGCGTGCAAACAGGACTGCGCCTCTCAAATGAGAAAAATAGCACACGCTGTTCATTTAGCACTTTTGCCCTGATGAATAATCAATATGGGGCGTACCCGCCAGAAAGCGCAAAATACTGGGAGGGGAAAATGCAAATAGGTCCATTTACCACACGCAATGAGATTTACCAACCCTGAAAGTAATTGCGGGGATTGTGATTGCGTCTGTATTTAGTACGTTCGAAAGGCAGGTGCTATTCTGTCCAGCATTACGCACCGATGGCTGCTGTGATTGTGGCAAGGAGGCGACATCGCCAAAATCAAAGAATACGCAGAGAGAGTCTTTCGGACTCGTGTAAATTTGTTTGCACATGCAAAAGGAGAAATATTTTATTTGAATGTTAAATCGAGTATTATTCAGCAAAAGGTTGCCACAGGAGGCACCAGGGTTTCCGTTGTCTGGTAATTGCCGGACTTCGTCTGGTAAAATATGCGGGAGTCCGGGATTTTATAATCTCTCCGGTCAAAATGTCCGGTGAAAATACTCCTCCCAAGCACAATTTCAGTTGTAATAAAATGGGTTATTTCCACATCATTTTATGAAAAACGCCTCGGGATTCTCCCAGAGGAGCTGGTGGAAGCGGCCGGGGGGAGGGAGGTCTGGATCTCTCTGCTGAAGCTGCTGCCCCAGCGACCCGACTTCGGGTCCATCCATCCATCCATTAGCGGAAGCTAATAGATGGATGGATGGATGGATGGATGGATGGATGGATGGATGGATGGATTTTATGAAAAAACATATACTTTTTTTACTAATGAGTAGTGTGTGAGGACGAGTCGGCTCCAGCCACAGCTCCACTCATTGATGCCACAGCTGCGCGCAGAGACGCATCTCCGTAATGACAGCGCTCCGCGGTTATGGAGGCTTTTTATTTTATTTTATTAAAGGCCACTTTTTCTTTAGTTCTTTGCCTTATATCTTGCCACCTTCTTTTAACCTCATCTGCCGTTCTTTTTGTCTTACCAACTGCATTTATTCTATCGCAGATTTTCTCCCATATTGCGTTTCTTTTGGTAATGTTAAATTTCTTTGCTGTAGTTCATGAATGTGTTTATTTGCCTCTTCCACTAATATCTCTAACTCCAACTCGTCAAATTTCATTTTGCGCTTGCGTCTATCCTGCTTTCCATCCAGACTCTCCATGGCGCAAACCGTAAGACACGCAACACCTCATTTAAATACTGCGGTTTGCACCCGTTATCATTTGCGCGAGCATTCTTAGTTGATCACCCGCAACACACAACAACAGCACGCGCAAACTTTTTCAGTGCACACGCAATTTAGTACTCTTTATTTAGGATCTTAGTAAATCAGGCCCTATGAGTAGTACGAGATTGAATGTTAACGAAAACTCACCCGGCTGTATTCATTTGGAACAAAGTCCTTTCTGTTGATATTTTTCACCCACGTCTTCCTAACTTCCTGGTTGTCGGTGCGCCCAGGAAATCGGTGCGAACTGTATGGCTGCAAACAAGGCAGTCTTCGTGCAGTAAAGGCTTGTGTATTTCATACTTTCTTCTTCCAGTGTTGAATTTTCACACCATTGTTGGCACAGTTTATGACGGAACATGTATTCCCACTCGACCGACTCAACATTTTAAAAATATATATTTGTAGAAAGAGAAAAACACTGGTTAATCTGTCGCCCTGTGGCACACTCCGCCAATGGTGGACGGGGTACTTCTGGGGGGCCCGAAAAGGTCTATACAGAAATGTGCGTCACTAGATGGGGAGGAGCCACGGTTTAGACTTAGCTCTCCCATTGGCCGGTCCGGTCCTCCGTCCGTTCGTCCAATCCGTTGTCTTCATGTCGTCCTCTTCTGGTCCAATCCACTGCCGGCATTTCCTGAAAAAGAAGAAAGACTACATATCCCACAATGCCATTCTTCTTTAGCCGGGCTAGTTTACTACATTTCTGATATAAAGTGAAGACAAAACATACACTAAGATCAATTTAAGACACTGTGATGTGGACATATGGTTCATTAAACAAAATAATATGATAAAAACAATGAGCAACAATAAAACAGTGTGATATAAACTAAGAGATAATGTCTTATTGATACCAATATGTAACTAACGTGTATCTGTACAAAAATGAGAACCACTAGCTGCTCTAATTCTGGACCTAAAAAGTTAAGATAATTCGGACCTAACAACGACCACAACCACATGTCACATGACCGGCGGTTCTTCCTGGTCTCATCCAGAACCGCGTGATCCACGAACGGCTGAGGAGGCAGCTGGAAGCGACCTTTATTGCAGGTTTCTGTCATCGTGGCTTCATCTCCAGCACATGTAGACTTTGGCTGCCCAGAACCACAAACCCAGATCAGAGCACGATCCTCATTTCCACCCCACTTCACATCGTCCTGCTTTTACTGGACCGGGCAGCACAGAGCCTTAACCGCCGACCTGTCAGCAAGTCCCGCCGCCAACTTGGACAAGCTGTCAGTGTTTTGTGTATGTGAAAACTTTTTTTTCTTTTTTTTTAGACAAATGTTGGACAGAGACGGGCCACTTTAATTAAGGAACATCCAAATGTGGCATGCAGGGATGAGTACAGGATCATGAATTAGATGGGGCGGGTGGTAAAGTTTAGCTGGAGGTGAGGGTTCACGTCAAGTCGTCCCTTCACAGAGCTGCAGAAATGGAGCAATGTACAAATCTGATGTTGGCATTGCTTTCCTTGTAATTGTGGTGTTGGATGAAATGCAACGCAGAGCTGGAAGCATTTCTTCTAGTTCTGCCAGTAGGCTAAGCTGTTATAATGCAACACTGCTGTGTTTCTGCAGGCTCTCTCATGAACGGGGAATGTGCCGGGGGGGGGGGGGGGGGGGCTCTTCACAACACATGACACGTGTGCTTGTTATGATGCCCCCGCCTGGTCTGGAGGGTAGAGGTGGGCGGATCGGTTGAAATATCGATAATATCGATAACAACGCTGGTATCGATATCGAATGATACTCGTGTAAAACGATCGATACTGAAGCTTTTTTTTCTTTCCAACAACACTGACTGAGTAAGAATTCAATGAAGTCTGTGTCTGACATGCTGTCGCTGTGTCCCACTCCCCTCTCGTCTCGTCTTTTGACGTTGCATCATCACATGGCTCAGTGGTGTCAGCCAATCAAGCATGCAGGTAGACTCAGTCTGGCCCCTCCCCCCAGAAAAAACCATCATGAACAGAACAATTCAACTCCAAGGAATATTTACACAAAAAATGTCAACTGTGATAACAAAGTATTTTTCCGTTACCTATAGTTTGCCAATATTCTATCTTGAGTTTGAACAAAATAATCCAAAGACAAAAATTACAAAAATACCAAAAGGTCAGCAGTTTCATGATAGATTAAGCTTAACCTTTTAGGCGAGTTTTTTTAAGAAAATATACACTTTTGACATCAAGATTTCAAAAGGCTCTAACTTAAAGTAGTTTGATAAAGGTATACTGTCAATGAGAAAATTGTTCAGTATGCCTCAAAGTCTGTGATGGGAGTGAAATTTTTCATATAATTTGCATATTATGACATCACAAGGTGGCGGCCATATTGGAAAATGTTCAATTTTGTTATCAAGGTTTTAAAAGGCTATAACTTTTAAGTGGTTTGAGATAAAGACATACTGTAAATGAGAAATATCTTCAGTATGAACCAAAATTTGATTATTGTGACATCACCTGCCCAAACCTGCCCAGTAGTCCTCAATTTCATATTTTTCCACAAGATATCGAAGGCATTGATATTGTTATCGGCAATACTGGCCCTGTATTTACTTGGTATCAGATCGATACCAGAATTCCCAGTATCGCCCAGTTCTACTAGAGGGGTATTGATACAAAGTGTGCTTTTAAGATATAATAATAAAACTGCTGTAGTGAAAAGAATTGTTCATTTTGGCTTTGATGTTAGTCAGGTTTGCAGTGTTCTAAGGTTTGCAGGTTTAACTACAATATTTTTAAAGCCTTTTTCTTTTTTTTATTGAGTTAAGTTTCTGAATGCTGAGACCCACTGCTGCCTGTCTGCTGGAAGCACAAATAGGGATCTGTTTGGTTGCTGCATTACCGTGATGCAAATAAACGTGACGGACGTCCAGCTTTGACAGGAGTCTGCCCTGTTAGCTGCAGAAAGAGCAAAGTTCAGCACGACAGCTGACAAGGACATGAACGTGAAGGACAGAAAACGAAGGCGGTTCTGGACCACAACAAGAAAAAAACCGGCCCCACCGCAGATCCTGTTCCGCGTCCAGCTCATTCAGCCTTCGCCGTCACCCGACTCGCGCCGCTCACGTGTCACGTCATATGCTTGTTAAAGCACGAGCCTGGCAATTGTCCCCCGGCTGAAATTTAGGAGGTTTATCCGCGGTGACATTGCAGCGGTGTGAGCACTTAGAAACACCCGTCGCTTGGCACGTGTAAGACACGAAAGTCAACAAGGTCAAGTCAGCGTGGAGTGGAGGAGTCTGGCAGGTGAGCGCCGTGGCCGGGAATGCCTTCACAGCAGTCAGCAGGTAGGAGAGCAGGTAGGAGGCTGGCTGAAGAGGTGGTTTTAGTCTGTAAAAGGAACCTTTTATTTCCTTCATTTCTGGACTTGAAATAGTCTAGTTTCAGGAGTTATTTACACAAAAAGTGATGAAAGTGGTACATCGAACCAGAATAGAATCTAACTGTAGTTAAGTAACCAACAAGACTCTAAAAATACCTGAATATAGATATTTACAGCTCAGGGATTGTTAGATCATACAGCCAGAGAAAAGAAATGGTAGAACATGAACAAAACTAGAAAAGCACTCGGAGACCGCAGACCTCCGCTAAGCGCAACAATTCCCCCACATAGCGATTTACAGATTGCGATAAAATCTGCCTTCTGGATCAGATCCGGATCAGCCTTTGAAATTTGATAGAGGTTCCCATTGTCAATCCCTGAGTCAAATTTCATGAGTTTTGGGCAATAATTAACGGAGATATTGAGAAACAAAATTTTCAGCCCCATTGACCGCAATTATATGAAAATTTGAAAGTGATCCAGAATCCAAGATTTCTTCTGGATCACAGCCAAAATGAAATCAGTTCTTCCTTTTCACATTTCTGTCAACTCCTGAAAATTTCATCAAAATTCATCCATAACTTTTTAAACTAGAAAAGCATTCGGAGAGGGCAGACCTCCGCCAAGCGTGACAATTCCCCCGATAAAATCCACCTTCTGGATCAGATCCGGATCAGCCTTTGAAATTTGATAGAGGTTCCCATTGTCAATTCCTGAGTCAAATTTCATGAGTTTTAGGCAATAATTAACAGAGATACTGAGAAACAAAATTTTCGGCCCCATTGACCGCAATGTTATCGAAAATTTGAAAGTGATCCTGAATCCAGGATTTCTTCCGGATCACACCCAAAATGAAATCAGTTCTTCCTTTTCACATTTCTGACAACTCCTGAAAATTTTATCAAAATCCATCAATAACTTTTTGAGTTATCTTGAACACAGACAGACAAACACTGGCAAAAACATAAACTCCTTGGCGGAGGTAACTAGCATGACATTAAAACAATACACTTGTGTATAATTTGTTACCTATTTATTTATTTCACCCTGTAGTTAAGTATGTCTAACTATATAATATATATATATATATATATATATATATTTTTTTTTTTTTTTCTTTTTTTAAATGCCATCCAGCTATCAACTGATAGTTGATAATTTAGAATTTAAAATGTCACCAGGATGTATTTATTTATTTTTGTGTTTTTGTTTAGGTTTAAATATCAATTTCAGTTTTACTTGTAGAAATATTTAATTATTTATGGGAAGCATCGCCTGGCTCTCGTCGTCTCCCGTCCCAACTGTCACCAAAGACCACCCAGAATAACTCTGAGCTCCCTTCCCAGTCCTCCCAGTCCTCCCAGTCCTCCCAGTCATCAGCTGCATCTGGCTTTATGGTGCTGCGTGACACATCAGCACGATGCTCACAGAGCTACAGAGGTTTATTCTGCTCCCTCCTCCTCTCCCAAGAGACATTTTTGTTAGTTTCCATCAACAGTTTTTTTTTTTTTTTGTGTTTACATTTGAAGTTGCACGTTTGACAAGGTTAATGGAAACTGAAAATTTAAGGCAGGAAAAAAACCTTCCAGTTTTGTAATAAGGTTTTCATGCTCGCTTGAGTTGTCTCTGATGACATTTCAGTCACTAACCGATCACAGCAGGACAGTATTTCCACTTCTGGAGAAGGGTACGGAGAATACTGATACCAAAGAACGACCACAGCATCTCAACCAAAACAGGCTCCAGCAGACCAATAACATCCAAGGTGACAAGATTTCTGTTTTTCTTTTATTTTTTTATCTAAAAATGTTGTTTCCGTTTGGCCGCTTTGTTGTTGATTACATGTGGTCGGAGCTGCCACTATTTCTTTTTTTTATTGTAACACTTTGTAGCCCAGTTTCTTTTCCTGCCAAGCAGTTAATTAAAACCTTCCTGATGAAAACTGTCTATTCAGGAATGTTTCAAAACTCAGTTTCATACTGATGGTTGGATGTGATCCAGTTCTGGTTCTGGCTCTGCTGAGCTCATCCTCACCTCTGCTCGCTCCATCAAAGCTCACTTTTCTCTGGCTCTTTCTGCATTTTACACTCTTTATCTATCGCTTCCTTATTTCCCACCTCATCCAAATGTAATGTTATTTTTTTCCCCTCTTTTTTTGTGTTTCTTATCCTCCCACAGTTGTAGCAGGAGTTGGAGGGAGATTTTGTTTTTTGATTGATATCGGTTTCTAATTTGTGCGAGGACTGGAGAGCTGCAGTTCTTGCGGGATTAACATGGAAATATTTAATTGCACCCTCGGGACATCTTCACGGGTTCCATCGCTGCTCCAGAAAACAGAGAATGCAATATGCAATTTGTTGATATAAAACATCACAAAAGACATTAGAAAAACAGTAAGAAGACGTGTATTAAATTAGATATTAGGCAGGGGTTTCTTTTTTTTTGTTTTCTTAAAGAGATTCAGTCTACCAGCTTTCTCTCTACATGGCTGCTGACATGCTTCCTTATTTGTCTGTTGGTGTGAGGTGTCTGTCTGGGTTTAGATTTTGACCTTAAGGTCTTTTCCCAGTTCACATTATGCTATTACTATGCAACAGTTGGAGCTCTTTCTTTTTTCTCTCTTTATTTTTTCCTTTGCCGTTGCTGTTATTAAAGGCGCTAACGCTAACGCTAACCCTTACCCTCACAGATGGGGCTCCATCACGTCCTGGCACACAACGCCCCTCAACAAACCCTCGCGGGCCCGCGCAGAGAGCTACTTAGCCCGCTCAACCATCAAGGTGAAATAATGTGATGCTGAGTGCTGGATGCCTGAGGGTTGATGCCATGTTTCTTCAGGCCTGGTTAGCCTTCACGCCGCTGCCGGCCAAGTAAACCCAGCACACACACACACAAGGAGTGGAAACCGCCAGACGAAAAAACGCCCGTGGCTCTCGCCAGCTGACAAATAGCTTGTGGATCCTGCACGCGAGACGTCAGCAGTCCTGCAAGTGCTGTTCCCCTCTAAGATTCATGTGGTGCGTCGAAGAGAAAGGGCAGCCAAAGAGCACCTCCCAGAGGTTCGTTTCCCCGTATAATTCACTTAAAATACCTCCGAGGGGCTCTTCTTACATCCTTTGTCTCTTTCCCATCATGTTGCCGCTGAAATCCTGAATTTCTACACTCCGTGGTGTCAAAAACAATTAACCAGCTTTTGTTCTGTTTTGGGTTTTCTCCCTCTGGCCTCGACAAGCTGAGAATCAAAGCAGCGGTTGTTCATCTGAGGGTGTTTTTTTATGGTCTTGTCAAAAGAGAGTTCATGTTTCAGTTGTAAGTTATTAGGTATCAGGGAACCTGAACAACAACACACGAAACACTGTACCATATTAGTTATTTTAAGCTGATCTTTTATGAAAGAAAATGATACTGTGGTAGAGAGCAGATACTTGGGCGCCCGAAATTACAACCAACTGAAAAACTTACTTCTGTTAGAAGAATTTGCGTTTTGAGAATATGTACGTGGTATGATGGTAAATGGACTGCACTTACATAACACTTTATCCACACCATCAAGGTGCCCTCAAAGCAGTTTACAATGGCCTCTCATTCACACAAGAGGGTGGCTGCTGCCATGCAAGTTGCTGCCAACCACTTGGGGGAAAATTAGGGTTCAGTGTCTTGCCCAAGGACACTTTGGCATGTAGTCTGTTGGAGCTGAGACCGAACCGCCAACCTTCCAGTGATTGGATGACCCGCTCTACCAACTGAGCTACAGCCACCCAGCCACCCTGATCCGAACTGCAAGGTTCTGGGACACCACAGACACCAGATGGGAGCAGAAATATCCCGCCTCCACCAGCCCAACACCAACCTGGCCCCCTGCCCCCTTGGCCTCCGAAACATCTGGCCGCTGTGGACGGAGGTGTAGATATGTGGCTGAAAAAGGAAGCTGTGAGTGTTATTTCTGCTGTACTGTACAAATATCTCAGTCAACTCCTTCAACAAAAAACAAACCAAAACGCCAAAGCAGCAGACAAACTGCACACATCACGTGACTCGGTAGCTTGGAGAGCTTGAAGAGAGGGAATTTTGTCCGTTGCTTCAGCTCATCGAGGTTTGTGGGGATTCGATTAAGCGCAGCTCCCTTAAAGTCCTCCCGCAGCACCGAGGTCTGGACGTTAACTGGGAGAACGACTGGAAATGGAGATTGAAAACGAGTCGGAACGCTGTGCAACCGCGTGATGGCAGGTCTTCTGAAGAAAAATGGGTTTGGGTTGGAAAGGACTGAGTTAGGAACAGATTGGGATAAAGCAGAGGCACATGGGGGAGATGAGGGATGAGGATGCCAGGGAAGTGGCAGAGCAGCAGAGGAAGGCAGTGATGTAGTGGTAACGGGCGAAAAGGAAGAGGAAAGTGGAGGAATAATGGATGAATACAGTGGAAATGCATTAGCGCAGGAGGTGGCACGTGTTCCTATGTGGAGTGGGTGCTTTGCTTGATGCCCACATTTGTATATGTCTCGACTCTTTTCCTGTTCAGAGACACGGTAAGCTGACGTGATCCAATTATATTTCCTCGTCCATGTCCAGTTAACGTGACGATGTTAGAATGCTCTAACGTGGGCGGTTCTTACTGCTCCACTGCTGGTCGTCAGCCCTGGACGACCCGGTCAGCAGGTCTGCAGACCTCTATGAAGGCAGAAACTGTGGCAGTGTGCCAAGAGGGAAAGACATAAGCAGTGACATCATGGTCAAAGCTTGCAAAAATGCAAAAATTAGCGAGTCTGAGGACGTCTGGACATGGAGGTTGAGTTCGGAGTTTGGTCCCGTTCTTGTCTGATTTAGGTTTCCAGCAGAGTTCCTGGTCCTCTTTGACGATGCTCCAAATGTTCTCTGTAGATGAAAGATCTGGACTTGCAGGTCCGGTTCAGCTCCTGGACTCTTCTCTGATGACGCCCTGCTGTTGTAACAGCTCCAGTATCTGGTTCAGCATCGTCCTGCTGAAATACACGAGACCTTCCCTGAACTAGACATCTGGAGGGAAGCAGATGTTGCTCTGAAACCTTTATAGACCTTTTAGCATTCATAGTTCCTTCCAGAACATCTCAGCTGTCCAGACCGTCTGGACTTATTCACCTCCAGACCATCAGAGAAGCTCAGAGCTGGACCCTGATAACAGCTGGAAGTTCTCCATCCTCTTTAGTCTGGAGGACACGGTGTCCTGATCACCAACAGGAATGTCAGATTTGGACTCACACTTTCCCACTTTGAAACAGTCCATCTAAATGAGTCTTGGTCCAGAAGACATGACGGTTCTTCCGGACCAGGTTCAAATATGGCTTCCTTTTTGATGACGGAGCTTTAGTTGGTATCTGCAGAAGGAACGGTGGATTGTGTTGACTGACGGAGGTTTCTGGAAGTACTCCTGGACCCGTTTAGTGATGTCACAGACACAGTCATGAAGATGAGTGATGCAGTGATGTCTGAAGACCACGGACATCAATGAAGGTTGAAAGTTATTCTCCGTTCTTTTATCTGGTGCCATTGACAAGACTAGAAACAAAGGTCAATTAAAGAGTTTAATACACAATCATGAATACAATAATTCAATATGCCATGCAGAATATTTTATCAGCCGATGGTACACCTTCCTGACTCCACGAGAGATGCCAGGCAAATGCACCAGGATGTCAGGAGGTGTCCTCTCTTATAGTCACAGAAAAGGCGTATCCTCTCGTTCTCCTGAGTTTTATGGCCCTTTGTCTTCGAAAATCCAGATGGTAAACAGCTCTGCAGTCTTACAGTCCAGGATAATAATCTGGTTTATCTGGTAGTCGCAAACTGTTTGGGGTCAGGGAGGATTTTCCAGTCGTTAGGTCATAGAGCAGCAAAACTGAGGACTCACCATTATAAAAGAGAGACTGCATTCTTACATGTCATAAAGTTTAGTTTTAACAGTTCTCTAAATTAATCTTAATCCTAACAAGGTCTTCATCCTTCATTGACATACAGAGATTTCTCCAGTTTCTCTGAATCTGTAGATGATGTTATTAACTGTAAATGATCAGATTTTCAAAGCCATTGTGATTTAAGATTGAGCAACATTGTTTTTAAAGTGTTCCACAATATTTTTATTCACTCTTTCACAGACTGGAGAGCTTCTGTCCATCTTTACTTCAGAGAGACTCTGCCTCTCTAATCACCCCTTTAAAGCTGATTATGTTACAGACCTGAGATCAGTTAACTTCATCAGTTCATAGATGTTCTCACAGGTGAAACTTTTGAACATTTTCAGCTTTTTCAGCCATTTGTTGCTCCTGTCCAACTATTTAGAGACCTGTAGCAGGAATCACATTAGAAATGAGCTTATTTGATGGCTTAAGGTGTAAAATTTCCCAGTTCAAACATTTATGTTGTCTATGTTCTTGTAATTAAAATATTTGCTCATGTGACTTTAAAGTCTTCTAGATTTTTTATTTCATTCAAATTTTAAAAACGTCCCAACGTTTTGCAGGTTGCAGTAAAACAATGATGAAATTTAAAAATGCATGCTAAAAGAGTGTAAATTCTAAACTCCAACAGAACATAATGATGAATGTTCTCAATATTTCAGACTCTACAGGCTCCAGTGATCATAATAACCGCTGACGTCCATGCTGGCGCTGTTACAAAAAGACTGAACAATTACAATTTGTTTGTGAGGGTTGCCAAGAAAAAGAACCACAGGACTTTAGAAACAATGTCCTACGGAGAGACGGACCAAAGCAGAGCTGCTTGGCTTCAACGCCCGGTGCCGTGTGTGGCGAGAGCAAAACACAAGCATCTCAGCGAAACATGATCGTGCCCGCTGTGCGCAGGCAGATGCCCAGAAACCTCAGTGATCTGAAGCAACGTTGTAGAGACGAACGGGGCCAGAAATTCCTCCACAGCGATGCGAGACGCTGATAAAGTCGTACGAGAAACGACTGGCTCGAATTACAATGGCTGAAAGGTGGAATTTCCACAGTGACTCAGGTGATCTGCACGACATACAAGCTGATGTCATCAAGTATTGAAGATTTTTCCTGCAGGATTCCCAGTATGATTTTAACCTGTTGAAACCAATTTGACTCAGTGATTGACAATGGGAACCTCTACCAAATTTCAAAGGCTGATCCGGATTTGATCCAGAAGGCGGATTTTATCACAATCTGTAAATCGCTATATGGGGGAACCGTTGCGCTTGGCGGAGGTCTGCGCTCTCCAAGTGCTTTTCTAGTTCAAAAAGTTATGGATGGATTTTGATGAAATTTTCAGGAGTTGTCATAAATGTGAAAAAGAAGAACTGATTTCATTTTGGCTGTGATCCAGAAGAAATCCTGGATTCTGGATCACTTTCAAATTTTCGATAACAATTGCGGTCAATGTGGCCGAAAATTTTGTTTCTTAATATCTGTTGATTATTGCCCAAAACTCATGAAATTTGACTCAGGGATTGATAATGGAAACCTCTATCAAATTTCAAAGGCTGATCCGGATCTGATCCAGACGGCGGATTTCATCGCAATCTGTAAATCGCTATATGGGGAAATTGTCACGTTTGGCGGAGGTCTGCTGTCTCCGAGTGCTTTTCTAGTTCCTTATTGTAGTTATTTATTACCTGAATTGTTACTTTACTGAATCAGACATTTACAACTCTGTCCAACAATTCTCACAATCTCATACTCTCATACAGAGCAAAATAAACACACTCAAAAGTTGTTACATCTGCACTGCAACTGAATATGCAACAAATATTTTCTAAAGGACACAATTTTAATTATCTCAAGCTACACAATTAATTTGAAACATTGTATTTATAGTGAATTGTATGTTTCCGAGTTTTTTTTTCTATTAAAGTGAAAATGTGGAAAAAATGTGGAAAGTCATGAAGTTCTCCGCTTACCACTGGTGGTACGCGGGGAACGTCATGACTTTCCACCACAGTTTACGCACCACTGCCCAATGTGATTTTAGCCTGTTGATGGCATCCATATCCCTGTTGGAGCTCCTTGAATGATTTTTTTTTTCTGTGCTTGGGTGAAATGTTATTAAATTGAGTACCTCTGTTTATGACTATATATCAGCCTTTTTCTGCATAAATTACTACCAACAGCATCTGATTTTAGGAGCGTCACACAATGACACCAGTGATAACCGTGTGGCTTTGAAATGAACATCAAAATCGACGGCACGTCCGGGTAATTTCTGTCCGCCGGGGGAATGTTTAATTCCAAAAGAGTTTATTCGGCTTAAGTTCAACTAATGCCAGGAAATCATTTTGTCACCCGCTCATCTCCACCTGTACGCTCCCTCTCTGATACGCTGGCATCTTCCCACCCACACATGCTCTTGCGTGGCCCCTGGAGAAGCCTGTCACCGTGAGTGGCCCTCTGCCACGGCGGGATAAACTACCTGTCACCACCACGCTTTCTGTGGAATTCATATCAGAGGCAAAAACAAAGAAGGTGCTCGGGTCACGGGGCATCACTCTTAAATTATTCATCCTCTGCTTCCTCCTTCCGTCTCCTCGCTGCCTGTCGCCTACTTTGTTCTGCCAGCTCACAACAAGGGCAACTGTCAGCCTCTTTCCTGTCTCAGATTTTTTGGTTGCAGAGTCTATAAATTTTATAGGGGGGGGGACGAAACAACAAAAAAAAAAACCGAACCTCTCTTTGAAAGTTTTGGAGGGTTTGCTAACCTCGAGTCAATCGCGTGGCAGAGTTCGGCATGTCTTCACTTCTGAAAGTCACAGCGTCGTGAAATTTTAAAATATTCTCTCCCTCCTGCTCGGCCTTTTTCGAGTGCATAATTTATCAGCGTCCTGACAGCTGCTTGTTTGCATACACTCGAAGCCGGATGGCCTCGTGATTTAAGAGAACCCAATCCAAGCCAGAGCAACGACTCCCCCACTTTTCCTGTTCTCCGATCGCAGGAGCAACCGTCTGCTCTGGGCTTGACCGACGCCTGGCAGCGGGACGTGGTAGACTTCTCCGGCGTGTCCGGTGGGAGCAAAGGGAAGCTTCACCTCGGCACTGTCCTGGAGCTACAGGACGCAGAACCAAAGCAAGAGAGCAGAGGCTGAGGGAGCCGATTACCCTGTTGTGATCTGTGTTCGGGACGGTGCTACCGGAGCCCTGATGCTGATGGGAGACCTGGACTGGATGGCGGGAGAAGCCTTACATGATGAATTGACCTTTCGGTAAGCACCACCCCCTTTCTACTTTCTGTCGCTAGGTCGGACAAACTTGCTGCTCCTCCGTTAAGGACTGTTAATTCGCTATTTTTCCGATGTGTATCATCAGTGTTAATATTATACTATAATAACGCCATGGTGGAATATTGCTGCTGGGGACCTGCAACAGTGACTCGAGGTGTCCAGAACCAAAACAAACGCTGGAGAATGCAGCTGTAGGTTAAGTTGTGTCCGTCCATAAAAGCAACTGAACGTGGGGAAAGTTACAAAACACACCTACATTTACTCCAAGGTAAGTTTACTTTGCTTATTAGATGATTGATTTAACCACTCTTTAGTAAAAGTAATAATATGATTTAGCAGCAGGGAAGGTGATGAGTTCTCTGTTAGCATTAGCTCTGGTCCATAGGTCTGTCCCACACCAGAGCTATGTTAACATGAGACAGTCGCAGCATTGTATTAATATAATTAATAAAGTGACGTTAACATCACTAGCCTCACCTTATACCTAACAAAATAAATATCCAGCGCTATATATATTTGTGACAACAAGGCAGGCTTATAGCTGGCTAGCGAGCTCTGGTCCATAGTGGTCATTGACACTGGACCAGAGCTAATGCTAACAGAGAACTCATTACCCTCCCTGCCGCTAAATCATATTATTACTTTTACTAAACGGTGGTTAAATCAATCATCTAATAAACAAAGTAAACTTACCTTGGAGTAAATGTAGGTGCGTTTTGTAACTTCCCCCACGTTCAGTTGCTTGTGTGGATGGACACATAACTGAACCTACAGCTGCATTCTCCAGCGTTTGTTTTGGTTTGGGAAAGAGAATAAAAATGTCCCTCCAAATGTTCTGGACACCTCGAGTCACTGTTGCAGGTCCCCAGCAGCAATATTTCACCATGTTCTTATTATAGTATAATATCAACAATGATGATACACATCGGAAAAATAGCAAATTAACATAGTCTCAAGTTTGTCTGACCTAGCAACAGTAACTAGGAAGGGGGCGGCGCTTACCGAAAGGTCAATTGTAGCGTCGGCTCTTGACTGCTTGTCTTTTCTCATCGCTCTCCCTTTCACACTCCCTGGTTCCTGCGTGAACGTATTTTATTTACTGTAGCCGCCGATGCCTGGCTGTCATGCATCCACAGCCTCACACCGACTGACACCCACGTCGCCGTACCCGACACCTGCACAGTCACGCACTCAAAGCAACACCTACTGCGCACGTATGAATGATAAAACTCCACAAGAAGCTGCTGAAGTTGACAGACGCAGCACAGAAGACACTCTCTCTCTCTCTCTCTCTCTCTCGTCCCACACACATTTAAGGATCACGTATTTATCAAGTAGCGCCAAACACGAGCTCGCTGACAAATGCAAACTTGCTGACGAGCAGAACTGAGGCGCGCTAACAGCTCGAGCTAACGGAGGCTCCATCAGGTCAGGTATGTGTATGTGTGCGTGTGCGTGTGCTTGTGCGTGTGCGTGCGGTGACCGCGTGGCCGCCCTCCGAGCTGCCAGCCACCGGCGCCGGGGTCCCTTGGGTGGCTTTTGAGGAAGACTGATGGATCAGCCGAGTGCTTATTGATGAGGCAGCTTAATGCTAATGACTGTAATGCGTTAGAGCGCTTGTCAACAGCGCGGAGAGGATGGGAAACCTTTTAATCTCTTAATGCCATCAGTGATCAATGACATAGCATTATGCTGCTGGAAACCAACATGACTGACACAGGTTGAATTAAATATAACAACCTAATATTTAGAATGATTACAGAAGGTCCGGGGGTTATTGATTGATGCGTTTTTCTTTCATTTAAGATGAATGATCCTTTCATTTTTGCCTCATATGGATGACTTCATCGTCTCCTCGGTGCCAAACAGTGAAGCATTAGCCTTTAGCACGTGACGTGCGCCGTCTGCAACAGCTCCGTCTTCCCCGACAGCACTCCCGTAAGTTCAAACGGGAGGACATTTCACTTCTTCTTTACTCCTACCCTGAGCTGAATTGGCTGTCACCGGGTCTCAAGGGCGCACGGGAGTAAATTCAAAGCCGTGAACTCGCCTCAGTTATCGAATTTCAGCGGCAGCGCCGCGACAGACTCGCAGTGCCAAGGAAGTGAGGCAACAACTTTGTCAACTTGCTCAGATGCTTCCAAGAAACCGCGGGCGAACTGTTTCTTCCATTTACACTAATGAATAATTGAAAGATAAGAGCGAGGGAAAGAAAACAGACCCCGTCTCGCTTTTCCTCTCAAAATAGTGTTTGTATTTTGGCTCCCCTCGCTGTTTTTCGGTGTTTTATTTAAAGAACTAGAACACTTCGGTCCAACTGTCTCCATCTGTCTGCACAAACCACACATTCGTAGTATGTGACTCTTTAATCTTGGATGCTTTGAAAGCCCAGAAACACGCCCGGAAGAAGAAGTTCTGCCGTGTAAACGGGCGCTACATCTGTCTTGTCGCGCTGCAGTTGTGGGCGACGCTGTCTGGACACGCAGCTGCTCCGCCTGATTCACTGCGTCCACCAGAATCTGCTCCGGCAGGAAATCCGGTCTGATTCCTAAATTAGCCCCGCCGCGCAGGTCTGCTCGGCAACAGCGTGCGTTACCGCCGTCGGGGTGTGCGCCGGTTTCCTGAGCAGCACGGAGCGGTGGATGGCATCACGATGCAGGTGTACTCCACACTGACTAAGCCCGTGTGCTCAGTTCAGACAGGCCCATGATGGATCTGAGGCCGTCTGCTCCGAGCACATCAATCCTGCTTATTCTAACACCGGCTCCCGGCTGGCTCGCCTTCACTTTCTATTCACGCCAGAGCGCTGACACACACGTCTCCGCCGGCTCACGTGTAGCCAAGACATAATCTGAGTTACAAGGAAAAGGCAAGAAAAAATCCATCCTCGGTTGTTGTCGAGCAGTCAGGTGACACCTGCGGTGCATCTCGGGGTCGGCGTTATCCATGTGCATGTACTGATGCTACACAGTCAGACGGGAAAACTTGTAACACATAATAGAGTATAAATCCCCTCCTAATATTGAGAACCAACCACCAGCAGTGGAGTTTATCATCTGCACAGATTGCTGCTAGCGGAGCGCGCTAACGTGGCCGACACTTCACATCAACTGGAAATTTTACCACATTTTCTTCAGTAAAAGAATCTCCGGTTGAAATTCTTCAAAATGCCCCGAAAGTGAAGGAGATTCATTTTAAAGTCTGTTACAAAACACACAACTCTATTAAAAGCTTAAGAAGTCATTTTGGTTTTAACAACAACTAGAAAAGCACTCAGAGAGCGCAGACCTCCGCTAAGCACAACAATTCACCCATATAGTGATTTACAGATTGCAATAAAATCCACCTTCTGGATCAGATCCGGATCAGCCTTTTAAATTTGATAGAGGTTCCCATTGTCAATCCCTGAGTCAAATTTCATGAGTTTTGGGCAATAATTGACGGAGATATTGAGGAACAAATTTTTCGGCCCCATTGACCGCAATGTTATAGAAAATTTGAAAGTGATCCAGAATCCAGGATTTCTTCCAGATCACAGCCAAAATGAAATCAGTTCTTCCTTTTCACATTTCTGACAACTCCTGAAAATTGCATCAAAATCCATCCATAACTTTTTGAGTTATCTTGAACACAGACAAACAGACAGATAAATGCCGGCAAAAACATAACCTCCTTGTAAACAACAGTTTATTTAATGAATGTATTTCTGTCAGGGATGATTTGCATGACAGCTTCTCTCCTGAATCTGACATTTGTGCTTATTGAACGATAGAAAAAGCTGTATTTGGGTAATTGTGAATGATCCTTGACACAACAATTCACTTTAATAATCATTCTTCAGTATTTCATAAGTAGCTGCAACTTTATTTCTCATTCCTGAAACACGAAGAAAACAAGTGGAGCTTTCTAAGACTCCCAAGACTGCACCTGAATTAACTTTCTCCCCCACTGAATGTATTTGTTTAATTTTTTCTTTCTTTCATATGCTTTTATAATGATATTGTCAAGTCTCTTGTTACTTGTGCACAATACTTTATTATGATAATTTGTCATCTGAATGATTCAGTCATTCGGGAGAGATTCAGAGTAGAGCTTCCAGTTAAGTGGTTCATCTAGTTAGGATGTCCCCTCCGGACGCCTCCCTGGAGAGGGACCAGGAGTCGTCATGAAGTCTACACGGAGTATTCTTGACGTTGTACCCGAGATTAACTCGTACGATGTTGGATGTAACGATCTTATACATCACAAGTAGGACGGCTATGTTGCTGTTACTCGTCTAAGATCGACTGGGTCTCATTTTTGTATTTTTATCGAGTACCTGAAAGTACTGCTTCACTGAGTCACCAACCAGACCGTCAACTCCCTGATCGTTTAACTCGATATGGAAATTCCCCCAATAGCAAAGGAACGGCGGTAACAGGGACTACGCTAGTAGATTGTAAATGGTATCCTCTTACTGGCAGCACCAGTTGAAGCCGGTCATCACCGTTGCATTTGAGGCTTTGGGAAGATACAGAAACTAATCTAAATTTGTTAAGCTAACGGATGCCAGTAGAGTGTGAGAATTAGCTTTTTGTCTTTGTCTTTGTCTTTTAGCTTTGTCTGAGACAAAGCAAAGTTTAAGGCTGATACACTTGGTGTTTCCGTTGGTCAGTTCCGTTCGCCAGTTCCGAATATAGCTTTTTTATTTCAGTCTTATTTCAGTGATTTTGTGCCGAAAGTTAACTCATTCACTGCCACTGATGTCTATAGACGTCTGTTGACGTCTATTGACGTCAGTTGGGTCTAATAAGTGTCACTGGGGTTGCTAGGCAGAGCGTCAAGATAAATATCAAGTTTTGAACATCGTAGTTAGTGTTCTGATCCTTCAGGTAGCAGCATCGCCACTCTCCGTTTTTGATCAGTTGAGGGGATACTCCACATCGCAGTTATCACCATTCACGGGGGGATCACAGCTAGTGCTGGGCGGTATGACCAAAATTTTATATCACAGTGTTTTTCAAAATTATATCGGTTTCACTGTATATCACGGTATTTTTTTTTTTTTGAAGGCACAACTGGGTGTTTTCTGGGACTGGGACATTTTCGAATCATTAAGAGACAGTAAATTGGCTTAGAATGACCTATTTTACTGTCACGAGGAGTGAATATTGTAGCCTCCCGCAGCTAGAACTTTAGCTTGGCAACATTTGCAGATTATTGTAATTTGTTGGACGTCGTCTTTTTTAAATCCAAAGAACTTCCACACCACAGACACGGCTCCTCGTTTAGGAAGAAGTTCCTCAGTCTCATGTTGCCGTTCTGGAGCTTCCACTTCGGGACTTTCTCTGTTAGCAGCCGTCACCGTTTAACCAGAAACTAGTAGCGTGTTGTGCCTCCAGTGCAAAACATTGTCAAACATTGTCAAACATTGTTCTGCGGCACTTACGTTCCGCCACGCGGCGTTCCCAACGTTGTGTACGCTACAGTACATACTCACAGGTATTACGGTATATGAAATATTCATATCATAAGAAAGATAAACACCGGTATTTGGTATGAACCGGTATAACCGCCCAGCACTAATCACAGCCCCCATTAACCGCGAAGTGTGAGGTTTACTGTACTTTTAGACGGCCCTTTGATTTAACCGTTATACCATCAGAAGGAGGTTCACGGTGCCTTCCAGAGGTTTCTGTTGCTGTTCGCATCTCTTTTCAGGTCGTTACTCTCCATAGTCTCTCTGGCAGCAGGAAGCATCAGGGTTTTAAACAGGTAATCAGGAATAACTACATGATGTGTCCTGTGACTTTATTCTCTCTCCAACTGCTGAGTTTCTCTTGTGGGACGGAAGAATTTTTTTCTCTTAAAGGAAGTTTAATGTTTAATCAGTGATTCTAAATAAAATATGATGTAAAAGTGGGGCCGTGAACTTCCTGTCGTCTCCGCCGCCTCGTGTGATGGGTTCAGCTCTTGGTCAGGCCATGTGGCGGAAAAGAGAGTGAGCCAGCGAAAAGGCACTCTTGAGCGGAGTCATCCCAATTACAGTACTTACCCTTTCAAGAAAACCATTGAAGTGACTCAGCTGGAGTCAACTCGGTGATAGAGATGCTACAGGGTCCCTTCCATTTTCACCTCGCCGCCGTTAAAAGCCTGAGATGGCTCTCAGGAAGAGAGGCAGACATGCGGTACGTGGAAACAGATGTTTCTGCTGTTCGTCTGCAGAAATGCCTTGTTAACATTTGGAAGGGTCCCTCGTGTTCACCTTTCTTTGTTAATGGTCCCTTTACTGCTCGAATCAGTGATTTTTAAAAGATTTTTTGGGGGGAAATGTGGCTAAAACTGACGTGAATAAATTGTAAATACATTTTGTGATTCAAACAGGTTTACGTGACTTTGCTTCAGATAGTGAGCGGGTTCTCCTCATGAAGAGTCTGACCCATCAGGACTCGGAGAAAGATCATCTGAAGGTGATCTGGTGTCTGATACCAGATCTGGACCTGGATCGTGGGGTGTTGTTCCTCTGGACTGGGTCTCTGCATCGTACAGATGCCATCAGATTCATAACCTGGTTTTGTTGAGTGAAACCTCCCAAAGAACTGTTTGAACGTTACTGCTGTTTCCATGAAAAATGTTTGGGGGGAAAAGAAAAATTGCCAACTGTGGTTCAACAAGTCTTTGCTTCAGGCTGGTTGTGATGGAAACACGATTCGCTGCCAGGACTTGTGGTCGTCGTTTGAGCTACTCTACTCTACTCTCTGTGAACTGGTGTTGTCGTTGAGGACTGATAGTGATTCATGTTTTTGCTGTTTCTATTTTGTTTTATTTTGGCCAATAGGGGAACAAAGAGTAGACGAGGTGGGCAATGCTTCCTGACAGTAATCTAAGAGCCCTTCGATTGAAACTGAAACGGATATTTTAACATGAAAAATCTCATTTGTGTTTATATATCATTTTTGGTGGCACATTCTTGATTTTTCAAGAGAAATTACACCACAAACTGGGACATTTCAAGAAAAGTCTTCATTCCAGTAAGATTATATGGCAGTTTATGCAAAATCTACAGTAGCGTCAGACTAACAAAAAATATGAGGCATTACTAAAGCACCGCTTTGAACAAATGTGCGACGTCAAAAGTCGTTCAGTGAAATCTTTCACCTGTGACTTTAACCTACTTAGATTCATACCAATAAATAATGTATCTTACGAAATGCATGTAACTGATGGAGGTGAAGCTCAACATCTCATTCATCGAACTGGAAATAATTTGCTGCATAATTTCCTAACAGTGTTTAACAAACCGGAGAAAATGATCTCAGATCTTTCGATGTGATCACGATGTTCGTGATCAGCTGGAACTGAAATTGTGCCGTTGTTACTCCTCAAATAATTTTTCAGGTAATATTCCTGATATAGAGCAACGAAGCTCAGCAGAGCAGCTCATATTATCAATCACTGTCAGCTCCTCTAATTCCTATCATCACTGATCTAGCCACTTTTTCTTGTCTCTGTTTTTTTTTCTTAGTCGCCCCTCATCTGTAAAGTGTCTCCTTTATTGCACACAGTCCTTAGAAAGCGACGTCTTCGGGAAACTGAATCAAAGTCTCAACAAAGCCTGGACGAGTTGACGAGCTGGTGGATGGAGTGGACGAGGACAGCAGGAGACTAAAGGAGGACGTATCACTTCCAGGGAGATAAATACTTCATGAAGCTGTTGACTCCACCATTTTATTACTTTTGTCTCAGAGTTTTCCGCCTGCCTGCAGCTCTTTCTGTCCACGAATTATTCATCAAGCTCCCCGCGGGCCTCGGCTGTCAATCCCAGGATTAGGCGTCGTTGGAGAGACGGGAGTCGTTCGTTTATCAGGAGCTCAGGTGGCGTCGCACCTGGCAGGATCTTGGTAAGTCTATAAAAAAAAAAAAAACTATTATGATACCAAATAATCGCTGAAGTTGACTTGAAAGGTCCACCCAACCATATCAGATTCTCAGGTTTTTAAGACAAACGAAGCACAAACCGTAAACTGTTGGGTGGATTACTTCTTTGTCGTAACAACTCTTCTTGGTAATAAATCTTCGACTGTTGGAAAGCCTGAATATTCTCTTTTTGAACGGTGCCACATTTGTGATGAACACGAATCTGAGGGATGAGCAGCAGAGCCGAGCACATGTCTTCGTTCCCTCAGAAATCCACCGCGTGAGCGGAAATTTTTTTGATCTATTGCTACAAAAACACTGGAAGGAGTCTCGCAGGCTTGTCGCAGGTTCCCGGAGGACTGAAAGCACTTCTGCTCGCGTTTCGAGTGGAAACGAGGCGTCAGTCGTGCATCATAGTTCAGCCGACGCTGACTTCTGCTCGTTTGTCATTTCTTTTTCTGCCCATTTCTGACTCCGAGGGAACGTCGCTTTAAGTTTCCCGTCCCGGCGTTCTGACTTCTCCCCCGGTCTGCCTCTACATGTCTCCTTTTCAACCTTCCTATTTCTGTTTGTACTTGTTCCAAATTTTAGACACAGCTGATTAGGGGGAAAAAAAACACCCAACATCTTTTGCCGCACTTAGTGTTTTAATTACCTTCTTGACGGCGTCTTATAATCCTTTCCGGTGTTGTAACCGACGGCGCTCTTGCTGGGCCCGTGTTTCCTGTCAGTCAGCCAAGTGCAACAGCTTGTTAGGGTCTGCTAGTACTCTATTTTAACTGCAGACTCATTTGCATATTTAAACTTGTGCAGGTATTTCCTTTAGAAGTGCAAATTGCAAGATGTTGCTAAACCGTTAAAAAAAAAAAGAGAAATTTGCTTTTGATTACAGAAATGTTATTTTATAGTTTAAGGTACGAATTACGGATCCAGATTGCCGTATTTCAAACATCTGTTAAATCATTATGGGTTTTCTATGTTTTATGGAGACAGGAAGGGGGGAAAAAACACTTTCTGTCCAACATTTCCTTGTTAAAACCGTAAACCTGGTGATTGTAAACTGCAACAGAGAAATTGATGGTCAATCCTTCCAAACAACAGACTGTAAAACCTCCAGCGTGATCGAGTTTCCAGATGAACAGTAAACTGGAAAAGCACTCGATTCACGACGTATCTGTGTGTTCAACATTTGTTCTGTTTGTGTCCTGTGACCATCAATAACTCCTATACCCAGTAAAAAAAAAAAGGAGAGATCTCAATCATTGATCACAAATGCAAATTGGTTTGATGAACACGTTTCTCAAGATCTTAGAACCAAAGTTTTTACACAAACATGAACCCATATTTCTAAGAGATCGTTCCTGCTCTTTCTGTTTGTTTTTTTTCTTTGTGGACTCACCTTTGTATTTTCGTACTTTTTCTGTACTTCTTTGTTGCATGTGAATGGCACATGCGTTGACACTTATTGCTCAGTAAATGCATTGGTTAATGCATGCATTAATCAATGCGTTGACGCATTAATGCATTGGTAAATGCATCAATGCATGCATTAGAATAGAATCCTTTATTGCCACTGTACAAAGGTACAATGAGATTAAAAGCAGCATCTCCGGTTACAGTGCAAAAAAGAGTGCAAAGTACAAAACAGTGCAGATCAGTGTACAAAGATATGTAATGTAGAGAGAATAGTGCAGATGATCGAGGTAGTACAAAATATATGTGCAGTGTAAAGCAAAATAGTGCAAATAAACGAGGTAGTACGAATAAAAGAAGGTGGGGATATGAGGATATAAGGTGCACAGTCAAATCCTGAGACGGCATAACAGATACTATATACAGATGCTATAAACAGATGCTATAAAGAGATTTTTTTTTCTTTTTTTAGTTTAGACATCTGGTGGAATATTGCACAGACTTGATATGCATTCATGCATTCAAAGTTACTTTATTGATACTCTTAGTTAAGTCAATAAGGCATGCATTAATCAATGCATTGATGCATTGGTTAATGCATCAATGCATTCATGCATGCATGCATTGATGCCTTAATGCATTTAAGGTTACTTTATTGATACCCTTAGTTAAGTCTTTAATGCATGCATTAATGATTCTGGCTGCAGCTCTATCACAGTTTCTGGGCATCAACAGGTCAAGAGGTCACGACGTAGAACTGGAACACGCCGCTGTTGGGAAAAACGACACGCTTGAAGCCGTACGCTGTAAACCTGTGTGATAAACCAGTCACAATACACCACCTTCATAATATCATCTGTCAGGCATTTCAGTGTTGTTTCAGTGATTTGGACAGAAATTATATTTTTCATTATTATTACTGTTGTCATCAATCAGAAACAAGAAGTTGCAGTTTCAAGCAGTTAGGAAGAATATAGGAAAATATAAATAAATGCAATGCTTCATTTAGCTTGTTAAACAACAATCTAAAGGCACCACATGAGTAACCGATGAGGAGAGCCGACGAACCTACTCTACTTCAACAAAGGTTGGTTCCCTCTCTTTTATGTTCTTTTTCTTTTTGTATGTTTTTTGTTTTTTTTTGGTATGTGGTAACTTTTTTCCACCATGTCATCACGTCTCTCTTGGTGCTTCGCCATGTAGGGATCTATAAGACCAAGAACCAGGTGATCCTTTATTTAACAGCCTGTGGATCCACCTTCACCTGCAGGAGCTTGAAGGACGTGTTTGCTGTGAGACTTTCTGTCTCTCAGGTCGTTGTGGAGGAATTTTGACCCGCTCTTCTTTCCATCACTGCTTTGGTCCGTTGAGGTTTCCGGGTGTTTGCCGGTGCACAACTCTTTTTATGGCCCTACAACAGCATTTTATTCAGGTTGAGCTCTGGACTTGTTTATTTATTTAGTGTTTATCTGTTATGTTGTACCGGCGTCTTTACTTCCTGTTCATCCTGAGCACCGTTGTCTCCCTTAATGTCCCGTATACGTCCTGCGCTGCTTGTAAATGTTTTTATGTATAATGAGGTAGAGTCACTGCAAACCAAATCTAACTCAGCCTATCAATAAAGTAACCTTCAGCCTTGTAGATGTGCTTTGCCTCATCGTCCTGTTGCGTGTCCACCGAGCTCCAACTGTCATACAGATTCACATTTCCCTCCAGAATCCTGGTATCCAGAGGAGTTCATGGTGGACTCGATCAGGTCTGAGGTCTTTAGCTCCTCCGGCTGTGAAACCACCTTAAAACATCATCCCTCCACCATCTTTGCTTGACAGTAGGAGTCAAGTGTTTCTGTTGAAATGCTACGTTTTGGTTTTCACCAAACGGCTCCCCTTTGGTCTCGTTTGTCCGGAGAACGTTGCTCCTGAAGTCCTGTGGCTTGTTCAGATACACGTTTTCCTTCTTCTTTTTACTTCACTTGTCCAGTCTACCTTTTAAATGTGCTGTCACAGACTTTAACTTGCTCAGCGAGGTCTGAAGTATCTGAGATGTCTGAGGTGATGTAGGGACTTTTTGTTTGTCTGAGCATTGCATGGTCTGACGTTTACCAGGGGAGATTGGTTACTGTCTTGGAAGACTTGTCTAATGTCTTTCCCTATTGGCATTGTGTTAACACACATCTGAATGGTACTGACCAGCAACTTGAAGATGTCTGATTTTACTGCGATCTGCACAAGCTGATGATAAATTCAGCTGCAGCTTACCCTCTTAAATCTTATAGATGTAGTAGGGGGGTACTTAGTACTGCCCACCTGATTTTTATCTATTTATTTATTTCCTTTTGTTTTGGCTCAATTTGTGTTGAATAATGATGACACTGTGAAAAAAGATGAATGTTTTTGTCTGTGGTTTTATTTTCTGGAAAATAAAAGCTTAAAAAAAAGGAGTTGCTAACTGCTGCAGGTGACCTTTAACCTTAAACGTGAACTTGAAAATGGATGTGCGGTGTTTCGCCAACAGTTACGTTGTTGCTGTTTCAGCAGCAGCATGTTTGTTACTTAAAAGACATTAAGTTATCCCACTATTCCCGCTGGGTTCACCGTCTTTTAACCAGAAATAAATAAATAAATGAAGGGTTATCTCCTCAGGTCGCGTTATGGAGCTGAAAGACGAGAAAATCTCTCTGACAGACAGCAACGTTTGGCGGCAGGAAGGAGCTGGAAAGCTCCAGGTTTGGAGAGCAGGTTGAGCTCGCCGACACCTGTTCAGTGAACCTGCAAAGTCACCGTCCTCTCATCAGCCGAAGGAATTAATTACGACTCTCCGCCGGAGCGCGCACTGCTGGCATTTACATGCGGTGACCCATAATCCTTTTCTTCTGCACTGCTGTGCGCTCGCGCACGCGCGCACTTCACCCTTGAAGCGAGCAGCTGCCGAGCGCGGGCGATGATCAGCCGCACGCCGAGAATCACACGCTGGCAAATGCACATCTTGCTGTACCTGCCTGCCGGCATTATTCATGGAGACAGCTCCCTGTGTAATCTCCGCAGTGATATCGTTTGGATAATACCAGAGGAAGCTTAGTCGCCACCTGCTTCTGTGTTTAAATTGCTGCTCAGGTAACGGAGCCAGGTGGGCTCCGGGGTGTCGGGCTTCGTGGAGTGAGACCACAGCTTTCTCCAATTACGACGTGCACTGTTATAATTGGGGGATGCACGTATTCTGTTACAACTGAAATCTTTTCCTCCATATCGCCGCGGCGTGGCACGTTGCATAGAAACACCCCCCCCCCCCCCCAGCCCCCCACCCTGATCACTGAACCCGCTAAGCTGGTAATAGTGCTGAGGATCTTTCCTGCGGTATCCAAGGACTTATGCGGTGAGGAGTCCTCCATCACAACCATGGCAACGGAGAGAAACCCTTCAAAGCTCTCACAGGTACTGCTGACCCCCCCCACCCTCCCCCCCGACTGGCGAGACCTGCTTCAGAGCCCTTAATGAAAGAGCTGTGCCCCATTGAGCCCAGTAATGAGTGTTCTGACATTGAAAGTTCCTATGAGGGAACAACCGGATCGCACGTCTTTAGTGGCTCAAAGTTGTGATGCACCAGACTCAGTGTTTCCCACGCGTTCATTTATTCGTGGCGGCCCACCACGAATACATTTTTTGGCTTTTGACCCCCCCTGTCGCTTCCAGACTGTTTACTTTGTGAATGTCGTGTGTCGTTTCAATTCTGGACCATTGGGTGGTGGTATACATCGTGACGCCTTCTATAAATTTATAAGTCGCAGAAGAAGAACTCGTGGCGGGCCTGTTATTATGTCAGAGAATGACGAGGCACGAAACCGTTTCACACAGCAACTTAACTTTACTTCCACACGTGAGAGCAACAACAACCAGAATGGATGCACAGGCTAAACCAATCAAAGTCCAAGTCAGGCGCATCACAACACAGGCGAGGCAGTAGAGGCGACTGCAGCACAATCGATCATCTTAACCCTTTATACAAGTTTGATATCAAGATTTCAAAAGGCTATAACCTGAAAACAGTTTAAGATAAAAGTATACTGTCAATGAGAAAATTGTTCAGTATGACTCAAAGTCTGTGAAGGGAGTGAAATTGTTCATTTAGTTTGCATATTATGATGTCACAAGGTGGCGGCCATATTGGAAAATGTTCAAATTTGATATCAAGGTTTCAAAAGGCTATAACTTTAAAGTGGTTTGAGATAAAGACATACTGTAAATGAGAAATATCTTAAGTGTGAACCAAAGTTTGGAATGGAAGTAGATTTGTCATCTAATTTTAATTATTGTGACATCACCTGCCCAAACATGTCTAGTAGTCCTCAATTTCAGGTGTTTCCTGCAGCCCCATGCACGATGAAAGCTTTCATTTCAGGGACAATCACATCATAAAATCATGAAATCTGGAGTTTGGTTTCAATATTTCCCTTTCAAAGAACTGGTGGCCTTTTCTATTTGTTTGATTGGTGATGAAGCTCCAGAATTCATCATTTGGTAAAGAGATAAAATCAATGGGCTCAGAATTTGTCAGATCGTCTCCACAAAAACCAACAGGCTCATCAAAATTTAGGCTCCACTTTCGATACTCTTCCTCTTCTTTCAAGAACTCTCAGCCGCCATCATCTTCAACATCATCATCATCATCACCGTGATTTCCGTTGCGCCATTAACGGTGTGTTTTTGTCCCATGGCTTCTCCTGCGTTGCCGGGACAACCGTAGTTGTTTTCATCCCCGCTACATTTTTCCATATTTGTGGTGTTATGAGCCCCCTGACACCCCGACCTGGTTGGCGATTGCAGAATGCTTCAACCCCGACTACACTGAGGGGAAGCATCCGATATATAATGTGCTGATTGTGGACCATGACGCGGACTCGCCGTCACTACTAATGTCAGTTTCATCTTCACTGGACAACTGCACATCTTCCTCCTCTGAATCGGAGTTAGCCAGAACCTGATGTAGCCGGTTTGGGTCTCACTCCTAGCCGACTTTCGATCTGCGTTGTGTATTTATGTACTGGACTCAGGGATTTGGCCACTGTTTAGCCGTCACTGGCATATTTATTTCTGGATAGAAATAAAATGGCACACACATACAGCAGGCGTTAGTGTGACACACCTCTGCATCACACCAGCTTCTCCTCAGCTAGCTACCGGAAAGAGCAACAATACTTAATAAAATACACAATACACATTATATTACATTCACATAACAAATACACATACCAATAAATATACCGGCGACTAAACAGTATTTTTTTATATAAAAGTAAATAAAACAATAAAGCACAAAATAAAAATACATTAGAACATGGGAGCAAACAAAGCATACCTGGATAGAAATAAAATGGCACACACATACAGCAGGCTTTAGTGTGACACACCTCTGCATCACACCAGCTGTAATGGAGGACAAAATACAATCAGGCATGCTGCAGCCCTAGTGTGTGTTAGAGTGCAGAGTCCTCACTAATACTGTTAAACAGAGCACTAACAAAACATCACCAAAAACGTTCTCAAAACTACTCAAACTAAAGCAAACCAATCACACAGTAGCATAAAGAAGTGCATTATAACATGTTTTCACCGTTTTCACAGGTTAAATGTGCTTAAAACAACTTTAAAACAAAAATCTTTACAGAGCAGTAGAACAACCCACCTTCTCCTCAGCTAGCTACCGGCAACAGGAAGAAGGGGGCGTCAACTCAACCACATAATGTCTCAGAAACAGGAAGTGAGGACTTCAAAATAAAAGTACAAAACAAAACGTTCCCATAGCGATCTAATACAGATATTACAAAATAAAATTGACAATGAATAATATGATGTGTGAGGGATCTTTGGTGGAATGCATTACTTGTATATCTTATATACCTGCTACACTGACAAAGTACTTCGTGGACGGTAAACCGGCCTCTTGACATCATGAGTAAATGAAAAAACACTCTTTGGCTCTGCAATACTACCACTGGTTCGCCATGCGTTTCTGTGCTGGAGGGTGTTTTACAAACTCCTTTTAGATAGATAGATAGATACTTTATTCATCTCAAAGAGAAATTTTACACTAAAACTTTGAATAGCGCCACCTCCAAAAATGGTTCTCAGATTACAGGCACACATGTCCGCCATCTCCTGGTGAAAAGTAATAAGATTTGGCATCACATTTATAGATAAAGCCTGTTATACTCAGCAATGTTGCTTGTCACAATTTTGCGACTTTGGCGCTTCAAGGGCTAATAGACATGCATACATAACACCTATAAATCAAGAAGACGCAGAAGAAGTCGTGGTGGAAGAGACGTGATTCAAACGATGAAGATACGGTCCATGTGAAGGTAAGACGTGCCGTTACAAAGTGGTAAAATATCCTCTTATACCAACCCGTGTCTGAATCAAATCTAGATGCTCATCATGTTCAGAGACATCTTATCCTGCTGTTAATGTACGTTAGCCGACAGACACCTGCGGAGCTGCTGCCGTAATGTCGCCTACATACATCTGCTCTGCTTCTGTTCACCCCTTTATACAGATGAGTTTAGAAAAATATTTTCTGTAGAAGAAAAGAGCTTGTCTTGAGCTCCGTATCTGTATATAATGTTTTCAGTTTAAGCTTTGTATATGTGTGTGTATAGTGCTCACAATTACAACAGTTCCTCTCAAAGTGCCACCACAAATAGACCCTTGACCAGTGGGAAACACTGAGACTGTTGAGCTGACTTTTTCTTTTTCTAAATTAATTTGATTTTAATTGACCGTATGAGGCAGGTTAGGTACGCGGGTTTGGACCCGTCAGGGAAAAAGTGTCAGCGTGTCTTTGTTGAGACGCCTCATGCAGCCGTGTCCAGCTCATCTCATACCTGCTTAGCTTTCATCCTGACTAATGGAAATGTCAAAAAAAACAGAAGATAAACCGGACTGCCCATTCTCTTCAGAAGCCAAAAGATGTTAAGTAGAGATTGCAGCAGCCGGGCCCGGTCAAAGAAACTCTCCCGACTCAGGCGCTGCTATGCAGTATTATAAGTGGTGAAAGCTTTTGTAGATTTTGGTAATGATGTCCCTGAATACCAAGTGAGTTGCATCTAAAGAGACCCGCAGGAAATGATAAAAATGTCTGCTATTCCGTCGCAGCACAGGTCTTTGCATTTGAAAGATCACAAAAGAGAATCACTGAATTCCACTATTTAATTATGTCTCTGCGTGTTTTCCTGCTAGCGGAAGTTTTCAACCTCCGTTGAGGTCCTTTGTCTTTCTGCTCTCTTCTTTTGAGCCACTCTTTAATTTCTCTCTTTCCCCTTTTTTCAACATTCATTTCCACTTCTTTTCTTCTCATATCCTGTTTGTCATTCAGTCCTCGTCCACCTTTCATCCTCATCCCCTCGCTTTCTCCGCTCGCCGTTGAGCCGATCCGTTTCCCCTCCGCTTCAGGATTTTTACACGGACAGGTGTTAAAACAGCTGGACCGCTACGTCCACGTGCCACAGACGGCGGTCACGGAGGAGACGCTCGACGCTGGTGTGCACGTTGGTGAGGTGAAGGGTGCGTGGCCTCGACACCTAGAGGGAGACTACAATCAAGGACGGAGACGCTAACCGGCGCGCTAATACATCACCACCTGCACAGGTGGGTACAGCGGCAGAGAAGATGTACAGAGGCCGGCGGCGTGGCTGCTGTCACGGTTGGGGCGTAACGGCAGAGGACCCAAACAAGGGCTCACAGCTGGGACGCAGATGGACGAGATCAATGAATTTATTAAATAAAAGACCAAAAACACTCTGACGCTAAGACTGGCAGCGCAGGGACCGTAATGGAAAAAAAACAGAAACGGTGTACAGTGATCCCTTATTTTTCACAGTTAATGGGGACCAGCTCACCCCTGCAAAAATGAAAATCCGCGAACTGGAGCCGGAGCCCCCCCGAGCCTAAATAATGTGTTTAAAATATGTTTAAAAACCACAAAAAAGTAGCGAGGCACTGCAGCGAAACAAGACAAAGGCTCAACTGTGGTCTTTCTGTTACCTTCACAGCCTCTGGTCTCTGAACCGTAGTAAAGAAACCGCTGGTATTGTGCTATTTTTGGCTCGTAATTAGCGGCTAACATGCTAACAACAACAAAAGAAAAAGTCTGGTTTTCTCTGCATGGAACAGGCACTTTATTCTGGCACTGCAGGAACTTGTAACATCACACAGGTTGTATTGTTGGGCTCCTGTCGGTTAACAGAGAATATAAATCTATACACGCTGGGCTGCTGTTGATGCTCACTACACTTTTCATCTAACCCCGTTTTTGTTCTGCCGTCCCACGACACACACACTACCCATAAGGCCACAGCATTACCCATAAGGCCACCTTCTTAAAGGGGCCAGGCTGGCTCACAGCATTTCTTTGCTGTGAGAGAACGCGAACAACATCCTGTGATGTTTTTTTCTTGATTTTTTTTTATTATACATTTCTGAAAAATCCGCAAATAACTAAAACCGCGGAACTTAAAGCGCGAATTGGCGAGGGATCACTGTACTGTGCAGAACTGCGACTTAAACTGACACAGAGAATTTGCATATATCTGACAAAAAAAAGAAATCAAATCTGACAAGGAACCGTGGTAGTTTCTACTAAGAGGTGATGACGAACAGACCAGGTGACTGGAAACTGAACACAGGTGTGACAGAAGGACGTGAAGCAAAGCAGAACAGAATATACGAGGAAACGAGATAAAGATGCAGTCAAGCCGACTCATGCTACCCCTATGTTGGACAGTTTTCCAAAGACCTTTGGGAAGATTTTTATTTATGAGGCAGTCGTGTGACAGTGGTTGTTGACGACATCCACATCATGGAACAAGACAGTGTGCGGGAGACGAGACGAAAGACTTGCAATAATGTTGAATGTGTGATTTTTGTCGAAAGGCCAATTTGGAAACAACTGCCTCCAGATTTGCTCTGATTGCTGCCTTACGTCTAACGACTGACATCAGGGGAAGCTCCCCAACTCAAACTGTGATTTTCCTTTCGGCTCTGGGATTTTATGTGCGACCTTAGAGTCAGTTGTGGAATCATTTTAGTGGAAGCTTGACATTAGAAGGAAAAAAAAATCCATCAGATAAGCTAACATTTACAACAACACACATTTACAACAGTTTATGTTTTCTACATTCCATGTTCTATATAGCTTTACTGTTGAAGTGGCCTGGCCCCCACCCTTATTCATTTAATTTTATTTATTGATGTATTTCCATAGCTATATCCTGGAAGCAAATGAAAGATTCATCAAAGAAGAATTTCAGGGGATTTGGGTCGACATGATTTAGAAGTTTATCAGCAATACACTAATATCGCGATACGATACGATACACAACATTCGGCTCATGATACGATATATATCGATAGTCATCTTACAATACATTTACATAATTTTCCAAAAGATTTTAAAGGGACAAAGTGATTTTTTTCATCTTGTGAGTGTTCCAATGACTTTGTTTGAATTAATTGAACTGAAAGCATCAATTACACATTATATGGCTGACAGGCAGCTTGCAAATGCTGGACAAAATGAATAAAAGATTTGTTAAGAAAAATAGTTTTATTTATTTAAACAGTGTAAATTGTTGCTTGCAAGCTTTTAAAGGTGGGACACGGGGGTTTTGAAAGAAGCGTAGAATATCGATACCCGCGGCGGAAAAATTGATACTCGATAAATTATCGATATATATCGCAGAATCGATAAAATCGCTCAGCTCTAATCAACACGTCTAAAATGAATTTGGTTGCTAACCTCTCCAGCTTCATTATCTTGTGATTGAATCCCCCACATCAGTGATTCCCAAAGTGTGGGCCGCAGCCCCCTAGTGGGCCGCCATGGTACTACAGGTGGGCCTTGAGCAGTCATTAAAATTAAACAAATATGTTTTAAATCCTCAATATTTTTCAAATATGTTTTTAATTACTGTCAAATATTCATGACATGATTTTTAAAAAAAAAAAGATTAAGAAGTAATTAAACAAACCAGTTAGGTGTTATTCTACTGTCATCTTAACTTAATATGACAAATGTCACCCAACTTATTTGCTTTAACATCAGAACATAGCTTCTAGTCATGTATGTTGATCACAGTCGTGACTAAAAAAGGTTTCGGTGGGCACATTTCAAACTGGGCCTTGGTATTCTGAAGTTTGGGAATATCTGCTCCACATTTCACATATGTTCAGTACTTTAGCAGCGCAGCAGAACTTCCTGAGCACCAGCACCTGTAAAACTAACCCTGTCCTTTCTGCAAGACATTTCCTCTCACAGAAGAAAATTCATCACGGTAAAGGTTAAGATGGCAGTCCACCCAGACGAAATGCCATTTTGACAGCCGGCCGTTGATCTTCGACTGCAACAAGAAACGTGTCTGCGGACGCGGCTCGTCCTTTGATGTCGCGGATGAAGAAGCGCTTGTTGTCCGCGAAGATAAAGCGGCGAACGGACCGCTCGGCTTCCGGCGACACACCGGGCTAATCGCGCAGCGCGCCGGCACTTTGTGATGGTCCAATTCTCATGCTAATTATCTCAATCAGCGCACAAAATGCCACTGCGTGTAGCCGCGCACCCACGGTTTCAACCCCCCCCCCCCCACCTGAAGCAGCTTCATGTTTCCAGGATAATCAGGCAAAGATTGGATAATCCTGACAGAAATCCTTTTCACTCCCTCAGCCATTTGCAAATTCTCGTCTTGCAATATCATTTTCAGTCAATACACCTACAATCAAATGCCGTTCAATGATGTAAAATTCCTCCACTGTCAAATCTGGCCTGTGGGATAAACATTTCTCTCTTTCTGAATACTTTTTTTTTCCCCGTCTCTCTAAACTTTCCAGATTTACCTACAAAGAAGTCACGCTGATCGACCCCGTGTGACTAGAGATGGGAGGGCTGCGGCATAAATATGTATGTAAATGGAGAACAGAAGTCAGATTATAGCTCCTGGGTAAACAGATTCCTCTCCCATGTCAGGCTGAGTGCTCGCAATCATGCAAAACATTTATTTTGCTTGGAGCAGGTCTGCACCTCAATCACTCCGTCTTCATTCATACAGTTCAGGATCCCCGAAGGTCAGCTGACCCACAGAAGCGTGCACGCACACACACGCACGCGCTGTGACATTAAAATATGTTCACATAAAGCACAAACAGGTGTGAAGGGAAAAAACAACCCCCCCCCCCCCGGCTGAAGAAAGAAAGAGCGCCGTCACGCTCAGGTTTCTGCTCGTATTCTGGCTCGTTACTCGTCTGAGTTCTCGCGCCGCTCGCTGCCCTTGTCTTGTTTATCTGCCATGTTTAAAGACTAATGGAGGCCTACATGTCGCTGCCGCCGCTGTTGCTTCTCATGATGTCCAGTTTTTATTTTCTTTTTTCTGGTTCTAACTGTTCACTCGGGACAAACTGATAAATTCAGATCTGGACTCTCGTCTTTGTCACTTGACAAATGAGTCTTCCTGTGACATTTTATTTTTAGGCTTTCATAGGGCTGTAGCGATACACTAATCTCGCGATACGCAATATTCTGCTCACGATACGATATATACAATACATTTACATCATTTTCTGAAATATTTTAAAGGGACAAAGTGATTTTGGTGACATCTTGTGAGTGTTCCAATGACTTTGAATTAATTGAACTGAAAGCATCAATTACACATTGCATGGCTGACAGGCAGCTTGCAAATGCTGGACAAAATGAATAAAAGATTTGTTGAGGAAAAAAAATTTAATTTATTTAAACAGTGCAAATTGTTGCTTGCAAGCTTTTAAAGGTGGGACACGGGGGTTTTGGAAGAAGCTTATAATATTGATACTCGCGGCTGAAAAATCGATACTCGATACTCGATAAAATACCGATATATATTGCAGAATTGATAACATCGCTCAGTGCTAGTTGTTACCCACAGACTGCATTTAAAAAAAAATAATGCACAAACCTGTGACGTCACCAGAAAAGCAGATATGAGGTTCGGTGTATGAACTTTTCCATATTAGCAGGAGCTGACTCCGCCCACCCCGGTTAATCCAAAAACTGATCCCGGACGAACACTGGAGGTGGACGTCTGGCTGCTGGGCTCCCTGTCACTGTCACGGATATCTGACTGACTTTAAATGAGCAGCACCGTCGCTTGAACAAGGTTGTAAATATGTTTATTAATGCTTCAAGGTCAGACATTTAAATAGATCAGCTCACTTCTGGAGCCAGCACCTAGTGGTCAGATCAATGAACTGCAATTTTCCTTACTGCATTAAACAAAAATAAAAAAGAAAAATCATTGTGGTTTAGCGTTAAGTTTTATTTCTTGCGGTCGGTTGCTGGAGATGTTAACACTTCTGATTTCTCCCTCTGCGGTTCGCGTGATTGAGCTCCATTTGATCTGAACAGCTGTTTTCCTGCAGCTCGGTAGACGTGGAAATCTAACGGGCTGTCATTTATGCGTCTAACTTTCTTAAAACCTCTGAGAGGAACGCTCCTTTCAGATGCATACCTGAAGTGCAGTAATATTTGTTTTTAATCCCGTGTGATTCATATTACCTGGCCTCTGTGTGTAATCCGGCGAGCAGCCGGTGTGTATGTGTGATGTTTCCTTCCCTCGTCAGCGGTGTGTCAGGAGGTGGCGTTCCTCCCGGCGGACGGCCTGCAGCTCAGCCCGGAGGAGGCCGGCGAGGATGAGACGCCGGCATGTGTGTGCGGTCCCTTTGTCTCTCCGCTCATCTCTCTGGGGATGCAGCGTAAAAGGTCACACAGACTTTGTGGTTTGATGAGCGATTCTCTGTTCAAAAACACCATTGAAGGCCCGGCATCCGCTTCCTGACTCTGACTCTGAAGTTTTTTATTTAATGAGGCACAGAGCTCACCACCTCTCACCTTCAACTATCCACATCCTTCATCGTTTCTTTTTGTTTTGGTTTTTTTGTCTTTGCCTCTTTGTACTTCCATCATCTCTCCTCTACCAGTTTTGTCTTTCAGTCTATTTTTTATTTATTTGAACCCTTTAAGGTGTTCTGTTTCCTACGTCGTTGGAGGATTTTTCACCCTTACCTTAATCCGGGCTTGGTTCTTGATTTGTTCGGCCCATTCGTTCCCGACAGAGAGCTCCATTTTTTTCTTCTTTTAAAAACTCGAGGCCTCAAAATAGGTTATAAAAAAAGAACTGGACAAAGGGATCTGGGCAGCACCGGGACCGTAAAAATGGGACCAATGGGCAGAACCAGGAAGCTCAGCAGCTGGTTGGACCACACCCACCGAACCTCATCTACGAGCTAAAGTTTAGATGAACTAACTAATGTCACCGGGCCGATTCCAGTTCCTCCCTTAACCCTCAATCCCGATCCTCCAAAGTGAGTGTAAAGTCTTGTGACTTACAAATGGGACACCCCTTAAGTGCAGTTACGTCTTCAGACTGTGGGGGGCGGCCTTACGCCAAAGTTATATCCAGTCTGCCAAGAAAACGACGACGACGAAGGAGAAGAAGAAGAAGATAATATATTTGTATACATAACGATGACAATAAGAAGGTCTCGTAACATTTATATCCTAATTAACTACAAAAATACTTAAATTCGTAGCTAGCTTTTTTCGGCGCCAGCCTTTTCGAAGATGTTTTGGCGAAAATACGCAATGCCTTCTGGGTAGGCCTTACTTCCAAGGGTGGTGCCGGAGAATCTCAATACTGAGGGCGATACAGCCCTCAAACTGGTCCCTCAACTTGACTTTCTAATAGAGGTCTTCGGAAAAACCCGACAACCCAAAAACCCGAGGTTCTGACCCGATCCGAATCGGGTCTCGGGTCCATTCAAAAAACGTGACTCCGGTTTCCGGTCAGAATCTGTACAGTTAGTCTCGGGTCCGGTCGGTGCTCTCTGACAGGCTGGGTCCATATTTACTCGAGAGAGGTGAAGATATTGATGGTGGCAGCCAATGTCAGGACTCGGGGCAGTTAAATTAATTATTCATTAACGTGGCGTGTTTGTCATGAAACAATCGTGTTACCGTAGCGTGTTATTAGCGGTTTGCCCGGCAGCTGTAAAGCACAACGGATCGCCAACATGACAACGTTGGATGAGAGAACATATTTACGACACGTCCTGACCGATGTAGGCTATTAGCGTTAGCAGTTGCTACCAATAGCATATGTATCCACAAAGAGCATAACAATGTGGATTTATTGTTGTTTACATCACGTAGCCTATGTAGCAACTGAACCGGGTAGAAGAAGACAACTTTAGGTAAGAAAATCAAGTTTTATTCAACGCTAGACAACTTTAACATGAGCAGCTATGGGCTGCATTGTCTCGGTTCTATTCGGGTAACTTGGTTTGGTTCGTGGTCGGAAACTAAAGACTCGGGTCGGGTCAATTCTGGGTCCAAATATTGCGGGTCCATTTGGGTTCAGACCCCGAGACTTATGACAATAGCTCGGGTCGGGTCGGTTTCGGGTCAAATTTTCACAGGTCTGTTCGGGTTCATGAAAGTGGACCTGTGAAGACCTCTACTTTCTAAGAATCGGGACAGCACAGAAGTTCACGCACCGTCCACTGGTTCTGCCAATAATGATGCTAACTGAGCTAGAGGCCGACAAGCTCGAGGCCATTCTGCAGTTGGAGACCCGGTGAGCAGCCTTCAGCTGGCGGTGAATGTAGGTGCTGCTTAGCTTTGTTCCTGAACTTCCACTTCCTAACCTGAGGGGCGGCGCCGTTGGTGCAGTCAATGGTAAAAAAGCAGTGATGATGGACAGTTGACTCAGTCACTGGCCTGTGATGGACCGGTGACCCGTCCAGGTCTTTCACCTGAACAGAGCTGGGATCGGCTCCAGCAGACCTCCATGACCCTAGATGGGACTAAACGGGTATGAGTGGATGGATGGATGGATGGATGGTCTCACTCCATCTGGAATTGAACTGCACACGATCCTGCAGATCTGAATATCTCACCTTACCACATATTAACTGTGTGGTCACAAACAAAACGACTGGGTTTTGTGACGTCAAAGTTAATTTCATCCATCCAAAAATATTCTCTGAACCAAAGAAGAGGTCTACTTTCTCATCCTATATTTCTTTATTCTTATTTTATTTTTGATAGATCTTTGAATGTAATGAGCAGAAACATGCAAATGAAAACCAGGTACGCTGAACAACCAATCCTTTTTTTTTTTTTTTTGCAAGTTTCATTGAGGAAACTGGAAGTGTTATCTGCTTTAACTGTGATGACAGTTTTCAAAGTGTATCTTGCAGCACTGCGACACAGCGTAGCTTCACACTGCAAATTGTCTTGGAGTAACGCTACTACAGAACCACACTAAGATGAATTATAGGCACGCTGAGAATATTGAGGCTTCATCCTGTATTTTACAGCTCCGACTTGGCTTCGCCAGTAAAACAATTCATACAACACCGCCAGGGCCAACTCCACCAAACAGCACCTGCTTGGATGAGTAATTTAGTCTCTCCATGACTGATGACACTGGCCAATGCTCAAATCATACACAATTACCTTTGTTTACGGAGGAGAGTGATGCCAGGGTGTTGAGGTTTTTGAGCGTATTTAGATGGAAATCAGTAAAGGATGCTGGGAAACGTTTAATGTGTGTACATAAAGGAGCCAAAGGAGGCTGCTGGCAGCAGCACAGAACAGTCTGTCAACACTTCTGATTCATGGGAAGTGTGGAGTGGAGCTTGACATTCGCCATCCATCTCTAGAAACGAACCTTTAGATTACAATTCATCTTTATACTGGAAGGATGTTTGACGCTAAGAACAATAGTTCCTCAATATTTGAGACGTCAGCTGCTGGGCAGGTCGACACTGTGAGTTCTCCAATGTTGGTAGGTGTAAATACGAGAGTTGACTGTCTTTGTTTGCGTTTTGGATTTCAGCGCACGTGCAGTTGGCCGGTTGGCGAAAGAACCGCCTGCTCATTGATTACGAAGGCAGGATGTGAAAAACTAGCACAGGGAAGCAGCGGATTTCCGTTCCATCACACATTGCGGATTTAACACGCCTGATTTAACACGCCTCGTACTCTCCCGCCTGTAAAGGCGGGAGAGTACGAGGGCGTATTAATCCCTCGTAGGGATGGAACGGTTAGCAGTATTACGGTAAAGCGCGGTGAAAATTTTACGCGATAACGATTACCGTTTATGTTTGACTTCATCTCATTATCGCGGTCGATTACCGGGATCTGTAATATCAGCCTCATTCAAGTCTGTGAGCGACTCGCGACTGGGTCTCGCGTAAATATGTAGCTTGTAACATCGACATCGTAACGTGAGTGTGGTAACTTTAACTCCTTAAGAAACCACACGAAGACTAGGGGGGAGTATTGGCAAGAACCTCGCAATACAATATGTATAATGATACTTGGGTCATTATACGATATTATCACAGTATCGTGATATCATGATATATTGCGATATTCTACCCAGTTAATATCAAAATTAAAAGTAGAGATGAAAGATCAAGTTGCTGTATATGTTCATCAGATGATATTGATCATTCAGAGGTAGGGATGTCCGATATTGGCTTTTTTGCCGATATCCGATATGCCGATATTGTCCAACTCTCAATTTCCGATACCGATATCTACCGATACCGATATATGCGGGCTATTTTTCCTCAAAACTAATTTTAGGTAACATCACGTATCTCCTGTCATGGAATTAACACATTGTCTGTGCAAAAAAAAAAAAAACCCGATACCGATATCTACCGATATTATATTTTTATGCCAATATCGGGCCGATAATATCGGTGGGCCGATATTATCGGACATCTCTATTCAGAGGACAAATTGAGTCAACACTATTTGCTTCAAAACAAACCTATTTATTATTTTTTATTATTTGTGTTTTTGTACATTTCAATTTTAAACAATTTAAATGTGAAAATGAAACAATTTTCCTAAAAAAATCGATATTAGGAGCTGAATAATCGATATTATATTGGGCGCTGAAAATCGTGATATATTGCCAAATCGATTTCTTTTACACCCCTAACGAAGACTTACGGTCGGTTTACAAACTTTATCTGGAACAACTGCAGTTCAACTCTTACAGACCAGGAGTACTGTGAAACAGTGGGAGGGAGATACCGAGGGGCGTTCAAGTGTTGTACAAGAAAATAGGAAATCCAAGTTCCTGTCTTTATACTGCTCACACTATAACAGTGAGCATGGTGGGAAGTGGTGATAGCAAGCGGGACATTTATCAACCCACCAAAAGAACAAAATCTGAGGTCTGGGGATATATTTTTTTCTTAAGAGCAGTAACAGCGAGTAACACTTCAAATGCATATTTTGACCTACTATGGTTGTTAAAGTGTTCATTTAAACTTGCGCCAGACAAATAAGCTTTGTCCCTGTAATTTATTTTGTTCATTTAAAATAAAACCTCTTTCTGTGCCAGTCGTTTGCCCTTTTAATGTGAATTTTTCATTTTGATAAGATTTTGTCTTCTAATGTTTTAGGACAAGAAAATCACAAGAGTTTGTGAAATTAATTTAATGTTTGTGTCTTTTTGGACATTTGTACAGCAATTAAGAATACCGCGATAATATCGTAAACCGTGATCAATTGGTCACTATAATCGAGATATCAGGTTTTCCACATCGTTACATCCCTAATCCCTCAACGGACACACTTACTTCCTGTTGCAGAGTGAACAAAAAAAAAAAAAGCGACACGACTGCTGCTTCTGTCATGAAAAGAAACCCGGCGACGTGTCAGCACGTCGGCACATGTGAACCAGCGTAATTTAGCGTCGGTAAGTAAGGAAATATTGAAACAAACCCCAGATGAATTGACGACTGCACAGTCGATTGCACGCACCTGTTTCATTGCTGTTGCCCATGTTTTCTGCAGGTTTTTCGTCTTTGGGAAACCAGACAAGACGTCCGCGGGCTTCCTTGCTAAACTGATGTGTACATCAGGGGGCGCTGCAACCCACAGGTATGACCCCCAGTTTGATGTTTGCACTGCATTTACGATATTTTGCCAACCGGTGCTGTTTTAGCGGGTGTTTTGTGAATCACTGAGTCGTTAGTGTCTTCCCTGCAGCTGATAAATCCGGCCTCTCGCCCAAATATTCTGCACATACAGTCGTGTCCTACAGTGCAGCAATTACGTTCGTAACATTTTTGTAATAGACAATTAAATGATGTGCTTCTTTTACTTGAGCGGCCCTGAACTTCACAGATATGCCGGCGGCGTAATATTAACAGATAACCTTTTGCTATCAGAATGTCATTTCACTAAGTTAACCACCTCTCCAGCTGGATACAGCTTTTTTGTCCCGTTCTGATAAAGCATCACCACCACCGACTCTTTCTTCTGCTCATCTTGGGCGTTCAGGCGTCGGCGCTACAATTCCCCCGCGACTGAGTGCACCCAACAAAGGTCCCCGTCGCTGCTTTCATTAGCCCAGCTCTATTCATTTCAACTGACAGCGCCGCGGAGCACGGGAAAAAATGTTTAACCTCAAATAATTATGTTTTGAACTCTCATTGTTACAATAATCTGCTGCCCTGGTGCATGACTTTTCCCTCTTTCTTTCAGTCTTTTATGCGTGCCTTCATTTTTGGCTTCGTCCTCTTCATCGTCTTCTCTGGCCCCGTCTTCCTCTGATAATACATCAAGGAGCGCCGGCTCAAACAAACATTTGGTGTAATTATTTTCTGAGTGCGGATGTGGTTGTGTGATCTGACAGGAGAAGCTCAGTTTAAGAGCGGGTTTCTTTCAGAGTTAATGTTGTGGACTGGTTGGGTCCAGGCAGGTGATTAGTCATTTACTGATGTTTGTCTGAGACGAGATCTAGCAAGTTTATCGGTTTAATTGAGGATTTTGTCCTCAAAAGCTTAAAAAAAAATGACGTGCCTCTTTCTTCAAATGTGACAGCATGTCACGTCGACGTGGACCTCAAGAAATGTGATTGGTAGATTTGTTGTTCTTGTTCAGATTTCCCGCCACTGCTACTTCTGTCGTTTTCAAGTCGGGTGGAACGATAGTAGACAGCAGTGTCTGTAAAAACGACGCACACTCAACGTTTATCGGCACCAGTTCACCTAAAACAATCTTCGTTTGCTCCGTTGCTGTGTCTGAGCTACATATGGGGAGTAAACAAAAGGAAGAAGAACCCAACACTGCCATCCAGTGGCGGGTGGTGTAACTGCAGAGGGACGAACAACAAACGCACAAGTATAAACGACAGAGACGGTGCTACTGATTGAATCCTTAGTGAAAGGAAGTTCAGTCATTTCAGTTAACACCGCATTGAGCCTTGTGGATCATCATTTCATCTCTCACCCCTTCCATTCACTTTCAACCGGTACAGAACATACCAAGCCAATCGCACCAGCGCAGATGATGTAATATAATAATGTAATAACTCATCTCGGACTGTCCAAGACTTGCTATACAAAATAACAAAGATGGCTGTAGAATTGCTCGTAACATCTTGATTCAACAGGCTTTCACTCCAGCAGCGACATGCTTCACTCCTCTGGTTGGTTTGTCGCCTATCAGCTGGTGTCCACACAGTGTCTCCTGCGATTGCTGAAGCGGTATCAAACAAGAAGAGTTTGGATGGCCTGCCATGCTATCTCTGCTGTTAGAAAAGGCGTCCCATCATTTGCTGTACAGTAGTCCAGTGATAGACATGCGCGACCCTTTGTCTTTTATTATCTACCGTCTCAAACAACATTAAGTGACTAACAAAGGCCGAGAGGGGAGAAAGTACCGTCAAATCAAATGCCGTGACGGTGCAACACTTATGTAGCGAACTAGCTGAAGCTCATTCAGTCTACAGTAGAGGTCTTCGGAACAACCCGACAACCTGAAAACCCAAGGTTCCGACCCGACCCAAATCGGGTCTCGGATCCATTCAAAAGACGTGACTCGGGTCGGAATTGGTCCAGTTGGTCTCGGGTCCGGTCGGTGCTCTCTGACAGGCTGGGTCCGCGTTTACTCAAGAGAAGTAAAGATATTGGCGGTGGCAGCCCCCCCCCCCCCCCCCCCCATCCCCCTCCATCCAATAGGCTGTGAAATGTCTGTGAAACAAACAGTAGTTTGGTTTAGTCAATGTCAGGACTCGGGGCAGTTAAATGATTATTCATTAATGTGGCGTCTTTGTCATAAAACAATCGTGTTGTCATAGCGTGTTATTAGCGTGTTATTAGCGGTTTGCCCGGCAGCTGTAAAGCACAACGGATCACCAACATGATACCGCTGGATGAGAGAACATATTCACCACACGTCCTGACCGGTGTAAGCTATTAGCATTAGCAGTTGCTACAAATAGCATCTGTATCCACAAAGAAAATAATGACGTGGATTTATTGTTGTTTACATCACGTAGCCTATGTAGCAACTGAACGCTAGACAACTTTTAACATGAGCAACTATGGGCTGGATTGTCTCGGTTCTATTCGGGTAACTCGGTTCGGTTCGTGGTCGGAAACTAAAGAGTCGGGTCGGGTCGGTTCCAGATCCAAATATTGCGGGTCCATTCGGGTTCGGACTCCCGGACTTATGATAATAGCTCGGGTCTGGTCGGTTTCGGGTCCAATTTTCACAGGTCCATTCGGGTTCGGGTTCATAAAAGTGGACCCGTGAAGACCTCTAGTCTACAGTAGAAGAATCTGCAGGATCATGGTCCACCTCCTTGGTGGTGTCGCCCCTCTTTGGTGCTAACTTCTACTCAGCTGCAGTCATTCATTTATTTCAGTGAAGTTAGAGAGTCTCACAGTCATCTGTTTAACTAACTTTAACCAGTTGTAGAGAATACTGGTCAAAATAATGGTGGAAAAAAGAGAAAGTGAAAAGGGGACTGGAACAAAAATGGTCTTTCTGAGAGTCAGTTGAGTTCTTGAGGTCTGATTTCCAGATGTCACCTGCGTGTTTTATTTATCCACATTGATAATTAAGCACTAGATTGACATGTTCGTGTTGCTGTTTCCTGTTGGTACAGCTGGTGGACGGTTTAGCCGCTGCTGAAGGATTACTGGTCAGACGCCAGTTTTCTTTTGGGCCACTTGGACCACTGGCTTTGTCTTTCTTTGCATCTTTGCTGATTTTTTTTTCAAACAATATTTTCTTAGCAGTCGAGCTTGGTCCGGAGGATTTAATAAACCCATCCTCAGACAGTCTGAGACTTGGAGCGTGATGCGTAAACAGGTGATGTGAGGGACGGTGTCCAGCAGGACTGCACAGCTGGAGCTGAGACAAACAAACAAAAACAAAACAAAAAAAACAAAACTTCTGTTGGCAGCAGAAATGAGAGATTTATTTATGATTATGCCACCGCCGAGAGCGCTGCCGCAACGGCAGCAGGGCCAATCTCAGCCCGAGTGACAATCGTGATGACATATGGCTTCTGACATATTCAGAACCAGACCGGGCACAAAAGAAACACGATGATGAGGAAAATTAACATGACAAAGAGGCCCAAGACCCGGGCTTGGACGGCGGACTGAAGAGAGCGGCAGTAATCAGCAAAAAGCCTCACAAGGAACCGTAAGAGCCTGAAGCAGCTGGCGCAGGTGAACGGGGCAGATACAAGTACGTTCAGGATGATTATTTCAGGTGTCTAGATTTTTAACACACTTGAACTGTTCTTTGACATCTGCCCTCATCATCTGAAGAACCGGTCAGTCCAGAGATGAAGCTGAGTGGCGTGTGGAAAGTTCTCCATACTTACGTTTATTAAGGATCACCTCAGGAGTTCATGTTCATGGTGAAGGAGGAAGAGCTCATAAACAGCCTGACCCGTGATGACCATGACTATGAGGGACGAGGCTGCAGCGAAGAGCCAAATTCGTGGCGGTAAGACGCATGTTTGACTGTAGCGTGCTGTACGCCACCGACCTGCAGGGCTCCTTTCATGTGTTGGACGAGCTGATGCTGCATTTATGTCTGGCCGATGCATTTGTCCCGAATGTGCCACTAACGTAGACAGTCCCACTCTCAGATGGTGTTAAACCGCTGACACCGTACAACAGCAGCAATAGGGGTGTGAAAAAATATCGATTTGGCAATATATTGCGATTTTCGGCCACCCAGTATTGATTTTTCAGCTCCTAATATCTATTTTTTAGGAAAATTAATGTATTAGACCATTACAACATTATTAGTCTTAATGGTTACGTAAATGTCCAAAAACACTAATAATAAACAATAAATAGGTTGTTTTGAAGCAAATAGTTTTGACTGAATTTGTCCTCTGAATGATCAATATCATCTGATGAACATATACAGCAACTTGATTTTTCATCTCTACTTTTAATTTTGATATTAACTGGGTAGAATATCACAATATATCGTGATATCGTGATAATATAGTATCATGACACAAGTATCATGGTACATATCGTATTTCGCGTCCTTTCCAATAATCGCCCCTAAGCAGCAACTACTGATAATAGACTTCATTCCTTGTCTTTATAGTTTTATCTAAAGCTTTTTATATTAACATGTTGGTGGTACTGGTATGAAGTTGGTACTAGAGCTGGTCTTTTTTTTTACCACAATCCATCACTGGTCCCTCTCTTATGGACCATCCATCTTGTCTTATATTGCGGCCAACCGCAACGCAGGAACCTGTGTTATTAGCTCCGCCTCCGTGGACGAACCACAGGCTCAGGGAGCAAAATCTTATAAATGTGTTTGAAATGTTCCTTCCTGTCGGTCTCAGAAAAGACTGCGGGGCCTGATGGTTCTGTAACGTATCGGCGTCCCAGCCTCGGGCACCGAAGGTCACATCTGGTCACATCTGGTCACATCTCCACCATCTGGAACGGTGACTTGACATTTTCTAATGGTCTTAAGTGATGGAACAAAGAGCTTTTCAGCACCCTCTGAGTTCCAGTACTCATTATTTATTTCACCTGAAGTGAAGGAAAGAGGTTTTTCACCCATCTACAGTCGTTGCTGCTCCTTCTTTTAATCCCATGTCTTTTTTTTGTGAAAGAATATGTGTGTATATATATATATATATACAGTATATATATATATATATATATATATATATACAGTCATGGAAAAAATGATTAGACCACCATTTTTTCTTCACTTTCTTGTTCATTTTAATACCTGGTACCACTAAACGTCATCATGTGACTAAAACAGACAGAAAAGAAAACACTGAATTCATAAAAGCAGTGTTTTGGCAGTACAACGCCATAGCTATTGATGTAAAAAACTGTAAGTGATTTAGGTTATAATCAAGAAAACCATGGAAAATGGTAAGATATCAGCTCTTAAATAAAACTCTTATGAGCAATCTTTGTGGTTATCATTATGTTTGTCCAAACAAATGTACCTTTAGTTGTACCAGGCATTAAAATGAACAAGAAACTGAAGAAAAACAAGGGTGGTCTAATAATTTTTTCCATGACTGTATATACAGTATATATATATATTTTTTTTATTATTTATATATATATATATATATATATATATATATAAAACCTCAAAAAACAAACAAATACATTTTGTTTAACCCTTCCCATTGTTTATTTTAAAATAAAATGAAGTCTAAATGAAAAGAACAAACGAATATGTCTGCTATTCAGACCTCTGAATCAGTAACTCGTAGCTTCACTTATACGACCGATCGACAGTCATGTCCGGTTCGCCTTGATCAGTATTCTGCTGTGGAGAAATTTGGGCCCATTCGTCTTTAAATGTTGCTTTTTTTGATCCGTCCGCACCAGTGGAGATTTCTGGTCTTTCAAACAGGGGAAGCTCATGGTCGGACTTCATCATAAAACGTGTCAATTTATTTATATGTAAATTCTGCCCTTCCCTTCACTACAGTGAGTCTGATTTATTTACAGTCTAAGAAATGAAGTATTTCGCTGTAGAAATGCAACAAATGGTCGCTGCTTGTCATTCGACTTCACATGCAAAATCTGTGATGGGACAAGTCGTGCATGAGACGTGACAGTAAATATATCTCAGAAACCTGTCAGTCAAAACTGCATTCAACTTTTCCTCCAATCACCATTCAGACTGATTAGCGTCCAGACCAACCGAGACCAACCCACAGCTCCATTACCTCCCAGAGACGCTGAGAGTCCAGGGGGCGGGGTCACATCGGCATTTAAGCTAACGCCCGTCGAGTTTTGCATGAATGAAAGAAAATGTTCCATACAGTCCCAGAGACTCTCAGCCTCTACGGGGAAATGCATTGAGCAGAAAGCATTATGGGAATGTACGGACAAGTTAACTACTTTACTGGTGAAGAAGCAGCTGATTCTGAATCAACTCGTCTTCATGTTTAACGTGTTCTAACGCATTTATAGTCAAACAAATGTTAACACAACGGCACATATTAGGTCATTTATTTATTTGACATTATAGAGCAGGGAGGCAGGTCTCAGAGGAATCTCCTCTGGTCCACAGCGTTTCAGTCAGGTTGACCGGACCTACAGATTTACTGGCGTGCTTTGACTCGGCCCGGCTGCGTAGCCTTACTGGTCGTAGGTACTGGTCCTTTAGCTGGTTCCCGGTCAGACGTCTCTACTTTCTTTGGCACGTTGCTCCAGAAACTCCTGTGTTTTGTCCAGATGGAGTTTCCTGATAATCAGCGATGACTCCATGTGGATTCGCTGGGACGTCCACCTCTGTTAGGACTGGCAGCCGTCATCAACACTTTACACTTCTTATAATCTGTTTGAACATTATATTCGTGTCTTTCCCTCATGTACTCTCTAAAAGTCACTAATCCTCCAGTAAACAGCTCAAACATCTGTTTCTACAGACAGTAGGCACCTGGCTGCAGCTTTCCCTCCTGAATCCAGGACGCATGTAAGAAGTCCTGTGTGCACATACGTGTTCTACCGAGCAGAGACTCGTGATGTCAGAGGTGTTTCTAAACCTTTGGCTGGACGCCCTTCATCCTGCTCAGGTACCTGTTGCCTCTCCTGCTGCCTCTGCTCAGGCAGCTGCCCCCCCGTCCAGCTGTGTGAACCAGTAAAGACGGAAAATGTTGTGCGTGTTTTGCTGCAGCGGGGAGATTTCCACCGGGGTCCGCCGGGCCCTCCTCATTTTCTTCTCTTGAGCACAACCAGATCACAAATGTGGTTTCCATTCCCGTCTGATGTGTTTTTGGCCGACGCTCTGTAATCAGAGTCCATTTACGGGATGATAGCCCGCGCGGTTGTCCGCCCCGCTTTAGATGACGTGTGACGCCTGGCCGTGACTGGATCGGCCTGCTGGGTTCTGGCTCTGGGAGCACATGTGACTCGCCAATGCCCCGTCCTCCCCCGCAGGGCCTCAGACATTTCCTTCATTTTTGCAGCTTTTTTTTCCCCAGATTCTCCTTTTTCACTGGGGAACGCAACGTCTGGGTTAGTATCATTTTCCAATCACCGAAAGGCCGCGGGGGCAAGGACTTCTGACCGGCCCGCTTCGTTCCAGCTCATACCGGAGAGAGCGAGGAGAAAATAATAACCCTCGTGGTTGATAATCGCTGCAGCGATCGTTCTGCAGTCATTTGCCTCCGGTGCACTCTCGGCCACTCTTGATGTTGTCTCTGTTTTCTTGCTCCGCCCTACATGGAGTTACGCCGCTGTTACAAGCTGCACGGCGGCCTTCGCGCCCCGTTGGTCCACCTGAGACGTGCTCGGATGCATTCGGCGCCACCTGGCTGTTCTCACAGCAGTGAAACATAAAGGACGGAGGATGTATGAAGATAACCGGACAAACCCTCCGTGACGTCACCCACAAGTTTAAAGAGTGGATCGGAGGCATTTTTCTTTTCTTTTTTTTTTTTTGGACCTATCGAGAATGCCATCTTGACGTAGCAGGCTGCCGCTTTCGTCCTCGGCCAAATGCCACGTTGGCTGCCGGGTCTCGGCACCCGGCCAAAAGCAACTAGCCAGTCTTTAACCGTCACACTTGGATTCGGGCTAATTGGAGCGGTCTGGTTGCAGAATCCCAGATGGCCAGATGGTTTGGGCCGACTAAAATCCCCGTTGGACTTGTTGTAAAGTTTCGATGAGTCCAGTCGTACGTAAGGACCGGGAGATCCAAACCGTGGGTGGCGAAGTCCCCGAGTTAAAGAGGCTGAAGCAGGTCAAAGGTCAGTGGTCCACCTGCATCCAAAGGAGAAAGCTCACTCTTCTGAGACCAGACGTGTCCAGATTCTTGTCCAGAGAGGACAGGTGGGTTGAAAGTGGAGTAAAAGAAGCATTAAACGGTTTTACCATGAAACACCTGCAGAGCTGCCTCGACTCAGGTTCACACACCGATTCATGAGATCAGTTAATTTAAACCGAGGATGCCGTCTGGACATGACATAATTACAATGTAATTACACTGTACTGGTCAACTGGTATTTATCATTTAAATTTAAGGTCTGATGTTTTCCCATGATTCATTCTGTATCCTTACTGAAGGATTAACACCCTTGTGACACTTTTATCTTTTTGTATGTTTTTATATTCACTGCAGGGGGAAGGAACTAGCCTGGCACAGATCCTTAGCCTACATGGGCTAAAACTAGCCCAAGCTGGGCCAAGCTGGGCCTGGCTGGTCTGGCAGCTGAAGGTGGGCCCGGTCGTCCCGGACTCTTCCGGGCCAACCCAGAACCAGTCAGGGGGGTCTGTTAGTATTATTTACTGCACCGCAGGCCTTGTTATCTTTAAAATAAGAGCAATGATATTTTCACAGCTCAGATGTAAAATGATGAAGACCAAACTCATTTTTCTTGTTCAAGGCTTTAGATACGTTTATTTCAGCGGTGCGCCCCCAGTGCAGGGTTATAATAGTTTTGGATTTTCCATTAGTTTTAGTTTTTAATTTAGTTTTTCAAATTCAGTTAGTTTTAATTCATTTTTAGAGAAGTTTTGCTAATTTTTATTCGTTTTTGTTTTGAAATACTTAGCTTAAGTTTAGTTTTTATCAGTTTCAGTGTTAGTTTTAGTTTTATTTTGTAAATTAGGGTTGTGTAATTTTGGTTCGAGTGAAGCACTGAACTTTTTGAAGGCTATCGAAGTCACATAGTCGTATTTACATTCTGGTCTCAATAAACATATTTATCAATGCGTTTTCCTGCTTGTGGTGTTCCTGCGTATTTACTGACCAGCAGCTATCTGGTCTCCATGGAAACAGTCCATTATAGTTGCTGTTTTCTCCCGTTCCTTCCCAACGCTGACTGGCCTGCAGCTGTAGCTTCTCTTTCCAGGGGGCTAGCTTAGGCTAGCTTATCCAGCTAGTCTTGGTTAGCCTTCTGGTGCGAGCTTTTCAAATGGACTTTCAGATTTGTGAGGGTTTATTCCACACATTGTATCACCTGCTTCTACAACAAGGCACTTATTTTTATCGTTAACACAGTCATAGTCAAAGAAATCCCAAATAGGACTGAGACGCTTTCTCCCAACTTTGCTGCAGCATCACTGCTGATCACTTTTTTTTTTTTGCGGTTGTTGTTGTACGGTGGAGCGACGTTAATAGATTTCAAATATTTATGAGAAAAAAAATTACAAACACTAAAACGAAGGACGTTCTTGATGTTATTATAGTTAATTTTAGTTCGTTTTATGAACACATAATACCGTTTCAGTTAGTTATCGTTTTTTAAAAAGCTTTCGTTTTTATTTCAGTTAATGAAAATGTTTTTTTCAATTCTAGTTTTCGTTATTTCGTTCATTTTCGTTAACGATAATAACCTTTCCCCAGCGGTCAGTTGAATGAGGAAGCATGTTTGTACCTTCAGTGTTTGGTTTCTTTTTTCCCTCCTGACTCTGAGGCAGCTGATTATACAAGAGCTCAGCGGTAAATACATGTATGTCGCTCTGCTCTCTGCTGCCCGTCCTTTTCCCTGACAGAGAGAGAGAGAGAGAGAGAGAGGGAGAGAGAGGGAGACTGAGGAAGAAGGAGGGGGGAAAAAAATCATTATTAACTCATAAGCTGGTTAATGCTGTGGCACTCTCAACCTTCAGCTCAAATGAGAATTTCCGTCATTTACATATCAATTTAATTTCCTGTGTTTCCCTCTTTCTCTCCCCCTCCTTCATTAAAAGCAGCATTTGCTCACCACTGCAATCAGCATGTACAACACATTTACTGGGCGGAGAGTCCTCACACACACGCGCGCGCAAACGTGCATTTCCATGCACGCGTCATTACTATGCGTCATGCACGTGAAAAAACTCACAGCTTCTCACTTATAGCGGTGACGCCGTTACACGAGCACCGGCTCTGCAAGGACACATAGCTTTTCGGAAATATGTGACACACACACATGCGCATGCACGCACACACCGTCGCAGGTGGAGAGCAGGCAGGCGTGCAGACAGAACAGCTCCGTGTCCTGCTGCAGCTCTGTCAGGATTAAACCAGTGATCAGAGAAATGAAAGGGAAGCCGTCGTCCCTCACAGGCCCCTGAACGCATCATCCACAATAATTACACTCTCCCCTTCCTCTGCCTCGCTTCCTCCTCTCCCACCTGCGCACGTGTGTGTGTGTGTGTGTGTGTGTTGCAGACGACATGCTTGACTGACATGCAGCACATCAAATAGGAGCTTTTATGAAATATGCGCCCGCTTGAATTACACTTACTTGAAGTCTTTCTTCTTCTCTGGTATAAAGCTAAACCTGTGTGTGTGCATTTGCAATCTTCCCTATCTGAAACGATGCAGATGTGCACGCACCACATCTGGCCGCTCGGCCGGACCTGCAGGCGGTACGTGCGGCTAACCGCTTCAGTCTGGGGCTTCACGCTCATGAATGCGATCAAATATTCAGCCGGAGCGGGAGAAAGTGTTGCGCGGCGCCGCCCGGAGTGTAAAGTAAGTTTAAGGTCTGTCAGTTTCACTCAGAGCCATATGTGACCTGCGACGCGAAGAGTCAAGAGGTACCAGATCCGCTTTTATTTTCGCATGACTCGGGTTTCAGTGGAATAAACAGCAGGCGGAGGCCGGATCCAGCCGACGACATGTATAATACACGCGATTACGGCGTCACTTGACGCGTTTTATACGTTCCGACGTCCCGACGCCTGCAGCAGGAGTCGCTCATGAACCTTTCCAGCCAATATAGCACCGCTGTTTCTCCAGCTAAGCTTTTTAAAGAATAAAATATGTGCTCTGAAGCGAGTAATGAATAAGTTAATACTTTGGCTTTGCTTTCTGTTTGTAACTTTTTTCTCTTTTTTTTTTTTTAACTACTAATGGCTTTGTACTGTAAGTCTACTTCATATCCAGGCTTTTGTGCAACAGTGACAGTTATTATACCTCTGCACTTGAGCGTGTAATAAATGTAAATCTGGGTGTCTGTAACTCGGTTCCCCAGAGCTCATTATTTGTGACAAGTGTACGAGACAGTGTTTGTTTTCTGCCGGGCTGCAGATGAGTAATGAGATCATTCGCTCGCGCTCTCCGAGCATCTCTCTGGACGAGATCTTCAAGGGGCCATGTGGTCTCCATCTACTGCATCCGGTCCTGCCGGTTCTGTTGGGAAATGTGCTCAACAAGCAAAGGGGAAAATAAAAAAAATAAATAAAATACAAGACACGGCTGATAAACAAACTCAGGACACTTTCTAAATCTGTAAATGGAGTTACATAACGATAAATCCATCCGTCCAATCAGAGCAGGGATAAACGGTAAAGAGGACACCATGGCGTCTGCGTTTCTGGACTTATCTAAGGTGTTGCAGGGATCTGTTCTTATCTTAGATGTCGTCGTAAGCTCGAAAAAAAGATATCAGAATTGATTTATTGTCAAATAAGCTCACATTGCGAGGCATTTTCTTTGATCTGAGGTGGATTAAAAACGTTCGGGGCAGCAACGACCTTAATAATTGAAATCGATTGGCAGTGGTTTGTTGTGCACGTGGTTTGCTGTATTTTCGTGCGACTAGTAAAGTGAACTTTCTCATACTGTAACTCAGCCGTTCACACTCACAATTTAAAAATGTGAAAATCTCCGCGGCCCACCGAAACATTCAGGACTAGAAGCTACGTTCTGACATTAATGTAAGGGGTCAACAAATAAGTTAAGTTAAGCTAAGTTAAGATGAAATTAAATTAAATGAAAAATATTTTATTAATCCCAGAAGGGAAATTCAACATTGTAGTAAGGTTTTTTTTTTTTTCCAACAATAAATAAATGACAGCAATAACAATATTGAATCATAGTAGGATGTCTTGTTGTCTTGATTAGACAGTAGAAGATCACTTAACTGGTTTGTTTTGTTACTTAATCATGTCATGGATATTTTACAGTAATCGAAAACATATTTTAAAAAGTTAGAGGATTTAAAACATTTTTAATTTTAATGACCGCTAACGGCCCACCTGCAGTACCATGACGGCCCACCAGAGGGCCGTGGCCCACACTTTGGGAATCACTGCTGTAACTGGAGTTGCCTTGTGATGTCAGGTTCTCCGGGGCTCGTGGTTTTTGTTTCCATCCCTTGGAGGAAATGTGCGTTTAGTTGTGTGGAAGCCACAAACATTTTCCTGCGTCGGCCGAACCGCTTCGATGGACCGGCCACCTCCGGCCTGAAGAGAGCTGAGATGGGCTCCAGCAGAACCCCGTGACCCTGAAACAGGAACGAGTATGAACAGATGTCCAGAGTTACTTTGACTGGTTTTTGCTGATAAAGTAAGCGGAGATTTAAACTTGTTCCTTTGAGCCGCTTCAACAGGAGTCGTTCGGATCTAGATGGATGAAGTGATCTAGACGAGACAAAAACCTAATAAGATCTTATTACTGTATTATACTGGACCAATCATGTGATAGCTTTTTGGATTAGAAGTGTTACCCGGACTAAACAATAATAGACTAGAATAAGAATGTGAAATATAAATTATGTTGTGGTTTTCAGGAATTTGTTGACTCCTTCATGATGGTCCAGACCATAACTCTGCCGTTAAACGGTTAAAGCTGCTGAAATGTGAGATTTACACTTTAAAACATTCAAAACGTACGTACAAATTAAAGAAATAAATATATTTTGACACAAGCTTTCCCCAGCGGAGGCGTCTTGACACATGAACCAGGTGTTCACATCAGGGTGCTTTTTAAAGACGCTGTGTGTCCTGGTGGTGTTTCGACCAAAATAAGACCTCAGGAAATGATGAGAGTATAATATGTATCCTGTAAAATAAAAATTTGATTTTAAAGCTATATCTTTTTGACATTCAAACCTGACATTTATGTCGCGTTTACAGCAAAAACTGCCCGATCGCAGCATGAAGACTTTCCTTCTAATTTGTTTGATGGATCAGCTATGACTTTCTCTAAAATGCTCGAAGGTTACAGAATAATTTTTTAAAATCTTGATCATTTAATGAAGACTAAACCACATGCAGTTCTGCAGGAGTCCGGTCCGCCTGCAGTCCAGTTCAGTGGAAACGTGGTGAATGTTCAGCAGATGAATAACAGGAGGAAAGAGCTCCTCCACTTATTTGTTTCCTTTACTTGTCAGTTAATCAGCGGGTCAGAGGTTTTCTGAACTGCAGATTTTCACTTCATTACAATGATTGCCCAGAGAGAGAGAGACTGAAGGGTTCCCAGTGTGTCACACACACACACACACACACACACATACACACACACACACACACACACAGATACCCCTACGGGGCTCCCACTGTCTGCACGGGCAATCGACCTCGTCCAACCAATTAAAGACGGCGCTTAGTTCCTGATCGATGGCTGAGGCTGGCGGAGGAAGAGTGAGGACGGCGGTGGAGGAGCTTATCCGGAGGATCCGCTGCACGATCTGATGAAACTTTTTATCCGTCGTCAGCGTGTGAGGCTGTCCAGCCTCCCGACGTCTGCAAAAACACATCGGTGCCTTTACAAAAATACGAGAGTCTGTAACTGTGGCGTCGTTTTGTGGCAGATTTTGTAACAGATGCACATGCTAACAATTAAAACTGACCCTAAAATGTGATTTATTGCACACGACTGTGCACGCATCGGGACCGGGTGTCCCAGAAAAATGAAAACCCCCAAGAGCTACTTCACATGTTGCATGTTGAATACGAAAGTCTCGCCTCCTCTGTCTAAAAACAACATGGACGTACGGCTGATGCTAACAGCTGCATCTGAGGAAACATCAGGACGTCCCGCGGACAGATGAGCCCACGGTGGAGTCGTGTTTGACCTTTATTAAAAACCAAACAGCAGAAACGCCTCATCACCGTTGCCAAGCACCGTGGTATAGGGGGCGGAGCCATAAAAGACCTGGGCGCCTTCCAGTCACTGGGTCGACCACGAACCGCCCTGTTAAACCAGAGTGATCCGGAGGCGAGCGTGAGGTCACCTGGACGACAGCGTGAGCTCGGTCGGAGTGAAGCACACCTGCAAATATCCACGAGAGAGAAGCTGAAAATAAAAAGTACCGGGGTTTCTGGAAAATCCACACCACGACTACGTAGAAATGCTCTGGTGGGACTTAAGGAGACCTCCCTCAAAAATGGTGCAAGATGTTTCCAGGATGATGTGAAAGGCTGCGTGGGTGTGGCTCAGGTGGTGGTTGCCGGTTTGATTCCCATGCTCCCCTGGCTACATGTTGAAGCGTCCTTTGGCAACATACTGAAACCCAACTTGCTCCTGGTGAGCATGTGGCACCGTGCACGGCAGCCTCGGCCATCAGTGTGTGAATGTGTGAATGTGACACATGCTGTGAAGCACTTTATAGACTAGAAAAGTCAATTAAATAAATGTACGGCTGCCAAAGGTGCCAGCTGTTGAATCATCAGGGTACTTGGTGTTGACTAGGGATGTAACGGTACTCGGTAAAATACGCTACGGTTCGGTACAACCACACTTTTATGTCCCGCGGTATTTATGTTCCAATAACTTTGCATTGGACTTGCACGTGAACGTGCGTGCCTTTTCGAATCGAGAACCAAGAACCGGTTCCTGTAGGGAACCGGTTCCGTGTGTTTCAATTCCATGGAATCGTTTGGCAGTTTAGCTAGCGATTCTCTTATCGATTCCAACCAGCACGAATCTCACGTAATTTACGCAAGTTACGCACAGTCAATTCCAGAAAGCACTTACGTAATTAAGTTACGTCGGTTTAGCACGCGCATTGCAGTTGTAAACAACAATGGCAACAACCAGGTTCAAACGCTCCAAAGTTTGGCTTCACTTCACCAAAGAAAGATGGCAACAAGGCAACTAGCAGTCATTGTAAAGTGGAGATAACAGCGTCGGGAGGGAACACGGCTAACATGCAGAAACATTTGTGCACACAACATGCGATAACGAGTGTCGTGTTTTTGACGCTTCGGACTGATGGATCTCAACCCAGCAGCAGTAGCCAAGCTAAGATCACCTCTGGTAACTCTGGTTAGTAGCTATCCCACTGCCTATGTGCTTCTTTGTAAAACATGCTATAACATTAACGCTATGCTATTAAACGAATGCCTTCTGCATTACATTTAGAAGATGACCGTGACGAGAGAGAGTCTGGCAGCACTCGCTGATTTGTACTATGCTCTGTTCCGTTGTATTTGATAGTATTTATCTTTCTTTATTATTATTTTTGAGTGCTTAGTGAGCTCATATATCCTTTTAAAAGGGAGATTTTTTCATTTCTATTAAGAAAAATCTGCTAGTGAAATGTAACACATTCTTGTGTATTTGCACAGTTACATATTACAACAGTTAACACGTTATCCAGGCTTTGGGCCTCTTTTGACCTCACTGTTGAGTTTGTAAGGTCGTGACTTCTAAGTGAAAAAAAATGATGCTAATAAAACTTTTTGTTTTCCTTTTTTCCCCAAATTAGAATCGATAAGAGAATCGATAAAGAATCAAATCGTTAAATGGTATTGATAATAGAATCTGAAGAAAAATCTTATCAATTCCCATCCCTAACCGAAACCGTGACACAAAAACCGTGGTACGGACCGTACCGTGAGCCACCTGTACCGTTGCACGGCTAGTATTTGCTGCTCCTTTTTTTTTTTTCTTAATTTTTGTTAAATAATGGCAGCGTGGAAAATGTTTATCTGCTTCTTTTTATGTTTCTGCTTCTCAACACAGACAGAAAAGAAGTCGACTGAAAGTGGGGAAAAAGTCCTAACTTCCAAACATTCAAAATATTTTATTTAAGCATCCTTTTTTTTTCCATATTTATAGGGTTTCCTGGAGACCTTGAACTCGGCGAGGCTCTCCGTGAAAGATAAGCACCTTCTGAAAAATAAATGAAGAAGTTCCCCCGCCGCCTCCGGTCGGTCCCTCCTTCATCAGCGCCCGGTGATGGAGGGAGAGCGCTGAGTAAAGAGACGCTGATCTGTTTTTCCTCCCCTTCAGATATCACACCAGCGAGCCTGTCACCCACACAGCCAATATCACAGTCGGTCCACACGCCGGGTTCAGTCGCAGGGCAAGGAGGGAAACCGGAGGGAGGGAGGAGATGACGAGGAAGGAGGAGAGGGTGAAAGTGTGCGACTGTGCTGAGTCCCAGCGGCGCAGAGGAGGAGGAGGAGGAGGAGGAGGCCACTGGTGCTGCTTAGGATGCAGCGCACCCCCCCTCCCCCCATTACCATTTATATTATGTCATAAGTACAACATAAATAAATCAAGGCGAGTCGCCCACAGAAAGGAAACGGGAATATGAAAGAAAACAGAAAGGAGGGAAATGAAGAGCACGTGAAAGTATGAGCGGATCAGGATCCATCAAAGGACGGCATTATCAAAGATCCGCGGAGATCTTTTACCCGAGAAAACACCTGGCCGTGCCTGACACCGCTGAACTCGTGCGCGTTCGCTTGCTTTCAAAGGCGCAGTCCGGGGAAATTGGTGTAGCGCTGCAGGATGCACTGTCAGCACAACGGCGGCGGCGGCGTGGAGGCCCATTTATTAGTCCCTCGGGCGGGCCGCCGTTTCTGAATTTGTTACGGAGTTAGCTGTGATCCTGGTTCACCCTCTTCTGCAGAAAAAAAAAAAAAGCTTCATAAATTAGAAGTCTAGTGATGTCGTCGCCTTCCTGCTGTTGAAGCACATCTCGCTCATAAACACATTTTTTTTTTTTTTTTCACATGTTTCTGTGGTGATGAAGTGGTCACTCCCCCGCACTGGTCGGCGCAACGATCTGGGACACATTAACGCCGCAGAACAGGCTGTAATTGCAGTTAAGTAAATCTTTCTGATGTATGAAGGCCCATTTTTTGAAAGAACTGACATTTCAACTCACTTAACTCCATTATCTTTACGTTTAACAGAGCAGTTAAGAGCTTCTGCTGTCTGACCGTCAGTAAAACGTTAAATAACTTCGGTGAAATGAGCACTAATATGTAAGTTGGTTTTTTTTTCACCTCCACCTCTCTCCATCAAAGCTTCAGCAGCAGATCACAGTGGACCTAATGGACCTTCATGGATGGGACTGAACTGTGTTGGTTCTGTCTGTCTGTGGAGCCATTAATGTATGACATGTATGATGTCATCACTGTCATCACTTTAGCTACTCAGCGCTGACGTGATTTCCGAGTTGTGAGAAAAGAGCTATCGCTGCGGCGTCGTTCATATTTGTTGTACTGTTGAACAACAGACTGCTGGGTAAGCAGCAGGGCTTCATCACAGCTGGGTAGCGTAGCCACCCTCCAGCTAGGCTACGCCTTTTGGATTCACAAATTTTTACCCGGACCTCCACGGAGACCTAGCCAAGATGCAAAACGACACGTGAAACAGGAAGTCCCGCTGGAGAGCTCTGCTGGGACGAAGCACGAAGCTGTCGTGAGTGTTTAGCACTTCCACCCGTCATCATTTGAACTCCGGCATTATTCCAGATGTTCATCGGGAAAGTTGGTTGCCTTATAACCGTTCCGATCAAAGCTCTCTCAGGAGAGGGTGTACTGTCAGGATCACACCCAAAAGATGACCTCGCCGCTGCATATCTAATCTTCTGGTAAACAGAAACAGATTCAGGAAGCATCACGGGTCAGCGAGGGCTAAGCTAAGCTAAGCTCAAGTAGCTAACTTGCAGTGACTGAACTAAGGTGGGCGTGTTCTGGCCCGTTTCCAGGGCTGCTCATTTCACCCATTTGCATTGTGGCGTAGTGTGAGGAAAAACGCTCTGCAGAAACCCGTGGATGACATCACAGAAGGTTTGTCCAGTTCTTCTTTTACAGTCCTCCCTCCCAGCAGAGCATCGTCCTGCCTCCACCAACTCTTCCCAGGTATGTGGAACCCACCGACCCATATCAGATCTTCTCTCCAGCGCTCCATCCATCCTCAGAAGGCTCCTTCCATGATGGAGGACGCCTAAACCGGGGACCCTGACCAGCCCTGCAGCCCCATCGTGGTGGGTTGAGACGCATGACCTGAAACTTTAACATGACAGCAGGGATAAAGTTTTTCAGATATTTCAGGGCTGCCGTGGTTGAGCAGCTACCAGCGTTCATCAGCGGCTGCCTACGACCATTTCCGTGGTTCTCCATGGTTCTCCCTTAGAGCCTTCATGATCACCGCATACAAGGAAACCTCACAATACAAACCATTCTTGAAAATCCTTTGCCTGTTCTCACACTTTTCCCCTTGTCAAATTATTTCCTGCCTCCAATACATCAACTTCAGGAACCGACTGTTCGCTCGCTGCCTCATAGATCCCGCCCCTTGACAGGCGTCAATGTAACAAGACAATCAATGATATTTACTGCACTTGTCTGGTTTTAATCTTGCGACAGGCCCGTGTACAACCGAACACGCCCAGAACAGCTCGTTTGGTGTACATGATGCTCAGAGTTGATTAGCGTTAGTCCTCCAGAAGTGGCACACTAAAGTTGAGCTTAATCACTTTGATCGATCTCTTATACTTGCATGCAACTCTGAGATTTGCTCTCAGACTTTTTCTTTCCCCAGTGGACAAACGGCTGTGGGATTTTTTTTTTTTTCTTCTCAGACTTTAGAAAATGTCAAGCAGCAGCAGGATCAAAGACTGTTTATAATAGATGGCAGCCATTAACTTCAGCATCCTGATCTTTGCAGAGCAGGAAGTGACTGCAGCAGCGCTGGAACTGGACCACAACAAGTGATTTTAAAGCCTAACAGTCCTAAATGACTGAAGTGTCTTTAGGAAGCGTCACCTGCAATTTACTCATTCACTGAGCGGTTTGAGTTTGTGGGGTCCTGTGACATCACAGACCCGGATCAGACTGGGTTTATCCAGGCGCTCCATCTTTATCTACATTTAATTTCATACACTGCTGCTTTTGCTGTTCTTTCAAAGTCACAAGACTCTAAGATAATTTCCAAAAAGAAGGCTGTGGCGAGCAGTGATTAAAAACGGCGCTTCTGTTTTGACCAAAACATGTTACAGGCTTTTGTTACAGGCACCTCATGAACTTGGAGCACGAAACTTTTCAGTTTCCACGAAAATACAATAAGATTTGCAAAAGCAGCGTTTCCTCAATGGTGGGACTTATGTAGTCACTTAGATTAAAATGAAATGAAGCAACAGACGGTCGATTAATGCCACACTATGTAGCAATTCCACTCCTGACCAAAAGGGGGCAGCATGTTACGAGAAAGTTGATGTGTCATCCTGGCGTAAGACGCACGGTGGGCAGACTTGATGACCAATGACAATCCAGTGGTCTTCAAGCATGAGACATCTGCCAAAGTGGTTCATCGAGCAGGACTCTCAAAACGACTGTGATCACCTCTAGTGGTAATAGGCGGTATTACATGCTCGCTGGAGGGTTTTTTGTGGATTGTCGGTTTATATATATATATATGTATATATATATATATATATATATATATACACATATATACAGTGTTACCTCTACTTACAAATGTCTCTACATACAAAATTTTCAGGTTACGAAACGTCTCAACGGGAAAATATCGCCTCTTCAGTATAAGAAATGCAAAAATACAGTAGCGCTGCTACTCGCAGCTCCCAGAGTTTACCGAACTTAGCTTAGCATCTTCCTGGCATCCCATTGGCTAGGAGGGCCCCTTGTCTGTATGAGCGTAACCCAGCAACCAGGTAAAACAAACAATTTTTACCTCTGCCAAGGAGGTTATGTTTTTGTCATCTGTCTGTTTATCTGTCTGTTTATCTGTCTGTGTACAAGATAACTCAAAAAGTTATAGATGGATTTGGATGAAATTTTCAGTAGTTGTCAGAAATGTGAAAAGGAAGAACTGATTTCATTTTGGGTGTGATCCGGAAGAAATCCTGGATTCTGGATCACTTTCAAACTTTCAATAATTGTTGTGCTTGGTGGAGGTCTGCGCTCTCCGAGTGCTTTTCTAGCTCTAACGTGTATTTCTTACAGGTTTTTATGTCATTTCATGTATTATTTATAAATTATTTAAAAAATTATGTTCAAATTTTGGGGAGTTTGGAACAGATTAGGGCATTTACACGGAAAACGCGTCTCTACTTACAAAATTTTGCTGTGAATTTGCATTCATTTGGTTGATATTCAAATATTTTTAAGTTTGTGCATGTTTAATAAATGAAACTTTTATTACACTGTTGATTCATATGTGCGGCAAGAATTTAATTGCTTCAGTGACCATGAATTAAATGTATAAGATGATATTTGGGGAACTTTCTTCTGTGGAACTGCTTAATGAAGAATTAGTCCTTGTCTGAAAAAGGTCTGTAATTTCATCTCTGAGTCTCGACCCCCCCGTTCATAAGTCCTAGCCCCGCCCCTGAGCGTATGCTAGCACGTGGGTGGGATAATAGATCTGTCTCCTGAGTGTAAGTGTTGTATGAGCGTGGAGCGATGACACATGATCGATGTGCGTTCGGCCGCGGCGTTGCCGTACCTCCGCTCTGTCCTCCTCGTGGCCTCTGAGCCACTTCCTCTTTCTCTCTTCCTCCCTGTGTGTTCTCTTCATCACTGTCTTTCTCATTTCCACTCCTTTTCCATCACCCTCTTTCCTCTCCCTTCCTGTTTCGTGGAGGTAGCTTTCGAGCAGCGGCTACTCGCCCTGCATTATCTGCGCGCTCATCCATGCAAGGCACGCATGCAAACACTGTCACGCATGCACATCTCTCTGTCTTTATTTAATCATTGGCTCCGTTACCGGGGATATTTTCCCAGACAATACCTCTGGAGGTGGTGAGCCAGGCTGGCTGAATGGGGGGGATCTCTCTACCCCTCATCACATGGAAGTCACAGTCCTGCCACTCCCACTGACTGAGATGAATGAATTTAATATATCTCGCTTTTCAAGCACAGATGACCTCCTGATATGGCTCTATGTCTCTCTATTACATTAAGCTTTTATTTTTTTCCCCCCGCTCTGTCTGTGAAATCTGAAAAAAGCACAGAAGGGGATCTGATGGGATTTCGACAGACTAATTTCACCTCAAACCCATTATCGTGGCGAGATGGTGCTTATAAAACGTGTTTATGCTCAGCCTTTGTTGTTTATCGTGGAAGCGGCGAGCAGATCGGTTCAACGGTGGCTGCAGCAAGTCTTGTGTAAATAAAATAATGATCTCTTTGTCTTTAAATGAACACATCTCTTGGAGGGAAATGATCATTTCACCCTCCAGCTGGTTGCTTTGATAGCTCTGCGGTCGATGGAAAACGAGGCTACACCCGGTTTGATAACTGTCATCGTCTCAGGACTGTCAAAATGTGCAGTTCTGCAAATGAACACAAGGTGTCACCGGGAGTCATTCCCTACCAACCCCATGTTGAAATGTCCAGTTTCACAGCAGAAATAAACGTACTTAACCCTTTAAGCGCCAAAGTCGCAAAATTGCGACAAGCAACATTGCTGACTATAACAGGCTGTATCTATAAATGTGATGCCAAATCTTGTTCTGCTTTTCACCAGGAGATGGCGGACATGTGTGCCTGTAATCTGAGAACCATTTTTGGAGGTGGTGCTATTTATTCAAAGTTTTAGTGTAAAATGAGTTCATAAAACATCCTCCGGCGCAGATGAAGCAGCGGTAGTAATGCTGAGCATAGCGAGAGCAGAACAGAGCGAAAGAGTGTTTTTTTCATTTACTCACGATGTCAAGAGTTTGGTTTACCGTCCACGAAGTACTTTGTCAGGTTCTGACTAACTCCGATTCAGAGGAAGAAGTGAGGCAGTTGTCCAGTAAAGATGACGCGTCATAGTCCACAATCAGCACATTGTATATTGGATGCTTCACCTCAGCGTGGTCGGGGTTGAAGTATTCTGCGATCGCCAAGCAGGTCGAGGTGTCAGGGGGGCTCATAACACTGCAAATATGGAAAAATGTAGCGGGAATGAAAACAACCGCGGTTGTCCTGGCATATGCGGGAGAAGCCACAGAAAAAACACCGCTAATGGCGCACCGGAAGTCACGGTGATGATGATGATGATGGTGATGACAATGATGATGATGATGATGGCTGAGAGTTCTTGAGAGAAGAGTAAGAGTATCAAAAGTGGATCCGAAATTTTGATGAGCCTGTTGGTTTTTGAGGAGACAATCTGACAGATTCTGAGCCCAATGATTTTCATCCCTTTACCAAATGATGAATTCCTTGAATGAGGGTGAATGAGGGTGTGGTGGTGGGTGGTGACTTCTTTATGTACTTAAGTCAAATTATAGAAAGGCACAAACTTATGTATAATTAGTGGCATTTTTTTTTTTTTTGAATGACAGCTACATTGTCTCTCTGGCTTGCTTGCGTCGCTCCGTAATTGCACCACCAAGCACCAGACGACAGCGCGGGTTCTTTCTGCATGTAGCTCAGGCGCCGTGACGGAGCAAATATATAAAGTATACTTTACTCGAGTTATCGCCGAGGAATGTTGAGCGTCAGTCGTTTTTACAGACGTTGCGGCAAACCATCGTTGTACCCGACTTGAAGAAGTAGCACTGGGAAACAGGAACAGAGAAGAAGGAACCAACCAATCACTTTTCACTCGATGCACAGTTACGTTTGTAGAGAGGTTCACGTCAGGGTACGGCGTAGCTTACAGCGCAGAGTTCACAGCTCCACCAGAGCAAAGGTGTCGCTTTGATGCAGAAGTGTAGGTCAGCCTTTAGCCTGGTGGGGACGTTGTTTCAGTAGCAACGTCTTACCTGGGGACGGATGGAAAGATTCAATCAGAATTCATGTAAGACAGTGATTCCCAAAGTGTGGGCGTGGCCCCCTGGTGGGCCGCCATGGTACTGCAGGTACATCTTTTTTAAATATGTTTTTAATTACTGTAAAATATTCATGACATGATTTAAAAAACATTAAGAAGTAATAAACCAGTAAAGTGTTATTCTACTGTCATCTTAACTTAATATGACAAGTGTCACCTTATTTGTTGACCCCTTACATTAATATCGCAGCATCGCTTCTAGTCCTGTATGTTGATCACAGTTGTGATTAAAGGTTTCAGTGGGCCGTGGAGATTTTTCACATTTCAAATTGGGCCGTGGTTTTCTGAAGTTTGGGAATGGCTGATGTAAAATAAGATTAATTAGCATTGGGTTGAGCTAAGCTAGAATAGCTAGTTCGGGGTAACGCGGTAGCGAGGTTTGTGTTCCATCTGACTTCCAGGCTTTATTTCTTGCTGCTCATGTTACATCCTGAAAAGGGAGAAATATAAATGAAAACAGAGTCATTGTTCAAAAACTATGTACAAAGTCACTCAATTCGATGAACACACGTACAAAAATAGGTACTATTACACCTCACAGTCAGTTTTGTGCAATTACTTTAAAATTAACTCTCAAATGTAGAAATACAGTAATAATTAGTAGAAACACATACACAGTAGCAACATCCTGCGTTAAGTGTCCATCACTGCTAAACAAATTACATATACACTACACACTGTATACTTTATGTGCATGCTTAGTAGCGTGATACTCAGTGCCACCAGCCGAGTGGATGAAGCTAAGCTAGCGCCTCTGGCCGTCTACCAACTGAGTTTTAACATGAGAATAAATATCCAAAAATATTCAAAATGCAGCAAACATGTACATAAAATACATATAAAACAGTTTATAAAGCATTCTTCAAAGCTCAAGAACATTGATACACATAACATACCTGAAAAGGGAGAAATATCAATAAAACTCTCGGACACGGGGCTTCCTCTCTGGCAGCTTCATTGAGAGTGAAGCATCATGGCCGAGGGCGCCCCCTACCAGCTTTGCCAGGTGGGAAATGTAGGATTATCGTACCAGAGGCTCAAAATTATCATATTTTGAGGGAAATTATCGTACATCTGTCATAACGAAAATAACAAGCCCAGTGATGTGCTATAGTCAAATTTAATCACTTTAGTGTTAATTAGCGGGTGAAGCTGACCACTCAGCCCATTCAGCCTATCATGCTAGTTGTTGTGAGACAAACATTCGTATCTTCCGCTCAGCAAAGCACGATTAGCTGAAAACATGTCACATGGGAACAGATGCCTTCAGGGTGAAAAAAAAAAAAAACTTTCCTGCAGACAGTTGCAGCTGGCAATAATTTGAAATAGTCAAATTATCGTACATTTGGCCTTTTTTTGATTTTTGATCTACAGAGGGCCAAATTATCGTACAAATACGATAATTATCCTACACCTGGCAACGCTACCGACATTTCCAGACGAGACTAATCAATCATGATCAACTTGTTCAGGGCTCAACAGGTAGATCACAGATAAACTCTGGTAGCATTAACTGTTTTTAACAATATTTTTAGCCATTTAAATATGTTTCACACAAATAATACATTTGAACTCTTTTGCAATGAATTTGAAATCATTAAGTATGAAAGAATGTTGCATTTATAGCTTATCTATTTATAAATGAATTCTGTTCTTGTTCCTTTTTTTTACTGACTGATTTATGAATTTATTAAATTTGACACCTTTTAAATAAAATCAATCTATCACACTCATTTGTCCATTTTTGGATGAGCCGGGGTCGGGCGACACCCCCCTGGGCCCAGGAAGCTGTCTTCAAATCCACTGTTCAGAAACCTCCGGGTGAAATAGCAGGGGGTTTTTCCAATATACCATCTATGCTCATAAATCACCTGGAGACGCTTTAATCTTTTGTCACTGATTCACTTAAAGATCCCACAACATTCCCACTCCTCGCAGCATAATGTCTGCCTTTGTGCTGGAGCCCGTGCACGCACATACGTGTGTGCGTACGTGTGGAAGTCTATTATGATGATGCGCTGCCGTTTCTAAAGTGAGCCACAGTGACCCCCTCTCTTATTTCCTCCCTTATTGGATCTAGTGCTCTCCTGAGACAGCACAGACGTTAACGCCTGCGGTCATTTTTCTGTCCCTTATAACAGACTGTCCCAGGGTGCTATGTAAGTCCTACTTAATTAGGCCTCAAATTGGTTGAATTTATGCTCATCCAGACGCCAAAATGTCTTTTATTGGGTATTTATCCCGTGAGGTTAGGAGCACGCTGATCAAATTACACTGACTCAGTCTCAGCTGCACGGCTAACTGCTCTGCATGTATGTTGTGCAGGGAAGTCACCGTGCACGCATACCCGGACAAACCTATCATCTGGCAGAAATGCAAATATGTTGTTTGATTCCTCACCAACAGCGTGGGGCCTCCACGTCTCACTAGAGACCCCTAGAGGCCGGGCTCGCCTCCACACCTTAATCACGCCAAGCATTAGAGTAGCATCCTACTCAGCACTGCTGAGACTCTGAGATTTACAGAGAATTTAGAGAAATTAGAGCCGGCGTGTTGCAGTAAACCTCCCTTCTCCGCGCGGCATCATTTTCAGTTTTCAGGGGCAATCATACGTTATAATCAGCCTCGGTCGTCAAAATTTTTAAAAAGGCACAAATCAGGGTTTTAAACGACTATGAGAAACCTCATGCCACTTTTTAAAGAAAAAAATAAAAAGGCATATTTGTGTCCCTTCAATGGCTGACGATGGAAAGGAAAGTATAGTATTACATACCAAAAAAACAGCGTGCCTGGATATATGACCGTAATCAGTCATAAATGTGTTTACGTGCATATATGTGTGTCCGAGAGAGCAGATTTTCTGCACATACAAGGCACCGGAGTGCTGTTAATTTCCACCTGAGCTGAGGAACAGCCACTAAAAGTATCACCGAAGTGATGAATGTGCTGCTCCGGACGGGCATCGGCGTTTAATCTGAGTCACCGGAGAAATAACACCGCGTCGACGACTTCCTTTCGTCTGCCGCTGAGGCTGTGGAGTCGTGGATCGTGGACTCTCTCCCCGCCTGGTTTCTTTTCGTCCTGCACATTTTCTTAATATCCCCGGTAATCTGTGCTGTGACCCGCTCTGTCACGGAGGGAAACCCCTGGCCTCCAAAGGGGAGGCTGCAGATTTTTCAAAGCATGCAACTCCTCAGACTCGATTATATTATTCCATAAATCTGGGAAAAAAAAAAGAGCCGTAGTTATTTTTACTCCGATCTTAAGATCTTTTCACCGGCATCCAATTAAAAAGAAGAATTGAATTTAAGGCCCCTCTTCTTGTCTCCGAGTCTCCAGTGTCTTGGGCTCAAATTATGTTTACTAAGTACAAGCCTGGAAGTTGTCTCAGAGTTTAGACTAAACAAACTGAAATGGCTTTTAATCATCACGTTCCTGTCTGCTAGAATCAATTCCCTGTGGAATATGCTCTTTTCTCTTCTTTTGAACATTGATTTTGATATTTTCTCAGTGTTTCTCCTTATTTCTGTTTATTTCTGTTGATACGATAGCCTGCACTTCATCAGTACTTTTATCTATCCATCTTCAGTACTTTCTTCATCCTGTTCGGGCTCACTGGGGGGGCTATCCCAGCTGTCGTCCTGGAGCCTGGACACGTCTCCTTAATGCTATTTTTATGCAAATCATTTGAATGCATCATTTTATTTCTCCTTGTCTCTTTGTGCTATTCTTCTTAAGACTGATGTAAAGCACTCTGAATTGCCTTTGTGTGTGAAGTGCGCAGTATAAATAAAATTACCTTGCCTTTTGTGGAAGTAGATGAATGTTCTGCTCTATTCTGGAGGAGAAAACGTTGGATACACCAGCGGAGCACATGGTTTGCATTCCTAGCTAACGGGCTACATGTGATTAGACCACTTTCCTTTCTATTAAAGATCCTACTGTTGTCTTCCTAAGAAGTAACTCCATACTGTGCACCCACACATTCATATTAATTCCTGCAAATATTTTGAAATGCCTGAATGCTCTCCCTTACTCACTAGTTTAAGGTCTGAACTGCTAACTTACACAGCACTTTATAGTAAGACCGGGGCTACAGAGTCCCACGTCATCGTACCAACACTGACATGTGTTTCAATGAAATGTGGAGGGTCAGGGTTATGGTGATGTCACAGTTACGCAACAATGTGAAGCTGGGTTCTTAACCGTGCATCGTCACGAAGCATCCGTCACGTAACTTTCATGCCGTCGGCCTCGAGCTGCTGCAGACCAAGTTCTCTGAGATGCGCTGCAGTGTCTGCAAAGCCAGTTGGAGTAAAAGGATCTCCCATCTCTTTTTTTGGTCATAGGATAAGTTATTTTCTTGCTAGAATCAAACTAAATGTCTATTTTGCATTCATTTTAGCTTCCTATTCAAGTGTCTGAATGTGTATGTGGAGGAATTATGGGGGGAAGCCCAACTACTGGGGAATGTGACAATGTAAGGATTAGTCTTTCTCTTCTCTATGGCTTCCTCCAGTTATCCCAGTAGAAATTGTAAATGGATTATACTGGTATATACTGCTTTCTCCACACCATCCACATCCACATACACCAGTGGGTGGATGCTACCATGCAAGGTGCTGCCAGACTGCCCAAGGACATGTTGGCATGTGGCCGGGATCGAACTACCAACCTTCCAGTGGCAACCCGACTCTACCAACTGAGCTACAGCCACCCTAGAAGTAGAAGTAGGTAAGAGCACCACTCGCCACTGTCAGTGTTGATTTGTTCCTTGTTGTGTTGACGGGATCATCGCCTGGAACGTCTTGTGAGGTTGAGCTTGTCGATATTCTTCCCTGTTTTGTCATCACCCCCGTGGTGCGTTCACACAACAGAAAAGTCCTAAATGCAGCAGTAACGACCAGTTTGGACCGGTGCTGCCACCCAGTGGATACCACTGCCGCGGTACTCGGGTTTCCCTTCGTGTAAAGAAATGACGTTACCCCATTCGAGGTCTACGGAGACTTCGCTTTGTCTGCGTGGACGACACTTGCAACGCATCCGTGTGAATCCAACCGTTAGATGGAACCCTGTCCTCAATGACGACAGTCACGACTGCAGCAGACTTTCAGCTGCAGAGCTTCAAATGAGAACCTTCCTCTACTGTCATTAAGGCGTCAACGACTGCAGCAAAGCCTCAGAGCACACAGCAGACAGACACAACTGTATGAAATATTTTAAGATTGTTCTCTGGCATGTTATAAATACCTTTAAAACATTTTTAAAATAGTTCTTGTCATATGGAGCAGTTATGCAGTATGAATTGTTATACCCTATGTCGAGGCCCACTGTCCAGCATGTCTTAGATGTTTTCCTGCCACAACACACCTGATTCAAATGAATGGATCACCATCAGCATCACCGTCAAGCTTGTCTGCACAGGACCGTTAACGACCCATTCATTTGATCCAGATGTGCTCCAGCAGGGAAACATTTAAGGCGTGCAGGACATCGGGCCTCCAGGACTGGATTTGCCCACCCCTGATCTACTTAGTGTAATTAATCTACCCCACAATGCGTCATGGATAGTGAAGTGATCTGCTGTGATGCTATGAATAGCACCAGCAAAACCAATGCTAGCTGCGCCTAAAAATTCACTCTGATGATGAGCTCACTTCATCCTTTCTTACACTGAATAACCTACAAAGTTACTATAAAATGATTCATTATTCACAATCAGAGCTTTGTTCTTGTTTTTTTTTTCTTCAGTTTTTAAGTTAAGGGGCTAGTGGTGCGATAACGTCATCTTCGAAATGTAAAAACTCTTCATGAAACATGGCAGCCCTGTCAGAGGTTTGGCTTAATCCACTAATCAAGAAAGCTTTCTACTGTATGAAACTTTATAAATTCAGACTTATTTCATTGCTGATGTTTCTACCTCCTAGCTTCTAGCTCACTTCCACGTGCCAAGTTTAGCATATCCTAGCTTAGCCTAGCCTGTACTTTTGTTGCTAATGGAGTCTCCTTGTGTTCATTCAGCTTTTCTACATTTCTGATTGTTTTTTCGCTTTGATGATACTCAAGTTTCAACCTAAGTTTGTTAGCTCTATTCAAGAAAAGACTGAATGAACCACAGGTGAGATTAGCATTGCTGTTAGCAGCCTGCACAGGATTGAAAATGAGATTTTCCTTCATATGTCATCCCTTGGATGCATGTGCAGGTGGACGTGCAGCATTGATGATTGATGAATCTATCTTATGCCTTTGTGCATCAATATTTCTTCTGCATCCTTCATATGTAGTATTTTTCTACTGATGGTAATGAACCAAATCTGTAAATGGACTTGAGTTGATTTGAAACAAGTCATACACTGTTTATAATTAAAAGAAATAAATAATTAATCCAAACAGATTGCTTTGCTGCACTAATTACATTAACTGCTCAAGTCATCTGTTTTGTAAAAGTCGTGTAAACATTTGTTTTTCAGCGCCATCTCCGCTGCCAAGTGGACTGCGTGCTTTGAGCATTTCCTTCATCAAGTTGTAAAATCACCAGTTTCTCTGTGGTTTCATAAGAGCAAAAACATATTTAAGGATATGCAGGGAAAGATTTTGTTTCTCATTGATATTCATTCGATTTCTCCCGTGCTTGGTTTCCTCATTGAAATATGGTTTGAATTGCTTTTCTTGCTTTGTTACGTGTCTGCTGCATTGAGATCATTATGTTTACACCTTAGCTCAAGTGGACATCTCCGTTCCTCGCCAGTAATGGCTCGCCTCAGAATCGTGTGAAAGAAATCAAAAGCAGAGGTGAAGGGGAGCGTATAAATTTGTTAGAGTAGAACAACACCGGGGAGACTATTGTTACTCCGTACAATGGAGGTGGAGAATAGCAATGATGGCAACAATAGTGATGCGGACGGTGACCATGACAACGATCGGGGTCTCAACAGAGTAAATGGAGGATGACAAGAAAGACAGGTCCTTCACCATGACACCCGAAGGAAGATTCAGACACTGGATCACAGCTGGCTAGTACAGCGGGAAAGAAAGGCAAAACTAGATCCATACTATATATGACCACAGTGCCAATTTGTCGGTGCTCCGCTGGTTTACGGCCAATGAAAACCAACGACCAGCTGTAGGCTCACAAGCTGCCTGTCGTAATGCATAATGTTCTGAAATGTGGTAAATGGAAAATGGTCTGTACTTATAGAGCACATCCTTAATCTTGTCCAGGTTCTACAAAAGGCTTTATGAGGTGTTTTTTACCGCCCATTCACCCAAACGCTCCTTAGACTCAACTGGCCTCATCATCCAGGTCCAACACAGTTCTGAACCGGTAAAGGTCTGATTTGATGGTTCACATTGCAAGTGTCTTCCTTTAGAGCAGTCCTTCTCAAATAGTGGGGCGATGCGTGACCCCGGGGAACAAGCCTTTTTTTTTTCCCGTACTGTAATAAAGTGTAAATGCACATATACTCCAGTAGGGGGCAGTGGCGCTCTCATTATTACAGTGTGCGCAGGGAGTATTAGCTATATTGTGTCAGGAATTTTGCACGGAGAAATGAAGAGAGCAAACGCTCAAGAGACACCACGGAAAAATATTTAGCAGGGATGAAAAGAAAGGCGGAGAGAGACGGAGATACAGTAAACCCCCGCACTTCGCGGTTAATGGAGGCTGTGACCCCCCCGCGAACGATGTGGATGTACCCCCTCAACTAAGTTTCGAAAAAAGAAGTTTAATTCTACCATTTATATTAGTTGGACTAAAAAAAAAACATTTACACAAAAATGTTTATAAGTGACAACAAAATACTTCATTATCACAGTTAACATTTTTGTGTAAATATTCCTTTTGCTGAAAGTTTGCCAAAAATTTTAGGTTTTAGTATAATAATTCAAAGACAAAAATGACAAAAACACCAAAGGTCAGCAGTTTCATGACAGATCAAGCCCAATATGAAAAAGTATCGGTATCTGTATTGGTATTGGTATCGGCAATACTGGCCCTGTATTTACTTGGTATCAGATCGATTCCCAGTATCGCCCAGCTCTAGTGAACACAACTGTATCTACAGTCATGGAAAAAATTGATTAGACCACCCTTGTTTTCTTCAGTTTCTTGTTCATTTTAATGCCTGGTACAACTAAAGGTACATTTGTTTGGACAAACATAACGATAACCACAAAGATTGCTCATAAGAGTTTTATTTAAGAGCTGATATCTTACCATTTTCCATGGTTTTCTTGATTATAACCTAAATCACTTAAGTTTTTACATCAATAGCTATGGCGTTGTACTGCCAAAAACACTGCTTTTATGCATTCAGTGTTTTCTTTTCTGTCTGTTTTAGTCACATGATGACGTTTAGTGGTACCAGGTATTAAAATGAACAAGAAAGTGAAGAAAAAATGGTGGTCTAATAATTTTTTCCATGACTGTATTAACATGTCACGGGAATTCAGTGTCCAAGGACATGACAACTGATAGCAGGGCTCAGAATCGAACAGCCGACCTCCTGGTTGCAGGGCGGCCCACTGCACCGTAATCTCGTGTTGCGTCACTGGCATCTTTATAGCTTCTCTTTGGATCCCTTTTCTTTTACCGTTCCTGAGTTTACAAGTCTGCTTATTATCACCTCGGATTCAGCTTTCCGTCCCCGCTGAGAGCTGCAGCGATAAACTTTTGTGTGTGTTCAGGATTACCTTTTCATCACAGGATGAATGAAGTGTGAAAAGCAATCTGAGAATCACCGGGCCACAGACACACAGCTACAGTGGAGGCAGTTATGCCAATGACAGATCATTTTCTGACCTTCATCCCACAGTCTGTGCGGATTGTGGTTCAGCAAAGCGAGAGACTGTGTTCTGCTTTCATGCATTTTATGATTCTGTGACAGTCGGAAACCTGGATGTAAAATGCTGAGGTGCTCATCTGTTTGAGAGACAGCTTGACTTTTTGTGATGCTCTTTTTTTCCTCCCCCCCCCCCACTCTCTATTTACTTGTGTTGTGCATGTTCCTGTCAGCGTAACATCCTCATTATTTATTGGTCTCCCTCTCTCTTCTCTCTCTCTCTCTCTCTGCTCCCTCTGCATCTTTTGTTCTGTCTCTCTCCATCATCTGTATTTCTGTCAGGAACTCTTCCAAGTCTGCATCCTGGACCAAAGCGGCATATTTTGCTCTCTCGATTCCTTCATTCACAGCTTCAATGACCTGCTTGACGTGAACCCCCCCCCCCCCCCCCCCCCCCCCCCCCGCACACACCGCCGCCGTCCACTTTCTCAACACTTCAGGCTCATGCTGCTGAAATGGGTGTCGGATGCACTCAGAGCCATTTATTGCACGTTGGGTTTTCTGCCACTTGCGTCATATCCTTGAACTGTTTCTGACAGGCTGTCTGGATAAATGCTGTTCCTTTTTTTGTTTTCATCACTCCCTCACTTTACTCATGCGTGCACCTTTTATTCATAAAAGCTCTGGGTTTCTGACATCTCTCCAGTGAGAACGCGGCGCCTGATGATGTTTGGCCTTCGTACTTAAATGCCCGGGATGTTACGGTGATCTCAGTTTCAATGTTGGACGTCAAAATGCCATCTGAAGCAGATGAAATGCTCCATATATGTATGAAATAAAAAGAAAAATCAAAAGTAAGGACCTCGCAATATGATATGTATATATGATACTTGGGTCATGATGCGATATTATCACGATATCACAATATATTGCGATATTCTACTCCGTTAATATCAAAATTAAAAGTAGAGATAAAAAATCAAGTTGCTGTATATGTTCATCAGATGATATTGATCATTCAGAGGACAAATTGAGTCAAAACTCTTTGCTTCAAAACAACCTATTTGTTGTTTATTATTAGTGTTTTTGCACATTTAAGTAACCATTAGTAACCAATAAAAAAAAAAATCAATATTAGGAGCTGAAAAATAGATATTATATTGAGCGGCTGAAAATCGCCATATATTTTCAAATCGATTTCTTTTCACACCTCTTATCAAAAGCCATTAAATGGGGAAAAAAAGACATTCAATTAAAGGATCAATCCATTCATGTCCATTAGCATTGACCTTTAGCATGAATAAGCTTCAAATCTAGTTGTTTTTTTTTGTTTGTTTTATTTAACTTGCACTTTCATTTATTCCCCCTCTCCTTTCTATCAGCTGCTGTTGACCAAGCTTCTCTGTGGGTTTGAAAAACCCTTGAATGCTGATGTTGTCCTTTGGAAATCACTGGGACGTGACTTCCAATACATTTCAATGTCCGGACCTTCTTGGTGCATAAACATCCTTTTTTGTGATTTTTTTTTTCTCCCCCCTCCTGGGTATGTATTTTATCCAGCCTTGTCCCCGTCTACTTCATCTCTTTGATCCAGATGCAGCCAGTTTACATAGATTACTCCACATTATGTCATGCGGCGCAGAGCTGCTACTTAACATTGTATTCGTACTTGCCCTTATCCTGTCCCCCGTCTCCACAGCAGCTTCTCTCTGCTGCATTTTCTCTTCGCCACATGAGTGCCGGTGACATCTTTGCCGGTGAGAGAGAAGGGTCGGCGGCCCTCCTCGGCAAGCGCCGGGGGTCGGAGGTCGCTCTCTGCCTGCTGGAGATACAACGCTACTTCCACAAGCGTCTACAGAACCTGTAGTTTGCCAGCGCGGGCTTCCTGGATGTCAAAACACCACCTGGAACAATGATTACAGCAGGTAGTGCTCTCCGTCTTTAAAGGGCAGTGGTTTTTTTCTTCTGTATGTTTTCTGCTGTTTTTTGTGTATCCTTACATATGGACTCCAATAACCTTGTTGGCGATCATTAGACCGGTGCAGCAAGAGTCGTCTCAGCTCAGACGATGTGGACGCTTGTTAGTTAAGCGTAAGTAGATGTGATCAAAGGATTTTAAAACAATCTACATCATCTTTCATCTTTAGAGAAGCAAGTGATATGGCGTTTGTGGTATTTTTACCTCAAAGTGTCCACCTGTGGGCGTAGATTTTAGAGTCTGTCACTTCCTCGGTTTCTTTATTGGTCACTCTTCATTTTCTTTTCCTCGCTTCTTCTGTCATTAGTGTCTCGATTGTCTCAGTTGCCTCCTCCATGATGCCCCACGATGTTTCATCTTCTGTCCGCCATTGTTGACGTGCGACATTAAAGCCGTACGCCGATGGAATGGGAGTCCGGTTATTCTTGATTGCTTTTGCGAACAGTGGGCACAGGAGGAGACAATCAAATATTCTTTTAAATGAAATAGAAACTGATATTTTGACGTGAAAAGAATAAACTTCTGGAGTCACTTTAAAGCCACGTTATGTAGCAGTACCACCTCTGACCACATGGGGGCATATCAGAAGTGGTGGATAAGGGATAAGTGGTGGTTTTAACACTCTTTTGAAGGTGCTTGCTTTGAGGTGATATTTAACCATACTTGAGAGCTACGGAGAAACATCTAATAATTAATTCCCTGCACAGGAGCTTTGATACCACCTTTAAAGCACAGCTTGCTTATATTAAAAAATCAAGAGTTATTTTAAAAATGAATGCTGAAACAGAAGATTCAAAGACTGAATGTGTCATAAGTAACTATTAGGCATTAAAACAAATGAGATCCCTGGTCTGAGCAGTGCACTCGATGAAAAGAGCAGGAAATTTCAGCAGATTAAAAAAAAAAAAGGTAAATATTTCATAACATTTTTGAAGAATGCCAATGCATTTCAAAACAAATGAGCTTTTGAGATATCCTGTTAAAACAGTGAATTATAGCATTACAACTGAAGCAGTAAGTACTGCAAAAAAGTTTCAACAGTAATTTAGCAGCTGCTAGCAGCAGCAAAGCTAGTCTGACGCTTATTCATGTTCCAACTTTTGCTGGAACATGGTCAACTCAGGATGTTCAACTCTGAGTTCTGACCTTTGAGGTAAATGGAACGCACTGTTAGTGGTAGCACTTAAAATCAAAGCTGAAGCTAAGTCGAGGTGCCTGAATTTGGCTCCCAGGGGGTAGATGATGTCAATTATGAGAGTAATCAGTGTAGCTAACTCAACGCTGGTGACTCCCAAACTCAGATATACTCGTATGAGGAGACTGGCTTCAGGGGAAGCTGAGTTCAAAGCCCCCGTTCAGTGATGCTCTTGATTTTTGAGTTGATCAGTCTGAGATGTTCAGGTCTAAAGTCACTGAGCATGCAGAGCACAAGCTCGACTTGAAGGCACATCACTGCCAAATGTAGGACAAATCAGGCTGCCGTGACTTCAGAGCAGGTTTTCCTCCTGTCTGTATATCCGACTGGAAAAATAAACTCACAAAGCGCGTATTAAACATTTGATCTGAGAGGATCGCGCTGATAATAAAATCCCTGGGCTGTCATCGGTGGAATTTAGATGTCTGGTGTTGCTGGAGGAAACGGAGATAAATATGTCATGGCTGGGGATGTATCTAGTTTCTTCCTCCAGAGTCAGGTCCTTGCCCTGTGAGCCAAGATAAAACGTCTCCTCTGTTACGGGGTTCACACGCGGTTTTCAGTTAATGATGAGCAGCTCTGATGTTCCGACTGTCAGACGGGAAGAGAAGTCCGCGTTCTTCCCTCGTACAGATGCACGTGCATCGCAAACGTGACTTTCACTGAGTCCATCCCTTATTTTATTTAAAAAAGAAACAAAAACAAAAAAACCTTCTGTATGTAAATGTTTTTCTTTAAAGCAACACAAAGAAGCAGTTGTAGTTTTTAGCCAAGAGGGTTGCCGATGGATGTTGAATTTTTTTAAACCTGGTATTTTTCCTGGTTCTAACACTTGAGCCTGTTTGGTCAACCGAAGACGGACATATTGATAGTACAGTGGTACCTCTATTTATGAAATTAATTGGTTCTGGAAGTAGCTTCGTAACCTGAAAATCCCATAAGTAGAGACGCTTTTTTCCATGTAAATGCCTCTAATCCTGTTCCAAATCCCCCAAATTTCGGACATACATTTTTTTATAAAATGCATCAAAACATGTAACAAATACATGTTATTATTAGATTACTGCACAATAAACATAAAATGAGAGTTGCACATAAGAAAAAACAAAAAAATAAAGTAAAGAATAAAAATTATGTTCATGTACCTTTTAACGGCTATCGTCCTCACCTTATGCCTTCTTTGGTTCATGTTCTCTCAGCAGTGGATTTTGCCTGACGTTTTGTAAAGAACCGATCCAAGGATGTTTGCTTTTGTCGGCTTTTAACAATCCTTTGAAAATGTGCAAGGCAAACATCATCATAATGAGCGATAGCCGGACTACTGAACACTTTTTCTGGGTGATTCTTTTCAACAAATTCCAAAACTTCATGGAATTTTTCTAGGGATGCCAGGAAGATGCTAGCCGATAGCCAATGGCAGAGCAGCTACAAGTATGTTTACAATCGTTAAACTCTGGGAGCTGCGAGTAGCAGCACGTACTGTATTTTTGGCCTTTCGTATCCTGAAATTTCTTTTGTAAAAACGAGGCAATGTTTTCCCGTAGAGACGTGTCGTAACCTGAAAACTTCCGTATGCAGAGACGTTCGTAAGTAGAGGCACCACTGTACTGTTTATCAGTGGACAACATTTAGCACTTAGCAATGCTAAATGTTGCATTACTTTTGGCTAACAATAATCAGCAGCAGCAACGCTTGATCCGATGTTTGGAAAGGTTCATTTTCCAACTTTGCAACTGGAATACGGTCAACTTTGCTGTTATGTCAACGTTCAGTGTCTTGTTCTTTGTCATTGCTGTCTTTGATCCCTTAGTCCCATCTGCCAGCGTCATCATGCAGCCACGTTAACTCATGAGCTACCTCTCAGTATGCGTACTCATCTGTATTTGTGCTCTCATGTACATGTGAAATGTCATCAGTCAGAGCTGAGGCCCTGCTCCAATTCAAACCCTGCATCTAGTCAAGTACAGTCGAAATCCCCGGATGTTGCGTTGCCCCTCTTGATTTATCCAGGACGCTATCGAACACAGACTCGTGTAGACGGCAAAGTATCCCAGAATGCATTGACCCTAGTCGATCTGTGGAGGCTGTGCAAAAAGTGGAAGAGGGATTTGAACCAAGTATGAGGAATGAATGAGGCTTTTTTTGGGGGGGGGGCACCACTCATCCTTTTTAAATGTGTATTTCTAGACAGAACAAGACATACCATCTTCAAGCGAGCAGACTCCCACGAAACTGTCATGTGATCTCAAAACTCATAATCTCTCACAAATCCAGCAAAGCGGGCGGCACTTTCCGGCGCTCCGCTCTGAGCTGCTGGCTGTGGGACTTTGGTTTAACAGTGGTGGAGAACGAGGAGGTTATAACTCTGTTAGCGTGTGATAAAACGTAGTTTTAAGATGTTTCCCCTGAGGATATTGTCCTAGTAAATTCAAATTTGTGGTTAACAAGATAGACCAGAGGTTCTTAACCTGGGTTCGATCGAACCCCAGGGGTTCGGTGAGTCAGTCTCAGGGGTCAACACACCTGACTCATATGATTCATGATGACACGCCCCGCTTGGCCGTCATTGGCTACAGGTGATCATGTTACATTACTTGGCCAATCAGAGAATTTGGTGCGCTCAGTAGTCGACTTATGAGTGTCGTGATGGCTACATCGTGTGATTTCTTCACTATTTTAATCCATACTAACTATGTGGAGCAAAAGAAGAAAGTGGTCGGATGACTATGTACCATATGGATTCACATGTATAACAGAACGAGATGGGAATCAGCGTCCTGTCTGCATGATTAGCAATGCCAAGTAAAGCAATTCTAGTCTAGAATTGAAAAAAAATATATTTTATTTTTCGTGACCCTAGTGAGAATAAAGTGGGTTCAGAAAATGAATGATAAATACAATAAATAAGTTAGGTGTGTAATTCATGCAGTTCATGCATTTTATTGGTTTTGTTCTTTGAACACAGTCATGTTAATGCATAGTTAATTTTGTGCACCAATAAAACATATACCCATGTCTTGAATGTGAAATAAAATCATATTTTATTTTTCAATAAAAAAGGGTTCAGTGAATGTCCAACAAGGTTAAGAACCACTATTAAAGACTATTTGAAATTTTCCTCCAGTGTTTTCTGAGTTTTTTTCTGATTGCCTCCACCGAAGCTTGTTTATGGCGCCGCTGATATGATGTTAAACCCATTAAAAACACTACATAGAAGTGGTTTTATATATATATGTATATATATACTTCAGTCACCTCTGTTGATGTTCGCTGTGCTAGGCGTGCTAAACTGAGCTAGCTCTGCGGGTCGGCCTCAGTTCACTGTCGATATGTGGCTCAGTGGTGAGGTGCGTGACCTCTACTGGAATAACCGGAGGGCCGCGGGTCTTTGAGTTCAGCTCCTTTACGCGTCATATTCTCAGACCTCCATCAATACTGATATCTGATGATGATAAAGTTATTTTGTTCTGCTTTAAAAATCTAATTCTTGGTGAACAACGCACACATTTTTACAGCTCAGAAAGACTCTGCACTCAACTGCACTCAACTGCCATCATTTGGAGCTGGTTCTGTGGACAAATAGCTGCCTGTCCACTGCTTGAAGCCAAAGTGCAGAAAATTAGAGTTGTGTCTAGACGGCCTGTCCACAAGGATGTGTGCATCCATAAATTTGGCATTAAATGCATAGTTAGTATGTATCTTCCAGATTACCAGCTTTGCATCTCATGTGTGTGTGTTTGTGTGTGTTTTTTTGTTGTGCGCATGTGTAATTTATCTGTGTTGGCCTCTTCGGTGTCCCGCTGGAGCGTGACATGAGGAAACGCCTCTTCATTGTCATGCAGAGCTGCCAAGTCGGCACGCCAGTCGACTTCTTATCTGGATAACGTGATCAAAAATAGATGAGCTGCCTGTGTGACTCGCATGTGTGTTTGTGTGCGTTCATACGCATAAATCTCATGTTCCAGTGCGTACAGTCCAGCACGTGTGTTTCCAGAGCAAAGTCAGGAGCTGAGAGCTGACCCTCCAAAGACCCGCCGCTCATCTGACACCTCGCTGAAGGTCTTGGGAAGCTGTTTCTGCCGGCTGCATGTGTGTGTGTGTGTTTTTGTGTGCAACTTTGATGATGGATTGGGGTCACTGGGGGTTAGAGGGTTGTGATGTTTCTGCCAAGACAAACAGCTGCGCTCGTGTCTGGGGCAGGTGTTTCATAGCGACTCAGCACTCCTGAAATGAGACGAATCAATACACCACTTCCACTTTTTCCGTGCGTGCGTCCGCGCGCGCGGGAATTCCTGTTTTAAATGTGCGGTTTTGATTTATTTAACGTCTCACCTCGGAGCTCTCCATAATGTATTTGCTCTTATCACATATGCACGTGCATGCTTCGTGCTTCAGCAGCAGAACCAGGGATGCTTTCACACTTTTCCTCCCTTTATCGTATTTACAACAGCCTACTTATAGATCGTAAAGTCCTCTAATATCGCTGTCGTGTCTTGTGGCCCATCTAGAGTCCATATTCCTCCCGTAAATGGACCATAGAGAAGTGCCTCTTCCATCACTATAATACACAGGGAGCACAGACACTTTTCCCACAATAGTTTTGGGTGTATAGATTATCCACCCTTCGTTGATTTCTGAGCTTTCTGGGAGCCCTGAGGTCTGTCTCAGCTTCCCAGTGTGCGCTACATTCAGTGTGAGCCTCTTTCTCACGCTCAACCAACTTTATGTATTCACCCGTAGATATAAACACCGCTCTCCTGGGAAAAGACTGTCTTTTTATTTCTTTCTCCATTGTCTTGCTCTTTTTACTGCCTGTTTTCATCCCAAACATTCAGCAAGGCTCTCTTTGTTTGTTTCGCTTGTTTTTTTTATTAACCCTGTTCTACAACCACGTAGAAAAGAAAGTACAACCTCTTTCAGTTGTGTGGTTTTTTTTTTTTATATCTGGACATTAAAAAAACACGACAAACTAGAAAAGCACTCTGAGAGCGCCTGACCTCCACCAAGCGCAACAATTCCCCCGTATAGCGATTTACAGATTGCGATAAAGATCCGGATCAGCCTTTTGAAATTTGATCCCATTGTCAATCCCTGAGTCAAATTTCATGAGTCGTACATATAGCTCTGACAATATGGGAACACTAAAAAAAGTACCATATCTTCCTTTATTTTGTGATGCACGCAAAAATAAATAATAATGCTATAAATATTTCATGCAATATTTGTTTCCAAAGTCAATATATTGAAATTAAACAACCTCAATTTTTTTTTTATAGAGATTGCGATAAAATCTGCCTTCTGGATCAGATCCGGATCAGCCTTTGAAATTTGATAGAGGTTCCCATTGTCAATCCCTGAGTCAAATTTCATGAGTTTTGGGGAATAATTAACGGAGATATTGAGAAACAAAATTTTCGGCCCAATTGACCGCAATGTTATGGAAAATTTGAAAGTGATCCAGAATCCAGGATTTCTTTCCGGATCACATCCAAAATGAAATCAGTTCTTCCTTTTCACATTTCTGACAACTCCTGAAAATTTCATCATAATCCACCCAAACTTTTTGAGTTATCTTGAACACAGACAGACAAACGCCAGCAAAAACATGACCTGCTTGGTGGAGGTAATTAACAGAAAGAACGTGGACACGGTGTTTGAAATATTAAGTAAACCCAACGGTTTAAGAGCTTGTGGAAGCAGAAATAATGACTGTTACTCTTTCTTTGATGCTATCGGTCTCATTTTCGTGGAGAAATGCCTGTCGTCTGTTTTAAAAAGCAGACTCTTCAACTCCCAGGTTCCTGAAGAGGTTCAGCACGTCCACATTTTTGTTTTTCAGTTTTGTCGTTCCCCATCACGTCTTCTCTGAGACCTTTTTGGCCACTTTATACATACGTAGATAAACAGTCTGCATATTTACCTCATTTGGACACCTGAGAAGGAACCAGATCTTTTTTTTTTTTTTATTATATTCTGCTACTGAACTCACAGAAGTGGAAGAGGGACCGGACTCTCTTTTAAAGGTGACCTCGTATTTTTTTCTACCTTTCTGATACAATTCAGCTTTTTTTTATTATTTTTTTTCCCATTAAAAATATTCTGCCAGAGTACAATTGGAGAAGGTGAAGAGGTCGAGCAGAGTAATTATTTGGGAAACATACTGTGGACACTAGAGGGCAAGGCGCCGGTGGTCCTTCGGGGGCGAGGGCCCGCGGACATCATTCAGGGTGAGTAACCGGGGTTGGCACAAAGAGCGGTAACCACTCATCCGCTCATTCATAGGTCGCGTCTGCTGGAGACTGTGTCGGGTCAAGGGTAAATCTATTGATTTTCAAACGAATCAACAACCCTCCCTCTCCCTCCGGCGCTGCTTAGAGCTTAAACCTGAAAGTACAGAAAGTCTGCAGTTCTTTAACTGACCAGCGGGGGGCCGCCTCCAAATGTAAGTCAACCAGGGCTTGACACTGACACCAGCCAACTGGCCAAATGCTGGTAAAATTTGGCTGTGGCTAGTAACAATTTCTGTCTCACAAGCAACTTTGGCTGGTAACTTATTCTTTGATATGACACATCACAATAGTTGTACCAATTGTTTGTATTTAAAATGAAAATGCAAGAATATTGTAAAGAAAAAAAAACTGACAGCAAAACTGGCTAGCATAAAGACTAAATAGCTAATGACTGGAGGAAAAACACTAGCCACAGTGGCTGGTGAGCAAAAAAGTTAGCGTCAAGCCCTGAAGTCAACCCATATTAAAATGTCCAACTGGGCCACAAAAAATAAAAGATAATAATACAGTTGGAGGGGTTAGGGGTGTGTTCTTTGCATCAACTGCTGGCTGGAGTTAATGGCTGGCTGTCATCACTTTAGCACTGTCTTCCATATGGCTGAGTTGTGATCAGAACATAAGCATTTCGTGTTTTAAAAATAATATGCCTGTGCTCATAGTTGCAGGAAGAGACCGCTGCAGCCAGTTTTGGGTTGGCCTGGAAGAAAATTAAAGCCCTTAAAATCAAAGCACAAAATTGCTTACCCTACCTTTAGGTACAACAGGAGACTGCGCTCATCCTCTGATGAGCATTATTAACGTCATGTGGATATACAAACATTTCCTTTAACTCGAGACAGACAGTATTGGTTTTTTTTGTAACGGGTAAGGGTCTTCTGCTGAGACTGAAATATGCAGCAGGAGTCTCCTGAGAACAATAGGAAACATAATTTACGTGCCGTACGACGCTCTGTTAGACTGAATCTTGATTAAACTGCAGAGTGCAAAGAAGTATAGAGTCTAACTTAAAACAACCTTCTTGTGATTAAAGACTAAAAGCTCCAGGCACTGACCTTCTCCGAGATTGTACCTCAGAGCTTCCCATTGTTTTCTGAAGGTCACGGTTCCAGACATAATAAGCAATGTTAGGCCTCGAGTTTGACAACAGTTTTATAATGTAATATAATTAAATGGATCAGCTTCTGTTTAGTTTTTCCCGCGTGAGATCACGGGGAATAAATGAGGTGACGTCTCTTAGATGGCTGCGTAGGAATCTCAGCGAGTTAGTCAACCTGGAGTTCAGAGTCGGTGTCTTAACAGATTACACAATTAGACAAGATCTGGGACATAAGTTTCTAAATACAGCTTTTTAAAGGGCACAAGTGATTATTTCAAAAACAACACATCTTTGACATGCCTCCTTTGAAGCCTGGAAGACACAACATCACAGGGTGGTTACGCGTGCAACCCTTCCTTTGGTTTCGAGCTGTTTGTTTCCTGTTTTCTTATTTATTCTTATTTTAATTCACTCGGCTGTCAGTAGACGTTTTTCTTATTGTCACCCACCGCACAGAAACAAGAAAATCCGTGCATGTTCCCACCTCCCAGACGCTCCCACCACACAATGGCTTCATTCTGACTCTCATTATACTAAAAGCTGCTGTCAGCGTTTTAACTGTTACTTCTGCTATTTTTTGTTCTGCATGGCGTGGTGCTTCTGGAAGAAATACAGTGAATCGTTCCTCCTCACCGCCATCAAAACATACGAGTCTGGATATTTTCTCATCAGTGTAAATGTTATTCCAAATTTCAGAAATATCTAACAGCCCTTCCATTCACTCAACTCGCGACTGTGTCTTACGTGATTATGTAGCTTGTAACATCGGCATTCGTAACGTGAGCATGGCGAAAAGTAGTGATAACACGCAGGACATTGACCAACCCACTAAAATGACTGGGCATATTTTTATTGTATTTTAATGATGCAGAGGGACAACTGGTGGAGGACAGTTATTCTGTCTGCAGAGCACTTGTTTACATTTTATTGTAATTTGTAGAAGCAACTTGAAGGAGCTAAGGCTAATGCTTCAAGCTACTGAGATGTTTGACCAAGAGTAACCTGGTCGATGCGTTTCGCTAACTCACATTTCGTAAACGTTACTGTTGCGTGTTGATCGAAAAAGGACCGGAACGATGTTCTTCTCTGATGCGGTTAAAATATTAATTTATTCCATTAACTGATCCGACAACCATAACGCCAGCAGTTAGCGCCACAGTGGTCAAAAACCTTTTACCCTTCCGGGTCAAACACCTAACCAATAACAGGCAGCTACCTTTATACCTGACCCTCAGGTAACAACACAGCGACACCCACAGACACACAGAGTGAACTACAATTCAGAACAACATATATGGCTCCTAATACAACTGTTTCTTTATTTGCACATTTATACCGTATTTAAGGTTCAGCTTAAAGTCAAAAGTTTATTTCATTTGAACTTGCACTTTAATTTTTGTTCCTGAAAATTGTTTGCATATTTTGACCTACTATTGCTGTTAAAGTGTTTATTTAAATTTGCAGCAGACAAATAAGCTTTGTTCCTGTTATTTATTTTGTTCATTTTAAAATAAAACCTCTTTCTGTGCCAGTTGTTTGCCCTTTTAATGTGAAGGTTTCATTTTGATAAAATTTTGGCTTCTGATGTTTTAATATGACAAGAAAATCTTGTGAAAATTTTGTGAAATTATTTAAATGTATGTGTTTTTTAGACATTTGTACAGCAGTGAAGAATACCGCGATAATATCGTAAACCGTGATAATTTGGTCACGATAATCGAGATATCAAATTTTCCATATCGTTACATCCCTACCACATGGTGGCAGCAGTGCACCACTTTCGCTGTTTGTCAACCGCCCAAAAAGAAAGAAGATGACTGCAGCAAAAACAAAGTAATGAAAGAAGACTTAAACTAAAAAGACAAAAGAATAAATGGAGGAGCGAAAGATGACGGCAAAGCGACGACTCATCTCCTCTCCAACCACACCCTCCCATCCAGGAGTTAGTACCTATCCTACAACAGGAACATGTTTGGGACCCCGTAGAGGTTCCTGAAAGCCTTTTTAGCGGGGCCATTCCTGGTAACGATCCGGCCCTGACTGACCCTGACCCTGAACAGTGGCGCCTGCAAACTGAACCTGAATCCAGACTAAAGGAAGAGAATCAGGACGGCTGGCCTGGCAAATGTGACGGATAAAGAAATTCCCAGGTGATCATTGCGTCGGTGTTCCACGGAGGAAACCCGACAGAAAGATCCAATATGTCCCACGCTTTCATTTAAGGAAAATAAAATGTCCCTTTTCATCTCATGTTCATCAAAGTCTTGAAGCAGTGGAAACAAGATGGAGTCCTGTCGGGGCCGCACACTTGGCCCCGGTCAGCCCCAATCAGGCGCTGGCGTCTAATCAAAGCTCTTGTGTGTCCTTTGAAAATGCTAAACTTCTGTTGACATGAAAGAACTGCTCTGCTAAAAAAAGAAGCCAGGGAAGGCTTCTCCTTCAGCACCTGCGTTTCATTTCATCTGTGGTTTCTGCATATTTACTTTAACATAATAGACAGCAGTTTCCCGAAATCACACTGTTGTGAACCTGGTTTGTTTGCAGATACAGAGTCGTCGCTGTTTATAGTCTTAATTTAATCCTTTCTTTGACCTTTTAATCTCTAGTTGCTTTCCCTCCCTCCAGGTGACTCAGAGAGATCACAAGCTGCTGCTGTTTTTCCCAGATGTTCGAGGTCTTCCGATGAATTGGTAAGGAAACCTGTACTGAAAAAAAGCCTGTAAAAGGCCACAGCAGCTGGTAACGGTAACTAACAACTAGTGGTGGCTCGTGATTAAAAAAAAAAATGGATTCAAATGTCCCCGTTACATTCATGGCTGCTGCACATTCCTGAGATAAACTGACAAAAGGTTGTACAAGCGAAGGCGCCAACCAGTTTATGAGCGAAATTACTGTCCAACATCACGATACGTTGCTTTAAGATGAGTCACTAAAAGCTGGCTTAGTCTTTTAGTGCAGGTTTTTACTTTTCTTCTTTTAAACCATCAATGCTCTGTCGTAATCGTGTCTGTTACCAGATCCTTGACATTGTCTTTTTCTACCTTCATTTACCTTTAGAAGTCTTTTATTTCCACGTGATGACCACCATCACCCTCTCATGCCACCTTGGCAGACCGTCAGGCTACTTCAGGTAACATCTTCATTGAAGATTCATTGAAGGGGTGGTGGGTTCATTATTCAACCATTACACAACCTGAAATCCAAAAAGCCGGAAATGTAAACAGTAAACAAAGTGTAATTTATTGCAAATCTTATAACCCACCTTTTATTCAAAAATAGAGCATAGAAAACATTTTGACTTTGATGGCAACAACCCATCTCAAGAAAGTTAAGACATGGAGCAACAGAAGGCTAAAAAGGAAAACCTGGAGGAACATAGTGCAACCAATTAGGTTAATTGGCAACAAATCAGTGACGTGATAGAGTCTAAAAAGATCATCTCAGTTTAGCTTTTAGCTATTTTTTCCTTGATGCAGACAGACAGTCTCTCTGAAGCACAGATGTTCACCAGTCCATGAAAAACTGCATCAACAGATTGTGAAACAATTTCAGAATAATGTTCCTCAGCAGGAAATGGTATTTGAATGTACCATAATCTACAGTCCATAATATCATCAAAAGACTCCAAGAATCTGGAGAAATCTGTGCACGGATATCTGAAAATAAGTCTTGGATGCCTGTGATCTTGGAGCCGCTTTAAAAACTGGCATCATCCGTGATTTGAATCTCTGCAAGAGCTGAGGAACACTTCTGGAGATTTACTGTCTAAGACCACAGTTTGGCACGCGACCACAAATACAGGTTAAAGCTCCGTCATACAAAGGAGGCTCCACATGAACGTGATCCAGAAATGCTGCTGTCTTTTCTGAGCCAAAACATCATTTAAGATGGACCAAGGCACAGTGGAAAACTGTGCTGAGGTCATTAAATTGGGGGGCGATGGAACGTTTAGCTTTCACAAACGAAAAGGAGGTATCAGTGCTTAAAGGTATCCCGCTAGCCACTACCCACTAACTGCTACCCGCAAATTGCGAGTTTAGGAACCTCCGCTAACCGCTAATGCAATCTTCCGCTCCCTAAAGCCGCTACCCGCTATGCAAACTCCCTTCCTCATATTGTAGGTGTGGCAATGGCCGCTTATTTTGCTCTTTCTGTAAACTCGGTATCTTGCGATCGCGGGTTGTGGTAGCTCGCAAACCGCATGTTGGCACGTACAAGGGCGCGTCCAAATGGCATCAGTGTGCGTCCACTTGGTCACATGTGGATGTGCACAAATGGCTCTACCTCTTGAATTAAGTCTAAAAAGCGTGATTTGGCCTCAGTTGAACCCCTGAGAAAATGGCAGAGATCGTCTTAAGCGGCTTGCTCGCCAGTTAAATTATAGACGACCAGAGCGTGTTTACTGGGAGGACACCAACTATCTGGGACTTTCAGGTAGCTGATAGGAATTGTCTGTGTAAAAATATTGTTATGTATATATCAGTGCAGAGGAGGAGGAGGAAGGAAGAGGAGGAAGCTCTACAGCAGAGTCCCAGACAAGCTGTGCACGAGCGTTGCTCCGATCTGGATGAAAAGACGCTCCATAGCGGTTTGCGGGTAGCGGTTTACAGGTAGCACAACCTGCTCTCAAAGGCAATGGCTACCAATGCACTGATTGGTTTAACAGGTGGAACGCCCTAACCACTCCTATGGATAATGTAGCGGGTAGCGCAGGTGGGATAGCAGGTTTAGCAAGGTGGAAGATCACGTTCTTTGCGGGGGAACGACCCTCCCGCTACCCGCCTATCCCTTAATAGTGGCTTTAGGAGATCTGGTAGAAGATCAGGCCCTGGGGACTCTAACAGTTTAGCCCTAAGTAGATTCGAGCTTCTGGTTAGGATGCTTCCTGGACGTTTCCCTTGGGAGGTGTTTTGGACAGAGGGATTACATCTCTTGGCTGGGTTGGCAACACCTCGGTATTCCCCCTGGAGGAGCTGGAGGAGGTGGCTGGGGGAGAGGCTGGTCTGGGCATCTCTGCTTAGGTCTGTTGCAGCCTGAACTCAAATAAGTGGAAGTTAATGGTTGGACGGATGGATGGATGGATGGATGGATGGACACAAAAGCAGAGCTTTGTCACTGCAGTAGGAGAGTCTGAAGGCTGAACTGGCCTGCTCTTAGCAGTGTGAAACCTTTTTATTCAATGTCCAAATCTTTCATTAACTGAGAACATTTGACACATCATGAAGTGAAAAATACAAAAATGAAAGACCTATAGATCCTGTATCACACAAGAGTCAGCAATGTTCCTTGAAAACTCCACCAACTGGTCTTCTCGTTCCCAGACATACAGCATATACCATTCAAATTCAAATTACCTTACATTTTCATAAGATGGTACATTTCCTCAATTTAAAGATTTTATATGTTCTTTATGTTCTGCTCTGAAATAATACATGGGGTCATGAGATTTGTGCATCACTGCATTTGCATTTTTATTTACATACTACCTAGTGCCTTGGCCTCCTTCGAATTGAGGTTCAAAGAAGGAAACCACCTTCATCATGCAAAGATAAGTGCTGTAGCTGCACACAAGCGAGACCTCACTTAACTTCACACACACTCATCTGAACATTAAACTTCCATGTAGGGAGTTGAAGGCTGTGCTCCTTCACCCTGGCTTCAGTGCACGAAAATTCAAAATAGATCGAACTAGCCACGCATGTCACAAATGTCCAAAGTTGCCATAATAAGTTTCAGTCTGAGGTTAAGTGGTTGCACAGCTGATGTTATACTCAAATGAGACTTCAGTCTCTCCCTACATGTTTTATTAAAAATCAGGCCAAACCCAAAGATGCTAAATCAGAATATAACAGTAGTGTCAACGGTTGTGAGTGGTTCGGGGATGCCGGGGTTCCGAATGCAGGATTCAGGAGTCAGGCTGCTGGAAATCACATAAAACTTGCAGTTAAAAAAGGCCCTGCAGAAAATCTAAGGGACTAACAAAACAGCCACTAACTGGGACCATGACAGGGTAGGTTCACAGATGGACTCAGAGGATCACAGAGAGAAAAGCTCTATGTTCACTCAGCGGCTGGCAAGACACAGGGGGCGGACAATCAAAACAGATGTGAGTAGAAGCAGACAGACGAGGAAGCCAAAGAAGACAGTACATGCAAGGAAATCACCCTTTTTCAGAGAGAAACATGAAATAAATTCTAGCAAAGCACAATACAGGATTATCATAAACCATAACAAAACCCCAGACAGAAAACCACCGATCAAACCTGAGGTTTGTTTGACTGCGAGCAAAGCTGCCTTCACACCACATCATTTTATGTTCGTCACTGAGATCACTAAAAGGTCATGTGTGTGTTATTCAAAAACCCAACAAAGGTATTTGCTGTATATGTTCCAACTTCCATGTTGAGTCAAACACACAAGTATTCTGCAGAAGTATTTTACTCCAAAAGCAAGGTCATTTTCCTTTCACCTCTGTGTTAAGATGTCCAAAAATAAACATATTTACAGTGTCATTCAAAAAAACACTGTTTTAGTCTATTGTCAGTTTTTACATCCATGACAACCGTATAGAGTGTGAATGTTTTGGTGTCTTGGTGTCACAATATATAACATTTATAAAAAGCAACAAATGCATGTATAATTAGGGGTGTGGTCTTTTGATTGATGACACGCATAGCCAGTGGAAAGCCGTCATCACTTTTGCTACTCAGGATTTAGGTGCACCTTGACTTCTGAACATAGCTTTTGAGCTGAGGAATTAAGTCGTTGAGGTTGTTTAATTTCAATATATTGACTTTGGAAACAAATATTGCATGAAATCTTTATAGCATTATTATTTATTTTAGCGGTCCCATATTGTCCGTGCTATATGTACGATTAATATTTATGGTGTAAATCGCTGTATGGGGGAATTGTTGCGCTTGGCGGAGGTCTAGTTTAATCTGTTGCCATGTCTGAGCTACATAAACTTAACCAAAGGAAGCTATGGGACTGCAAAAAAAGCACTCTGCCACCTAGAATTTGGGGGAGTAATTACAGAGCGACACAAATAACAGTATGAAGTTTAAGCACCGGCTACAATGTCAGGCCCTGTCAAACGTATAAATCAGGTTTTACCATAAATTCAGGTTTTACTCTTCTTCACGCTTTCTCTTCTTCATTTCCTCGGCCATCAATTTCTCGTGTCTGAGTCTCCTCTGCCATGCTGTCGTGTCACGATGCGACTGTAGCTTTATGAGCTAGATTCATCATTGCTGATGTGTGAGGCAGTGTCAGAAAACCATATACTGAAAAACCAGGACGGGAGTGCAAAGTAGTTTTGGGTTGTTTTTGATGATAGTTAGGGATGAGAGAATGGGAGCTAGACAATACTTCCAAAAAAAAATAATCAAATATTCCCTCAAATCAAATGGAAACTGATCCTTCAACATGAAAATAAAATCATCTGTATATTTATATAGCTGTGTGGTTATGGAAGTCATCGCAATGACAAAAAGCAGTTGTAGTTTAGATCAGTTAAATATGTGTGGGGGGGGGGGGGGGGGGGGGGGGGACATCTGCAAATGCTGTGTCATGGAAAGAATGAAGAAAACAAAGTTTGGATTGATCCTACAAGCTGATGGAAATTCACAGCAGCAAAGCTGTGTGCGAGGCGGCGTCTGTTTGTGCTCGAGTTCAGTAAACAAAGGGGGCGACTTGATTAAGTCTCATTTACTCCGAGGACGTGGGCCTGATGAGGCAATATTGCTTTCAGTCCTCTAAACAAAAACAACGGCTTTATAGTTGGAAGCCTCGTGTTCTACACAAGGAAAGCTCATTTGATAAAGATCGCACTTGAGTTACATGTTAAGCACATTACATCAGACGTTTGTCATCTCGTTTGTCACTTTGGAGCTGCAGCTGTTATAAAAACGCCTAAATAGAGAATAGATCAAATCCCGGCGGGCTGTAAATCTGTATGGGAGCGCGGATGTAGGTTATGGGTTTCGAGCAAACCGTGCAGTCGCTCTGACCTTGCTGTGCTGCTTCCGTGCACATCTGTTGATATACAGTTTCACTCTCCTCCATTTCTCTGCTACACATCATATTTCTATGTCTCCTCTATCTGTACACACATTCTTTCCGTGGTGTTTTCCCCATCTCTTCTTTTCTAATTATCTCCTTCACTCAGACACTCACTCACCTACACCCTCTAGTATTTTCCTGGCCTCTGAGCTGTCATTATTCTATTATCTGCATTTTTGGGGCTTTGAGCTGGAAGGAGGAGCAGCGGCGGAGATATAGCTTGGCTGCAGTCCCTGCTGTGATGCATTGGCTGTTTGGGGTGAATTTAGTGTCAGGGCCCGCAAAGGTCATAAAAATGAGAAAATGGATGCGTCCTCAGTCCTGCCCAGTGGAACGGTACGTGTTTGTGTGCTGAACACGCACGTTTTGCGAATGCAGGCGGGTGTGTCATCGTGTTTGTCTTTTCATCTGGTTTCATTTAATTACTCATTAGGGAACAATAGGCATTAACAAATTTATTGGGGATGACAGACGCATAAACACTCACTGAAACGTGCATGCACACACAAAGGCGCAGCGTGCGCACTGGAGAGCTTCCTAGCATGGGTTGAAACTGGTCCGTAGTTCAAAAACAATTATAAAAAGCCTTGGGATGAGCTGCCAAGGGGCGGCTGGAGCCGCGGCAGGTTGAGCATGCCTAATGAAAACTTAATGCTCGCTGGCAGAGATCGCCATGCGCTCCTCTCCAAGGATTTAAGACCAAGTAGACATCAAGCCAGCGTTGAGATCTGTGGAAGTCCAGGGTCAAAAGCCTGGCGTCGTATCTTTGTGTTCCCGAGCGCACATACGGAGAGCGTGAGAGGCCGAGAGAATCTGCAAAAGAGATCTAAAGTCCTGAGCAACACAAATTCCTTTCAGGGGCTTATTCTGCACGCTGTGCCTTATCCCCCCATGTAAGCCATGAAATCTGGAGATTGGCACATGGATCTGGAATTTTGAGTGAGAGCAAAATTGCTCTCTGCAGGAATTAGGTCCGGCAGTGAGAGAGAGAGAGAGAGAGAGAGAGAGAGAGGGTTTGATGGACTCTGCATCGAGGCGAACATTTGGAGGGGTGGCGACACTTTGAATCTCGCTGGGAATGAGACACAGTTTGAAAAAGGAAAGTGTTGGATGTGTTGATGCTGCCTGGATAAGGACCGTCTGCGGTAATTCAAACCAGAACGGGAAAGACAGGATATGAGGCGTTCCTGTTGTATCTGAGACGTTCGGAGTCATAATATCCAGATGTAATGAGCTCCCTTCTGATCTGCAGAGCTGCAGAAAGGATGCAGGAGGAGGACGGATCCAAGGCGTATTACGCGTTGATTCCGTAATTGAGGGATTTTTGATGAGAGAGGGAAAAGGGAGGCACTGTCAAAGTGTTTTGGGATTTCTTGTGCTTCCCAATATCCTCCCCTGTCCTTGATCCGGACCAGAACGAACTCCCTCTCACACCAGGGGACGTTTGTGGCTGATTAATGCCGGATGTCTGAGTCCGAATTGTTGCTATATATCAGTGAAAGTTTGCTGATGGATCACAATAAAGTGTCCAGGAAATTACTGATAATATCTCGCACTCACCGCAGCAGGTGGTGAGAAAAACAAATGTAGAAATGTAGATTTTCTGGTGCTGCTCACCGCAGGCTTTTGACTTCAAAGGTAAGTGTATACAAAAATATGTACATATTAGTGGAGACATAAATACTCAGAGAGGCTTAGTTTTATCCCTATAGAGTATTAATATGCACACAAAAAATCATATTACACTATTCACACTGATGTACTCTTACTCCAGTCTCCATTGTGTCTTCAGCTCAAAGCCACAAGCAGGACTTGTGTGACATCAGTGAAGAAGATAAGAAAAATGAGTTCATGGTAGTGGCTCAGACTGGATGAGATTATGGGACGTGGATGATCGGGGGCGACTGTAACTACACAGCTCCTAAAACCGATCGCATGGCTCCGTAGCTGTGAGGTAGTTTCATCAACAAGTCAGGAGACGCTCCTTCATTCAGCGTGCTTTAATGCGACCAAAAGTCTTTTTGTGCCGCTTCAGGAGGAGGTTAAGATTGTTTTCTGGCTGCGTATGATGATGTGTTGGAGCAACTCTGACTCCCACTTGAATAAAGAAATTGCTTAAAATCTGCTTATATATCATATGTATAATTCTCATTTTCTCTTGGAACATGTTTTACTGGATGTCAGAGTATCATGAAGATAACCGACCTTATTATGCGTTAATTCAATTCATTTCAATTTAGTTTAATTTATATAGTGTCTGTTACAATGTCAATTGTCTCTAGGCGCTTTACAGAGACCCAGAGCATGACCCCCGAGCAAATATTCATCCATCCATCCATCCATTATCTATACCCGCTTAATCCTCCGTAGGGTCACGGGGATCTGCTAGAGTCTATCCCAGCTCACTTCGGGCAAACGGCAGGGGTACACCTGGACAGGTCGCCAGTCCATTGCAGGGCCACATGTAGACAAACAACCATGTACACTCACAATCACTCCTACGGGTAATTTAGAACCACCAGTTAAACTAACATCCATGTCTTTGGACTGTGGGAGGAAGCCGGAGTACCCGGAGGAAACCCACACAAGCACAGGGAGAACATGGAAACTCCACACAGAAAGACCCCTGCTGAGGTTAAAACCAGGAACCTTCTTGCCTTGAGGCAACAGTGCTGACCACTAAGCCACCATGATGGCTTCCGAGCAAATATCATTAACTAAAATTATAATATTAAATCCAAATCAAGGATAATGGCAAGTAAAAAAACTCCCACAGAGGGAGAAAAAAACCTTTCAGCCAAACAGTGGCAAGAAAATAACTCCACTTAAGGAGGAAGAAACCTTGAGCAGGACTGAATGAAATGACTATATAAACAGATGCAGGTAGCAGCACTGAGGTGAGATGGTCAGAGGACTAGATCACCGGTCACTTTGTCAGCTGACACCCTGAACACACACAGGTGGAGGTAAACGCTGGGATGGACAGAGGAGGGTGAAACTGCAACTCAGCATGAAACTCAGGAAACTCTGGCCTGTAAACATACAGAAAGAAAAGAGAAAAAAGGAGGAAAACAACACAACAAACTACAAGAAAGAAAATGGAGCACAATTACAGTAACAAGGTGCTCCTAATTAACTATGGAATGAGCTGGAGGAGGAGGAAGGGAGGAGGAAGAAGGGAGAAGAGCAATGGAGACACCACTCAGCAGATCATGTTGTCGTCCCCCTGCAGCGTAGGCCTATAGCAGCATAGCTATGACGAGGCTGTGATTAACTATAGCTATAACTACTAGCCCCTACACACTATAGTTTAGACTAACTGTTGGCTTTACTGAACAGAAATATTTTCAGTTTAGTTTTAAAGATGGAGGTGGTGTCAGCCTCCTGAACCCCAAATCTGGTAGCTGGTTCCAAAATAAAAGTGCCTGGTAGCAGAAGGCCCGTCCTCCAAACCTAACACAGTAAAGATTGACAAGCAGTGTTTCCACTCCTTGTCTCCTTGAGCTCTACACATGGTCAGAAGCAGAAGTACCTATGAAAAGTTTGAAACAACTAACATTTCCATCAATGGTGAAAAACAGTTTATACACGGATTTGTTCTGCTCACGCTTCATTAAAAGAGGTCCCATTGGCTCATCCACTGCTCTTCTCACCCCAATGCCCCCATCACCGTAGAACAGAATAACTCTGAGCTCAACAGATCACATGACCTCTTTCCATCGGTCTACATTCTCAGCTAAGTTATGTCTCCATAGCTGTGTAGACTTCTCTTTGAATCTTTTGTGGTGGGAATGCTCCAACGTTCACGATTAAACCTTTTACGGTTAAAGACAAGAAGGTGAGGTTTATTAAGCAACGCATGGCATAAAACATTGGTCTGGTCCCACATGCAGTAACCGTCGTGAAGCAAGTAAAATAACGGCCATCAAAAAGCCGCCCAGATCATCAGAAAGCCCAGGAGCGTGACACTGTTGGCAGGAAAGACGAGCAAAAAAAATAACAGCAGTAGGCAGGGATCAACGAACAAATAGCTGGAAAGCTAGACACCGAGGAATAAGACAATCTGTGAATGAGCAGCATAAACCAGGGAGTCGAGCTCAAACCGTACCAACAAAACAGACAGTTGCATCCAAAAAGGAAGAAATAAATAAAGGTTTGGAAGAAACTGTCTGAATAGAAGCATGTGTGGATGGCAGGAAGCGAACTGTGGGGTAATCAACTAAACACAAAACAGGTGCGCGCCACGAAGCAAAACCGAATGAAAATCACACGTGGAAAAAAAACAACTACACAAAGCCTGCAAAAATGAGAGAAAATTTCAAGATAAAACAAAACCCAAACCATGACGGTGAATGGATGACACCCGTGATAGCAACAGCCTTCATAGACTTATTTATTTATTTACAGAATAGATCAGTGCAATCTTTTTAAATTTCCACCCGTCCATCAACCCTTCTAATCCAGGTTAGAGTCATGACCTCCCCCAGACCTTCCTCTGCCAGGAGGACACTGAGGCGTTCCCTGGACACGGGCTCTCTGCACCGTGTCCTGGACCTCCTCCCCCCACCCCCCACCCTCAAGGTGGCATCCAGGATCTGTTCTTGTTGGGGTTTTTTTCCCCCTCAAATCAAAACCATAATATGGTGGTAGTAACCTGGTAAGACAGGCGAGATGTAATACGGTTTGATCGACTCATCCAGATGGTGGGGGAAAAAAGAATCAAGAGCTCAGTGTACCTTGCCCAGGAGTTTGGGGATCCTGGGGCCCCACCTTAAAACCAGGCCCTGAGGAGAGGGAGGAGGGGGGAGGAAGGGAGGGGGGGGGGGGGGAGGTGGTTAGCAACTGGTGGTGGTACCTTTACCTGTGGAGTTCCTCTGGGCTTTGCCCGAGCAAGACGTGCGGCAGTGTTGCCAGATGTACGATAATTATCGTATTTCTACGATAACTTAGCCCTTTGTACGATGTACGATCAATAATTGTAAAAAAAAAAAAAACCCGAATGTACGATAATTCCGACTTTTCCATGAAACACCTGTTTAGCTATTTCAAATTAAAAGCTTTTAAGCAACAAAATGATGGGTTGCGTTTATTGTGAAGCAGCCATAGGAAGTGAAATATGTTCATGTAGTGTCACTCGTGAGTGGAAGGTGGCGATAGAGCGCCAAAACTGGGAGGCCAACTACAGTAATGCTAATGCGAAGAAGAAGAAGGCTCTGATGACTCCTATCATTAAAATAAAGACCAAACACAGCTAAAGCGCATGTAATCTTAGCTGCGTCATGGTTGGATTTAGTGTACGTTAGTTTGGGCTAAAATACGATAATTTTGGGGTCTCTGTACGATAATTTCATTTTTAACATCTGGCAACACTGATGTGTGGTTTCGCCCTCGTGTGGGTTCGCCCTCGTGTGGGTTCGGCCTCGTGTGGGCTCGCCCTCTTGTGGGCTCGCCCTCGTGTAGGTTCTCCCTCGTGTGGGCTCGCCCTCGTGTGGGCTCGCCCTTGTGTGGGTTCGCCCTCTTGTAGGTTCTCCCTCGTGTAGGTTCGCCCTCGTGTGGGCTCGCCCTCGTGTGAGTTCGGCCTCGTGTGGGCTCGCCCTCGTGTGAGTTCGGCCTCGTGTGGGCTCGCCCTCGGGTGGGTTCGCCCTCGTGTAGGTTCGCCCTCGTGTGGGCTCGCCCTCGGGTGGGTTCGCCCTCGTGTAGGTTCTCCCTCGTGTGGGTTTGCCCTCGTGTGGGTTCGCCCTCGTAAGGGCTCGCCCTCGTGTGGGTTCGCCCTCGTGTGGGCTTTCCCTCGTGTAGGTTCTCCCTCGTGTGGGTTCCCCCTCGTGTGGGCTCGCCCTCGTGTGGGCTCGCCCTCATGTGGGATCGCCCTCGTGTGGGTTCCCCCTCTTTTTTTTTTTTTTTATTCATCAGAAATTTTAAAGAGAATAATCTTATATAATTGATCCAAAATGACTAAAACAAAAGAAGGCTTTATGGAAGAGAGTTATGCTGCTACACGTGCCGGTACTTTATCATACACGCTCCCTGCAGCAGACAGGTTTTGCATAAGGAATGCAAAAATAACAATAGGCAATAAAGGCTTGTAGGGAGAGGTGTATTTATCTTGCTCTGACATTTACTTCAGACAGGGAGCTCTTCCAGTATTATTATTTTTCAGACGCACATATGTATACGTATAAAAAGGGAAGAATTTCATATTTTTGGACTGAACAAAGTCATCGATCTTCCCCGCGTGATGCCTCGGCTTTCTAGCGGTTCCAAGGTCTCAGTCACGTTGAGGATCCCGTGGACACGTCGTACGTGGACGAACGGCCTTTTGTCTCTTGACAGAAAAATATTTTATCGCTAATCGCCGTGCTACATGATAAAGCAACACGGTGTAAAAGAACACACAGGAATCATCCGAGGCTCTGCTGGGAATAAATCAGGAGCGACATGTGAGACATGCCCAGTGCATGTTGTTTGACTGTAACATGCATTAAAGAGACAAGCCCGCATAGATCACAGCATATTAACTCAGCTTAGTGTTCAGTGATCTGGACGGGCAGAGCAGTATCAGCACAGAGACGAGGACGCATGATGGATGAAGACTTCCGTCACAAAAATAGATGATGCTGTCGAAGATAGGAGCAGCTCAGCCTTGGCTTTGCTTTATTTATGTATTTAAGTAGCCTTATGTCAGGATATTAGCATTAACCTCTGTAGTGTGTCCATCGTGGCAGGTCCAGTCCTCCCCGACATCCAGAAACCGGTTAAGAGCTTAAACACCATCTCAGACTCCACTCTGACTGTTTCAGCACATCAGCAGCAAAGACGTATTTTCAGGTTTTTGTTCAGCAGCTTTTCCTCGGGGATTTACATTTTTCATGAGTGAGTAACGCTCTGCAAATCGAGGCTCTCAGGGCCGGATCCCTGATAGCAGCGCGGGCGAAGCGCAAATTGAAAAAGAGGGGAAGGAGCTTCAAGCTCCTCATCCTTGTTTTCAGTGTTTTTATCTCGGCGTTATTGTGCAAATCAGAATGTAACGTTGCAGTAAAGGCTCTGCGGCGTGAATCCAGTGTTGGCTAATGTTTTTATCAACACATTAAAACGGTGGCTCTTAATTGGCAGCGTCCTTTTTCCTTTAATTACATGGAGATTTGAACACGTGTTGGCTTTGAACGGAATCAAAGAGAAATGCCTCGTTGGCCTGCGTTGCCGTTGCTCACACAATGGCATGTGTTTTATCCGACAGGGAGATGGTTTTGTTTGCATTCTGTTCCATTTTCAAAAAACAATCAGAAGACAAAGAACAAAAAAAACGAGACAATTTTGATTCAACTGTATGTCACTGCAAAACTGAAATAGTCACAGAATGAAATGTTTGCATTTGTCCTGATCTGTGCTTTTTTAGTGCCAGAAATCCATTTTGTGTCTTTTGTGTGTGTGTGTGCAATGGGGGGGGGGGGGGTGACTAAACACTCAATAAGCCAGAGGAAGGACATTTGAATGCAGAGCTGGTTTCTACACAAGTCCTGATGTTTTCATAACCCTTAAAGGCACCGTTTGTAACAATACTCATGCTGACCAAAAGGGGGCAGCGTGTCACGAGATAGTCCACATGCCAGCTGCTGGCATTAAGACGCAATGAAGTGCAAAGTAACCCGTGGTCACGGGTACGGGTGCACGTGTGGGTCCGCTGCAAGACGAGGCAAGTTTATTTATAAGGCAAATTTCATTAATACAGCTAATTTAATGTTGCTTTACACAACTGATATGAATATGAAAACTACATGAATAAAAATAGGGTAAAATACATAAAACACATTAAATGCAAAAAGTACATAAAGTCTTCCAATGGCAGTAAAAGCATCCATCCATCATCTATGCCCATTTAATCCCATACAGCACATGTGTCAAACACAAGGCCCACGGGCCAAATGTGGCCCGCCAACGTCATTTTATGTGGCCCTCGAGTGCTTGTGCATTATTGGCTTAAATTTTAAACCGATATTTTAAGACTTAAAATAAGCTTACGCCGCTTTAATAAACTACATCCCCCATAATGCATTTCGTCGTTACCCACAATGATAACAGTGTATCATCAAGACTGATTTTCAGAATTTGAGAAAAACCTCTACAAACTATTCCCAACATGTCAAAGAAAAGAAAAATTGATGCACAAGGAAGCAGTTTCATCAACAATGGTAAAAACGAATACAAGTTTATATCTCAAGGTGAAAAAACAGTATGTTTTTTGTGTTTTGAGGCGGAGTCAGTCATGAAAGAGTATAATCAACGTCGGCATTTTGACAGAAAACATGGAAATGAATACAGAAGCCGTTAATTAACAATATAATAAGGTGGAGTTTATTATATTTTGATTTACGTTGCATTTTGTTACATTCATGCTGTCAATCTGGATCTGCTGGAGTCTATCCCAGCTCTATTTGGGTGAAGGGCAGGGGTTCACCCTGGACAGGTCTCCAGTCCATCGCAGGGCCACATGTAGACAAACAACCACACACACTCACAATCACTCCTACGGGTGATTTAGAACCACCAGTTAAACCTAACATGCATGTCTTTGGACTGTGGGAGGAAGCCGGAGTACCCGGAGGAAACCCGGGCAACCACGGGGAGAACATGCAAACTCCACACAGAAAGACCTGCTGAGGTTTGAACCAGGAACCTTCTTGCTGTGAGGCAACAGCGCTGACCACCAAGCCACCATGATGGCCTCACCAGTTTTTACAGTTTGAGATATTAATTTTGACTCTGGATATAATCTTTAAGTGGTAGAAAACAGTCCCATTGACAGTGAAGAACACTGTTTAAAGACAGTTCTGTAGAGGATGTGCAGCGTTTTCCATTATGTTCTGCAATTTCCCCTTTGTACAATTTGTTATCCTTAGATACACTGCTACTATCTAGGAAACGGTTTGTTTTTAGATGCAGTTAATTAACTCGACTGAACTGAAGTTTGATTATAACGACTGTGTTTGCTTGGACTTGAGCTGAACTTTCTCTGTAAAAATCCTCTGAGGACTCACAGCAAACAGTAGTGTTGTGCTTGTTTGTTCCCATCAGCCCCTTTGGACCAGACGGAGGACTGAAACAACTTGTATTTTCTCCTGCAGCAGGAGCTCAGGTGAAATAATGGATACTCGAATCATATCCAGACTGAAATTTATTTTTTACAGTTGAAATGAGGTCGCCGTAAATAAACATGAACAGTCAGAAAAATTCATGAAGCTAGAACTGCTGAATCTAATCTGCAGTCTCTGGTGTCAGTTCCCCTTCTGCCCCTTTCAAAGTATTCAATCAATGACCTCTGTGATCCAGTTATTTGTTCCAACTCCATGTACTCTTCTCTCTCTAAAATAGTTGTTTTTGCTCAGACTTTTGAAGCCCTCTCTTCCCTTCTCATCTCTATATGAACTCTACAATTTTCAATTGTAACAAAGTAGGTCCATATATGACCGGTCCGTGAACTGGCTGTTCTGAGTGTTGGACTGGCCACAGAGGGTCGTCGGCTCACTGGTCGACTGTTATAAAACTGCATGGACTTTGTCAATAACTTTGATCAATCGTTTAAGAAAAATAATGATGATGGACGCTTATTTTGAGAAGAAAATCTGCCAAACGTTTGCGATCTTCCTCACCTGTATTAAAGGAGCAGGAGGTCTCTAGACTGAATAAATGTGCACACATGGAAATGTTTTCGCATAGCTGACAGGAACTGCATGCAAGAATCCAATCAACTGACGCACATGGATTCAGCGACCATAAATTTGACTTGATGCTGAGGACCTTTAGGACGTTGAACTTGTTCCTGGTTACCATCAGACCACCTGAGTCATATGTAATAAATGAAAAGATAAAAAGAAAATGACCTGTCCATCAGAAATATAGTTGCGATGACATCACTCTTCTGTTCCCTCGGTTAACATCAAGGAAACATCCTGCCAATATTATATGAGCTCGTTCACGATGCCAATGCTTTGCTGGCGTTAGCGGCGGCAGCTAATGGAGGTTCTGTCCACCTGCCAGCATTAAAGCTTCTGGGTTGAAGCTGGTGCTGAGATAAGAAAAGTTGCAGTTGCCTTGACTGACTAGTTTAGTTCCAAAAGCGAGCTAAGCTCTATTGACCGACCTGTTCAAATGTTCAACTTTGCAGTAGAATCACGCATATTTACAGCATGGCTTTTTAAAATCAAATAAAAAAATAAATATGCATTTTGAGGGTACTTTGATTTGATCACAGTGAATATAGAGTAATATTAATTTGCATCATAGGTCAGCATAAGCTACGTCAGATAAGCTAATATAGCTAACTGTGTCTGAAACAAGGTGTCCATGGTCCAGCTGGTTACCAGACCTACTTGCTCCACCCGTATGCAACAATGCATGCATCAATCTTAACCCTCAATCTCAAAAATCCATGCTCCCGTGAAGTGCAAGTGCTGTCCCGATTCTTAGAAAGTCAAGTTGAGGGACAAGTTTGAGGGCTGTATCGCCCTCAATATTGAGATTCTCCGGCGCCACCCTTGGGAGTAAGGGCTACCCAGAAGGCATTGCATATTTTCGCCAATATGTCTTCAAAAATGATGGTGCCAAAAAAAGACAGCTACAAATGTAAGTATTTTCGTAGTTGATAAAGATATAAATGTTATGAAACTATCTTACTGTCCCAGTTATATATATTTATATTATCTTATTCTTCTTCTACGTCCTCTTCACCTTCTTCTTCGTTGTCATCATTTTCTTGACAGACTGGCCGTAGCTTTGGTGTAAGGCCGCCCCCCACAGTCTGAAGACGTAACTGCACTTAAGGGGTGTCCCATTTTTAAATTTCAAGGACAGCCCTGACACTTACTTTGGAGGGCCAAGATTGAGGGCCAAAGACTGAGGGTTAAGAGTGAGGGTTGAGATTGAGGGTTAAGGGAGGAATTGGAATTGGCCCTAATATTCAATGCGCCACGAGCGACAGCTGCCTGTGATTATAAACCTGTCCAGTAGGTGGTGTCGTGTGTACATGAAGCTTTGAGTAATGAACCCTTTCTTGAACCGATTGGCTCAAGTGGTTCGATGCCTCATGAGGCTTCATCTCTCCATCACTACAAATAGCAGAGTAGCACCAAGGCAATAAGACGTAGCTTTTACAGAAGCTCATTCAGTCAGATCCGTTTACACGACCTTCCAAAGTTCAACACCCTGAGATCCTGGCCACGCCCTCAGGTGGGCCAGCAGCCAATCAAACTTGAACTAGGGTGTGGCTGAGGGAGAGGAAACCATGGTAGCTTTTTCTTCTTTACTCAGACACTGAGGACATCACAATATATAGACTTAACAAAGGAATGCTCTGCAACACTGTCTGGTGCTTTGCAGCCTTTTAAGCACGCCGCAGTGTGAATAATTCAGAGTAAGGAAAAAACTGCAGAGGATGCTGAAAAATAAAGGAAAAATGATGAGATGGGCAAAGAGGTGATGGACCAACTAATGCTAAAGAACACTGTCCTTGTGACCTCTGTGGTATCTGTGCACCCAGGTCCGGTCTCACAATCCCTGCAAACATTTAGGGCCCAAACCAAATACGTGCGCGTGTGTGACACGCACACACATTCACACCCTCTACAACTGCGCTGCAAGTACACATTACTGCCCTATGGATCTGCAAAGGACAAATATGTAAATAGTTGTAGAGTCAACACTGTTCGGTGTGCACACAGTTTCCTGTCTCAGCAACTCTGGGCTTCACACCCATGTCGATAAAACTCTTTCATCAGTTCAACTAATCTGATTTCTTCCACAGCACAAATGAAGCTTTCATTGTATTTCCCCTACTCGCATTATGTGGTATTGATGCTTTACGCAAGATTCAGATTGCAGGATGTTGCTGGTTGCTGAACTTATGGAGCATGTGGAAGTTGAAGTCACACCTGTTGAGATGCCAGATTGGGTTCCTGCTTCGCTCTGAGGCTTTGCATTCAGGATAGTCTTTTTAATTCACACAGTGTAGGATTAAACTTTAGAAAAATATTATGCTACAGGTCTTTTGAGGCCCACGGAGGTCACTTTGGGCCAGGGGCGTCACTAGACTTAAAACTGTACTGGGGCACAGATAATGCATGCGAAAATTTGACTTTTGCAATAATTTTTTTCTAAAAAATCGTAAATAGTGCTTTAAACTATACAATCAGATCTGATTAAATTGTTGACTGGATCTCTATTTACCACCTGAATGAACTGATGCATTTGGCCCACTTGTGAACTTAACTCTAGACTTGTAAACCACTACTGGTAAAAGCAAAAACGTAGAGCAATGAATCTTCATTAAATATTTATTGTGCAAACCATATTTCACATGTGCAAATCAAACATTTTTAAAAGTAAAACAAAGAATAAAGCACCCCTGCATCAAAATGTGATTGGGACATTTTTATAGTTGATAGTTGACTCACCTCTGCTCATGCTCATCAACACCCATCCATCTCTCCTTCACCTCTATTTGTTCTCTGCTGCTCCACTTTGTCTGGACAGACATGGAAATATATATTACTGGAACTGTTATACAGTGGACCAGTGGTTATTGTGAGCCAAAAGTGGATTGTGGGTCATTTTCAGTGGGTTGCAGATGTGTGCATAAAAAAAAAAAAAAAAAAGCTGAAGGAGAAAAAAAAAAAAAATCAAATTGGAGCAACAAAAGCAGAGGTCCTGACCAGAACCGGCATGATGCCACCGTTAACGCATTGTTTCACGCTGATAGCTAACTCACTGAAATTCCCCTCGGCTCTGACTCTCTCATCACCACTTTGGGTTCTTCACCCTTATTACGTTAGCTACTTCTAAGAAAAGTCACTATCTGTACTGCTAATGTTAATTCGGTTGTCTCGATAGAACGAATCACCTCAGCTAAGGTAGCGTTAATGTCATAAACAACAGGTTAACGTTAGCTAGCTAGGGGCTGACCTCTCTCATTTCTTCTTGCTGCTTTATTCCTGCTGCGAGGGAACAACTTCCTGATATCCATCTACAGAAGTACAAATGTGTTTGAGTCAAATCAGAATCAAAATTAAAAAAATATATGATATTATATAAGTATTCAGCACGTTGTTATGGGCTAACGTTATGTACCTTTAGTCACTCAGCTGCTAGACAGCGTCTCTCTTTCTGTACATGTGAATTAATTACCATATTAAGTCGCCATGTGTGCATTTTGTCATGTATGACTTAAAACTCCAAAGTGATTTTTTTTTTTTAACTGGTAAAATTTAAACTGGGGCACTACAGATCAGTACTGGGGCATGTGCCCCAGTAAAATATGTCTGACGCCGATGCTTTGGGCAGGCAGTTGAAAAGAATGAAAGGCACATGGGTCCTGCAGTCCGAAGTCCACAAGTACCAGCAGTAAGACAGTGTGATGCCTACAGGCTGATAATGCGGATAGTTAGAAATGATCAAATAAATACAGGTTAATAAATATATGTATTTGCAAAGATGTATTTCTTAATATGTCATAAGAAGCTTGACCTCCAGTTGATTAGGCTACACAGCGAAGCCAGTATGTACAGGCATTAAAGCAAAATAAGTACATAGCCCTGAAACACAGAAAAACAAATTCCTAGATATGCGACATGGAAATTTACAAGCTTACTTGCAAATGAAGAGAGAATCATTAAAAACAACAAACAGTAACTGCTTGGAACATGAAACATAACCAGTTTTCCATGTAACTGTAATGAATTACCAATACGTTCTGCCTCAGAGGTGAACATAAAGAGTATCGATCAAGTCATTCATTATTGCAATGGTGATTTGTGTTTTTTAAACCTGTCGTGTGAAAAAGGTTATGCTCCTGTTACCATTTGTGTGTCTGTTTATCTATCTCTTCGCAACGTTACGCAAAAAAAATGTCCGGTCAAATTTCATGAATTTCGATGGAAAGAAAGAAACAAAGAAAGAAGCTGCAAAATTTGAAAATGTGAGACATAGTATTGACCTTGGTGTCGGGGTACTCTGAGTGCTCTTGTGTGAGACGTACTGGTACTATAGACGGTATTAGAAGAATGAGCGGGCCTGGAAGCCGATTGGAGCATGCCACCTCAGTTTAGCTACTGTAAGTTAGCTATTTTAGATTATGCCAATTCATATTACTTTACATTCAATCTGGTCAAATCTGTCCAAACATTCTAATTTTCAAATGTTGCTACCAAATGATATCCAAAATGACCTCAGAGCTCCACTGGGACCCACCGCCACTTGACCTTCTGTTTATGGCAAGCCTATGAACACAGGTTAGGGTTAGGGTTACTTTTCCAGATCAATCCAAAACCAGTCACAACAGTCTCTTTAGCACAGTTAACAGTGAAATATTACTTATTTCTGCTCCAAAGTCAATAGAGGTTAACCCTCTTTTGGAGTCAGTTTCCCAGTGGTCAGTCTAGGAACTACAAATTAACTCACTTCCTGGGTGCGATTTATCCCCTTGAATCTATACCTCACAGTGTTCTTTCTTTGCTTAGAACTCTCAAAGCAGAATTGTTATCACAGTGGGCTATGAGATCATTTGCTGTCTATGCCATCTGAAGCATTGTTCAACTACCCCATCCTTTTGTCTTTTTTTTTTATGTTGGTCTCTTTAATACAACTCAACATCTTGCAGGCAGCATCTCTGCTCACAAAACCTGCTTCCTGATTCTAAATAAGTTGCAGTGTCCACAGTCAGGATCTCAAAATGCCTTAACCAAGATTCACTGAGATTTCAGCACAGCTTTGTTAGCCTGTAACACTGGCTGTTCCTGACTGTATACTCTAAATATAGAGTACTTTTGTTCTTAGGGCCCTGAAGAGGAGGAAAGGGCTTATATTCAGCAGCTTAAACGTACTGTTGGCTCAGTGAACACAGGATGCGTTTCTGTGTTTATTTATTTATTTTAAACTCCATTTACTACCAATTGCCTACCCAAATCAAATCAAAATCACCGATGCTTAACTTCCAGAATGTGTTTGGTGTGAGCACTGACCTTTTCTGAGTGCCTACTGTTTTCTTGGAATAAGTTAAACAACATGTGTGACTGTTGTTTTCAGATATTAGCATATCATGTCATATTGTGTGTTTTTTTTATTATGGCCTTGTTGCCTCTGGTATTTGGCCTTTGTGCCCTCAAAAAAAAAATGCCCCTTTGAAGGCCAAGTGGCCTTGTCCCTCAAATCACGAAAGTCCAGGCCTGGTCATGTTATCTTACAGTTCCTTCTCAAGGACATAGTATGAGGTCAGTGAAACCAAGAGCAAGGGTTCAGCAAAACTACTGAACAGGCTTAAAGCAGAATCTATAATAACACCTCCAACAGAGAGTTTTCTTTATGATACGAAAGAAGGTCATCCGCATAAAGAGACACCTTCAGCTAAATTCCGTTCCTATCCATACCTGAAATATGAGGATGAGAACGAAGCACAATCGCAAGAAGGTCAAAAGCTATTGCAAATAGCAGTGGACTTAACGGGCAGCCCTGTCTTGTAGAACGATAAAGTTCGAGAATATTCAGACTGTGCAGCTTTGGTTCTGACTGAGTCCTGCAGAGAAGAATAGAGTAGCTTAACCCATGAAATGACATGGGTCCCAAAACCAAAATGCCTTTTCAACATCTAACAAAATCAAAGGCTTCTTGAGAGTTGGAAGCAGAGACATTGGGTGAATTCCAATTCCTCCCTTAACCCTCAATCTCAACCCTCAATCTCAAAAATGCGCGCTCCCGCTAAGGGCAAGTGCTGTCCCAATTCTTAGCAAGTCAAGTTGAGGGACGAGTTTGAGGGCTGTATCGCCCTCAATATTGAGATTCTCCGGCACCATCCTTGGAAGTAAGGGCTACCCAGAAGGCACTGGGTAATTTAGCCAAGACATCTTCGAAAAGGATGGCGACAAAAAAAGCTAGCTACATACGTAAGTATCTTCGTATATCTTAAAGATATAAATGTTACGAAACCATCTTATTGTCTTTGTTTGACACTTTTTTCATGGCTTAACATTGTTATTGCATAACATTTATATTTTTAATTTACGATGTTTGCTGCTGGACCGGCAGTCCCAGCCGCCGCCGACCAAGACCGACCGGGCGGGTCCCGGTCGCCGGCGGGTCCCGGTCGGCTTCACGTTACTTGTATACCTTGATGTGTAGCAACGGAGGACTGAATAATGTATCCTCTATTGTGTTATTTGCTAATATTATTTAGAGAATATACAGTGCTCTTTTCAATGTTATTCCTGTGTCACTTCAGGAAATACAGAGATAATATGGGCTCTGATACATTTCAGTCTGAAGACGTAACTGCATTTCTAAGCCACATGATAGCCCTGACACTTACTTTTGAGGGTTAAGATTAAGGGGCCAAAAATTGAGGGTTAAGGGCGAGGGTTGAGATTGAGGGTTAAGGGAGGAATTGGAATTGGCCAATTATATATTGTATTAAACAAACATCTAGGGTTGGAAAAGGAATGCCTATTTTGGATGAACCCTGTTTGGTCTAAGGAGATTATAGATGGAAGAATGGAGTCCAGGCGTAGAGCCAACAATTTCGAAAGAAGTTTACAATCCACATTTACCAAACGTATCGGACAATAAGGGGTACAGTTTAGGGGTTTCCTTGCCTTCCTTTAAGAGGAGGAGATTAAGGCCTGATTCATAGTTTGAGGAAGATGACCAGAATCAAAAGATTTAATAAACATGTCCAATAATAAAAGCACCAGTTTGTGCCAAAACTTCTTGAAAAATTTAACAGGAACCCATCCGGCTCCGGACATTTCCCATTTTGAAAAGATCCTACTGCTGTGGTAAGTTCTGCAATAGTAATGGGTTTCTCCAGAGCTGCCTTAGCGGACTGTTCAATTGAGGGAACATTCAATATATCAAAAAAGCCATCAAAATCAGGAATTGAAGCTTGACTTGATGAATAGAGAGGCTCATAAAATTTCTTAAATACAGTATTAACTTCACCAGGTTCAGTTGTTGTACCTCAGTCAGTGTGGATCTGTGGGATTTGATGAGTTGCTGATCTCTGACGCAATTGGTGTGCCAATAATTTACTGGCCTTGTCACCAGGTTCATAAAACCCAGACTTCGTTTGGAGCAGAAGTTCAGTGGAACGGTGTGTGATAAGAATATCGTATTTCACCTTAAGGGAGAGACTTTCCTTAAATACCTCTGAGGATTTAAAAGTCAGATAGATGTTATCAAGTTGAGAAATACAATGTGATAACGCAAGCGGTTTGTGTTTTCTTAGTTTCCTGTCATATCCTGCATAGAAGATTGTTTGCTCCCTGATGTAAGCCTTCAAAGATTCCCAAAGCAACCCAGCTGACACATCGGGTGTTTTGTCTATGCTCAGAAAAAAAAAAAAGTCTATTTGTTGTGAAACAAAAACTTTTAAAGTCTTCCTTTAAAAGTAAGCGTGTATTGAGACGCAATGGAGCTCGCATGATGTGGAAGTTCTTAAAATACACGTTCATAGAGACAGAAGCGTGATCAGATAAGACAATAGCATTATATTTACACGCTGATATGGAAGAAAGTAGTCTATTGTCAACCAAAAAGAAATCAAAATGGATGTAAGTATGGTGAACATGGGAAAAAATTAGTATTCCTTTTGGAAGGGTTAAAAAAAAGACACAGCAAACTCCTTCATAAAGGACTGGATCACCTTGGCTGACTTTTTAGAGCATGGATACTTTAGAGGAGGAACGATCCAACTGGGGATCCAGCCAACAGTTAAAGTCTCCACCTAAAATTAGGAAATGTGAAGACATGTCAGGCAGTGTTGAAAAGAGATGCTTTAAAAATGCCTCATCATTAGAATTGGGAGAATAAACATTAGCCAAGATCACACGGGTATAATGAATCTAACCAGAAACTATAATAAATCTACCATTAGGGTCAGAAACAACATTCGGACTGCACAAACGGAACGGATTTATGGAGCAGAATAGCCACGCTTCTCGGCTTGCCCAAAAATGAAGACTGATAAATCTGGCGTAGCCATCCCCTCTTGCAGTTTTAAATGATCCGAGACCTTAAGATGAGTCTCCTGTAGAAAAATTATATGAGCACTCAGATGATGGAGATGATGCAATATCTTGCTAAGTTTTATAGGATTATTAAGGCCTTTACAGCTTAAGCTAGTAAATTTTATGTCACACCCCCCCCAGCCACCTGCCCACGAACTCTAGCAGAAGCATCCCCCCCAAATGGGATGAGTGCAACCCCCCCTCTCGAAAGGACACGCCTCAACATGCCTCTAGTAGCTCCAGAACACCTAGAAACTACCAACTCACCTACAACTGTGGCGTCTGAAGTGTGACCATTTATTTATTATAAGTAAATAGAAACCAAAGGCAATATTAAAAGCCCGCAAAAAGAAAAACAACCTTTATAAAAAATTTATTATATCAAGAACTGAGGTAGCTGAAACTAAATATAAAGTATGCAAAAATAAATTAACTGAAATCATCCGAACAATCGTCCGAAAACCCACGCTTGTCCATCTACCTCTGAAGAGAGATCTTAAAAAGAACAAAATCACAGATGGATGTAGAAAAAGTCATTTGTTCTCAGTCCCTATGTCACTTGTTGGTCCTATTTTTGTGTTTGTGCATGCAGGAAGGAGTGAAAACTTTCTTGAATTTCCTGCACATTGAAACTGACTCTGGTCTGACCTCCTCTGATCCTGAGATATTTGTTTGTGCTGATGATTCTTTTTGTGCAGTCGTCTTCTTATGTTTTGATGTTTGTGTGAAAACGTTTGTCCGTCGCCTCCAAAAAGAAGGCTTCTGTTGTATTTTACAGTCTGGATCTGATGTGGAGACCTGACTGATTATAGGTGCCTTAGTTTTGGTGGAGACTGTTTGGGCAGAAACACATTGGATATCTGGGACTTCTTCTCTTTTGAAGATCACAGGTAAATCTGGAGTGACTTCATGCTTGGGGAGGAAAGTCTCTAGAAGAAACTTTATGTGGTTGGTGAGTCTACTGTTTTCTGGAGTAATCTTGTCTCCTCCTTTTCTTTCAGTTGGAAGGCCAGGTTACGAATACACTTGGTACACTTTTCCAGCATATTTTCTAAGATTTTCACCTGACCCTCTATGTCTGATGCCTCAGAAATCTGAAGCATATTGTCCGTCTTGTGTTTGTACAATTCTAGCCTCTGCTCAGTGGTGCCTTCCAACGGTTCTGTTGGGTTGGAGGCCAGCATGAGATGAGAGCAGGTGTCCTTAGAAAGATTTTTCACTTCTATGGGTTGCTCCACTTTCATGCCACAGTCATTCCCTGGTCCAGTTTTGTCAAGTCTCTGTTCAGTAGTCTGAGGCAAATTGTCCGTTGTGTGTTTGGACAATTTTAGCCTCTGTTCAGTGGTGCCTTCCAACGGTTCTGTTGGGTTGGAGGCTAGCTTGAGATGAGGGTGAGCATTTTTTTGTAAATTCTTTAAAATTGTGCCCATATCCTCATGAAACTCTGCAGTATTCAAGACAATTTCTTCTTCTGGTTCTGCCATTTTACAGGTCTGAGGCAAATTGTCAATTGACAAATCTGCGTTTCTGACCAGCTTTGTACTTGTGTCTTGTTGTTCATCCGGTAAGAGATTCTTCTCATCTTTGAGCGGCTGGCCTTTCGAGTAAAAGGCATTCTTGAATCTAACTGTGTGCAGTTCCTGTTCAGGACTTCCTAACTCTGCGTTATTGAGGCTCTGTTCAGTACTCTGCAACTGAACTGTTGGGTTAGATATCAGCTTGTGATGAGAGCAGGTCTTTTCTTGCATCAGTTTTCTGACGTTCTCTAAATTCTTTTGGACTGACATGACTGTTTCTAAACATTTGGACCTTCCCTCGCTGTAACTGTTAGTGAATAACTGACAGAAGTAATCAATGACGTAATTGAGGTAATATAAACATGTTTCCCTGAGTCTGTGTTCTTCCTGCAAAATCTCTTCCACAATTTCTAGAGGTAAGCAGTTGAGTTCAAGATGAGAAACCATGTGTTCTTCCAGATACTTTTTCATTCTTTGTAGGAACTCGAGGCCCCACATTACATCATATCCACATCTAGTTTTCTCCTTCACGATATCAATACTGGCTGCCATTAACAATTTGTCAACAATGAATCCAATCTCCTTCAGACAGACATGTCCAAAGTGGCATTCATCCACAGGGTCTTGCAAGTCACAGTCATTTGTCTTTTCTTGAGAGGGTAAATTCTCTCTCTGCAATATATTTTGCATTGCTTCGGTCAGAAAACTCATTATGAATCACTTTTCAATCTGAAAATTACAGAAGATGCTTTTCTAAAGAGGTTCAGAACTGATCTGGCTGTTATGGGAAAAACTGTGGTAAAAGAACGCTTTTTTGACGTCATAGAGCCATTAGACACGTACGACATCCAAGTCACGCGTGATCTGCAATGTCGCGTTCTGCTCTCACGTTGAATCTCGCGAGACATCGCTTCTTTTTTAATCAATAAATGATTTTCTCTATTGCGTAAATATAAGCAACATTAACTGTTCAAAGCCGCTGAAGACATCATGATTTTCGGGATCTATACACAAAATATGGAGACACGGAAACAAACAAGCGAGAAAAGACGTCTTCAGCCGACAGCAGAGATGTGCAGTCACAAACTGAGGTCAGTGTCTGAACTTCCTTCGACAACTGCCTGGATTTACTCATCAGACTCGATGAAAACGCGAGTCAAAACTCTTTCGATGTACCAGAGATGCACTAGACCTCAACACCGGTTTAAGATTTATTTCCTGAACATCTCTATTGCGTTTCAATTCAGAGAAACGGATGAAGATAGCGCGAGGTTAACAGTACTGCGCATGTGTGAAGGAGTGCTGTGAAATAGCGATGTTTAAAAAAAATAAAACCAAAATAAACCACAATGATTTATTGAACAATTTAAAATTGTTAAGAATTTCTTAACGAATTATCTATAGATCTTCTGTGGAAGTCGGTTGACAAAAATCTCGAGCTGCGCAATCTGACTTAAAATCATCATCACCACGAGTCAAACATTTCACCTCAATCACGATTAATGAGCGATTATTTTAGCTTTATTTTATTTTATTTTCCCCCTCAGAGATCATTGAAAATTTTGTTTTAGCAAATGTGCTGAACTATTACTGGGATGGCATGTCTTTGTGATTTTAAAATAAATGAAGAGGAAAACTCCCTGAACTAACTGGTTCTGAACTAAACTAAACACAACCAGTAAGGCATTATTTTGTTCGGGAGATTATTTTGTTTGCTTGATGTTTCTTTGCTTCTTGGAAAAAAAAGTTATCCTGTTGGGAAACCTGTTAAATGGCTCCACAGTTGTAAATTTGGAATATGCATTTGTGAAATGAGCAGCAGAGCTGAGTATGTGGGTTGCACCCATGAAAGATTTGTCAAATCTCCTCTGCCAGTGCAATAGAGCTTCTTTTTTTTCTATTGTCTTTTTTTTCTGCTTTTGGCTTTTTTTTTTTTTTTTTTTTTTTTTTTTTTTTTTTTCGGGGGGTGGGGGGGGGGGGGGTTGTTTGGTGGATTAGTTGACTGAAGTCTGAGGAAGCAAGACTTGGAACTTAACATGTTAAATGTATTGATTTAATTAACAGGAGCCTCAGTAGCATGTGGAAGAACCAGACACAGCCACAAGATTACAGCCACAAAAAATAGACAGTCGTGCACCAGCGTTCAAATATCCAATAAAATAGACTCAAATTTAAGTAAATGAAATAGAAAGTAGCAGCTGAAGTTGAACATGTATATAAATAAAACTGTGTATATGTCATGCATACATCAGAAAGAACTTTAAAGTGAAAGGATTGGGTTGAGGTTCCAATAACTGATCTGCATATATGTGGTGCATCTCCAGTGCAGCACATTCACTAACTCATGATGACGAGCTCAAACTGTATTTCTTTTATAAAGTGTGTTCTTCTTTTGAATGAATAAAAAATAAGATAACAATACCATGTGTTTAATATGGAAAACAAAGAACAATTAAAACTTAAATAGCTTTTTGTCCAGTGATTTTGAATGGATGTGGGTTAACTCCATGAAGTGGTTGTGGCTTTTTTTAAATGCTTTTATTAACAATTCATGGTAATAATAGGGATGCACGATAACTGTTTTTTAAAACCGATATAGATAATTTTCAGCTCCTAAAGGCGCAGGGTTGCTCCTGGCTTGTTCACATTAGCTCACGTTAACGCAATTTCAAAACTCCATGGAAACGATGGTTATGTTTCAGGTGGCTGATCGGGTTTGACGTATTTAAGCTTGTGATATTTTTTCCTCCTTCGCTTGGAGCTTTTGTCACAAATAACCAGCGAACTATCTTCTTTTGAAACTTTAACGAAGTTCCATATAATCTCCGCCATGTTTGTTTCTTTTTATCAGCGCACTGTGCTGCAATGCTGCAATCAATGTAAATTCCTCCGTTCCCTCGTTTGCTAGTCGTTCTTTCGGCCTTATCATTTTTTTCTATTTTTTATGTGTAACATGAGGGGAAATACTGCGAATATCAATTAAACTCAGCAACTACCAAAATTATGACCGAGTTAACAAGTTGTTTTCTGGCATGAGGGGGTATTCTTGATTTGCATTACTGAAAAATGTTTTTTCTGATTATGTCGACGTCACTTGAACATTACATTCACTGCAGGTCATTCAAGGCTCAGAGGGAGCGAGGCACTGCTGTGTTGACAAAAATATATATGTTATCGGGGCTATTCGTCATGATATCGGACTTATCGGGATGACGTCATAATTTCCTGTTATCGGCCCGTTAGTTGTTGTAGTTATCGGGTCAAAGATAACTGGACATTAGTGGGTACTAAAATTAGAAAATGTAGGTTTTTGCTTATATGTTGGTACTTCAGGGTGATTTGAGAATTTTGATTGTCATACAACTTTCAAAATGGTGTTCAATCAAACTTGTGGCTGTGCCCCAATGTAATAAAGTGCATGAATCTTGGTATTGGTTATCAGTAAGGCATTCTTTCTCCAAATATAGTGAAATTCATTTGTAGGGTAAACTACAATTCACACACGTCAATATCTCTTGAACCAACTGGACTACAAGTCTGACACTTTGCCTCCATATACGGCCTCAGTTGTTAGCAATGCCTAAAGTGCACATGGCTTTTAAACATGGCTGTAAATTTTAAAGGCCAACATTTACAAATGTGAAGGACTTATTTTCATTAGAATATACTGTATGAGCTCGTTCATAATAGGATGTGTTTTTTGAAAATTTGAAACCAGCTGGTCAGTAGACGATGCTAAGTGAGTGAATTAACTTTTTTCTTTTTTTTTTTTGCGCATGTTTGGAAGTTAAAAGTGAGGAGTTACGGGTCAATGACAGGCGGACCTTCAATTTTTTCTGTTGTTCAACATTAAGAAAAAACAACTCACCTTGTCATTCTGACATTCTTCTGATGTTTGTATGAACTAATAAAGTTTATCAGGGAGGTAAATCAGTCCGCTTGGAGCACTGTTGTCCAAAAAACAGCTGCTATTCTGTTTCCATCTCAGGAAAGTGTTTTCTCTGCAGCCCTGGAAACCACCGTAACCCCTGGACGCCAGCAGGTGCAAAAGCACCGCAGTTTTGCTCCGTCCTCCGCCTGAACTCAGGTCCCACCAGGAGCATTTCATCAGCTGAGTGTTTCCTTCCTAAAGTGTCTCTTTAGCTGGATTTACGAGATTAGTTTTATCCAAAAGTGTGTGGATCACATGAGTATCTTACGGTGATTTGCTCATTTAAACATATTTTTCACCATATCTTGTCCTTAATGCTATTATCCTTCTTAAATATGATAAGTGGTCTGAAATAAAATGTGCTCTTTGAGCTTCATAAATTAACCTCTCCTCATGTGTGATTGAGATGCTAAAGTATCTTTAGCTTCTTGAGCTCCTGTCACTTTAAGGGCTCTTCTGAAACCCACCGTGGCGCTACTAGTAGAACCGCTCTCATTAACTATAATGGCCACATTTTACAGCTTCTGGTGCTAGCCAGACCATGGTGGGACCAAGCAGTAACGTCTCGTCCTGGAAGCTGAATTCAGTGCAGAAGTAAGATAAACTTGCAGTTCATTGAATGACCACTGGGGGCTGGCTTCAAAAGCAAGTTTGTCTCCACTGAACCACATGTTAAAAATTAACAAATTTACAGATAAACTAGACTGCCATGATCATCTCTTGGTTGGCCTGGAAGTGTCCAGGCCTTCCAGGATGAAGTCTGGCTAAGCAGCAGGCATCCACTAGCTTTTCCCATGCCAAAGGTTTCTACCTGAGCTGACTGATGGAGGGCCTCCAGGCTGGCCTGCACCCTTTCAGATTAGCTAACTTTGACTACACTTCCAGCTCCGACAAAGCCCCAGAGACCCCAAGGCTACGTCATTTAGCCGAGTGCCGGCTCATTGACGGTCCCAGAGATACTTGATCTGAGCTCCACCAGTACTCATGTTAGGTCAACGTCAGAAATTATGACGGGTGGACAGATTTTACCAGAATCAACGTAAGGTAAGGCCAGTTAGCTCCACAGCTCAGCAACAGCAGGGCTGCAAAGAGACCCCGAGGTCACATCAGTAAGCCGGACCTCAGCTATTCGAGGGTCCTGGTGGTGCTGTGATGACTCTCGACCAGTTGTGTAGGTAGCAACATCAAAAAAGACGACAGGTGGATAGTTTTGATTAGAATGAATGTAACGCTGTATTAGACTGTACTTGGAACAGAGTTTTTCACAGCCGGAAGAAAGTGGGATGAGTCTTGAATGAGTTGGAGTGGATTCCTATGTGCTCAGTCATTAGCCCTAAGGTGGAACAAATCAGATGCAGACTTTTGACATTACGACCTTATCAAACATGTTTGATATTATTGCCTTGTCTCATGCAAAATGCTCTGTTTCATGATGCAGTTTGTATCAACCAAGAAAGAGCGATGTCCTTCAAATTGCAGAGGAATCTAGTTGTAGTTGTGGTAAATAATAGCTGCCAGACACCTCAATTTTTGCAAAGCTCTGGCTTATAGTCTTTAGAAATAAGAGGGTGTCATATGTGAAAACCTGATTTGTGGTCCCACGTAGCCTACGTTACAGGACCTCCACCGATCACAGGGGGTTTGTCTCGTTTTAATCCAGCTTGTAGTAATGTTCTGTCTCACCCATTGTGTCTGTCTCTGCTTTGAGACATTTGGGAAAAAGGCTTGGCTATGAAACCCCACAAGCAACATTTGCTCCTCAGTATACATTTTGTCAATCTGCAGAAATGTACTGGAGCGCTAAAGGCTATTCCCTGTTGCGTTCACTTTTCACCAAGGTAACTAATACGTCGTACAAAAGTGTCTGAATTTACGTTTGTGTTGAATTTTCTTCTTGTTTGTCACCGTTCAATGTATGTTATCCCTTAAAAATTATTTTACAGTTGCATATCCTGTTTTGACAAAGGCACACACACCAATTAAACATGCTGAAATTGGTCACAATTGAATTTTTCATCCTGTAGTCATTTATGCGATTACACACTGAAACAATGACATTCAGTGAATTAGAGGAGAAACTGAGAAGCCTTTGCTGAAAGTGCCCGGGCTTATTTGTGCATGTGTGTGTGTGTGATTGTATGTGAGGAGGATTGTGCTGGCATTTCTTTGGCCCACACATGATCACACGGAAATGTTCCTAATGTTCCTAATCCCTTTTGAAGCGTAGCTCTACCCTGTTGGTGTGCCCGTGTTGCGCACTGACGTGTGTGTTTATGTGAGCATTTGCATGCTCCGTGGCCGTCCATCTGCGCCGTCCCCCGAAAGACCAGATGACTCGGCTGGGTGTCTGTCTGCACGTCTGACATGATGCGAGGGCTCAGCCTTGACTGGCCCGGTGGGTGGTCACGTCCCAGCATGGCGGAACAGCAGGCCCAGGCATCTCTTTTCACCTCCGTCCCTCCGTGCCCTTCTCCCCTTATCTGCCACTGTCCCTCCGTTTCACATGCTTTCATCCAATTGTCAAGTGGATTAACAAAGTAAGACAGAATTAACAAGTATTACACACGGGGTGAAATGAAACCCCAGTTTCAGAGAAGTTGGAACACGGTGGAAAATGTAAATTGAGAACAGACTGCAGTGATTTTCAAATCTCAGATAACTCATAATTTTCCACCATAGAACATAAAATAAATAGATATACTATCAATCAAAATGTTTAGACCAGTGATTCCCAAAGTGTGGGCCGCGGCCCCCTGGTGGGCTGTTGTGGTACTGCAGGGGCCTGTGAGAGGTCATTAAATTTTAACAAATATGTTTTAAATCCTTGATCTTTTTTAAATCTGTTTTTAATTACTGTAAAATATTCATGAGATGATTTAAAAAAAAAACATCAAGAAGTAATAAACCAGTTATATGTTATTCTACTGCCGTCTTAAGTGTCGTCTTATTTGTTGACCCCCTACATTAATATTGGAACTAGGGATGTCCAATATTGGCTTTTTTGCCGATATCCGATATGCCGATATTGTCCAACTCTCAATTTCCGATACCGATATCTACCGATACCGATATATGCGGGCTATTTTTCCTCAAAACTAATTTTAGGTAACATCACATATCTCCTGTCGTGGAATTAACACATTGTGAAAAAAAAAAAAAAAAAAAAAAAAACGATACCGATATTTACCAATATTACATTTTTATCACCGATGATGACCCTACCGATAATATCGGTGGGCCGATATTATCGGACATCCCTAATTGGAACGTAGCTTCTAGTCCTGTATGTTGATCACAGTTGTAATTAAAGGTTCGGGTGGGTCACGGAGATTTTTCGCATTTCAAATTGGGCCTTGGTATTCCAAAGTTTGGGAATGGGTGGTTTTGACAGAGGAACTGCTCCATTTAGTGTTAAGGGTGTTAAAGCAATTTTTTTTTAAAGCAATTTTTTATTTTCAATTTGTTCTTCTCTTCTTCTTTCAGCAACAATCCATGAACATGTGAACGGAGAAGACCAGCGGCTGGAGTTTTGAGACATGAAGGTAATTCCTTCGTCACATAGACTTTAACCTGCGCAACAGTCCTGGCCCTTTCATTATCGTGTTTTTAGTTTCATTTTGCAGCAGATGTTTTCCGTTAGTGTCAGATCTTTAATGAAGTGCTGTGCCTCTTCAGCATCTACAAACTCGTTCGTTTTACTGTAGATGCAGTTTAGCATTGTCTTGTGGAAAGGTGCAAGATGTCTTTTTCCCTGAAAAAGACATCTGGATAGAAGCATATGTTCCTCTAAAACCTAAATGTATCTTTTAGCTTTCAGGGCTTAAAGTATTCCGGCACCGTGCCGGATCTCCGGCGTTTGACTGTGATTTAGGGAAAAAAAACACACAAACCCGTAATCTCTGAGTGGTCTTGAACGTAGCATCCGAGGTGAGCCGGTAGTTGTTTGAATGGAGGCAACAAATGTCTGAGCATGGATAGAGGACAAGGGTCGGAGACGGTTAGCCGTTTGGGTACCAGAAGCTTCGGGAGCCTGCAGTACCAGTTTTTGTGTGCTGTGCTCCAAGAAGCTAGTCTATGCAACTAGCGGCAAAAAAAAGCTCTTCAACGTCACAAAGGAGGTGCTGCACGTAAAGCAGCTGTCCGCGCGCTCCGACACACAAGCCGTTAACCGCTAGCAACAGCCACAGCGGATTAGCGGCCGCGATGACTGATTTGTTTGTGACTTGAAAATACGTTTGTGCTCATTTTTGCGGAACATTATTTCATTATTTATCATTTACGATCATTCAGCCGCTCGTACATCTGTGTAAAAAAAAATAAATAAAAAGTATGCGGTTGATAAAAGTGCTTTAAAAAACTGCCCGTCTCCAATCAGCATACTAGTTATATGAACAAACGTGACATAGCACCAAGGTTCAAGAAACATCCGTGTTTTATGTAAAGCACCTTGAATTGTCTTGTACACGAAATGTGCTATAAAAATAAACTCGCCTTGTCTGTCTGATCAGCTCCACGGATGGATGTTTTCTCTGAATGTTGATGAAACAACCACCAAAAACATGGAAAAATACTGAATGTTGTGGTTCACTTTTTTAATGATGATGGATCCAGAGTAATAACATCTAATAAGAGTCAATACCAAATAGAATATATAACTTAATTTACCATTGTTTTGAACAAAAATGATAGAAAAGTTGCAATTTGTTTTGTTATTTTTGTACAAATTTCCCTTTACTGAATTAATTGGTTGTTAAATTAATCAGATTAATTGGCTTGACTGAGTTTCACATGTTTTCACTTGAAACTTAATAACCTTTACTTTCTAATATTCACATTTAAATTGAAGGTCATCTTGTACATTACCAAGCACAATGCCAAAAAGTTGTTTGCCAAATTGCCTAAAATGTGAATGCGTTGGATCCACTGCACCTCCAGAAAAAAGTTCAGGCTCAGGACTTTTTTTTAAACTTTAAGCCCTGGGCTTTGTTGTTTCCTTTTTCCATTGACAAACTGCCCATTCTATAGGTACTAATGCACCTCCATACGTCCAGCTGGACGCTGAGTTGGGAGCACCGATAACAGACCAGATGGTCTCGCTCCTCTTGAGTCCGGAGGAAGTGGCATCCGTGGTTTATTTCCCACTTAGTCTCAGTTCATTTTAAGTGAGCTTTGGCCCAGAGAAGACCTCTGCGTGATAGAGGTTTAACCTGCATTTGCAGATGGCACAGCGAACAGTGTTTCCAGGCAGCGACGTCCATGACTGAGTCACGTCTGTTTTTAATGCAGCGCCACCTGAGGACCTGAAGATCACACACATCCCATGTTGATTTTTGATCTTGTTGCATAAACCCAGATATTCCTCAAGACTCTCGGCATCATTTGGTGATATGTATGCACTGCAGATGACAAGATATTCAAAGCTTTTGCAATGTTACACCAAGGTTTAATGCTGTTTCCATCAAAGATGTTGCTTCACAATTTTTAGGTGCATATTTTTGCTTCTGCTGGTATCTCAGAGACCTTGGGTCTTTAGGATGTTCTTTTTCTAGCCAGACATGTCGCTGATCTGTCACCAATGAACCTAATTACCGTATTTTCCGGGTATAAATCGCTCCGGAGTATAAGTCACACTAGGCTAAAAATGTATAATTAGTTAGAAGAAACATACATAAGTCGCACTGGAGTATAAGTTGCATTTTTGCAACTACTTGACCAAAAACAGACATTTTTTTTTTTTTTTTTTTTTTTTAGTTCGCACAACAACAAAATAACAGAAAATAATCCAAAGCAATGTTTAAAAACAAGTGCAGGAGGAGGGAGGAAAGCATGTAAGCTTGTACAAAGCCCTCCTCCTCTAGAGTGAACAAAATCAATTATAATCAGCAACCAAGTTAGATTATACAATGTAACTGAGTAACATTACAATAAAGTTAATCAAATAATAAATGGTATTAATATAAATAACATTTAAAGTATAGTAAGGTTGAAACATAGACATTACGTCATCTTGGAAGGCATGTTTTAGCATTAATAAAAGAATAAAGACACAGGCTGAAAAAATAAACATGAACAGAAAAGGTGTAACATAAACAGTTTTATGTAACTATAGCCCAAGGAATAAAACAAGTGTAATTAATAACAAGCAATCTCACTCCACATCACTAAATCCGTTGAATTCTTCGTCCTCGGTGTCACTTCTGAATAACTCCGTTAACTCCGGAGGAAAACGAAGCGGAGCTTCCTCTTCTGCGTGGCTGTCTTCAGACTCAGTTCCAGTTCCAGTTCCAATTATTCCAGCCTTTCTGAATCCAGACCAAATGGTTTCGGTTGTCACTGAAGACCAGTGCTTGGTTGATTCATTCCAAAGCTTGCAGAAAAGTTGCGTGGCGCGACCTCCCGGTTGCTACGAACTCGTTCCTCCAGCTGTGGCCACCTAGCTTTGAGCCTGCAATTAGCTTTTTTTGTTTTTTTTCATCGCACTTAGACTAGCCTCCGTAGGGCCGTCGCAAGGGGGGGGCGGGGCCCGGGGCAGACTTGAGATGCAAGGCCCTGTTCAGGATAACCTATTGACCTATTGGTCAAGTGTGAGGCCCGTCATTGGTACGTCACAGCGCGGGGCCCTGGGCGACCGCCCCCTTCGCCCCCTCCTTGCGACGGCCCTGAGCCTCCGCTTTAAGCCCGTCCCTAACAAGTTTTTCACTTACTCCAAATTTTTCTCTCTGCTGCTCGATTACTGTTTTCAGCTGCAAACGACTTGCAGCTTGTCGTCTGCAGAATATGATTTTCTTTTGGGCGGCAATTTGTGTTCAGTTGTTCTCATCTTTGTAAGCTAATATTTACTGTTTATGTTTTTAATTGTTAAGGAGTAGGAGATATTGGTGAGTAAGTCTAGAGTGCCCTCTTGTGGCTGTCTGTGAATTTTTTTTTTTTTTCTCATGGAAAAGTCGCTCCGGAGTACAGTGATCCCTCGCCAATTCACGCTTTAAGTTCAGCGGTTTTAGCTATTTGTGGAATTTTCAGAAATATATAGTATAATTTTAAAAAAATCAAGAAAAAATTGCAGAAACATTTCAGGATGTTGTGCGCGTTCTCTCACAGCGAAGAAATGTTGTGAGCCAGCCTGGCCCCTTTAAGAAGGTGGCCTTATGGGTAATGGTGTGGCCTTATGGGTAATGGAGTGTGTGTGTCGTGGGACGGCAGAATGAAAACGGGGTTAGATGAAAAGTGTAGTGAGCATCAACAGCAGTCCAGCGTGTATAGATTTACATTCTCTGTTAACTGACAGGAGCCCAACAATACAACCTGTGTGATGTTACAAGTTCCTGCAGTGCCAGAATAAAGTGCTGGTTCCATGCAGAGAAAACCAGACTTTTTCTTTTGTTGTTGTTAGCGTGTTAGCCGCTAATTACGAGCTAAAAATAGCACAATACTAGCAATTTCTTTACTACGGTTCAGAGACCAGAGGCTGTGAAGGTAACAGAAAGACCACAGTTGAGCCTTTGTCTTGTTTCGCTGCAGTGCCTCGCTACTATTTTGTGGTTTTTAAACATATTTTAAACACATTATTTAGGCTCAGGGGGCTCCAGTTAGCGGATTTTGATTTTCGCGGGGGGGGCGCTGGTCCCCATTAACCGTGAAAAATAAGGGATCACTGTATAAGTTGCAGGAACAGCCAACCTGTGAAAAAAAGTGTGACTTATAGTCCTGAAAATACGGTAGTTGCAAGATGCTTCTCTGTCTTCTCTTTAGTAGCATTTGATTTTCCAGCCTTTTGTTGTTTAGGCTTTTTCAGATGTGTTGCTCCCACGAAATTCAAACTGATCAGTCATTTTTCATCAAGTGGTTAAAATGTCTCACTTTCGATATTTGCAGAGCATTCTGTTTCCATTTACATTATACACAGCATCTCAAATTGTTTTTTAGGAACTTGTTTTTCTAATCTGTTATTTTCATGGTGCACAAATAATTTTTTGGGATTTTTTTCTTCTGCAAAAATTGAGTCAAATATTCAAATTTCCTCGACACATGTTGCATCTCCTGCATTGAAAAAGGGAACAGCAGTACTGAAGCTCATCGGCGCTGTTCCTCGGTCCGGACTGAGCCATCACTGATCTATACGGGCCCTCATCAGAACCAACAGCCTGGATCTAATCTGCTCCTGCTCCTGATGATTTCTGACTCTGTGGCTGCTCCCTCCTGAAGCATAAGTGATGACTCCGACTGGAAGACCCACCATGACTGATCCTCCGTCGCCGCTACATCCCTCAACCGCTCTGCCTTTTCTTCTTCTTCTTTGCTTTGCTTCATTTTTATCTTGTGTTTCTGAGCGGTCCCATCATTCCACTGCCGTCCCTCACCTCAGCCAAGCTCTTTTTCTTCTTCCCTGCTCCCCTCAGTTTCCCCCCCAGTGTCCTCTGTGCCCCCCCCCCCTTCTCATCCCCACCTTGTTTTGTGAGCAGCTGAATGTTTACTTCATGTTGGCCTCATCATCCATTCTGACTGGGCCTCTGCTGGGAGGATTTGCTCTTCTCTTTCACATTTTATTTGTTACCCTATTTGCTGTTTCCATTAAAGATGAAATTGAAATCTCCTGTGCCGACACACACACACACACACACACACACACACTCGGCGACTAACAAAACAAAGTGTGCCGTGCCACAGCTTAGAAAGAGCACACACACCTCCCGTCCTACTTTCGCTTTACCTTCTTGTCATCCTTTTGCTTCACATCTCACTCTTTCTTCCCCGTCGCCGCCGCCGTCGTCTCCCCTTCCCTCCGTGAAAGGGAACGGATCGGTGTCTGGTTTTTTGTTTCGTATAATGTTTTATTTCCGTTTAATCAAGGGGAACTGACGCTTCCTTTCCTCCATCTTTCTCCATCTGGCACTTTTCCAAACGCTCAAGCCTCCACGTAAAAGTTTTTCTCGCGTTCAGCATTTTTGCACCGCTGCTCAATTTGCACCGAGAAGAGGAAACGACCTCTGATACACAAACGAAGATTATCGACCGGCGCGCCCTCATTGAAGGCTGCCTCCCCTCCATCCACGGTGCGGTTTATAAAACCTTTTCGTACGGGACAACAACAGTGTCTGGAGAACACTGCAGAAGGAAACAAAGGCAGTTTCCTGCAGGTTAATGAGGCCAGGAGGAAGCTTTGTGCTGAGCTTCATCAGTATTCAACAGTGACCTCCCTCCCAGTAATGTGCCAGTCATTTGGGTCAGCCGTGGTGGTGTTTCCATGTGGAGGGGCGCCCACATAAATAAAAGGGACAAAAAGAGAAGAAGGAGGAATTATTCGCCATTTAGTTGGAAGTATCTTCCCCTGATCATTTGCTCTTAGCTTTGGCCCTTCCCTCTTTCTTGCTCTCTTGCGTCTCTCTGATTCTCTTTCCTCTCCTTCTGCCCCCCCCCACATGCCGCCTCTTCAATTAAGATAAAGTGGCCGCTTATATATAAATGACATTAACATTCCTGATGGCCACTGCAGGTTATTGGTTTGTCATTAGGTTTCCGCTCGGTTCAGCGAAGGCTAGAAGTCTCCAGAAGAGCTCAGAGCGGCGCATTGAAGCAGGTGAGCTGCAGGTGAGGACGCCGCCACCGAGGAGTTAGCATGCAGGGAGCAGATTGGAGGGAAGGGAGAGCTTTGAGGATCAGATATTCAAATAAAGGGATCTGTGGAAGCTCTAAGTTTGTTTTGGGGACTCTTGGCTGAGCAGAGGACCTAAGGAGGACGTCTGGGCACCGAACCAGCTCATGCTGTCCCTGCTATCTGTCCTCTTTATGTGTTTTTTATGACTTCGCCCACATCTACTGACATTAGGGGTGTGAAAAAAAATCGATTTGGCGATATATCGTGATATTTGGCCATCCAATATAATATCGATTTTTTAGGAAAATTCATTAATTCACTTAAATGTGCAAAAACACTAATAATAAACACTAAATAGGTTGTTTTGAAGCAAATAGTTTTGACTCAATATGTCCTCTGAAAAATCAATATCATCTGATGAACATAAACAGCAACTTGATTTTTCATCTCGACTTAATTTAGATATTAACTGGGTAGAATATCGCAATATATCATGATATCGCGAATCCTGATAATATTGTATCCTGACCCAAGTATCACGATACATATCGTATTGCGAGGTCCTTGCCAATACTCACCCCTAACTGATATGTGTTTAATTTTGGGCTTGTTTCTTCTCTCCTCCATCACCAGTACTGCAGCTTTTGCTTTTTCACTTAATACTAGTTCCCTGACACAAAATGGCCAGAATCAGTCTTCTTGCTCTGCTCTGTCCCATCTCCTCTTTCTGTTTAGCAGTGTTTACCTCATCTCCAGTCACAATATTCCAGCTCCTCCACTGTCTGTTGGGTTAGCTTGTTATCACAGGGACATCAAAGATGAGTTAGCAACACTGAGGACAGTGTTGTTACTGGGAGTGGTTTACGTTGGTTACTTCACATCCAGGGTACTCCAGAGTTGAGTGTTTGGGGCTCGGGTCACGCGCCCTACCCTTATGCCATACCAGCGGTGCCGCTGGTGTGCTCCAGATGTGTTGGCTGGTGTCTCCCTGGGTTCTGGGCTGCCGTTCTTCTGTTACTTCTGCGATCCAGCCTGCAGTTCTGGTCGTGGGTCGTGGTCGTGAGTCTGATCGACTCATGCAGATGGTGGGAAAAAAAAAATCAAGAGCTCAGTGTACCTCGCCCAGAAGTTTGGGGATCACGGGGCCCCACCCTAGAACCAAGCCCTGAGGAGAGGGAGGAGGGAGGGGGGAGGTGGTTAGCACCTGGTGGCGGGACCTTTACCTGTGGAGTTCCTCTGGGCTTTGTCCGAGCAAGACATGTGGCAGTGTTGCCAGATGTACGATAATTATCGTACAGTCATGGAAAAAATTATTAGACCACCATTTTTTCTTCACTTTCTTGTTCATTTTAATACCTGGTACCACTAAACGTCATCATGTGACTAAAACAGACAGAAAAGAAAACACTGAATGCATAAAAGCAGTGTTTTTGGCAGTACAACGCCATAGCTATTGATGTAAAAACTTAAGTGATTTAGGTTATAATCAAGAAAACCACTGAAAATGGTAAGATATCAGCTCTTAAATAAAACTCTTATGAGCAATCTTTGTGGTTATCGTTATGTTTGTCCAAACAAATGTACCTTTAGTTGTACCAGGCATTAAAATGAACAAGAAACTGAAGAAAACAAGGCTGGTCTAATCATTTTTTCCATGACTGTATATGCAGTAGGGATGCAATGGTACTCGGTAAAAGACGGTACTATTCGGTACGACCTGGACGGGACACGGGACGCTTTTATGTCCTGCGATATTTATGTTCCAATAGCTGCATTGGACTTGCACGTGAGCGTGCGCGCCTTTTAGGCAACAGGCGTCTGCAACGTCCAGGTGGTCTGAAACTACCGAATCCGTACCGAAACCGTGACACAAAAACCGCGGTACGGACCGTACCATGAACCGCTGCACCCCTAATATTCAGTTAGGCAGACACAAAAACAATAAGACCATCATTTTACTTTACAAAACTATTTCAGGCATGTTTTGAGATCTTCTACTAATTTCATTTCGCTCTGTTTAATGAATACCAGTATTGTCTTTTAAAGTAATAATTTTGGCTCAAGGCTCATGATAAATAAATATCTCCTCTGGTTAAAAAAAAAAAAAGTCTTGCCTGCCAATACCTATTTTGGCTGATTCAGACTTTTCTTTCTGAAAAGCTAATCAACGACACAAATTAACTTAATAATGAAAGACGGCAGAGGTTTCAGGCCGTGAGCTCTACTGCCTTCTTTTTTAGCCTCTTTAACTTTGAGACCTTCATGACATTGAACATGCTCTGCAGCGTCATGTAGTTTTGATAGTTGGATTAAGTTCTTTGTTTTTTTCTTCTCCTTTAAGTGCGCACAAATTGGCTTCCTATTCTGAACTCTTAGTGGACAAACCTGCTCTCCGCAGGTTGCTTAGAGATGAGGAAGGCTTCTCAGTATTCCAACATCCCTCCCCAGATAGATGGAGAGATGGATAGAGAGAATAAAAAATGTGAAGGTTGTGCATATTAGGCATGTCCTGAACGAAAATGTATCAGGTCCGATCGGTTGCGGCCTCCATCAGCAAATCAATGTTTCTACTAGCAGTTGCTTTGATGGCACACGACCACGGATGTGAGCGCAGACGGAGCACAGATTTGTTAAAGACCAAATGTTTGTCCTTTCAAAATGCATTTGTCTTCGCTCAGAAAGTTCTATTACTCCCTCGGTATTCAGTCACAGATGTTACGCCTCCTGGACCCCGACAGCATCACTTGTTGACTTTGGGGGTTTCTCCAGCAGCATTTCTTTGCATTATTTCTACAGTATTTTATTTGTGAGATTTAACATCTAACCATGATGTTTTTCAAACTAAAACCAAGAACTTATAAGGTGTAAAACTTATAATGTAGCCAAATTCTTAGCTCAAGCAAGTACTTTTAAGGGGACATTTAATTTTGTGTTAATTGCTTATGAGTAACTGGGGTCGCTCCTGCAGTCAAAGCCGTATGAAGTGGGCGTGATGAATAGCAGGAGTCACAGTACCTTGATCAGATCGGGAAAAGGAAAAAAGAAAGTTTCCCCTGTAGTCATTTGTACATTCTTAATGTTTGACGTTTTTGAGAATGATACAAACGTATGAAGAAGTATTTAATAAGCGTCATGGTTGAAGCACGGTTTTTGTTGATGGTGATAATGATGACATCTATACGTACACAATAAACTGTTTTCCCACTTTCTTCCTTTGGCTTTTGCTTTTAGGTGACAGTGGGTCGCCTGTTTCGATCTGACCCTGCTTCTGCCATCCTCATCAATCATCATCGGTATAGAGAATAGTCAATTTTCTCTTAATCAAAAACGACTCAAACTTCATCAACTTCACAGTGGTTCAAGTGAATGTTGTATTAAATCATTTACACCACATACTTCGTCCTCGACTACTCGGACTGTTGCAACAACGTGTTGCTAAATTGACCCCATCTGTGTAACTGTGTAAAAGCTTAAACTCCACATGACTTCTTTGTGTCGGCCATCTGCAGAAGGATAACTGCTACTACGCAGATCTGAACTGGTTCCCTCCGCATCTGAAACGACGTGCATTGAAATCTGAAGCGTCAGTATTTGTAGCGTATGTAGAGTGTTTTGGGCTCCGAAGCAAAGTGGAGGAACTATTTTGAGAGCATCATTCAGCTTGAAATCTGCTTCATTAAGATGGAAAAAAACACAACAGTCTGATGCAGCAAAGAGCTGTTAGTTTTAACAAGCTGCACCACCTTGACCTGACCGCATACTGAAACTGCATGACTGCTATGTGCGAATGAAGCTGTTGTGATGGGGTGAAGAGCTTTTGTTTATTTCTCTATCCTTTAATGGCGTCGGGAGTCTCAGTTTAAACCAGGACTGTAGGTAAGCGTGACTGTGATAAACTGTGTCATCTATCGTCTTTATTTCAAAAATCCCAGATTTTCATGATAAAATCTAAAGCAATTTGCAAACAAAGTTTTCAGCTTCTCCATAGCAGTGATCTGCATGAGAAATTTGGCACAGGTTTTACACTAGATGCCCTTCCTGACGCAACCAGGATTCAAACCTGTGACCTCCCATATGTTAAGCGACAGTATATATTCATGTGCAGTGTGCCATGAGAAAATAATAAATCAGCAAAAATAAAGTCAAAGTCAAAGTCAGTTTTATTTGTCAATTCTTTCACATGTGCTATACATACAAAGGAATCGAAATTGCGTTTCTCACTATCCCATGCAGACAAGTAACAGGACAGGACAACAATAAAGTGCACAGGCACAGCAGGACATAAGACAAAACGTAAACATAAACATAAAAACAGAACTAAGGCAATAATAAATAAGGTGCAAGGCTTATACTTTTCCTAGTACAGTTGGATGTGTTGGAAATTCCTCTCAATGTCACAGCATCCTGTAGATTAGACCTTTAACAGCAGCTGAAGAAAATCTGTATGAGGTGGGAAAGAAGAAAATAGTAAGTAATGGAAATTTTTTGACTTGAATTCTTTTGTCTACACATTAAGCTCATTTGCAGATGGGATGTAACTTTCTAACGCAATTTGAGATTATCTATTTTGAGGCAGACAGTAATGATTTACTAAATCCGTCTAAATAGTTTTTAATTGTTGAACATCTGAATGTAAAAGCTGACAAAGTGGAGAAAAGTGGCGGCCGTGTCAAACCACCTGTTTCATAACAGCTTCACAGAATGGTGTGAATATATTTACTTCAATATGATTACATAGATGTGTGTCTACTCATAAATAAAAGCGAGAAAAATAATTGCGCTTGAGAGCACAATTCAATACATCTGATTTTGTTATACTTACACCAGTTTCAGTGAGATTGTACCACGTGTGTTAATTTTATTTATTTTTTGTAGATGTGGGTTTGGTGTGTGTTGTACTAGAATCGTATTTGTTTGGAGCATCAGTTCTATTCGTACTTTATGAAACCAAAATTGTTTTTTTGTGTCTTTTTTGAGCGCAGTACAAACTCACATGTGAACTTCTATCACAGTTTATATAGAAAGAACAGAGATCTATACTTTGTATGTATAATGGTTTAAAGGATGTGAGGTTTGCAGATTCCTAGAGGAAATCATTAAGAGGATCTTATTTTTATCTTCAAACGCACAAACTCTGCCTTAAGTGTATTTTACACTGACAGCAAGTCATTTTATGGCCTTCTCTCAAGGGGGGAAAAAAAATGTGGCTCATATAAATAAAAAAGTTCCCCACTTCCAAAAATAAACATCTTGGCATTTCAGATATGAAAATTATACAAAACAAAGACCTAGTATTGGTGCAGGAGTTGGGTATAGCAGATTTTTCTCAAATACAAAGCTCATTGTCCATGTTACTGGATTCATATTAGGTTAAGATTTTTTTATTTTACTTAATTCAGAGATTTGTCAGTTACAACACAAAACGTAATTACCTCCGTCAAGGAGGTTAGGTTTTTGCTGGTGTTAGATAACTCAAAAAGTTATGGATGGATTTTGTTGAAATTTTCAGGAGTTGTCAGAAATGTGAAAAGGAAGAACTGATTTCATTTTGGGTGTGATCCGGAAGAAATCCTGGATTCTGGATCACTTTTAAATTTTCCATAACATTGCGGTCAATGGGGCCGAAAAATTTGTTTCTCAATATCTCCATTAATTATTGCCCAAAACTCATGAAATATGACTCAGGGATTGACAATGGGAACCTCTATCAAATTTCAAAGGCTGATCTGGATCTGATCCAGAACGTGGATTTTATCGCAATCTGTAAATCGCTATATGGGGAATTGTTGCACTTGTGCTTTTCTAGTTCCTTAGGTATTTGTGTTAAATAAAGGTTTAAAAAAACAACAAAAATTTGTTTAATATATATATACAGTCATGGAAAAAATTATTAGACCACCCTTGTTTTCTTCAGTTTCTGAAGAAACCACAAGCAGTGGTACCGCAACTTACGAAATTAGTTGGTTCTGAAAGTAGTTCCGTAACCTTAAACTTTCGTAAGTAGAGACGCATTTTCCATGTAAATGCCCAAATCCGTTCCAAGCCCCCCAAAATTCGAACATAATTTTTTAAATAAATTATAAATAATACATGAAATTACATAAAAACATCTAAGAAATACACGTTAGAACTAGAAAAGCACTATCGAAAATTTGAAAGTGATCCAGAATCCAGGATTTCTTCTGGATCACACCCGAAAATGAAATCAGTTCTTCCTTTTCACATTTCCGACAACTCCTGAAAATTTAATCAAAGTCCATTCATAACTTTTTGAGTTATCTTGTACACAGACAGACAGATTAACGCTGGCAAAAACATAACCTTGGCAGAGATAATAATTGTTTGTTTACCTGGGTTGCTGGGTTACGCTCATACAGACAAGGGGCCCTCCTAGCCAATGGGATGCCAGGAAGATGCTAAGCGATAGCCAATTGCAGAGGAGCTCGGACGCACCGCTTTCAAACCGAGATACAGAACCGACAAGTATGTTTACGTTCAGTAAACTCTGGGAGCTGCGAGTAGCAGCGCTACTGGATTTTTGCCTTTCGTATCTTGAAATTTCTTTTGTAACAAGAGGCAATATTTTCCCGTTGAGGTGTAGAGGTGTTCGTAAGTAGAGGTACCACTGTGTGTGTATATATAAATGTGTATATATATATATATATATATATATATATATAATATTGCAGATAACTATAATACCAGTTAATTCTGACTCTGTGGTGCCTCTATTCTGCCCAGAGAGGTAGTAACAGAGGCGTAGCTCGTGTGAAATGTCTGCTGTGTTATTTTGCAATGAGTAAGAGCATAACAGAGGCACAAGGGTGGCTGCAAACCCTGCAGATAGAAATAAATCTGGTCATCACGGGCAGATTGAGAGAAGCCCAGTGGGCTGTTTGAAAACATCTAGCTAGAAGCCTAGCTAAGTGACGAGTGAGGCAATGATGCAGGAAAAAAAAAATCCCACCAGGTTTTTGACCACAGTGCCTCACAGTGGGGTACTAGCCACACGACAAACTCCCATGCTGAATTTACTGACCTGGAGGATCCTCCAACTCCCTCCTGGCTTCAGCAGAGACGAGCAACAAAAACACTGCAATCACCAGCATCAACAGGAAAATGGAGGCCAGCACTGCGGTGTGTGTCTGACAGGAACAACTGGGTCTTGGCATTCAGTCAGAGCCGTGTTTAATTTGGTGCCAGCTGAATTAGAAAGTCTGTGCTGACTGTGGACGTAGAAGAAAGGACTGTCTTCTGGACACGAAATGCTGTAACGCTTTGTGAAAGCACACACTGTGAATGCACAGCTGGAGAGCGGAGGCAGAATGAAGAGGGGATCTCCAGTTCGTCTTTTCACCACAATCTGTGTGAAAGTGGATTTAGTTCTAGGATCACCAGTCTGGACCCATCTTGACCATTACACCTGAACGGGCCTTGTAAAATTGGACTTGCAAAGGATGCTGTTGCCTAGTGAGGCAAGAAAATGGTGCAGTTTTCTAAAAGAGTCTTCCACAGCTAACGGATTACGTGAAAATAAATGGAAAATAAGAACAAAAGCTGAAGTAGAAAAAAGCAAAATTGACATCCAAAATGTATTTTTATCTGCTTAGTGCATCACCGGGTTGCTATATCAACTCACAAAGGGGGGTGAAGGAAACAAACTGAAAAAAACATGTCAAAGAGCAAGTCGTCTATATCAAACATGGGCGTATTCGCCTTGTGGTTAATGTCAAGTGTGGCTAACGTACCTGGGTCTCCGAGGGGTTGCCAAGTGAGAGCACTGACGATGTGATTAAAATGTTGGAGAACAGCCAGAGGGCAACGGCTGGCACAGATTCTGCTCCGTCACCACCTCCCCTGTTTCACCCTCCATCCCTCCATCCCTCCATCCCTCCATCCCTCAGTGCCAACTGTCAGTTATGTCAGTTACTGTGCTAATGATGTTCTTATAGAGCGTACTGATACCTCTCTCATCTAAAGCAGCTCTCTTTTTGGATGTAACAACTCCTCAAAATGGCCTAGTTTTATACGCTCAACTTCTATGCCAGATTAAATATTTATTTTTCATAAACATTCACCGTTTTAACATATCACCCCTTCGCTGTCGATATGACTTTCCCATTCCAGCCGTTTGGCTTGTTCCTGTCCAAACAAGACCCAGATCTGCTGTTATAGAGGTTTCGGTTCCGGTCCATTAAAGGTCTATGCTGTCAGCCATGTATTACTTTGCTTCTTTGGGGTTGTATCATATGTTTAAATGATGCGTTCATGGTTGAACAGTGTCCAATGAGAAAAACAGGCCAAAAACCCACACAAACCTTCCAGCAGATTCTTGACATCCAACAGACCTATTTTCAGGTTATTAATCTGTATGACACTTATTGCAGCTTTCTGACATTACCATAAAGAAATATTAAGCTGCTGTATGAGCAGCGTGTTTGCTGTTAGATATTTAAGTCAGTGGGGAGCTTCTAATAATACCTCGCATATGAAGTAACTGAATCACTAATGCATTATGCCAGAACTCTCTGTAGAGCAGCTCCTACCTGATAATCACGTCGTGAGACTGACAACTGTAATCACTTAAAAAGAAAAGAAGTTATTAAGAAAGCAAAGATACACAGCATGAGAAACCAACCTGGCGTTGGGATTATACGCCTAATGTCGTGTTGATACTCTTTAAGTCTATCAAGACTTAAAGGTTATCATGGAGGCCATTAATTCGTGATTATGGACACCTCAAAACAAAGGCAATATCCTGCTGATATTGCGATTAAAAATAGAAAGAAAAAAGGAAGACCATTACATATGGATTTTCTTCTGATTAGCTATCCATAAAATATACCATATTTTGTTTTTCCATAGGTTACCACAAGTCAGGAACCGTAAATCATGACTGGACTAGCAAGAATCAACGCCAGTGACATTACATGCAGTTGACAAACAGAGAATATAATTTGACAGTATATTTCACAGTATGATTAGTCAAGTTATCTTGGTACTTCATGGTCTTTAAATTAATATGAAAGGCTGGCGACAGAAGTAGCGAGCTAATTACGGTCACATGAGATGATCGCTTTTAATGCAGGTGAGAAGCTACATCCAATTTGGTCGTCTGACTCAGTCCAGGAAGAGGAGAAAATCTCCACAAATCTATGAACAATTAGGGGCTTATGGCTAACATTCTGAGTTTATAGTGTCAAATGGCTAGCTGTCCCTTTAGCTACTTAGCACTTTCGTAGAATTTTTCTTCGGAGACCTAACAGAGCACGATCGTTCTTATTTTAAAAATAATGACTTGTTATGCTATTAACTGTACTAAGAGACCACTGCGACTGCTTGTGGGTTGGTCTGAAAGATTTCCGGGGCGAAAACTGAAGTAGCTATCTTTGCTCCTGGCTGAAGGCCGCTACCCAGGGCCAACTAGAGGGTGCCAGCTGGACTTCCGCTAGCTCATCGGCTCATCTTTTGCAGCAGCAGCCAGTTTATGTAACCTTTACCTTAGATCAGTGATTCCCAAAGTGTGGGCCGCGGCCCCCTGGTGGGCCGTCGAGGTACTGCAGGTGGGCCGTGAGAGGTTATTAAAAATAAACAAATGTTTTAAATACGCGATTTTCAAAAAAATGTTTTGAAATTACTGTGAAACATGTATTAAATGATTTAAAAATATTTATAGATAATAAAAAAAAACAATTGAGTGTTATTCTACTGTAATCTTAGCATGACAAGTGACTCCTTATTTGTTGACCCCTTACATTAATATTGGAATGTAGCTTTTAGTCTTGTATGTTGATAAAAGTGGTGTTTAAAGGTTTGCATAGGCTGCAGAGATTTTTCACATTTCAAATTGGGCTTTGGTGTTCTGAAGTTTGGAAATGGCTGACTTAGATCATATCGGGATCCTTCTAGTGACTAGCCCGTGGTCTCCCATCACAAGTTCACTTAGCAACTGGCTTAGGCCTGCAATCGCCCGCAACTGGCCAACTTGAAACATCTCAAATGAGGGTGTTTGGTAATTTTTGATCAGCATGAATGTAAGGTAGCATTAGCCAAGATTATAGGTTGGCATGAGCTAAACCAGCCAAGCTAAAATAGCCCTCAGGCCTGCTCGTTCCACCCATTTTTGGATTAAAAGGAGTTGGGCCCCATCAGTTCCTGCCAATACGGCACTGTGCAGATGAAAAGGATGCTTCAAAAGCACTCTTTAGAAACCCGACTACACGGGGGTTTAATGTTACGTTTAATGTTATGCAGTCTGTGATGGAGAGGCAGCTTAGCTTGTTCAGCTTTTGTGTTTCAGAGATCCGTTATAATCTGAAAAGGGTAACATTGGTCCTAATCTGGGCCACTTTTGTAAGTTATGACTCAGTTTTAAAGCTCGCAACTGATACTGGGGACAGACGCGGCCTAGATTTCATTAACTGGTTGTGACATGTCGCAGCAAGTTTTGTGAAGACCAGGCGTGGCTGCAAGGCCCAATGAAAGTGCAGATCTGGCCCATTTCTGGTGCACATGTCACTGACATTTACTCTGTTCAAGCCCAGATGTGGGCTAAAGAAAAATTGTCTTTATCTGGACCACTTTTCAATGTAATGTTTCCTTTTTTTCTTTTCTACATTTTTAATGTCGAGGTGTCAGCAGCCACCTGATGCTAACGATTAGAGCTCCAACCCACTCATTTACAAACGGTAAACAAACACTTTCATTTGAAATGTTTAGTAGGTGTTCGTTATCGGGAATTAATGGACACCCTGCAGCCAGTCTAAAAGGAGTTTTCACCCAGACCATGGTCTCAATGTGTGTTAAAAGCCTCAGTTTGGAAATTAAACTGATTGTTGATGGTAAATGCTATTAGCATTCATGTGTGCAATAACAGCAAACAAGTATATTAACACTGTTTTGATCCCATTAATAATTTGTTTTTACACATTATTCATGAACGCTTCTTATAGCAGTTTTTACAGTAACCTTTTTTTAAAATACAAGTATGTTTTGCTTGTATTATACAGTGAGTCTGGTAGTATCAAGCAGATGAGAAAAATATAATCCACTCAGGAAACAACATGTGTCTGCTCAACTTGGCGGGAAACATCTATGTGATCTCTGTAGCCCCCTAAAAATAAGTCCATTTCTCTCAAATTAAAGTTGAGTTTGACTTGGTTTTACTCACTATGACACTCAATCTTTCCTTTGAAATTGGTACCGAGATACCTCTTCTGTAATGCTAATAAGTAAAGTTGCAGGCTGTGCAGCTGCCTTTCTTCTGCTAATTTTGGGGTTTTTCCTGCTGGGATTTGAAGCTGGTGTTTCTCCACTCGCTAACATATTCACTTGCTTTTCCTCTCAAGCATTTTCCCCTTTCTTTTCACTATTCGTCTTCATTCTTCTCTTTACCCCTAACAGAAGGTCAGTGACCTGAATGTTTGAATTTGCCACGGCTAAGTTATTTTTTTGACCCTGTCATCTGCCAGTACAGCGCCGTTCTCCTGGGTCCGCCATCTGAGACTCTTGCTATGGTTCCAGGGGTCGCGGGGCAACGTGGATATCCTTTCAAACTGTACTTATCCCAGACCCAAAACCATGAATTTTGTTTGCATATCTATATTTATCTGAGCTCTTTTGCAGATTCCATTACAGCCCCATCAGAGTATCAAAGGATACAGCGATGTTGGAAATGATGAATGGCTCCCAGGTGTTGAGCACCATATGGTATTCACCTCAGAAAAGGGTCTTAGCCCTGCTGACTGAGCGGCAGAAAGGGTTAAGTAACTGTGGCGACTCATTGCTGCAGCTTTCCATACCCTCTGGGAGCAGCTCATCAGCTTATTCCCCAAAATCTACAAAGGCTCACATGGATGAGGTCTTCGGCTCAGGCGGGAAAGCTACGGAGGAAATTGAGACGAGGCTTAATTTCCAGCGCGGCGGAGGTGAGGCAGCTGTGACTTAACTGGCTCCTTGACTCCCATCCTTCCCACCTCCAGACCTGCTGTCCTGGGGCAGCAGAGCCACCTCATGGAGCAGCCCTGTTTCCCTGTCAGCTTGAGTCAGCGTCAGCTCTGCCCCCCCCCAGCTCTCCCTCGCTGCTCTCAGAGGTTACACGAGTGCAGATTTGGTGTATGAATAACGATGGCCTGGGGAAGTGTCAGGGCTGGATGATTCAGACATCCTGGTAACCTCAGCGTACTCCCCCAAACTCTGCCATCAGTTCACTGACAAGTCATGTAGTGTAGAGGGGGGGGACAAACATAAAAGACATGTTGTTACATACTGTCATCATCACACCTGTTTTAAGGAAGCTAACGGTCTCTGATGTGCACGAGCGGTGCCACCCCATAGCTGCTCAGATCAATGGTTTCTTGCCTCTGGTGCAACCTCATGTCATCGATTAAAAGCAGCTATTTTTGTGGAAAAGGTAAGAAAGCCTGTCTCTTTTTTTTTTGCTTCTTTTCTTCTGATGATGACCACGTGCACTACAAATGTTAGGGGCGATTCTCAGATCCCTTCACTGATATGGGTTTCCACAGATCAGTATTGGTAGTTTTAGTTTTGTCATTATCATAAATATCTTGACATGACTGAAGTTATATTCACCAAATGACTGAAAAATGAAATGTTTTCAGTTTATTTCTGCATTTCTGGCAGAATTGAGTCTAGTCTGAGCATCTTCTCCCTCTCCCAGTCTCAGCTAGCCTGCAGCACCACACGCTGGAGCGAGTGAGATGAGATAGTAAAAGACAGTCAAACGTGTCATGTCATCTCCACGAAGAGACAGACTGCACCAAACAGAGTGAGAAAAAAGGGTCTGATCGTCACCCAGTTTTCCAAAATAAAAGGTGTATGTTTTATTCAAGTTTTCCTTTTCCTTGAGCGACAGCTGTTATATTTAGCAGTTTTATTTTGACTTATTTTGGCAAAATGTGATTTTTAGACGCCATACTTGAAGCAACACAAAGGAACCTTTGGACTTTGTAGCTGAGATGGTCCCTCTGTAGCAGGGGTCTCCAACTCTAGTCCTCCAGGACCTGTGTCCTGCATGTCTTAGATGTTTCTGGATCATTAACAGATTTGTGCAGACCTGAATCCGGTGCCTTGAAGCAGGGAAACATCTAAGGACTTGGAGACCCCCTCTCTACAACCAAGGACGTGAGCCAACCCCTGGGTACCAGAAGCAACCATCCAATCTCTGCTAACAATACGTGTCACGTCTGTTTTGAGGCTACAAAGTGACAAAACTGCATCAGTTGACAAACAGCACGTCGAGTTGGCCAGAAGTCAGACAAGAGAATGTCAGAGAAAATCTGATCAATTTCCAAAATGGGACGCCACAAGTGGTCTTCGACTCATACGTTAACCTGTGGAGGCTGTGGCTTAAACTCAGGGTTTGTGGTTGTAAACCTGCTCCCGCACAGGTGATGTTTACATCACAGAGAGTATCCGTTACCTTGGTTTCAGAAGCGATTCTTGATTTTTCTTGTAGGCTAAATTTAGCATATGTAGCTCCGTGTTTGATGTCAAAATGCTGACGTAGATTGTACTCTTTCAGGACTGACACTGCCTCATAATATAAAAGACATACTGTTTTTTAACCTTGAGATACAAACTTGTATTCGTTTTCCCGTCGTTTACAAAATTGCCTTCCTTGTGCATCAATTTTTCTTTTCTTAAACATGTTAGGGTTAGTTTGTAGAGGTTTTTCTCAAGTCTATCAGTTCTGAAAGTCATCTTGACGTCTTGCTCATGGTGATATACTGTTATCGTGTGCAATGACGAAATGCATTATGGGAGATGCAGTTTATTGTCAATGTGTGCTTTAAAGCGGTGTAAGCTTATTTTAAGTCTTAAAATATTGGTTTAAAATTTAAGCCAATAATGCACAAGCTCTTGAGGGCTAGGGATGGGAGTTGATAAGATTATTCCGATTCCATTATCGATACTGTTTATCAATTCGATTCTTTATCGATTCTCTTAGCGATTCTAATTTGGGGAAAAAGGAAAACAAACAGTTTTATTAGCAACCTTTTTTTTTTTACTTAGAAGTCAAGACCTTACAAACTCAACAGCGAGGTCAAAAGAGGCCCAAAGTCTAGCTTACGTGTCAACTGTTGTAATATGTAACTGTGCAAATACACAAGAATGTGTAACATTTTACTAACTGATTTTTCCTAATAGAAATGAAAAAATCTTCCTTTTAAAAGGATATATGAGCTCACTAAGCACTCAAAAATAATAATAAAGAAAGATAAATACTATCAAATACAACGCCATTGTTGTTTACAACTACAATGCACGTGCTAAACCGACGTAACTTTATCACGTAAGTGCTTTCTGGAATTGACGTAACTTGCGTAAATTACGTGAGATTCGTGCTGGTTGGAATCGATAAGAGAATCGCTGGATAAACTGCCAAACCAAATTCATGGAATTGAAACACACGGAACCGGTTCTCTACAGGAACCGGTTCTCGATTCCCATCCCTATCGAGGGCCACATAAAATGACGTGGCGGGCCACATTTGGCCCGCGGGCCTTGTGTTTGATACATGTGGTTTAGAGGTTGAAATTTTTGACACCACTTGTTGTTTTCATATGTGTAAAACATATCTCAAAAGCGTTGGGTAAACCTGGAATCTCGCTAATCCAGCTGAGCAGGTGGTAACCATGTACTCTACTTCTAAAACACCTCTAGCTGGAGTAACATTCCAGACCAGGGTAAGTCACTTTTACGATGCTACCTAACATTTACTTCTGTTTTATCTCTTGCTTGGTCACTCTCACTTTTTCTCTTCTGTAATTACTGTCAGTCAGTCACCTCTGTCATGACGTCTGCTGTCACCCTGCGAGCTAATTTAATCAGCGTTAATGTGTGTGACGGTGCTGTTTTAAACGCTGTTGGGGGAAGGAGAAAATAAAATAAAACAGCCAAAAGTTATTTTGGACGCCAATTAGCATTGATGGGAGACCACTACAGCTAGATAACACTTTCTAAAAGTAAGCAAATATTCTTCAAAATGAAATTGAAACTGATATAAGAAAACAAAATGTCCTTTTGTTCCGCTTTAAGATTGCTTATTTGGTTTAAAGTCTGTGAGTTTTTATCTCTTGATTCGTTCCTTCAATAAACCAGTTCTATTAATTTAAGTAGATGCCACACAACTCAGTACAAATATAGCAGAATGCTATTGTGGGATGGAAGTCTGTCTATGTACCCGGGGCAGTGATTGACCGTCAAGTTATTAGGTACGTGTTAATCTCTCTCAAGGACTGAATTGAAACTATTTGTGTACTCTGAGGCTGTTTATTCATCTCTTTAAGAATTCAACTAAAAATAGTTTCATGTCTCTAAAAAACACAACAGGCTTCAGCCAGAATTGAGTTAGATGAGAATCAGTCGCACTGCACCACAACACACACACTTATACTCTGTTCAGACTGACACAGCATCTATAAATAGGCGTGCAAGCACACGCTGTCTTATTCCGTCTCCCATGTTCTCCCCCCCTTTTCCTCTCCCACACCGACTCCTGCATCCTCATGTGGCTAAACGTGGATTTGGTCGTCACAGAATTCAATTTGCAGTCTAATTCCATATCAAAAACATGGTCAAAGCTCAGTGTTTGCTGCGCGTGACACAAACAAGCAAGGACACAGTCTCAGCGTGGTTCTCGCGCAACCTCATTACGGCTGTGCCCTCAAGTAACAGATTTGTCCTTAATTGGTGAGTTGTCCTAATTGACTTAAGCTAATTTATGGATTAGATTATTTTTACCCTCTCTCCTAATTGAACCATAACTTTCATGTGTTTTTCCTGGCCGGCTGGCATCGTGAGTAATTGGTGCTGAATGCGGTGAGTTGAGCACATGTCTGCGGATGGGGAGCTGAAGGGTTTTAGCCCATCACATTCGTTTCTGCACGGCATCCGTACAGAAAATGAATCCAATAAGAGCGACGCCGGGAAGGAAACACTCGCAATACCCTGAGCGGGGGACAAGCAGCGGGAGCGCTCATTTTTCAGGCTGATGGAGTGCAGCGCGTTCAAGTCGCAGTTCGTCTTTGTTGATGCCACTGCAGCACTGTGTATTAGCATAGACTCCATGGTTCTGTTATACTTCTGATCAAAACAGAGGACCTTTAAGTAAAAAAAAAAAAACAAACTTCAGCTTGTAAGAATTCTGATAAGCAGGAATCTTAAAGAATCACTTGTTCTAGTGACTGACATTACTGCGTCTGAACCAACAGCTGTGTTGAGGAGACTGTTAGACTGTTATTGGTTCAGCTGCACGAGCAAACAAGAACCTTTGAGGATCCACTGTAATTTGATTACTATCATGGGACTGGAGTTGAAGATGCCACGTACCTGCTTCAGAAATCACATGACTCTTGTTTTGGAGTGCGTCAGTGGTGGACAGAAGGCTGAGAACCAAGAACTGGTGGGCCATCTAGGGGCATAGCTTAGGAACGGTCACCTCATGTTGAATATCCATCCATCCATCTGTTATCCATACCCATTTCGGTCCTATCTGGGGTCAGGGGGATCTACTAAAGCCTGTCCCAGCTCTCTTTGGGCAAAACGCAGGGGTCCACCTGAACAGGTCGCCAGTCCATCACAGCATCTTGAATATGAGCAGGACAAAGGAGATGGTTGTTGCTTTTTGGAGGACCAGGTATAACCTAAAAACTATTTCCATTCTAGGAGAAGAGGTGGAGGTGAAGGAGGACTGCAGATACCTGGGTATTCAAACTCCTCCTTCTGGTGTTTTCAGAGTGTTATTTACCCCACACGCATTGAAAAACTTTAATTTGTGTGATAGATTTCAGAGCAAATGTATATGCTATGCTATAACCCAATGTTAACCAGCACAGCAGGGATAACTAGCAGGCTTTTGAAAAACAAATGTCTTTGTTTTTTTGACTATGTTAAGAAGTTGTGCAGGCTACATGATTAGGCTGTTAAGTTTCTCTCCCGTGGCAACAACAGTGTTAGCAACATCTCCGCATCAAGCCAGTCCAGCTGTAGTAAAGAACTTTGCAATACCCCGACAGCTTAGGTTCCAATCATTATTTTAATAACACAGTTTGGGATCTAGGCTGTGACCTTTTCACTCCTTACAGATAACATTAACTCCCATGTCCTGATCCTTACAGTTGAAACCTACAGGTAGGTGCTGGGGTGATGAATTTCAAGATGAATTTGGGGTGATGAGATTTTTTTTAGCAGCAGCAATATTGGCAATTGCACATCATTTAGCAGTGCAGAGATGGGCACCCTTTAGACCAGGGGAGTCCAACTCCAGTCCTCGAGGGCTGCTGTCCTGCAAGTCTTAGATGTTTCTCTGCTTCAGCGCACCCTGATTCAAATGAATGTGTCGTTAACAGACTTGTGCAGACCTGGATTACAAGCTGATGGTAATCAAATCATTAGAATCAGGTGTGTTATTTTAGGGAAACATCTAAGATATGCAGGACAGCGGCCCTCGAGGACCGAGTTTGGACACCCCTGCTTTAGACCATTTAACTAGAGGGTGCAGTACACAAACATCATAGTCAGTCTGAACCAGCCCAAGGGTTTCCACTTTTTTGTTCAACGCCCCAAGTTAAATAGAAATTTTAAGAAAAAAAATCTTCCTTCATCAATTAAAAGCAGTTCAGATCAGTGTTACTGTGTAAGTATCTTGTTTTTGCAGCTTTGCTCCAAATCATCCATTATGGGACCGCCCTCTGGTACCTTCTGTTGCTGTGAAAATGCAACCATCACTTGTTCAATTGGCTCTCAGCTGTGGTTTGTTTTTTTTTTTTTTACTTAAACTCTTTTTGCTATAGAAACAGTTTTAGAAGTCACGTGTCACCTTCTCCTTTTTGTCCTAACTTTGAGCCGGGCTGTGACAAAGTGGGGCCTCGTCTGGGATATTTTGGACCTTTCTGGACATCTGGTGGGTTTTGTATTTTTGGATAACCTCACTCACTAATGGGTTGATTGAGGTTGTTACACCTGACGTGTTTGTAATTTAGTAATTAGCCATATTGTTTCATCTTCTTTGTTTTCTGTGTTTGGGTGGAGCAACTTCTAAACAACAAGCTCTTTCAGTGAGTTTGTTGCATGTTGGTTTTAGAGTGGAGGTTCATGGGTAGAGTTAGATACTCTTAGGCTTTTTAGACTGGAGGAATTCCGTCGGAATCTGAAATATTTCCACACCACTGATTTATTTCCAAGAGATGAGCGTATGTCGTCCTCATCATCCTTTCCATGGCTGCTCGCGCTAGCCGCGACACGATCATTCAAGTTGTCTGAAGGCGGCGGGGGTGCACAGGAAATGGAAAATAAAGTTGTATCTTAAAGATGACGATGTTGATCGATGTTGTCATTGTGCATTGATGTAATTGGATTGTTAATTAATTAATCGATGTATCCATGTGGATTAATGTATTGTCACACCCCCGTTAAACTGGGCTACGGTTAGTGGTTTTTGGACAAGCACGGTAGATATTTTACCAGACTTAAGCTCTGACTCTGACCTGGAAACTTGTGATGGCTTCTCTTGTAGAAGAATTTCAGTCTCGTGAGAAAATAGTTACTCAGTGTACAAAATCAAAAAGTTAAACTCACGAGAAATTTGTGAAGTACGTTCTGCCTCAGGTGTATTTTCATTTGAAGATTTGATGACAGGAATCCTTAAAAAACCTGATAAATTTTTTTTAAGTGCTCCGTCTGCTCCGCGTTGACCATATGTGCACAGTATCCAAGAGTGTGAGCATGACCTGTAAAAGTTCATGAAGGTGAGGAGTGGTTGAGATGTGCTGCATCTCACCGCAGGACTGTCAGCCTCTTACCTGCTACCAGGTGTCTCTTCAAATTTCCTGGCCTCCACTGGACGGCTGCCACACACTCATTAACACGTAAAATGTGCACACATGGAAGGGATCAATTTATAGAGAAACCTCGGAGGGGATGGAAGGTAGCAGATACAAGAGAGATCAAGAACAAATACCTGACTATATTTTCTCAGTTCAGTTCAGTTCAGTTCCTCTGTGTTGCAATGAAGTCACACCATCCTCATCAGTATATTGCTCCATGTTGGCTCAAACTTAAATTCAAGGCACACAGACACATTTAATTCAATTTTGCAATTTCATGCTCGTGAACTCTATAAAGTCGCCTCAAATCTCCTAAAGAAAGCTAAAAATGTATCTCATAAAGATTAGGGAAAAATAAACGGCGTTCATGTGTAGTTTCGTAGGAATTAGATAAACAGCCCTGAACTGAATCTTTCAGTTTGTCGACCTCTGTTTATGCTTCACATCTGAGTTTTCACACAGAGAAAACATCATTGCAAATGTCTAATTAAATGGCAGCAGTTGTGTCTGCAAAGCATTGCTTTTCTACTGTTTATGTTTAAAATCACAGCATGTTATAATTTAATGAGTGATTCATTACTGTAATCCTGTGATATACAGCACACTGGTGAAATATGACTGCATTTGGTTTATTTAGAATTAATAGTTACAAAGAGGCTATTTCTAATGATGATAGAGGATTTATTATTATTTACTCTCAACTTTCTTTTTATCAGTATCCAATCTGAAATTGGGCAAGAATGAGGATGTGGCCTAAACAGGTCTCCACCCTGCAAGCAGCAAGAATCAAATACAAGCCAAAACAATGTTTTTGGAAGGAAAAAAAGGTGAAAATTTTAAATCCCTGAATTTTCTTTAGATTTCCCAAGATGCACAGCTCTTTACATCAACATCCATTTATATATATATATATATATATATATATATATATATATATATATATATATATATATATATATATATATATATATATATTATATATCAGCAGTTTATTTCAGCTTTTACCCTTTGCAGGGGTCTCCACATTGGATCATTGTGTTCCTGACACGATCCTCCCCGTTTATTTGGGCCTGACTCCACTATGAGTGACTGAGGCAACATGAGTTTAGCCAGAGTCCTTTTGGAGTTTTTTGGAGCATATTGCATCGCTAAACCTTGACCTGACTGGCTGAAGCAACCTCAGATCATCATACTGCCACAGGCTTGAATGTCATGATGGGTGAACTCCTTCGTCTGCTGCTCTTCTTACCCTGATGTGTCCATCACTCTGGAGTCAGAGTCAGACCACACAACCTTTTTTCCATCGCTCTTTTTCAGTCCAGTCTTCGTGCTCCCTGCCAAATTTAAACCTTTGTTATCTACCCTGATTAGCCTCCCTGAATAATAGCTTTCTTTAAGTCATTTGGACTTGGAATTTTTCTTTTTTTTACCAAACATTGAAGTGATCTCTGATTTCAGTGACTGAAGATGTTTTTCCAGCCACATTTATTTCCCAAAGATGATGTTTCATCCTTCCAGGTTTAAATAATATATTGGACAGCTCTTAACCTTCTCAACCCAGCTGCAGCAGCTTCTGCAGTCTCCTCAGCTGTTTGTTTGCTAGATGCAGAAAAGCCATTTGACCCTTCAGAAACGGTGACATTTCCATGACCACAGGATGTGTCTTCTGACGTGGTCGTTTAAGGAATGAGTGGTTTGGGTTAAACGACTTGTTACCAGCCCAAACTCATTCATAGCTGCAGTAGTTTTCCAGCTGGAGACACTTACCTACAAGTGCTGTCCCGATTCTCAGAACGTCAAGTTCAGGGACAAGTTTGAGGGCTATATCGCCCTCAATATTGAGATTTTCCGGCACCCCCCCCTTCTCCGGCCAAGACATCTTTGAAAAGGATGCAGCCAAAAAAAAAAACTAGCTACAAAAAACTAGCTTAGTATTTTCGTAGTTAATAAAGATATAAATGTTACGAAACCATCTTATTGTCTTCGTTTTATATGTATATATATATTTTTCTTCTCCTTCTTCATCGTTGTCATCTTCTTGGCAGACTGGACGTAGCTTTGGTGTAAGGCCGCCCCCCACAGTCTGAACACATAACTGCACTCCAGGGGTGTCTCATTTCTAAGGGTGAATTCCAATTCCTCCCTTAACCCTCAATCTCAACTCTCAATCTCAAAAATCCACGCTCCCGTGAAGTGCAAGTGCTGTCCCGATTCTTAGGAAGTCAAGTTGAGGGACAAGTTTCAGGGCTGTATCGCCCTCAATATTGAGATTCTCTGGCACCACCCTTGGGAGTAAGGGCTACCCAGAATGCATTGCGTATTTCGACGTAGACGTCTTCAAAAAGGATGCCACCGAAAAAAGCTAGCTACAAATGTACATATTTTCGTTGTTAATAAAGATATAAATGTTGCGAAACTATCTTACTGTTTTCCTTATATATATTTATATTATCTTATTCTTTTTATACGTCTTCTTCTCTTTCTTTGTCGTCGTCGTTTTCTTGACAGACTGGATGTAGCTTTGGCGTAAGGCCGCCCCCCACAGTCTGAAGGCGTAACTGCACTCAAGGGGCGTCCCATTTCTAAGTCACGAGATAGACCTTACACTTACTTTCAACGGCCAAGATTGAGGACCAAAGATCGAGGGTTAAGGGAGGAATTGGAATTGTCCCTATGTCTCGTTAAATCAAGGTGTGACCCTTTTTCTTGGCCAGGCAGTAAGACTAGTTTTTAGTCTTAGTCTATGTTCACTGCCAGGCCAGTTAGCGGTTGGCTAACGGACAGCTTGTTACCACTCTGGTTGACTGAGTCGTCTGTGTCCTGTTGCGACTGACGCTATAAAGACTACTTGAAATCCTATTTGAGAGACCAGGCTGCTCAGTTTGAGACAAACCACCTCAGTTTGTGGTTTGAATCCAGTCAGGAAAAGTAACATTTATGTGTTTTTTTTATGCTATTTAACTGTAAAACAGTCTAAAAACACGGTAATAACTGGATTGTGAACATGGCCTCAGTACCTCGCCCTCAGTCTCTCTGACCACCTCACCGTCTCTCCTAAATCTGAACCCTTGTTTTTCCTCGCAGCATCGAGACCACATCCATTAGGTTATCAACTCTCTCCTCTTCCACTTCAGAACAGACTCACAAACGAGTAAATGCATAAAACAGGAACACTGTGCCATAAAAAAAGGAGCATAAAAAACGGACGGAGAGAAAGAATAGGAAGGAGAAGTCTCTCTTGTATATTTGCAGAGCTGGAGAGCCGATGATGTTGACAGCCGCTTATAAAGCTTTCATTCTTCTGTCTTGCCAAAGAGGATTTTATATTCTGAGACAGGCTCTGTGTGGGGGGACTAAATCAATTCCAAATTATTGCTCCTCTCAATAACTGATGGCCATGTCTGGGCGGAGGAGAAATGATTAATGATGATACTATGGACATTGTGAGTAAGACACACACTGAGACATTATCGGCTGCATGCCGCCAGACAAGATCTGTGCGTCTGCTGGAACTGGCAATGATTACTAAAGAGAGAGAGCCATCAGCGCTCGGTTTTGTGATCAGCGGTGGAGCTCAGACTGAGTGTTTGTGTGTGCTGAGATAAAATCTATAAGAAGGTGAGGAAAAGTTGGAAATCACAGGTCACAATACATAACTATCAAGATACAACATGTAGCCTGTAATTACAGTGACTTCACAGCGCTGGTGGCACATCAGGTACAAGTGAAGAGAAAATTACCTTTCAAACAGTGTAATAGCTTTTGGAAAGCAGCACTCAACCATAAACCATATTTTACAGACGTACATGAGGTGATTTGAATGTTCAAATGTTGGAGGTACATTTGTCTAATGTCAAATACGGATCATTTTTTGACAGGTGTTTTTGTTATATGTTTAAAAAAAAAAGGCTAATTTTACCAGTTTGTAGACACATTAATGTCTAGCTCAGGGGTCGGCGCCCCACAGCCCTACGAACATGAAGACGTCCTGTCAATCTTTAGACCATACACTTATGCGAGCAGGTTTTCTCAAGCATGAACTACATCAGATCCGTCTCTCAGACTCTCAGTCCTGAAATAGAGAAGCTCTGTGGTGATGTTCAGAAACAGACATCACACTAAACAGGTGAGAACACTGTCGTCTAATAAGTTATTATTTTTCAAAAACATATTTATTTTAGAACCTGAGGCTGAGCTGATGTAGTTGTGTTTTATGTTCAGGTTCGATGGTTGATTGCTGAACGTGGCTGAGGAGAAAACAAGAGGATGACAACACACTGAAATGGACTTGAATCATAATTAGATACAAACTGGCATATGTTTATTTTTACTATTTGTTAAAGTTATTAAGCTGCAGCTATACATTTTATTTATTTCAAAGTGGGCTACTTTTTATTTGATCAATGTTTTACAAATAAGGGAATGACTCAACTAGACCTGCATGGTTCTTTGTTTTATTTCAAAGTAGCTCTACACATACCAGTGTTTTTTTTTTTCTACTCTTTCAAAGATTCAAGATTCAATATATTTACATCTATGTCAAGAAGTTGATATTAATTTGGTTCTGCTCCCAAACACATACAGTCTTTATAAAAGTTTGAGGTTTTCCTTTGTTATAACAGGTAAAAACAGCAATAAAATGTCAACAGTTTTCTGTTTGTTGTTCTATAATTTCATAAATAAAGCAAACTATAGTTCTTTTACAGTGGATGACAAAAACAAATTTGTAAATAAAAAATTTAATTCATATCTTGTATTAACTGGAGAACTAATAATTCCATGCACTTTTATTCAGACCGATTCATTGTTAGAACATGAACTACAGAGATTTCTATATAAACTAAGCAACACTAAGGTGGTCACAGGATCAGACTGCAGGGGGGTGCAGGACAGCACAAAAAACTCCAGGAACAGTTAATGCAGATACATTTATGAGATGTTTCTAATTAACTGGAAATATAAATAAAAATAAATCCTTTTATTGTCATGAAACAGGAGGCCATTGAGATTACTAAGGTAACTATGGATACAGCTGAAGATAAAGGTAAAGGTGGGAAGAGATAAGAGGTGAGGACACTGGTCAGCAGATCATGTTGGTGTCTCCCTGCAGCGTAGACCTATAGCAGCATAGATATGACATAGCTCTGTTTCAGATCAGCCTGTGCACCCATTCCTATACACCTTTTCGACTTAAAAATTGTGGACATGCGCCCCCTAGTGGCCCCGCCATAACTGGAGTGTGCGGTGCTCCACCAACTAACCCAAACACAGCAGCGTGGAGCATTTGTTACGGATAACGCAGACATGTCTTGGATTGATGATGTTAGGCAGTGGCCTTCAGTTACAGATGAAGGTAGTTTATCGCTGTTTTTAATGATTGGTTATGGAAATAGCATGATCTATTCCCATAACCAAACACAAAAAACTGTGGGGATATGTGAAAAATGCAACGCTGGCTATAACTAACGTCAACAAGCCATAAAGATTATGCTACTGTAACGTTAACGCTAGCGGTAAATTAGGCTATGTGTTAATGTTATATTTAATTTATTTTATCATTCTCCTAATTCATTAATTCATTCATTGATTTATAGGCTTGTGCTAGTGCCGAGGGCTACAGTAGCCTCATACTGCTGTTCTTTCGGCCAGAATCGTCCGGGACTCTCAGCGAGACTATGAGTAGTACGAGATTGAATGTTAACGAAAACTCACCCGGCTGTATTCATTTGGAACAAAGTCCTTTCTGTTGATATTTTTTACTACTTAACTTCTTGTTCTGCAAACAAGGCAGTCTTCGTGCAGTAAAGGCTTGTGTATTTCACATACTTTCTTCTTCCATTGTTGAATTTTCACGCCATTGTTGGCACAGTTTATGACGGAACATGTATTCCCACTCGACCGACTCGACATTATAAAAATATATATTTGTAGAAAGAGAAAAACACTGGTTAATCTGCGAGCCGGTAAAAGTGTCGCTCTGTAGCACACTCTGCCAATGGAAGACGGGGTACTTCCGGGGGACTGGGCTGAAAAGGACTATAGCTGTAGCTATGACTAGTTGCTAATTGCATCAATCCACTTATGGGTCGTATGTAGCCTTCCTTGATTTTCCCAGCAAATAGCATGTGGCCATAACTGAAGATAACCCATAGGTGCACCTTAGTGACAGTACAAACAATAACATGGAGATGGAGAAGAAAGCTTCTGACTCTGTTGTCCTCCCTATCAGCTGTTATGCAGCCAAAGTCTGCATTTAATACTTTCAGATTATTTCCACCAGAGTGTCCAGCCTGTCTTCCTTCATCTGTGCATGCCAGTAAGCACCGACGGCCATGGGCGATGTGTTAATGTTGCTGTAATGTGGATGGGGATCCCTTGCTTGCATGGATGCCTACGGGTCACTTTTGTTTTGAAACGGCGTTGTGGAACGAACAGGGAAAAGTGTGTAGCTTTAGCATAGCGTGGAACTGCAGGAGCAGCGATCGGTTGCAGCCCAGTGAGAAATGGCACCTCGAGGCCTGAACAGGACTGAAGTGGGGTGGGTTTACAGAATCAATGCAGGTCGGCATTCCGGTCAACCAATCAAAATCAGCATCGGGAGGCAAGATCAGGACAGGCTCTGTTTTGTAAAACAGATTTTAAAGAGGTCACTGGCTCTGCTGAGCTGATTTTCTCTGGCAGCTCTTCCCACAGTTTCGGGGCTTTGACAATAAATGCTTTGTCACCTCTGGTCTCCGGCAGAGTCACTGATGTTCCCGCTAGTGTGCAAATATGCTCTGCTCCACCTCGTAACTGTGTTTCTGGACTCAGGTTCACTGCTGCGTGAACAAATGTCCTGTCCTGCAGTTTGAGTTCTTCCTCTTGCTCTCAGGTTTCTTCCTGCTAAACTGCCTCAGATTTTCACCTTTTTGCTCTTGGATTCAAAAATACCAACCAGCAGCGTGCCAGATATGAAATTACTGTGACTGTGCTGGTCCTTAACTGGATTCAGCAGATCATGCATCGTTTTTATTTTCGTCTCAGAACAGTTTATTTACGTAGCAGCAATTCATAATAAAAGTGTTGTCTGGACACCCGACAAAGAAAGTTTAATTTAAGTCCAGCTTTATGCAATCTTAATTAATTCAACATAATCCAATTCTATTCAAGATGACATTGTATCTTGTCCGGGCCAGCCAAGTTAATTCTTTTCCAGTAAAAGTTAAAGCTACTAGTTAACACAATTCAAAAATTGGCTAAATAAGGTCGGCCGTTCCTGGCCAATATTTAGCCCTAAAAAAGACGTTGAAAACCCGTCTCTGTTTAGCCGTCCTGTCGTGATCAATATTTAGCCCTAAAGAAAACGCTGAAAACCTGTCTTTTTTTTGCCATTGTGTCCTGGTCCCGATTTAGCCCATAAAAAGACTTGGGCCCCAATCGTACACCTCCCTCTAGCTGCTAGCTGCTAGCCGCTACCCGCTACCCACAAATTGCGGGTTTAGGAACCTCCGCTAACCGCTAATGCAATCTTCCACTTCCCTAAAGCCGCTACCCGTTATGCCGACTCCCTTACTCACATTGTAGGTGTGACAATGGGCGTGTCTTTTACGCTTTCCGCAAACTCGATATCTTGCAATCGTAGCGGGTGGTCTGACCACCCGCTATCCACGATCGCGAGATACCGAGTTAACGGAAAGCGCAACCTTCATGTCGGTGCGTAAAAGAGCTCGTCCAAATGACATAAATGTGTGTCCACCTGGTCACAGATTAGGTGGTGCCAGATTATTGTTACTAGCGCTTTTCACCAAGATCATCACATCCCACAATAGTAAAGCCACCAGGATCTACTTGGATTGTTGTCGGGTCAGAGACCCATAGGCGGTGTTGACAGAGGAGGTAAAAGCTGGGCTACTACCTCAATAGAGGAAACGACTACGTATACTTTGAGAAACCAAGCAAAGTTATGTTGAAAAGACAACTTTGTCAAGTGTCTAAACCACATTTTGATTTGGTTGAAAAGTGAAAGGTGAAAAGCCGTCACTTCCGAGACGTTGAAAATATGTCTACAAGATGGCGTCCATTGACATCTAAATTTGGTTGAAAAGTGAAAGTTGATAAAAGCTGTCATTTGTAAAATGTAAGACCGCCCCCCACAGTCTGAAGACGTAACTGCATTCAGGGGGTGTCCTATTTCTAAGTCACAAGATAGCCCTTACACTTACTTTCGAAGGCCAAAGATTGAGGGCCAATTGTCTTTTCAACATCCTTCAACATCTTTTCAGCTTAACTTTGCTTGGTGGGTTGTGTGATTGGCTGTTTTTTACTGTGTTTTCTAAAATAAATGTTTACTTTGGGGTATCTGTGCAAGCACACCTACAAGGAAGGAAGGATGCTAGCGTCATATCTGGCGTTTTATTGACTGGTTGGATTTTGACAGACAGGAAGGCTGGATGAAAGGAGAAAAGGTTCAAACTGAAGAGCAGGACAGTTGTTTTCAGGCTGCATCTGTAGCGAGCAGAGACGGGACAGGTTCTTCACTTTGAGCCCATTATTGATTTACATCAGTGGAAATATTCAGATATAACATTGACTGCTCGTTCCATTCATGTCTCTTATAGGTCATTAAAAAGATCTCTAGGCTAATATCTTTCTAAGATGCACATGAATAAATTATATCACTTTTCTCTGATTCTCTGATTCTCTTGACAGTAATCTTCTAAGTTTCTGACATTTGATCATAGCATGGAACTGTATTAACTCCCTTTGAGCAGCAAACACACAGATAAGATGAATGTGAACGCTATAAAGAAAGGTGTCCTTGGTCTTTCTGTTGCCGGCATTATTGGTAAAAAGTTCAACATAAAAGATCTATGCTACATGCGGTAGCCCACACCTCATGGTGATGCACTCTGCAGCGGCTGTGACTGGTCTACAATGCTTCTACAGAATACTGATTTACTCGAGGATAATACTTCTGTGAAAGAGACCATCTGATCTTGTTGTCAACACAACACAGTATCTTGCTAGTGTAGCTGTAGGCCGTCATTTCTTTCTGCCAGTCTGTGTAGAAACTCAGTAACATCACCTTTTTCTCTTCTCTGTACTGCAGTAATTTTAGCTAAAGTCATTACGGTTCATTATTTATGAGCTTCAACTTGAGCTACACACACCTGATCAGCCGTAACATTACGCAGCTTTCCATTAGCGCGGGTCCTGAGTAGTTTTATGGGGCCTCGGAGGTTGCTGCATGTCTCTATTACTAGAAATGGTCCCATAATGAGAATTTTCTGGACCTTCTACAGGGCTGAGAGGAGAACATGCAGTGAGGTAGGGTGTTTGATCTCTGAAAATCTGCTGGCTGTTAGAGCTGAGCGATTTTATAGATTCTGTGATATATATCGATATTTTATCGAGTATCGATTTTTCAGCCGCGGGTATCGATATTCTGAGCTTCTTTCAAAATCCCTGTGTCCCACCTTTAAAAGCTTGCAAGCAACAATTTGCACTGTTTGAGTAAATGAAACTATGTTTCTCAACAAATCTTTTATTCATTTTGTCCAGCATTTACAAGCTGCCTGTCAGTCAAATAATGTGTAATTGATGCTTTCAGTTCAATAAATTCAAACAAAGTCATTGGAACACTCACAAGATATCACCAAAATCAGTTTGTTCTCTTAAAATCTTTCAGAAAAGGATGTAAATGTAGGGTGAATTCCAATTCGTTCCTTAACCCTCAATCTCAAAAATGGACGCTCCCGCTAAGTGCCAGTGCTGTCCCGATTCTAAGAACGTCAAATTAAGGGACAAGTTAGAGGGCCGTATCGCCCTCAAAATTGAGATTCTGGGGCACCACCCTTGGAAGTAAGGGCTACCCAGAAGGCATTGGGTAATTTAGTCAAGACATATGTAAGTATCTTCGTAGTTCTTAGAGATATATATGTTGCGAAACCATCTTATTGTCTTTGTTTGAGACTTTTTTCATGGATTAACATCGTTGTTGCGTAACATTAATTTTTTTGCTTTACGATGTTTGCTGCCGGACCGGCGGTCCCGGCCGGCTTCACGTTACTTGTATAGCTTGTTGTGTAGCGACGGAGGACTGAATAATGTATCCTCTATTGTGTTATTTGCTAATATTATTTAGAGAATATACGGCGCTCTTTTCAATGTTATCTCTGTGTCATTTCAGGGAATACAGAGACAACACGGGCTCTGATACATTTCAGTCTGAAGACGTAACTGCACTCGAGGGGTGTCCCATTTCTAAACCACAAGATAGCCCTGACACTTACTTTGGAGGGTTAAGATTAAGGGTCAAAAATTGAGGGTTAAGGGCGAAGGTTGAAATTGAGGGTTAAGGGAGGAACTGGAATTCGCCCATATTGTAAAATGAATATCGATACATATCGTATCATGAGCTGAATATCGTGTATCATGTCGTATCACGATATCAGTGTATCGCTACTGGCTGTGTTGGCTGGGTGCTAACCGGATATGCCGTCAGTAGAAGATGACGTGGTTCATCCTACCCCATGTCCCCTTTATCTTCTCTTCTCAATGTTGATCTCGACATTTAAGTTTGTTTTTATTCTCCTTTATTCTCCTGTTACAGTTCCATCCTCCTGGGTTTTCCCTGGATCCCCACCTTTTTAATACACAACCTCTTCAGTGAAGAAACTATCCACGTTGGCAGACTGAAACACCTTCTGTGATTCGGTTCAGACACAACGAAGTCTTACTTACTTACATGATTAATGGCTTGAATGGCGTTTCTCCCTCCAGAGATTAAACATGGCCAGCAGTTACTAACAAGGACGTGCAATCACAGCGTTCCAAGTCGAAAATAATTATTTCTTGAGCACTTTTCTGGAAACATATGAAAAAGGTCAGTAGCTGTGTTTGATGCCTTCAAAGTCTTCTCCTCTGATCAGCTATACTGCCAGCCTCCGGAAAACCGCGGAGCGTTTTATTCGCTCCACGCCGACTGAAAGAAATGTGCCTGGTGCACATTTTCTATCAAATGGATAGAAACACAGCGAGATTTTCAGTTCTGTGTGGAATAGTTTTAGGCCTCAAACCGTGTCTATAATCACACGAAATAACTCTTTTCTGTCCAGAATAAAAGGCGAAGCAAGAAAAAAAAGCGAAATTACAAGCAATTATTTCTCTTCTAACTGACCAACACACAATAAAGAACATCCAAAGTCACGGCTCCAGATAACTATTTGCACACATGCATTTGAGCAAAAAATGCATAAACACACTTGCTTACAAATGTAAGATCTTCGTACAAAGAGCTGCTGTCACAATCGCGGCCCAAATGGCTGTTTTCGGTTGTCAGTCATCTGGTCCCAAAACATACACTTACCCGCTCCGACAAAGACTTCCATCTTTTATCGTCTTGCCTCACAACAAAGCCCAAATTCATGTGCGCTCTCTGTCTCACTCATAATCTTCCTCGTAGCACTCAGGCTGCTCTCTGGGGAGTCATCTCGAAAAACGCCGTGCGCAGCTTCGTGTTTGCGCGCGCACACACACACATGCTAAAAGCAGCCTCGTGCTCTGCGACGCATCATCGCGCCAGATGCTCTGGATATCTGGCAGTGGTAACCGTTGAGAGAGGCGATGCTCCCCGTTTCTGTGCTCTACTCTTATTGCATTAGTTTCGTCTCTTTCTTCAGTTCTCCTCCTCCTCTCATCTATGCAGCTATACTTCTACCCATCTACATCCCTCCATCCCTCCATCCCTCTGCCTTTCCCGCTCGTGTCTGTTATGATTTAGTGCTTACAGTGTTTACCCTCCAATGCAGCTTCAGAAACCAGGGGAAATTATAACTCCAGGTCAGGCTGAGTCTCTCTCCAAATTATGGCCATTGATTTGTGTCTTTATTATTTCTTCAGTGGGGCCTGAGGCTCGGTGCAGCTCAACACTGCCATCTAGTGACGGCCTGATCCACCGGAGTGTTTGATCCAGAGTGAGACTGGACTTTTTTTCCTGCTTTTTTTCATATTTGTGCATGAGGCTTTTTACACAGTATATGAGACGTGCATATAATTGTCTCCACTCATGCCTGTATTATCGCAGGCTATGAGCAAAGAGAGATATTAAAGCATGAAAAAGATTAACTTTTATGTTTATATGAAAAAAAAAACACGAACGAGTCTGTGCATTCGTGCAAAACCTGAAGGTGACTCGGTTGAGGCTGCCTCCGTCTCTCGCCGTGGCGGTTTACATTACTCTGGGCAGGATGTCGTGCAGCCCAGCGGCGGCCCGCGGCCCGGTCTGATGGAGGAATGCCCCGGCCATCTGCTGCGCATTAGAATTAGACCTCCTGCCCAATTCAATTAGCTGCCCGAGCCAGCGCCGCTGATTGGGCCGAGAGGGGAAAGGCTGCGAGTCAGTGATGGAGGGAACACACGACGAATCAGACGTTTCTGAACGAGCTCTGAGAGATTGGACACCAGTGGAAGTTTTTTTGGAGGCTAAACGGGAAGGCTGCTGGTGGGCGTGGCTGAAGTGGCGCCACGTGCTTTCCAGCCAAGGGTCGCCCCATCAGGGATCACGACGGGACAAACGGTCCCAAAATGTGACTTCAAAGGCACTTCAAAGCACCATGTCTTTTTTTTCTCTCTCATTTCAAATCCTGTCAACAAAATCTGGACACTCGCATGAGTGGGAAAAAAAAGATTTTTTGGCCAAAAATGGAAACCGGCCTTCTCCTTCACCTTCACGGTATCCGGAGCACTACATTTATGGTGTCGTGCTTTCGTGAGGAATTAAACCACGTCAGGTATTAAAGACAAACTCGGCTACCCGTGCTGGCGCGTGTCGGTGTAAGTGTGTGCGTACGTGCCCACCAGCCTCGCGCGCTCCTCTGTAACAGTTCACAGCTCCATTATAATCAGCGCTGCGAAGGTCGGCGGCGGTGGTTTAATCAAAAACGTTTGACAGCTTTTGTGTTTATTCGACCTTACTGTAAAACAACAAATGATTGCAAGGGCATCCTACCCATGAATTACTCCGACGGGTCGCGGTACGTGTTTGTGTGAGCTACCTGTGTTGTTGTGGAGGCAGGAATATGCTAACAGAGTGTCACCCTTTGGAGGATAAAGTTTAGGATTTCCTGGGATTTGAGCTTGATATTTGTGTGAAGTTGGGTTTAGGTTAAGATTTGGTAGATTAGTTCTTAGATTGAGTCAACAGCACAGCTTGAGGTTATAGTGGTTTAAAATCCCTTGGAGCAAATTGAATTAAATTAAAATTTATGGTGAAATTTGAAGAAACAAATTGACAGATTGTAAAGGAAGATTTTAAGTATTTGGAAGTAATTACAAAGCAAAATATGATACCAATTACCTTAAACAGTCAATCCAACAACATTAGCTACTAATTACTTTTGAAAACAAGATTTTGACGTTAAAAAAAGTATGGAAACTATGCAGCGCTTTGTTAAACACTGAAGACGCTGAGCTATAGCTAGCTAGAATGAGTGTAAGCTAACGTTACTTTACACTCATTCTGACTGAATCTGTCCACGATTCAGATGTTGTTTCAGTTGTACTCAAACAAAGGCAGTCCCAGCTATCTGCTACTAGCCTAGCCTCGCCTAGCCTAGCCTAGCTTAATCAGGTGGTTCAGGCAGACAAGGTGAAAGAAGCAGCAGTTGAATCTTATAAATTTTAAAAACCTATTCTCTCAATAGTAGGGGTAAGTATTGGCACGGACCTCGCAATATGATATGTATCGTGATACTTGGGTCAGGATACAATATTATCACGATATATTGTGATAATCTAGAGGACAAATCTAGTCTAGGACAAATTGAGTCAAAACTATTTGCTTCAAAACAACCTATTTTTTTGTTTATTATTAATGTTTTTGCACATTTAAGTGAATGAATGAATTTTCCTAAAAAAAAAATCGATATTATATCGGGCGGCCGAATATCGTGATATATCGCCAAATCGATTTTTTTTTACACCCCTACTCAGTAGACGTGTTTACACAGTAGTCGTGGCAAAAAAGCACAAAAAAAAAACCTAAAACATCCTCAATCAGCCGCTTCTGTTTAGAAATTCACACAGCAGCTTGTGATTATGCATATGACGCCACATAAAACGCCATATAAAGCAATGCAGAGTCATCTAAGTGACAGGAGCAGCGTGTTAACAGCGCCACCCTTAGACACAGAGCCCGTCTGCCTCCTGTGCGCCCTACAAAGTTCGGTCCAGTTATGTAGCAGCTCTGTAGCGCCTTTCTCCACCTCACTGTGCTGTGTGAATTACACGGATGTAAAATGACACAACACTGCGCTCCTCTGCAGTTATGCACCTGTTGGGTGAAAACTGCATATTTTTTGACAACACAGTGACGCTCCAGAACTTCTTCTGACCATAAACTAGCCCATAAGAGAAAAGAAAATAATAGTAACACAGAAGATCGATTGAACCTTATCAATTTCCATCCAGATGTGTTGGTGTGCGGTTCACTCCTCCTCACGGTGGGGCGCTGTGTTTGATTGGTGCACCTATGGGCGGGGGGGCACACCTGTATATAAGTGGTCTGGTTCCATCTGGCGCCAGCTCACTTCCTCTTCCTGTCCACTCGTCGGTGGCGTGGCAGAGCTGGCGTCGCTGCGGGGTGCGCTGGCGTCGGAGCGCTTTTGGCGCGTCGGCCGTAAAGGTGCACGCCATCTTGGCAGTAACGCGCACCGCTGCGTCTTTGTTCCCGCTGTGGTGTCGCGGGCCGCTGGCGGCGGGGGACTGTGGTTACTGGAACTGTGGTGATGTCACGGGCCCTCTGCGGAGCAGGTGTCGGGGCTTAATGTGTCCTGAGGACTTTTGTTTGGTTTATTGTTTTGTTGTTGGTTCTTTATTACTTTGAATATTTTGTGTGTGTGTGTGTAGATGTGAGCGTGTTTGTGTATTAAAACAGCTGTGTTTACTGGAGGTCTTTTTTAAATTTTTTTTTGTGTGTGTGTGTGGGGGGGGGGTTCTTTTATTATTCAGCCAATGTTAATTGATGTATTTTATTTCCTTGTCTGTTTTGTATTTCTCTAAAACCATCTCTTGCCAGTGGTGTTTTGAATCTGACTGCCTGTAATATAATAGAGGAACATATTTAGTGAACTTAGAGACATTTAACTACCTCCTGGGGTGAAATTCCCCAGGTGGCCTTGTTGGTTTCCCCTCCTCGTGCCACCCAAAGTAAAAAACCAGGACAAAGATTCTACAACTTCATCCTCCGCCGGTCCTTCAGTCTCCCTCCAGCCTTTCTTATTCATTCATTATGCAAACGTTCCAGCATGTTCTCTGCATCGCATCACAACAGGCTGCACGTCAAGGCGCCGACGCCGTGCGCGTACTTCAGAGGTTCAGAAGCATTACGACTATACACGTCCATGCGTTACAAACTGTAAGTAGGTCGGCTGATCCCTGAAGTGATGGAAAACCTGCTTGTAGTAAATGTTGGCAGGTGAGACAGACGGACGCACCTACGTATCAGGATAGCAGCGGCTCACTTTCCCACGACACACTGCGTCCAGCGCGTACGACCGCGCAGACCCGGCTGCCTAATCTGCTTAATCTCTGCTAAACGCACATACGTGAAGTTTGTGGAGAAGCGGGACACACGAACCCAGTGGAACATAGTTCCTCATCTGTTCAAGATGCTGTCAGATATCCTCAGAGACCTTGGAGACATAATGCACAAAAACATTGACTCATATAAACAGCGCTCTGTGTGGATATGTTCCCAATTATCTGCTGCATATTTCTCTGATTTTTAACTCATGCCAGATTGGCATCTTTGGTAAACGTAGACTTTTAAATCAATCGCAGCATTGTGTATTTTATTGAAGTGAATTTTGGGCATTGCCGGTTTGTCTTTTTCTTTTTTTTTTTTTTTTTTTCATTCCTACGCCAGAAAAGCAAACAGCATTTGCCACAGCTTATTTTCCTCTCTTGTATCGGTGTGTAAGCTCGAGTTTGTGCACGTCGAAAGCAGCCGAGGCGGCACGTCAACTCCCCCTTTTCTCATCTCTCACCTGGTCCTCGCACCGCAAAAAAACCTGCATCGGATCAGCGCGCCGTGTTGTGCAAACTCGCCCTGAGGCGGGCGGCGCCGACACAAAAAGACAAACTCACACAGATAATACATTTCCATAAGTAACAAATACACAAAAGACAGGAAACCCCAGAAAACATCATTACTGTTTAGAGACCAAAACAACCCAATGAGAGGAACATGGAGCACAGAAACAGAAACCTTTGCCTTCGGTGGAGCACAGAGAGCATTTGGCGGCACGTTTCCTGCATCTCTATGATGGAAAATGGACGTAAAGATGGAGACGGCTCACAGCGGGGCAGTTATGATTGTTTCTCTTTTGCGTGTATGCACTCACCTGTCTTCATCTCCCCGTTGTTCCATCTATAATTCAGCCGTGTCAACGGGATTATGGGCCAGCAGGCGCACACACATTGGCCTGGTGTGCTTAAGTGTCCAGATCGATCTGTGTGTTATCGTATCTGTGGTCTGCCTCTGTGTGTGTGTGTGAGTATGTGTGTGTGTGTGTGCGTGTGTGTGAATGAGTTGGAAGCAGGGCAGATCAAGCTAACCGTATATGAAGAGAGATTAGTGGATCGATACGGTAGGTTTGTGGTTTCTCAGAGTCATTTCTGTGGCATTAATCATGACAGCTGCTCTGCTTGTGGTCAGTGGATGTTACATCAGTGGAAATGTTGAATGTTTTTTTACTGCTCTGGACAATCTCAGTATTGTGAAGATGGTCAGGATCACTGAATTTTAAATATTTAGTTGAATTAATTTTGAGAAATATGTAAATGCAGTCTTCTTTTCTTATTTTTTGTATTATTTCTTTGAAGGAAAATTAGAGTAATTGATTATTTTTTTTGTCGAGTGCACATTGCAGCTATTTAGCTTTATTTCACATTTATGAATTTAGTTATTTATTGGAATTAAAGTAAGTGCATTAGCTTGGTTAAAGTCATATTCATCTGGTAGAAGTCTTCCTCATACAGCAGAGTTTGGTCATGGTGTCCCTCAAGGCTCAGTACTTGGCCCAGTCCTTTTCAGTCCATACATGCTTTCATTGGCTGCTATTATTGGGCAGCATGACATTATTATTATTATTATTACCTTTATTTAAAGATACATTACATAGATACATGAACGTACATGAACGCTAAACGTACACCAGAGGTCATTTACACAAGATGCATAAAGATACAGAGATACATCGAGCCGAGTGAAACAACACATATAAAAATAAGGGCACTTAGACACAAAAAAAGCCAAAGAGAAACTTATATAAAAGTGACATCAAGAATTAAAAAAAAAACAATAAAATTACAATTAAAATGTAAAAAAAATAAATAAAAACATGAATAATTAAAATTAAATTAAAAATTAGTTAAAATGTAGAACACAATGGTCAGGTAAAACAGGAACAGCTAGAAGTAAAATGTGATACAGTTAAAGATTTAAATTCGTCTATGAATAAAAATGATGAAAGCTTTAAATAGTTCTGCATAAACTTCCAATGCAGATGTTGGTTATACCTGTCCATGAAGCCAGATGACACCAATCAACTAGCTGGACGACAAAAATGTCTTAAAGACAAAAAGACCTGGATGACTGCTAATTTTCTGAAACTAAAGCAAGATAAGACTGAAACAGTTATCTTTGGACTTCAGCACTTCAGAAATAGATTGCCTAGTCATTTAGTAACTCTGGATGGCATCTCAGATTACTTTGAGGAACTTTGGAGTCATTTTTGAGCCAGATTTGTCCTTTGTGTTACAGAACACAAAGAAGTTTCCAGAACAACCTTCTTCCATCTTTGAAACATCTGCTCCCGTCCAGACGACGTCTCTTTCAGGGAAGACCTTGCGTACTTCAGCGGGATGATGCTAAACCCCATACCGCACCCATCACAACAACATGGTTTCACAGGGGAAGAGTCTGCAGACCTTTCACCAGTAGAAAGCATTTGGAGCCTCATAAAAATGTAAAAATCCAGCAGTGAAGGTCCAGGACTGTTGAGCAGCTAATCTCCAGCAACTGGTCTCCTCACATCCTAGACATTTAGAGAGAGTCGTTGAAAGAGGAGGGGAGGCTAAACAGTGCTAAACATTAATCTGTCCCAGCGTTTTTGAGATGTGAGCCGTTGCAGTTTTAGAAGAGGAATCCATTGTGTCCATTCATGAATAGAAGATTTCAGCTGCTCAACAGTCCGTGGTCATCTTCGCTCTTCATCATGTGCCAGATATTTCAGCTGGAGATTGATCTAGACTGCCGGCAGGACGGCCAAGCCCACAAACTGTGTTTATGGAGTCCGCGTGTTGTGAGTCATGGAGAATAAAAAGCCAGAACTCCTGGGGAAATACGTCATCGCGCTTCAAGCACAAATCTCTTCATGATTCCAACATACGCCTCTGCGTCAGCGGTAACTTCACACATATGGAGGACAGACAGCCGCACCGAAGGCGCTGATGCACTCAAACGCCATCACAGATGCTCGCTGTTTCGCCTTTCAGCGATAGCAACTTGGACGGTATCTCTCAAATTTAGTGCACAGAGCCCAAAGTCCATTTTTGCCAAAAGCAAACTGAAACTTACATCCATCTGAGCCCACTGTCTTTCCGTCCATCCAACATGAACTCGTGCTCAGAGGACTTGGCAGGGTTTCTGTTCATGGATCTTGGTGCCATGTTGAGTTCTCAAAGGTCATCAAATAAGCCAGAGGTGTCGGATTCGTTTTTACTGAGGGCCACATCAGCATCATGGTGGCCCTCGAAGGGCCAGACTGACAGCATGAATGTAACAAAATGCAATGTAATTCAAAATAAATTAAACTACACTTGAATATATTTTTAAATAACATTTCGGTATTTATTATGTATTCAAGTTTCAAATATTTAAATCATTATTATATTAAACTCAGGGTTTGTAATTGTAAACCTGCTCTCGCACAGGTGATGTTTAAAGAGTCTTTCTTGTGGGCTAAACTTAGCATACTTAGCTCCGTATTTGCTGTCAAAATGCCGACTGACACCGCCTCATAACACAAAAGACAAACTTTTTTCACCTTGAGATACAAACTTGTATTTGTTTTCTCATCGTTCATTAAACTGCCTTCCTTGTGTATCAATTTTTCTTTTCTTGGACATGTTGGGGTTCGTTTGTAGATGTTTTTCTTAAGTCCATCAGCTCTAAAAATCGTCTCGTTAATGGTGAGATACCATTGTCGTTGTGGGTAACGACGAAATGCATTGTGGGAGATGTAGTTTATTGTTAATATGCACTTTAAAGCGGTGTAAGCTTATATTAAGTCTTACAATATTGGTTTAATATGTAAGCCAATAATGCACAAGCTCTCGAGGGCCACATAAAATGATGTGGCGGGCCACATTTGGCCCGCGGGCCTTGTGTTTGACACATGTGAAATAAGCGATTCTCCAGACTGCCTGGGTCTTTTCAGTATGTTATGCTCTGTAGATGCTTTGACACTAAAGTTCTTCACAGTTTGGTGTTGGAAAATATACTTTTCTAACTAACCAATGGCTCTCTGACAGAGTTTGACACAATGCTTAAAGCCACCTTGACTCCTTTTATACCCGATGCTGACACCCTCACCTGTCACCGGTTCATCTGTCGACTGTTGAAACCTCCAGAATAATATTGATTGCATAAAGTATCAACTTTCTTGTCTTCCTCTGCCTCTCTCTTTTTCTCTTTTTCAGAGTTGCTGGCATCACATTTTATATTTAAATTTCTTAATACAATTAATTTTTTTTTTTTTATCTATGAAGACATGTTTCCCTTGTACAAATAAATAAATTATTGAACATTTAAGTTCACGTTGGATTTGAGATGCTTTTTCTAGTGACTTTTATGGCAATGTTTTATGTTTGTTTGTTTTTCTTTAGGCCTGCGTTATTGGTAGGGGTGAGTATTGGCAAGGACCTCGCAATACAATATGTATAGTGATACTTGGGCCACAATACGATATTATCACGATATCACGATATATTGCGATATTCTACCCAGTTAATATCAAATTTAAAAGTAGAGATGAAAAATCAAGTTGCTGTATATGTTCATCAGATGATATTGATCATTCAGAGGACAAATTGAGTCAAAACTATTTGCTTCAAAACAACCTATTTATTGTTTATTATTAGTGTTTTTGCACATTTAAGTGAATGAATGAATTTTCCTAAAAAAAAAAAATCGATATTATATCAGGCGGCTGAAAATCGTGATATATCGCCAAATCGATTTTTTTTCACACCCCTAGTTATTGGGTTTAGTAAAAGAGCTACCTGCGTCGACTGCTGCAGCGCTGCACGCCGGCGCCTCCCGCATTCAACGAATGCAGGACACGCGCGGCAGCTGTGGTGCACTAACGGTGAAATTCAAACAGAGCAGGACAGGAGAAGAAAAACAGATGTCACCAAGCACATGGACTGTGCAGCTGTTTTTTTTGTTTGTTTGTTTCCATTGGGAATAAAGAGTATTCTGAGTTTTCTCCCAAAACATCAACACGTTTCCAAAAGAAAAAAAAGGTAAACTCCCCGTAGTTTGCTTTCACTTTTAATATCTTACCCATTTATTGCAGATCTGTAAATGATTCTGAGCTTTTATTACTAAACCTGGATCAATACTCTAATGAGCAAACATCGTCCCTTAAGGATGGATGTTTATCCGTTTTCTGTGCAACCGTTTAATAAGAAGAAAAAGAAAGCGACTACAGATGAAGGGCAAACGTCTCGACAGACTCCTCTCATCTATTCGAGCTAAACGTACACAAGAGGTCAAGCACCACGTTTCTCGACCGCCATCTCAGTAATGGGCCTCTCCTCCGCCGGCGCTTTCCTCCCTCCACCTTCCCTCCGCTACCTTTTCATGCTTCCTTTCTTCTCTATCAGATGCAGACTGCAGGTTCTCAGAGCCACAACAAAGCTTCCCTCCGTACTCTGAGCTGTGGCCACCATCTTTTCTGTTTTTTTATTAAAGTACATACATAATGGGCTCATAACCTTTTTCCTCTCACACAGAAATCACACGAAGGGCAGCAACACACACACACACACACCACACACACACACACACACGCACACACACACACGCACACACACACACACTCGGCTGTGGCTCCGTGTCCTTTCTGCCCGTCTAAAATGTACTGTTTAGGTAAATGAGTCTGTGCCCCCAGCGGATGAATCAGCATGAATAAGAACCTGAATGCGTAACGTCATTACTCTTCCCTCCGCCGCCGTCTCCCTCGCTCTGCTCCCTCAGTCCTTGAGAGCTCAAATTGACATTGGAGATTATTATTATTAATATTAATACGTTGGCAGCGGATGCTCCTGTTTTTTTGCATGTGTGTGTCTTTATTTTAATTTTTTAATTTTTTTTAATGAGGCTGCTTGTGGGAAAGTGATAGTGTTCTTGTCAGTTGTGCGGAGAGACGAGCGTGCACGTGTGCGTGCATGTGTGCGTGCACGCCCCCATGCAGACAGACGGACCCGGACCCAGGCTCCATAATTAGAGGGACAGAGTGGAGCAATCTTACCCAGAACAGAAGGAGGGGGATAAAAGAAAGGTTGCCTTTCCACACACCGTCTGAAAGCCCTACCACCGCACACGCGTGTCCCTCTGCGTGTCGGCGCGCACATGTATGTGGCCTTGTGTACATCTCAGCAGGTGTTTCAGCCCTCCACCTGTGTAAAGCTCACCTTCTCTCTTCTCTTTGTTCCTTTTTCTTTCCCCCAGCTCTCTGCTGCGCTGCGTGTGTGTCCGTGCACATGTGTGTGTGTGTGCATGTGTGTGTGTGTGTGTGTGTGTGCATTCGTCAGGTGTCACCCAGCGAGTCTGATCCCAGCAGAAACCTGCCACTGCTGTTGGCATGGCGACGGCTGCAGCACTGTGAGACACTGCTGCCATGGTTTCCAGGCACGCCGAGTGGAGGGGGGAGGGGGGGGGGGGGGGTTGCTGCATAACCTCGTTCCTCCATCTCTTAGTGTGTGTGTGTGTGTGTGTGTGTGTGTGTCATCTCTGTTAGGATGTGCTCTTATAACAGTGAGACGTGTCACCTCATCTGACACAGTCCATGTTTACGGGGAAGCAGGTGAGCCTGAGCATCTTTTTTCTATTTTTTTTATTTATTTTTTTCACACCACGCGTCTCGGTGGATGCGTGTGTTTGCTGACAGGTTTTATTTGTTGGCTTACAAACAGATCTGAGGCTCCGGGCCCTCCTCGGGGCCATCGTAACCTATAAATACAACAGACGCTCCTCTGAAACCCCGACGCAGGGAGAAACCCGCCGAGTACAGGTGTCTGTTCACATACGCAGGTACAATATTCCACAGACGTGGCTTTAATCCTCAAGGATATTTATGTTGTAGATCAAACACAACCCACCATCCACCGACAGTGGTACCGCTACTTACGAACGTCTCTACATTTGAACTTTTCAGGTTACGAAACATCTCAACGGGAAAATATTGCCTCTTGTTACGAAAGAAACTTCAGGATACGAAAGGCAAAAATACAGTAGCGCTGCTACTCTCAGCTACCAGAGTTTACTGAACGTAAACATACTGGTAGCGGCACCAGCGTTGCCAGGTTGGGAAATGTAGGATTATCGTACCAGAGACTCAAAATTATCCTATTCTGAGAAATTATCGTACATCTGTTATAACCAAAATAACAAGCTAAATGATGCGCTATAGTCAAATATAATCACTCTAGTGATCAATAGCGTCCCACAGGCAGTACGGACTGGGATAACGGGCACCACATTAGCCCCAACTCACAGTTGCGTTAGACTAATGTGTCCCCCAAAAACAAATGAGAGGTGGGAACTAAGAGATAAATTATGGAGGCCATTTTGGAGACTCATTTTTTTTCTCTTGGTTTTTCTCTTCTGCTCAAACTCTGTTTAAATCTCACTCGCTCGACTTCCTGATCTGGTCCTGACTGTGAGCGTCTCATGGGCGGGTGCAGCTGACCATTCAGCCAATCATGCTAGTTGTTCTGAGACAAACACTCGTATCTCACGCTCAACAAAGCACGAGTGGCTGGAAACGTATCACATGGGAACTGATGCCTTCAGGGTTCACAAAAAAAGTTGCTGCAGGAAACAATTTTAAAATGGTCAAATTATTGAACATTTGGCCTTTTTTTGGATTATTGATCGTATATCGTACAGAGGGCCAAATTATCGTACAAATACAATAATTTTCATACACCTGGCAACGCTGAGCGGCTCTGTATCTCGGTTTGAAAGCAGTGCGTCCGAGCTGCTCTGCCGTTGGCTATCGCTTAGCATCTTCCTGCCATCCCATTGGCTAGGTAGGGCCCCTTGTCTGTATGAGTGTAACCCAGCAACCAGGTAAACAAACAATTTTTACCTCCGCCAAGGAGGTTAGGAGGTTATGTTTTTGCTGGCGTTTATCTGTCTGTGTTCAAGATAACTCAAAAAGTTATAGATGGATTTTGATTACATTTTCAGGAGTTGTCAGAAATGTGAAAAGGAAGAACTGATTTCATTTTGGTTCTGATCCGGAAGAAATCCTGGATTCTGGATCACTTTCAAATTTTCGATAATTGTTGCGCTTGGTGGAGGTCTGCGCTCTAGTTCTAACATGTATTTCTTACAGGTTTTTATGTCATTTCATGTATCATGTTTATAATTATAAAAAAAAATATGTTCGAATTTTGGGGGGCCTTAGAATGGATTAGGGCATTTACATTGAAAACCTGAAAACCTGAAAACCATTGAAAAACCACGAAATTTTCAGGTTACGAAACTACTTCCAGAACCAATTAATTTTGTAAATAGAGGTACCACTGTATCTGTTTATCACGACTTTAATAATATCTGTCTATTTATGGGATTTTAATGTATAAAACTAACCAACCCAAATGCCGTTTATCTTGCCATGTGAATTTTCTTTCATCCTAACCAGCTATGTTTAATGCCTAAACACTGCCACGTAGATGCCTAAACCTAACCATGAGGGTTTTAATATTTAAACCTACCCAGCTACGTTTATTGCTTAAATCTTGCCATGTAGATTTTAGAGGGAATCCATATCAGCAGGTTCATGTAAAGTTGAATATCTCAACCTAACAATCTATGTTTAATGTTTAAACCTTGTACCTAAACCTTACTGACTAGGCTTATTGTCTAAACCTCATCATGCAGATCTTAACGTCTAAACCTAAAAGTCTAAAACTAACCAGTAACTTCTGAGGTTAATACAGCTTAACCTCAACAAACAGCCTCTAAAAACAGAAATGAGGGATGTTTTTGTGTCTCCTGCTTACTGGTTGTGTGATCTTCCACTATCAAAGCCACTCAAACATCCAGATGTGGAACTCTTATTATGTCAAAGCTCATAAACACACGCTTCATGAAAGCTTCATAAAAGACCATAAGGCCATGTTCCTCTCGGGTGTTATTTTATTTTTCTGTACACAAGAATGAAAAAAAAAAAATTGTTTTCCAGGACAAACGTCCGTGAAGTTTAACAAAATATCCACAAGTGTGTCATCCTCAATGCCGTACATCAATCCATATTTTTTCTTATCTACTGTGTAGGAAATGACAGTTGAAATGCCTACTGTAAAGTAAATAAATAAAAATGACGTTGGTAGTAGGTGTCGCAGCCGTTGTAAACTAAGCGAGTCCCGCCCGCCGGTGAGCAGCAGTTTCTTCTGGCTGGGTGGTTAAAACCTCCTCCCTCCAGCTACGGCAGCCAGGCTGAGGTTATCTGAGCCTGCCAGCTACCCCAGTTCCTGATAAATCTATCTGTCACGGGCTTTCCGAGGTTTGCTCTGTGCTTTCCTTTGTGTCCTACTCACTCCCCGCCGCTCTCGTCACATTTACCACTCATTTAGAAAACTTTTTTATACAGCTGTTATTGAGATGAGATCCTTGTCCCCTGCAGCAGTAAAAGACCCGCACTGAGCACAACTCCCACACTTTCATACTTTAGTTAAGGCGCTCATTGTAAGCAAACACAGCGTGCTGCTTTTCAGTCAGGATTTCAAGATGTTTATGGCAGTTTGGGCGAGATAAAAATATATATTTATATTATTCAAGAGAAAATTATATTGCATTATGAATATGCAGATGTTACTTGTTGGAGAGTCTTACTGCATCTAAAAATGTGGACGTGCATGAGATCCAGTGCTCAGTCCTTAATAGGGGTGAGTATTGGCAAGGACCTCACAATACGATATGTATCATGATACGATATCATCGCGATATCGCAGTATCACGATATATTGCAATATTCTATCCAGTTAATATCAAAATGAAAAGCAGAGATGAAAAATCAAGTTGCTGTATACAGTCATGGAAAAAATGATTAGACCACCCTTGTTTTCTTCAGTTTCTTGTTCATTTTAATGCCTGGTACAACTAAAGGTACATTTGTTTGGACAAACATAACGATAACCACAAAGATTGCTCATAAGAGTTTTATTTTAGAGCTGATATATCTTACCATTTTCCATGGTTTTTCTTGATTATAACCTAAATCACTTAAGTTTTTACATCAATAGCTATGGCGTTGTACTGCCAAAAACACTGCTTTTATGCATTCAGTGTTTTCTTTTCTGTCTTTTTTAGTCACATGATGACGTTTAGTGGTACCAGGTATTAAAATGAACAAGAAAGTGAAGAAAAAAATGGTGGTCTAATAATTATTTCCATGACTGTATGTTCATCAGATGATATTGATCATTCAGAGGACAAACTGAGTCAAAACTATTTGCTTCAAAACAACCTATTTATTGTTTATTATTAGTGTTTTTGCACATTTAAGTAACCATTACAACATACTGACGATATCAATATTAAGAGCTGAAAAATTGATATTAATTGGGTGGCTGAAAATCACGATATATATTGCCAAATATATTTTTTTTCACACCCCTAGTCATGTCCACCATGGACATTAACACATGTTGCAAACAAATAGCCTGAAATAATCCTGACTTCTGAAGTTTATTTAAGGTGTTTTCCTGTCCTTCATGAACAGGACGGTTCTTTAGTGTTTCTTTTGCTTTATAAGACATTAGCAAACTCCTCATCTAAAGCCTCCTCGTCTCATCTCTGTGATGGACATCTGGCTCTCACGTCTTTGAATCCATTTCAATTCTGACATTCTTTCATAGTTTGTTTTTTCTCTTTTCCTTCTGCTTTTCTTTCCGCCGCCTTGCCTCAGTCTCTGTCTGTCATTCTTCATCTCCCTTTCTTCTTCATTCTTCCAGAACATTTTCCAAGTAAAGGGGTATCGGGGACCAGCTGCTCACAGGCTAACGCTTAGATGACATTACCTTTGCTTGAAGAACCACAGTAGCCCGTCTCTGAGGATTATGGGAAACTGGAAAGAAAAACAAAAGACTTCAGGTCGTGTCGGTGGCATTTCATGTAAGTATAAGCAGCATAGACCTAAATATATATATTCCTGTCTTTTAAACAGATTTATTTCCTATACCTGCTCCATCTGCGCCCCAGTTCAGCATTTTATTTCCCAGTGAATCATGTTCAGGTAAAAAAAAGAAAGAACTGGCGTGTTCTCAGTGGGAGGACTCGGAGAACATCCAAACACATGAGATTCACCTCATGTTTGCAATTTATGGAGAACGAGCAGAAAAGAACATTGGATGCTGCGGCACAGCCACCTCCACTCACTGCTGACTGATCAACAAAGCTTCCTCGTGTCAGAAGGCAAGACGGTAACCCCTGAATAAAATTTCACAATCATCCGTTATTTGAGGATGTATATTTGACGTGTGGGGTCATAAGACTGAGCAGTCAGGCGTCATGCTTCCACATGTGATGGAGCCATCAGTCCACGACAGGATGCTGCAGTCTTGGTCACATGTGTCCCATCTCAGCAGAGAAAGCACAGTTACCTTTGATTCTTTTTTTTTTTTTAAATCATACTTTTTATTATTGTTTCCTTTTAAGGCAGACACAGATCAACTCAACTGGTTATAAGCATTGTGCATTTCTCAAATTGTAACCAGTTACCTTTGATTCTTTAACAGGGACTGACATTTATGCTGCGTAGGTGATCCCTGAAAGGAGACATTTGAACCTTAACCATGATCTGAAATTTACAGAGTCATCCTGTTGCCTTAAAAAAAAAAAATCTAATTAGGATGTAAATTATAAGTGAACTTTTGAGATATCTTGGTTCAGGCAGAAAGGTTGACAGCAGCAGCGGTTGGACTACAACCGTGATCAGGGTGATCTTGAATGGTCTGGGGGTGAGGCGGGTTAGGGTCAAGCCTGGTTTATGCTCAGAAACACACATTTTAATATGGAGATCAAAGGAGATTGACTCTCTTTTGGAGCCAGCCCCCTGGAGGTGAGTCGGTGAACTGCAGTTTTTCCCCACTTCCACGTTTGTAACAGCTCTGGACACCAGATGTTGCCTCTGGGTAACACCTTTTCTAGTACCAATTCACATTAACCAGTGCTGTTTGTCCATTAAAAAATAAAAAAAAAAATCCCCATAAAAAAAACACCAAGCCAGTATTAATTTTGTAATTTCCAACTTTAGCTTTAAAATTTGCATTAAAAAGTTTTGTTTTCAAAACCAGACTACCAATGAAACACAACAAAAGCAAAGCAGTTTCAGTTAAACTCACCTAAAACCCCTTTGAATGTCTGTAAAGAGGTAAAGATCAAGTAAAGCAGCGTCGGCTCACCCATGTCAATGATGTACAAACCACCGCGAAGGTCACTGGCGGCTGAAAGTGTTTTCTAAACTCGGCTACATCCCTGTACTTCCTGATAATAGATATCATATTTATTTACACTAAAAGACCCAGGTTCCTTGTCATTTTTCATTGAGATTGTTGATTGCAAACATAAACATGGTCAATAAGGCCTGCTGATGCTCAAACTGATCATCAGAATGAGGAAGGATGGTGTTTTAGGTGACTTAGAACATGATATGGTTGATGCCAGATGGGTTGGTCTGAGTTTTACAGACTGTTGATCTATTGTGATTTTCACATCATCTCTAACATCTACAGATAACGGTTTGACAAAAGAGGAAATACTGAGTGAAAGGCTACTCATGGCCCCTACATTGTCTCTGGCAGTTATAGTTGTGCGTTATTGTTGACGTCACTTGTAATTCCACCACCGACCGCTAGATGGTAGTGGAGGTTCTTTTTCTGCAGAGCTGTAGCTCGCACTGCTGAGCTTCCTTTTTGTTTAATTCGCATCCCAGTCAATCCTGTCCTATTCCCATAACTCCGACATAGCAATGGGGCTAATAAAATATAGATTATGTGAGTTGGATCTGATAAATGTTGAGCATCAGTCATTGCAGCAAACTATCGTTCTACCCGACTTGAAGATGAAGAAGTGACCTGAAACAGACGAAGAAGAACAAATCAGACAAATCACATTTCTTGTGATCCGCGTCGAAGTGCCGCGCAATCACATTTGGAGAGAGGCACCTGTCAGGGTACGGCGTAGCTAACAGCGGCGGGTTCAGACCTACGGTGTCGCTTTAACGCAGAAGAAGAAATCAGCTTTGAGTGGCAGTTTTCAGGGTGAAAGCAAATGGCCTGACTGGTACCTATAAAGAAAGGGAACAGACAAACATGGTCTGCAAAAGAGCATCTCTGAATGCATAGCATGACAATCCATGCAGCAGATGGGCCACCACAGTCGAGGACTGTCTGCAGCAGTCTCGTAGAGCGCTGGCCGTTGTCCTCCACCTAAATGCATTGAGTTGCTAACGTGTAATTTGCTGTAATGCGCCTAAACAAAGGGGCTGGTGACTGTATTTTTCAAAATAAAATGAATTTGTCTTTGAAGTGGCACTTGAGTCTCTCCTCAGAAAGACTGTGGACCATTTAGAAGAAAATATATCTATTCAGTTTAGTAGTACTCTTATAAAACTGACCGACGGCCACGATTACCTGGGCAACGTTGAACAGCTTCTCACCTGTCTTTTTATTCACTGATGGGTGTCGCTGACTGACATCCAGTCAATATTTGCAACAACCATCACATCAGTCGGTGTGTTACAAACCTGTCAGTTCATTAACCCTGTTTGTGTCAGTCGAGCTCGTCGAAGCTTTTACCTTGTCAGGTAAACGGATGCCAGTAACTGTTGGACTGGCATCCTATTTCACCTATTTTTGCTGTGCATACTTTAGTCACGATCAACACAATCAACACCAAACACCTCTGCTTTGTGTGTGTTCACTCTAAAGGATTAGCGCTAATTTAGCTGTGTACAACAGTAATTTAAATATTTACAGTATCACTGTTTACTTGGCAGCCCACCAAAATGGCTGGCTCAGGTAGGAAAGGAGGAGGATGTCAATACAGTAGAGGACCAGGGAGATGATTAATCATGATTGTTAAAGATTCATATGCTGGCCAGCTTATTTATACTCTATAACAGTTGTTATTGGTTTATTAAATCTTATTTGACTTCAGGTTTATCTCAACCTTTGGACCTGACTTGACACAGAGGTACCTGTGCTCTACTCTACTGAGCTCTCTCAATCCACGCTACACAAACACCAAATCCATGGTCAAACATGAAAAATGAAAATAAAAAAAATACTTTATCGATCCCAGAAGGGAAATTCAACATTGTAGTAAGGGCTTTTTTTTTTTTCAACAATATATAAATGACAGAAACACACACACACCCCATCCATCACTCTCTTCTGTCTTTGTCTTTCTTTTTGTGTTTCACTGTCAGTGATTTTAGTCTCTCTAACAGAATCAGTCCCAGGTCCCAAAAAGTATATTAGATCAGGATGTCGGGGGGGCTGCAAAAGCCTCACTCTCACATATGCACAAGAAAACTTACATCTGCTGCAAGATCAAATTGCAAATTCCAGTCTTGGCACTAACCCTCCATATTCACTGCCCATCCAAAAAATAAGATTTAAATAAGCAAATAGGTAAGAGCCTCTGATTGGATAATTACTGCATGGATGATTATGTTTCAGATAGCAACAATTAATTCTAACTGATACAGTGAATATCTTATAATTGCTTAAACAACCACAAGGAAAGACACATCCTCTGGTCGTGAAAGAGATGTTAATCTGTTTCAGTAGGCTCAAATTTTTGGCATCAAGCAAAGAAAGCATCCACAAAGATTGCTGAAACTACAATTAGGTTAAGAACTGTCCAACACATCACTAAAAACTGGAAGGATAGTGGGGAACCATCATCTTTGAGGAAGAAAACAAAAAAAACAGTAGAACTCATGGCTGTGGTTAATGGTGAACGTAAGAGCATTTCTACATGCACAATGCTAAGGGAGCTCAAGGGATTGGGACTGAACAGCTGTGTAGCCTTAAGAAAACCACTTATCAACGAGGGTAATTGGAAAAAAAAAGGCTTTGTTTTAAAGTTTTGAATATACAGTGGTACCTCTGTTTACAAAATTAATTGGTTCTGGAAGTTGTTTTGTAACCTGAAAATCCCGTAAGTAGAGAATGTAAATCTTCTAATCCGTTCCAAGCCCCCGAAAATTCGGACATAAATTTTTTTATAAATCATAAAAATGCATCAAAACATGTAACAAATACATGTTACAATTAGATTACTGCACAATAAACATAAAATGAGAGTTGTACATAATAAAAACCAAAGAATAAAGTAAAGAATAAAAATTTATTTTTATTTAAAGTTTATTTATCTTTTAACTGCTATCGTCATCACCTTTTCTCTCTCAGCAGTGGGTTTTGTCTGACGTTTTGTAAAGAACCGATCCAAGGACTTTTGCTTTTGTCAGCTTTTAACAATCCTTCAAAAATGTGCAAGGCTAACATCATCATAATGAGCGATAGCCCGACTAGTGAACACTTTTTCTGGGTGATTCTTTTCAACGAATTCCGAAACTTCATGGAATTTTCCTAAAGTGTCAAAGTGATGCCAGGAAGATGCTAGCCGATAGCCAATGGCAGAGCAGCTACAAGTATGTTTACGTTCGGTAAACTCTGGGAGCTGCGAGTAGCAGCAGCGCGTACTGTATTTTTGCCTTTCGTATCCTGAAATTTCTTTCGTAACAAGAGGCGATATTTTCCCGTTGAGAAAATTCCGTATGTAGAGACGTTCGTAAGTAGAGGTACCACTGTACCTTGTAATCTTTTACTGAAGCTCCAGAGCCCATAAAATTATATTTTGTCAGCCCTACAAATATGACAATTGATGGTTTAAGAGCTTTTTCTAGTTTTGGTTTTTCTGCCGTGACTGGAATATTCTGGTGTTCCAACTTGCCATTTTGTGGAGAAGATTTGTTTTTAGTGTCTGAATAGACTAACAAACAAGCTACAAGCAGGCAGTGGAAATAGAGCTGGGGATCATTTGCATCCTCACAGATCCACACATGTACCAAGTGAGACAAATCTGTAGAGTTGCATCTAAGCCATTTAATGTAGTGATGTTATTTTCATGGAGAATTTCTAAATCCAACACTTGATGAATGTTCACGAACAGACACGGAGATTTAAAACTAATGCCAGGGGAGGAACTTTACACTCTGAATCTGTTGATCTCAACATTTTGGTGACCTACATCTTTGGAAACAATAACACAAGTCCTTATAGAGGCAAATCTTGCCAGATGGCAGCCTCTTAGAAATGTCATGGGTCTGTAAATGAATAGGGAGAGAAACATAACTGCAATTTCAGTGGCACGTAGGACATAAGAAGGAACGCATGCATGAAATCACATGTTAAATCTGCTTAAAACCTCCGAAATAAGGCTTCAAAAGCCTTTTACGTAACTCTCTCACATCTTCTACAAATATAGAAGGTTTCACGAGACAAACTTTATTTCCAACATGTTCCAACATAACCATAGTAAACAGCATTACTCAGTGGTGACTGGGTCATTCAGTACATCGGCATAATAACTTTCTTTCAGTCAAAACAAGGTCAAAACCGTGTCACCACACAGTTCAAACTGCCTCAACGTTGCACTCGGACCAGAGCAGCTACATGACTGGCTGCAGATATTTACCAGTTTAGCAGACAGACGGCTTTTTGTTGGGGAGTAGCAGGACCGATGTCATACAACCAGCTGCATTTGAATCAGCTGTGAAACGACTGTTGATCCAATTAGATGTTTCTGGAAGAACAAATGCTGTGCTGTCATGGTTCTCTGCAGGGACACACCCCCCTTCACTCTGCTGGATAAATGTTTGAGTTTAGCTCTGTTTAGCCTGGACTGGCATGCTAGTGCTGAGCTAGCAACGAAGTGTTATCATTCACTGAGGAGAAGACGGATTCCTTTTACGGCGCTAATAAGCTACAAATAGTAACATGATTAACCTTAACTAAATATTACATAAGGTTTGTTGTCCCAAATCTTGTGGTTGTTGCTCCTCCATGTTTTCTACCTTACGGATATTCATCGGTACAACTAATGGCTGAGACTCAGCCAGAATTGCTCTTACAAAAAGAATTATAAATAATCGGCTCTTCTTTAAGGACTGAGATGCTTTACTTTTGCATCTGTGTTGCATCTCAGAAACAAGGTCTTGTCTCTACAGCAGATGTATCCATTCAATCAAACTTAACTGGATGAGGCTATTTCAGTCTGGTCACACACGAAAAAAAAAAAAAAAACCTTTTGGTTTTTTTGTGCCTCATAGACCAATTTTCAAATTAATATACTTCAGAAGGACATCTGGTTTGTGTGTCCAATGCAATTTAGGCACATTTTCTCAGAAAGCATCCTTGTATTTTTCTCTTCCTGTGGATGAATGAAAAAGCTCCACTGCTCCAATTCAGCATCTGCATTTAGCCGAGTACTACTGAAATTCTCGTTCTTGCCCATTTTATTTTTAAATTTTTAATTTGTTTTTTTGTGTGTCTGCATTTATTTACATTCATGGTTAGAGCCATCATCTAGCAAAATAAGCTGGTATGTATATGCAATTTAATCTTATAGCAGACTTTTTTTTGTTTTTTTTTTGTGGGAGTGTGAAGGGTGAATATGTCCTTCACCAGTGTTCTCTGGCAGTAAATTCTAACATCTTTTATTAACATCTTAAATCCTGATCTCATCAGAGAGGACTCAAAAAAAAACACCAGTAGTGAGACATTTAAAGACAAGACAATTAAAGACACACGACAGTGAGGGTGTGGTGTGTGCTGGGTTGTGAAGTGTGGGGGGTGTTGTGTAGGGGGTTGTATTGTGACAGCAAACAAACTTAAATAGAAAATATGCAGGAAGCAGAAACTACTAACAGGAAAACTGGATGAACACCTTTTACCAAGCTATAGACCTGTATATGGAGAATTGAAGTAAACATTATCGAATGATTGTGTTGACAGTAGTCGGGGGGGGGGGGTTGGGGGGGGGGTGGGGGAGGGGTGTAAAGCATAAATGTGTCTGTGCCCATATAGATTTACATGTAAGTTACCAAAGTACCAAGGAAACTGTCACCACCATTACCATCACCACTCTCCTTATCTTAATCCATCTCAAATCTTCCCACGGGTGAGAAAACGCCAACTAACTCACATCACCCCAGGGCCAGACTGGCCCTGAGAGGACCGCCGCGCCCGACCCGAGTGGTCAAGGGGCAAACACCCCCGAGGCATACGTCCACTGACAGGGGGGCCAAGCAGGGCCCCAGAAGGGTAAAACCGCGACGAGGCTCGCCCAACCCCCGGCACCCACACCTGGGCCTGGGAGCAGGGGCGCACCCAGGCTCACACAGAGGCGCAGGGAGGCCCCCACCAGCAGAAGGCCCATTTTAATCAAGAACACACCCAGTTGAGGCTTGTGTGTACCAAAGTGTTCCACAAGTTTCACATTAACAAGTCACTGTAACGGTGGAGGAGAGCGCTCACAGCTGAAGGTTGCAGCTTTAAAATATTGCTGTCGTTGTGTAAATGTAGTTTTAAGATGTTTTCACCTGAGGATGTGGTTCCTTTAGCTTCAGACCTGTGGTTGATTTATCAAGGTCCACCCACAGTTTATCTGAATGTCCTCAGACATTTTCCAAGATGTAGTAGCCCTCTAAAGAGATGTCGGCTGCTGTTCCAACAGCAGAAAGACCGAAATGTGTCTTTCATCGTACATTCTCCCAATTCGAATTGTCAAATTTTAACTACCAGGTACCCAAATTCAGTGGAAAGAACTTGTCTGGTTCCTCTGACTTCGATTTCTAGGGGACAGAAGTAATGGGCGCAGTAGAAACTAGCTCTGGTCGCCTTTGGATCGGCAAGCAACCAATAAGAGAAACGAAGCACGTGACGTTGGCAGGGCGACAACCAGACTACGATCAACAAATGATCTAAAATGGTCTACAGAGGAGTAGGAACGTCGGTGACTGACTGTCATCAGTTTTGCAGTGAACACTTGTTGAACCAAGCAGTGCCTCTTGGACACCCTGTCCATTTGCAATCGGTCCGGTTTGTCCCGTACCGGTGGAAGTGGCAGTGAGTGGGAGGGATACCAGACCCAGTTCACTGTTGTCGTTTATAAATTTGGGTATATCTTATTAATAAGAATATACTCTTATTGTGCTCTGGTGAGGCAGTCAATCGACCGTTAAACGATACGCTGACCACGACAGAAGTGCAAAGTGATTTATTCTCCAAGTCATAAACAATTCAGAGAGGTCACTAACTCACATCACAGAATGCAGAATGATTCAGAAATGACTAATTACCAATAGGAAACAGTCGTCTTAAGCATCACATGAAAAACATGGAGACCTTGAGATAAGTTGTCTAAACGTCTACGTGTCAAAACTTAGTGACTTGATGGAGCCAGAATGATAAACAGAACCTGTGGCCTTTAACAGACCAGATTTGAGACCCAAAGTCATGGACTTATGAACCAGAAAGTACAATAAGGCCCCAAAAATGCAGTTTTAATATAACAACTGGAGACAATTTTCACAAAGTGAACGTGTTTGGCGGGTCAGGCCTGCGTGTTTGGTGATGTGGGCGGGACTCACCACCCTGTAAAGTTTGATGTAATACAGTATGACTGTCTATCTGAACAACAGTTGGCTTTTGTTTCTAATTTTAATAAAGTGCTTTTGTTGTCATAACAAAATAATAATGTGAGGAATGTGTAATGAAATGGTCACGGAGTCCAAAAATGACACGTCAGAGTAAATCATTTCCAAATGGAACCCAAACCCGGTTCTTTGTGTCTTTGTGTGTGCACGTGCATGTGCTTGTGTGTCAGCACCATCACCACCAACTGTCCTTTCATATTTTAAAAACTGTGGTTGTTCCTGTGTCCTTTAGAACCAAAGAAACTGTGGGCTCAAACCAGTAGATAAATATAAGTGACTGCATGTCGTTTTCCCTGGAAGCTCAGGTGGCCATTTTTGCTCAGCACACGTTTCTGAATACACACTGTATGTCTGAAATGCATCTTGTTGAATCATCTTTTTTTAGATAAATATGTCATTGCAAGAGACTCTGGTCTGAACTTGTAGATCAACATTATTCTTTGTGCTCTTTTGTTTCTACCTAATTAATCTTTCTCCCAAGCTCCAGATCCCAACATCTTGAGTCGTTCTCCTCGTGCTCGCTACCCAACCCCATTGACCTCTGATGGGACGCCGCTGCCATGTACCTGCACCGGCCAGAGGACTATAAACACAAGATCAAAGGTAACACGCCAAAGTGTCTCGCACTTAAGCAAATCAGTGATTTTACAATAAGTTACTGTTACTGCCCTTTACATAAAATCATGAAAACAGTTTTCTCCCTTAGAGCACGTAGACATTTCTAGGATCATGGAAGTTGAGATATTTTTCACTCACTCTTCTAGGATATATTTACTCCGTCTGCTGCTATGACACATTTCACAGTGCTTTGCAACTGAGTATTACAGTTGAAGTAACTTGTTTTTTTTTTTTTTTTGGTTCCCTAATGCTGTAAACTGATTCATGATATCTGCTCTTAACTTCACCTTCATCTTTCTCCCTACTTGTTTGTCTCTGTCAGAGTACATCCAGAAGTACGCCACAGAGGAGGCTCTAAAGGAGCAAGAGGAGGGCAGGGGAGACTCCTCCTCCGAGAGCTCCATGTCAGACTTTTCTGAGGACGAGGCTCAGGACATGGAGTTGTAGTGAAGGCGGAGCTGCCTTCACCTCACAAACAGACTGTCATTTCCTAAAGAGCAGAAACTTAGTACTATATTCATATTTAAACAAGACAATTTTTTTACAGCAACATAAGGATTTTTATTGCTACATGACGATTTGCAGTATGAAAGATAAACCCATTTTTGGGAATTCGTCACCACCTGCCCTTTCCCGTCCTCTTCATCCCGAGAGCTTGTCTAGATCAAAACGGGGTGCTTCATTATGCTAGGTGATCTTTCGTCTCCTCGCCTGAGGTCTTCACGCGGCTTGACAGGACCATACCATGAGAGACCAGCACAAGAGACCATCGGTGCATTTTTTACCACAGGCTACATCTCGCCACCTTTCTTTCTCGTTTTCTTCAATCAGCGTTTTTTACTACTGCATCATCAGCTGTCAGACGGTGCCGGATGACAATCCACATTTTCTGAGAGTTGTGAAGAGGGACAATTCCCCGCCCCCCCCCGAACCTGTTCCCTGTTCATTTTTTTTTTTCACACTGCCAGCACAAGCAGTCACCATCAGAATGATCTCTTTCACAGAGTTAAAGAGGAAAAAGCTGCAGTGCACTCGTGTCCGTGTGTTCTGTTTGCAGACTGCAGACACCTTCCAGCAGGACTGCCCTCCGTGCAAATCTGCAGACGCTTGGCACACTGTCAGATCAGATCAGCCATGACACGTCACACAAATGCCACAGTGTGTGTGTGTGTGTGTGTGTGTGTGTATATGTGTGTGTGAGTATGCATGAAGGTAATCCATTGATAACTTGTGTTGCGCTGGCCTCTGATGCTCAGCAGAAATCAGGAGATCCTTCTCCTGTATCCACTTCCTCCCTACTCCTTTTCCTCTCCGTTTTAGGAAAGTGTTTGCCATTCTCTGAGTATCTTTGTGTATTGTGGCATGACACAGAAGTAAAGTTTGTATAGGCCTTTGTGGAGCTGTTTCGCTGTGGGCATGAAAAGGTTGGCTTTGTGTGTCGGGCTGGGTTCAGAGGGGATTATTGTTGAATTTAACTTTGCCTATTGCTTTTGCTGAATTATAATAGGTGTCTGACTTGCGTAGAGATAGTTAATTTCTTTGCGGGTGGTGTATCCTATCATAATGTATGGTTTAATACTTATATAATACACAAGTTTAAAAACTACTTTTCCTGTAAAGTTGAGGGGAATTAGAGGTTTTGTCTGTAGGGTGACTGTTCAGTCAAATCATTTAAAGATGCCACATCCCTGCTCCTCTGCACCACCTTAAAATGTAAACGTATCCATCAGAAATGATCACCGTCATCTGACCAGAGTGCACTTCTTTCCTTTTTTTTTTTTCTTTGTTTATAAATCCTTCCCAGTCATTCAGCAGGGTCACGATTACCATTTCATGCTGTTGATAGTGTTTTTCAAAATGATGGGACCAAAATGTAAAGGATCTGTCAATTTCGTGCATCCCAGAAAGAGTAGAAGTTCTCCTCCAGTTTGATTTGTGGATAAAAAGTATATCTTGAGTTTTGGAGAGATCAAACTTTCAAGTCCCTTTGGTTAAGGAGCAAGTTTCTTCTCCTTCAGAGGACAGTTAAAGCTTTTGTCCTGGTTTACTTATGATTTTTATGCACCGGTTAGTCACAGAAAGGTGGAGATGTTTCCAGAGCTGTGACAGTTATTTGGTAAATCTTGTGATGGTACACTGGTTTGCATTTTAGTATGGGCTTAAAAATTGACAAGTTTGTAACGTGCAGTCTTTGTATTGCAGAACAGCATCCTGTAGGAAAACAAAGGGTCCATCTATTGCTTGTTTGACAAGAAATTGAGGGCTAAATGAATAATCTCTTCATGTAAAATATCAGACTTTAAGGGGTTCTGCAAACAAGATATATTGATACAACTAACATCTTTTTTTTTTTTGACATGCAATGAAAAAGTTTTTGTTAAACTCATTGATATGATCCTGATTATTATCATTATTAATATCTTTTTAAACTAAATGTGCTGTATATTGATCAAAGTCTTAGGATATCACGATGTCACAGTCAGTTTTCAAATGCAGGAAAAACAAACCACTGTCCAGCCTCTTGGTCATTTGGATTCATCATTGCATTTTTTTTTTTTTATTAATGCAACACATATATTTGATGCCTATAATTTCTCTGTTTTAATTTTTTATCTTTTAAGCCCTACATGCAGGATACAGATTAAGATATCCCTGATTTTTTTATGACAAAAAAAAAATCAATAAATGTGCTTCCCTTGTAACTTGAAGAAAAAAAATAAACAACAACAAAAATATGCTCAGTATTGATTTTGTTGATAACTGGTGTTGTAAGGAATTTTTCTGATTGACATTTATTGATAAGATTTGCGGTGTGCTTGGTTGGAAACTGATTTGGGGGGACCTTTCATACATGTGACGGATGAAAGAGATGACGGTGTTATTCCGTGAAACGTTCGACTGCAAGAACAGTGTTAGCGTGTTTCCCCCTCTGTCCACTGGGTGGCAGCACACACGCGTCTGTCTTCCGAGACCAGAAGCTCTGAACATGCGTCTTCATAGGAACTGGGACTATTTTATATAGAATAGAAGTCGAATCTTTTCACTATATTGCTAAAAGATTTAGACCTTCCACATCCACAGGGAATCAAATATTCAAGTTTCACCATTATTGATGACTAAAATACCCAGTCCTGTAAAAATGTTTGCACTGGACTCACCATAGTTTCACATAAAATGTCTGTTGTGGCCTCTGAGATATAGATAGATAGATAGACACACACTACTGGTAGACTCAGTTTTTTTTATTTAACTTTTAACACGAATTAGTTTAGATTTACTTTTCCTTCTAGAACCTAATTTAATTCATTTGTCAACAACACTTATATAAATGGCTGAAAATGCAGTTCGAAAACAAATAGTTCGCTTTTTTTTTCTCTCTTTCGAGCTATTCTCTGCTTGCATGTAGGTATAGTAATGATTGGTAAACAGCTGGCTAAATTCATTGTGTCATGCTGCTCTGTAGACTCAGACCGAGAGCAGAATGATCTACTGAAATATTCATCACTGTGCGGCCAGGACGCTTTCTTCTGCGCATATTCTGGTTTCCAGTTGCGAGACCAGTTTAATTTGCCTGGGCAGTCACCCACAATAACATAAATAAGTGAGATGTTTTTCCATTATAATTAGCGTTTGCTTTGGTCTTCCCCTATAGTTATGAACAAATAAATGAATAAAAAAATCTCAAGGCTATCGGTTTTACTGGTGAAATATGATTATAAAGCCAAGTTCAATTTAAGTAAAAGGATTTTAAAGAATTGTTGGAACACTCGTCGTCCGAGTAACTTAGAGGTTATAACATAAAATCCGCAAGTGATATGACAGTTATGCCATTTAAAAATGAGACGGGCCTTAGAGTTAAGTTATTCCAGAGTAACCTGAGCAGCAGCAGGAGACGCGGAGAGACGCTGCTGGCCGGCTGCGCCTCCTTCATAATGTATGGGGAGAAGACAAAGGGAGTACGGCTAGATTTCAGCCTCAACTTTGAAAAAGCCGTAACTCTAACCTGCCCTATCCGACTCCAGCGGATTCACATCAGCCTGAA